>CM065591.1:270888417-271488417 GCA_033119425.1 Bufotes viridis
GTTCTGTATAGGTGACAGGGAGGTAAATTTCTAAAATCATCTGTTACATTAGTGGGTGACGTTTTGCTATCTTTGCTGTATACAAACCCCTGCTCTGCATAGGTGACAGGGAGGTAAATTTCTAAAACTCATCTGTTCTATTGGTGGTGACACTAACCTAATTTTGCCGGTGAAAAACCCCTGCTCTGCATTGCTGACAGGGAACTAAATTTAGAAAAACGTCTGTTACTTCGGTGAGTGACCGTAAAAAATGAGGAGAGCATCAAATAAGGGACGTGGCCCTGGTCGTGGTGCTGCTGGTGTTGGTGGAGCTCCTGTTGCAGGGGGAGGACGTGGTCGATCTGGGCCAACTACACGCCCAAATGAAACAACTTCCTCCTACGCCTGCTACTGCCCACCGCACCCAGGGACCGAGCACAACAAAGCCAGCTCCAAAGAGTTCCCTGGCGTGGCAGTTCTTCAGACAATGTGCAGACGACAAGACACGAGTGGTTTGCACGCTGTGCAATCAGAGCCTGAAGCGAGGCATAAACCTGAGCACAACCTGCATGACCAGGCATCTAAGTGCAAAGCACAAGCTGCAGTGGAGTAAACACCTCCAAAACCAAGAAAGATCTCAGGCTCCTCCTGCTCCCTCTTCTGCTGCAGTCTCGGCAGCAACGCCAACACCACAATGTCTCATGGCAGCGTTCAGCTGTCCATCTTCCAAACAATGGAGCAAAAGAGGAAGTACCCCCCTACCCACCCGCGATCCCTGGCCCTGAATGCCAGCATTTCAAAATTCCTGGCCTTTGAAATGCTGTCATTCCGTCTGGTTGGAGACAGAGAGTTTTAAAAACCTTATGGCGTTGGCTGTCGCACAGTACGTTGTCCCCAGCCGCCACTACATTTCCAGGCGAGCCATCCCTTACCTGCATAAACAAGTGGGGGACAAAATCAGGTGTGCACTATGCAACGCCATCTGTGGCAAGGTCCACATAACTACCGATACGTGGACTAGTAAGCACGGGCAGGGAAGTTATATCTCCCTAACAGCACACTGGGTAAATGCAGTGGCGGCTGGGCCTGAGGCGGATGGCTGTTTGGCGCATATCCTTCTGCTACCGAGGATTGCATAGCATTTCTCTTTGCCTCCTGTTGCCTCCTCCTCCTACTCCTCTTCCTCCTCTAACACCTCCTCATCCGGTCAGCGTAACACCTTCACCACCAACTTCAGCACAGCCAGGGGGAAACGACAGCAGGCAGTTTTGAAACTCATCTGTTTGGGGGACAAACCCTACACCGCGCAGGAGCTGTGGATGGGCATGGAACAACAGACCGATGAGTGGTTGGTGCCACTGAGCCTCAAGCCCGGCCTGGTGGTGTGCGATAATGGGCAAAATCTAGTAGCAGCTCTGGGCCTAGCCGGTTTGACGCACATCCCTTGCCTGGCGCATGTGCTGAATTTGGTGATGCAGAAATTCCTGAAAAACTACCCCCATATGTCAGAGCTGCTGTAGAAAGTGTGGGCCGTCTGTGTGCGCTTTCGGCGTTCTCATCCTGCTGCTGCTCGCCTGTCTTCGCTGCAGCGTAACTTCGGCCTTCCCGCTCACCGCCTCATATGCGACGTGCCCACAAGGTGGAACTCCACCTTGCACATGCTGGAGAGACTGTGCGAGCAGCAGTAGGCGATAGTGGAGTTTCAGCTGCAGCACACACAGGTGAGTTGCTCTGTGGAACAGCACCACTTCACCGCCACTGAGAGAGCCTCCATGCGAGACATGTTTGCCTTGTTGAGCTGTTTCGACTACTCCACCAACATGGCCAGTGCCGATGACGCCGTTCTCAGCGTTACTATCCCACTTCTATGTCTCCTTGAAAAAACGCTTTGGGCGATGATGGAAGAGAATGTGTCACAGGAGGAAGAGGGATCATTTCCACGGTTATCAGGCCAGTCATTCACATGTGGCTCAGAGGATGGGTTCCTGCACCAACATAGGCCAGGTACACAATTGTCCAGCCAGGGCACAGTTATGGAGGATAAGGAGGAAGGGGAGGATGAGGAGGAACCGTGTTCACAGCAGGATGGCACCCAAAGCAGCTCAGAGCCAGCACTGCAGCGTGGCTGGGGGGATACCGAGTACACAGACGATACACCTCCCACAGAGAACAGCTTGTCGTTGCCTCTGGGCAGCCTGGCACACATGAGCGACTACATGCTGCAGTGCCTGCGCAACGACCGCCAAGTTGCCCACATTCTAACTTGTACTGATTACTGGGTGGCCACCCTGCTAGATCCCCGTTACAAGGACAACGTGCCTGAAGCGAAATTCCAGGTGTTCGCTCAACTCTAATAATAACCCAAGTAGCCCCCCATACAGTATTATGACCCCTGTGGCCCCCTCACAGATTATAATGACACTCAATGCCCCCTATTCTGTATGATCCCCAGTGCCCCCTCCATCCAATATGACCCTCACTGCAGTTTCATTGCCGCGTGCTTCGTGCAAAATACCACAAGGTGGCCCACTGTGCCTTTATTGCCCAAGGGCCCACATGAACCTGGAGATGTCTTTGGCTATGGTAATATATATATATACACACGTCTCCTTCTCGCTCCGGCAGAAGAAGGCCCAGAAGGCACAAACATACCGCTGCGAAGAGCAGATGGGCAGGAGGTGAGCTCCCCCACTAACAACACCCTGGGAGAAGGCACCCGGCAAGATGTCAGATCCCAAATGGCGAAAGCAAGAGCTGGTGAAGAGGGGCCTAATGTGATCACTGCATAGCCTATATTTCTATCGACACTACATCTTCCTGGGTTACCCCAAGAATCAGAACCCACAATTAAAGATATATACCTAGCGGTACAGCAATACTGCTCTGCTCTAATGAGTGAGACGCCAGTTAGGGAACATATGTGGTCTACAGTTCATGTATTAGGCAGTGGTCAGTAACTGTATGCAGGTAGTAACCTTCCCCCTCGACCATAGCCCCACCATAGTGAGTGGCAGTGAAGTTCAGGGGATGTGAGGCCAATAGTCAAGGGAGACAACACAGGCTCTACACCTTATTAGTGAGCAACTGTGATTTCCTTGGTCTGCAGCTCCACCCCAGTGAGCTGCAAAAAGCTCAGGAGGGCTACTAGGTCTGTGCTATGAAACATAGAATGTGTCGGCAGATAAGAACCATTTAGCCCATCTAGTCTGCCCAATATACTGAATACCATGAATAGCCCCAGGCCCTATCTTATATGAAGGATGGCCTTATGCCTATCCCATGCATGCTTAAACTCTTTCACTGTATTTGCAGTTACCATTTCTGCAGGAAGGCTATTCCATGCGTCCACTACTCTCTCAGTAAAGTAATACTTCCTGATATTACTTTTAAACCTTTGCCCCTCTAATTTAAAACCATGTCCTCTTGTAGCAGTTTCTCTTTTAAATATTCTCTCCTCTTTTACCGCGTTGATTCCCTTTATGTAATTAAAAGTTTCTATCATATCCCCTCTGTCTCTTCTTACTTCCAAGTAGGGGTGGGCGATATGGCCTAAAATCTATATTGTGATATAATTTTAAGCATGTGCGATATGCGATATATATCGCGATATATTATTTTCTATATTTTTTTGGGGGTGTTTAAACTTTTTTTTTTTTTAATAACCATTAGCCTCCTTAAAGGCTAGAACCCTTGTCATATTCACCCTAATAGACATCTATTAGGGTGAATAGGACGTTACACTCTCCCTGCTGCCCTGTATATAGTACACACAGCAGCAGGGAGCTGACCATGGCAGCCAGCCTCTGATCACCCCCTCCCCAGCCTCTCATGTGCCCTCCAGCCTCTCATGTGCCCCCAGCCTCTGATCAGCCCCCCAGCCTCTGATCAGCCCCCAGCCTCTGATCAGCCCCCAGCCTCTGATCAGCCCCCCAGCCTCCTATGTGCCTCCCAACCTCTTATGCCCCAGCCTCTGATCAGCCCCCAGCCTCTCATGTGCCTCCCAACCTCTTATGTGCCCAGCCTCTCCCTCTTATCAGCCCACCCAGCCTCTGATCAGCCTGATCTGATCATTGGTGGCAGTGGCCACAGGGTCTCCCTCCCCCACATCATTGGTGGCAGTGGGCAGTGCGCCCCCCTCCTCCCAGTATTAATCAATGGTGGTAGTGGCCCCCTTCCGACCCCCACGTGCGCGGTGGCCGCTCCTTCTTCTGTCTGTGCGGCGCATTGCTAATGCTTATAGATGCGCCGCACAGATCTATGAGTAGAAGGAACGCCCGGCGGCCACCGGCTCCTTCTTCTGTCTGTGCGGCGCATTGCTAATGCTTATAGCATTAGCAATGCGCCGCACAGATCTATGAGAAGGAGGAGCGCCCGGCGGCCACCGCGCACGTAAGTATAATGCTGCTCACTTACATACCATGGCAGCCAGGACTTCAGTAGCGTCCTGGCTGCCATGGTAACCGATCGGAGCCCCAGCATTACACTGCTGGGACTCCGATCGGAACTGCCGCTCAAGGTCATATCGCGGTCCGGCGATATAGGCGATATGCACAAAATCCATATCGTGGCACAAATTTATATCGCATATCGCCTATATCGCCTATACCGTCCACCCCTACTTCCAAGCTATACATGTTAAGGTCCTTTAACCTTTCCTAGTAAGTTTTATCCTGCAATCCATGTACTAGTTTCGTAGCTCTTCTCTGAACTCTCTCCAAAGTTTAAATATCCTTCTGAAGATATGGTCTCCAGTACTGCACACAATACTCCAAATGAGGTCTCCCTAGTGCTCTGTAGAGCGGCACGAGCACCTCCCTCTTTCTACTGTTAATGCCTCTCCCTATACACCCAAGCATTCTGCTGGCATTACCTGCTGCTCTATGACATTGTCTGCCCACCTTTAGGTCGTCTGATATAATGACCCCTAAATCCCTTTCCTCAGATACTGAGGTTAGTACTGTATCACTGATTTTATATTCTGCTCTTGGGTAATGAAGGGGGAATATTGGTTCTACACTGGTATTTCAGACCACTATCCTATTGTGTGTTGGGGAAAAGAGAGGCTGATCATCAGGTCACAATAACCTGAATGTTCACCTCTGCCCCACCTTTGTACTCTATATCTAGTTTTGGCAGTTAGCCACTATCTATTGGTTTTAATGGAATTAATAGTTTTTTTAATAGTTTTTTTGTTTTCTGTTCTATTACTTCAGCGCTGTTTATATATTTGAGTTAAAATATCCTTGTTACTAGCGCAAAATAAATATCTGACACAGAAGTTAATCTGCTCTAATGACCCTAAATACATCCATGGAGAAAGTGTCTCTTTTATCCAGGGACGGACTGGGAACTTAAAGTGGCTCTGGAAAAAATACTAAAATCGGCCCCGTTTTGTAGTCGGGTCCAAATTGATGGAATACCAAATTGTGGCATAATATACCCTAACAGAGCCAAAAACCACAGTCCATCACAGAAGACTGCCAGCAGCGCAAAATGCATCCCCAAAAACTTCCACTGGCCGGCCGTGAGGAGGGCACAGGTGGCCCCCTGTGCATCGGCACACTAGGAAATTACCCTATGGCCAATTCGCCCCTGCTTTTATCCGGCAAGAGCTAAGAAAAGTTAATGCGCATGTTGCTGGGGTGGAGGAAAGAGTTGGCCTTTTGGAAGATCAAGTAGACAAGTACCCTCTGTAAAGTGCGACCTTACCAAAGTAATCCACAATATCATTCTTCTCATAAATAAAACCGATGATTTAGAGAACAGAACACGCTGTAACAACCTTCGTTTGGTAGGAGAATCCGATACCCTCATGTGCGCCAATATTCTTGCTTCTCACCGTCCCATAATTCTTTATCCAGAATAGACCTGCCTATTGGGTCCCTGGAGGCCTCGTCTTACATCTCCTCTATAGAATACCTCCTGCGCAGCATATCAGATCATTCTCCCACACACAAAGAGTTGCAACTTGAGAGGGGTAAGGAATGTAGCGGACTATTTTATTGGAAACTTAACCCTTTCTCGTTCTAATGTAGGTTCAGCGGTTATGGGGACGGTCTGGGATACTATGAAAGCTTATGTCCGGGGTTTATATATACAAAAAATTAAACGGCACAAAACAAAAGCCAGGGGGCTTACGGACTCCCTAAAATGGGAGGTGGGAGACTCTGAGACTCCGCTTATGTAAGGGACCCGTCCATGCGGACTGAATCTCTGTGGAAGGAGGTGCAAGAGAAACTTAATGACCATTTGATTCAAATTGCTGACAATAAGCGCTTCTTCCTGAGGCAGAGATGATTTGAAGCAGGTGAAAGTGCAGGTAGCTTGTTGGCCAGAGTGATTCATTGGCCAATCTAGAATAGTGGCTATTAAGACTAGAGAGGGGGCTCAATCCACTGATGATCTGGTTTTCCTTAATGAGTTGTATAGACTCATCTCTACAAAGATCTATACACCTCTAAATTGACGATGGATGTAGATGTAAGCCGTGTATCGGGGTGGGCTCCCAGGATACAGTGAAGTCACAAACAAGGAAAGCAACCCCCCAACACCAGCTGTTGCCAAAACAGAATTTTACTTAAAACGTGGCAATGAACACAACCACAAATGCCGGGAACATACAATAAATTTACATACACCCAGCCCGAAGGCTGAGTCTCTTGTGCTGCAAAGCACTGCGCCCTCAGATGGATGCAGGAGGAAAGTGCGGTGATTTACCTACTGGTGGAAACAACTAAACTGCCACACCTTATCTGTTATTACCCTAAAAAAACAAGAACAATTGTTTGATGTGAGCTAGCCTGCGGTGCAGCACAACAGCTTACAGTCTTGCAATGCTCCACAGGATTCTCCCTCCCATGACTGGTCTTGTAGCACATGTCTGAGTATTCCTCCTGAGCAAAACGCCAGCCTGGCTTGAGTTTGTGGGAAGTTTATTAGCTCTCCAATGTGAAATGTCACAGTAGCAACACTTGTGGCCTGACGCAAACAGAGACCCTAACTAACTAACTACAGGCTTGGTCTCTAGGAGCCAACACTGTAATGAGGTACGTGCACGATCTTACTGACCCGGGTCAGCTCTGCATCCGCTGGCGACTCTGAACTGAACTAATGCCTCTCCAACAAGCATGCGGTCCCGCAGTGTATGTGGCTTTGCTCCTCAGCTCTCATCAGCTTTCCTGGAAGCAATCCTCGTTCCTCTGAACAGGATCAGGGTCTTGGACACGATCAGCTTCACTTAGCTGCAGCTCTGGTCACTGAGGTTTGCTTCCACACCTGGATGACGTCGGATCCTCTGCTCACACAGTTCTGCAGTCTCAGCTTCCTCTAAGATGGCTGTTCCCTTTCTTCTCCAGGCTCTGAAACTCCACCTCTTATGAATATGAAAATATAGGCAGTCTGTTAGCTGTGTTTAGGAAACAGCGGCATCTTGTGTCCAAACAGCATAATGTCAGTCCAGATCATTTAATTGAATCTATACAAACAGTGTTCAGACGATGAGAGCTGATTCCCCATATCACATGGGCGATATAAAATCTTATCTATAGTCAATATATCTATTCCTGCATTGTCCATGGAATCTGCCCGATACCTAGATGAGCCCTTAGAATTAGAAGAACTTAAAGTGGCTCTTGGCTCTTTCCCCAGTGAAGAAGCCTCGGGTTTTGACAGCTTGCCATCTGAGTTTTTTAAAAGATACCAGGAGACTCTTTCCCTCATTTGTTAGAAACCTTTAATGACGCTTTGCAATAGGGGAAACTGCCTGCATCTATATGGGAAGCTGTATTGGTGGTGTTACCTGGTAAATACCCAACTTTGCCTGAATCCTATCGGCCCATCTCCCTTCTGTCAACAGACGTGAAAATACTAGCAAAAGTACTTGCCAATCGGCTCAATAAGGTCATTACCTTTCTCCATACATGAGGACCAATCAGGTTTTATGCCTAACAAAAGTATCTCCATAAATCTTCAGAGAGTTTTTTTTAATCTCCAAAGATCTGTGTATACTGTGGGGCTGCCGTGCAATACTATCTCTAGATGCTGACAAGGCTTTTGACAGTGTGGAATCGGAGTATTTGTAGGAGGTTATGGAAGTATTGGGTTTGGTCATGGCTTTATGCCATAGGTCAAACTGATTTACAGTTCGCCAATAGCTAGGATCAGGGCGAATGGGGGGATGTCTGCACAATTTACATTGCAAAGGGGAACAAGGCTGTCCACTATCCCCCATGTTGTTCGCTGTTGCCACTGAACCCCTAGCCTGTCTCTTTCCATTCATCTCCTGCATGAAAGGGGTTTCTGCTCTGATCTCAGGAGGAGAGAGTTTCCCTCTACGCTGACGATCTGCATCTATATATAGGGGATATGGAGTATTCCATACGCCCCATCATGAGGTATATCATTGAATTCGGGAAATATTTAAGGCTAACAATTAATTGGGACAAATCTGTAATTTTCTCTCTTGATGCCCTTCCACCACAGATGGATGTGTCACAAATCCAGTTACAGGTGACCCGAACCTTTAAATATTTGGTTGTTTTGATTACACCAATAGCCACTGAATATGTTAAAGTCAATATAGACCCCCTACTCACTAAATTTACTGGAAAGGTCAATGCTTGATGTAAACTACCCCTGTCGGTTGTCGGCCGATGCAACTTAATTAAAATTATATTTATGCCCCAATTGCTCTATATGTTACATAACTCCCCCATATGGGTTCCGTAGAGTGTATTCTGCAAAATTCAAGGCATATACCACTCATTGGTATGGAAAAAACAGCAACCTAGAATCCGCATGGAAACTCTCCAGAGAGGTAAAGAGGAGGGAGGCATTTCTTTCCAAAACCCATGGCTTTATTTCATAGCCGCACAACCGCACAACTACAGTCACTTTATGTGGTGATAACTTTAAAACTCTTTTACTTATCCAAGCCATTCTCAGATCATTTTCTCGTCACATATTGGACTTCATGACAGTGGTAAATTTGACTCAAAATATTTTTATTTATAAAAAAAAATACAAAATTTACCAAAAATTGGGATAAAATCGCAATTTTCAAAATCTCTATTTCTCTGCTTTTATGGTTCAATCAAGGTTTTTATTAAGACAAGGTTCAAAGAAATGACATACGTCCAGATACAGCCAAGTAAGGTGACAAAAGGCGGCATGTTGACAACCGTGTTGTGTTTACATTAGCACATCTTCAACATCGCATGGACAAATGCAAAAAATCTAGATACAAAAGACAAAAACACTAGACAAGAAACAAGAGGGCAGAAAACAAAGGGGGTGGGGGGAACCATCAAGCGAGAGGGGCCATAGCTCCTACAGGTACCTCTCCAGTATCTAGCCAAGTGTGAAAGCCGGGTGAATTCCTGAACTGTAGCCACGGGTCCCATGTTTGCAAGTATGAACGTAACTGATTATGAGCTTCAGCTCCCAGTTCCTCCATCCGAATCAAAGCATCTAACGCGTGAACCCAAGTGGTCCTTCTCAGAGGATCCACTGATTTCCACTGACGTGGTATGATCTGTCTCATGGCCTGCACAAAAAGCCGGAGAGCCCTTTTTGACGTGCTGAATTCTACCTGAGTAAATAGAGAGCAAAGCCATCTGAGGGACGGTGACACAGAAACCCGGTACAAGGCATTGTAGAGAGCGAAACGTCCCGCCACAGGCGGGCGACTCCAGGACAGTCCCACCAAATGTGCAGCATAGAACCTACAGCAGATTGACATCTCCAGCATAGGTTGGAGACCGACGGGTAAAACTGATGCAACTTGACCGGGGTCCTGTACCATCGGGAAAGAATTTTATAATTCAGCTCTTGTAGACGACAGGACACCGTCGACTTATGCGTGAACAGGAGGGAACGTTTCCACTGTTCCGCAGAGATGGAAGTCGCCAGTTCGTCCTCCCAACCAGACACAAACCCCACCCCACTCAAATTGTCAGATAACGTGCCATCCCCACCTCCCGGCACCAATCAGACCGTAGATCAGGGAGATGCCATGACAAGGTCCCGAGGACGCTGTGCAGAGTTTCTCAAAAGCAGTCAGGGGGTGGATAATTGCGACCCAGGAGCCAGAGAGCACATAAAATTACGGAGCTGGAGATAACGAAACCAGCGGCCCGGTGTGTCCGGAGAGATACAAGGTAAGTTAGTGAGCGGTAGGAGGGTGGAATCCCTAAATATGTCTTTAACTAAGATCTGCGGCGAAGACGAGGCCTGAAAGGCCCGGAGGGACCCAAAATACGAAGGGAGTCCGGGATGGATAGCTATGGCTGTGAGCGGGCCCGGTACCGTAACCAGTTTGGTTTTAGAAGCAAACTTCCTCCAGTTCCTCACCAAGATCTGAAGGAATGGAGACTGCAGGGATCGAGCGACGATATCACAGGCGCCTCCAGGGAGCCAAAATATCCCGGGTATTAAGTGAGGGGCCAGAGTGTGTTCAATGGCAACCCAAAGTTTTGAGGGCGATTGTGAATGAGGTCTAGGATACAATTCGCTACAGATGCCCGGTAATAAGACGAGAAGTTAGGAGACCCGCCCCCTAGGTTCTTTGCTCTAGACAGAATTTTGTAGCTAATCCGAGCCCTAAGACCATTCCAAATAAAGCGGGTCACCATTGAGTGAAGTTGTGTAAAAAATCTGTTGGGAATGTTGCACGGGATTGTTTGAAACAGGTAGAGTATTTTAGGTAAAATATCCATTTTTAGCGCATTTATCCTGCCAAACCAAGAGATGTGGAGAGGGGACCACTTCTGTAGTTCCAGCTCAATGGTCCTCAGGAGAGGCTTAAAATTAAGTGCAAAAAGCCGGCCAGGATTAGCTGGGAGGACAACACAAAGATATCGAATCGCATCTGGTGCCACCTTAAACGAGAACGAGTCACGAATATGAGCAACATCCTTTTGGGGGAGTGAGATGTTTAAGATTTCGGACTTCTGGACATTTACTTTAAAATTGCTTAACCTCCCAAACGTCTCAAATTCCTTCAGGACCGAAGGGAGACCGACCCTTGGTGATGAGAGGTATATGAGCAGGACATCAGCAAAGAGGGATAGCTTATGTTCTGCGGAACCAACAGTGACCCCTTTTATGGACTGGTTACTTCTCAAAGCATTGGCCAGGGATTCCATAGTCAATATGAAAAGGAAAGGAGATAGTGGGCAACCCTGACGCGTTCCGTTTTTTATGGCAAAAGGCTGCGATAAGTGGCCATTGACGCGAACCTGGGCCGAGGGAGAGGAATATAAGGCCATAATACGGTGATACATTTTGGGGCCTAGACCCATGTGCTCCAAGGTTGCTGCCAAAAATGTCCAACTGACCCTATCAAAGGCCTTCTCTGCGTCCACTGAAAGCAGGCACAGAGGAGACCCGGTGGACCTGGCCCTAGCGACTATAGCAATGGTCTTCATGGTGCCATCTCTCGCCTCTCTGTTCGGGACAAAACCCACCTGTTCTGGATGGATACAGTTCGGAATGTGGGGCTTTAAACGTAGCGCAATCATTTTGGCGTAGATTTTTAAGTCCACGTTTTATTTCTCTGCTTTTAAAACAGATAGTGTTACCTCCTAAAATAGTTATTACTTTACATTTCCCATATGTCTACTTCATGTTTGGATCATTTTGTAAATTATATTTTCTTTTTTTGGGACGTTAGAAGACTTAGAAGTTTACTAGCAAATCTTGAAATTTTTCAGAAAATTTCCTAAACCCACTTTTTGAGGACCAGTTCAGGTCTAAAGTTACTTTGTGGGCTTACATAATAGAAACCACCCATAAATGGTCCAATTTTAGAGACTACAACCCTCAGGTATTCAAAAAGTGAATTTACAAACTTTGTTAACCCTTTATGTGTTCCACAAGAATTAAAGGAAAATGTAGGTGAAATTTCAGCATTTCACTTTTTTGGCAGATTTTCCATTTTAATAAATTTTTTACAGTAACAAAGCAAGGGTTAACAGCCAAATAACATTCAAGATTTATTACCCTGATTCTGTAGTTAACAGAAACACCCTATATGTGATCGTAAACTGCTTTATGGGCACACGGCAGGGCACAGAAGGAAAGGAACGCCGTATGGTTTTTGGAAGGCAGATTTCACTGGGATAATTTTAAGTTGCCATGTCACATTTGAAGACTCCCTGATGCACCCCTAGAGTAGAAACTCCCAAAAAATTACCCCATTTTGGAAACTACGGGATAAGGTGACAGTTTTGTTGGTACTATTTTAGGGTACATATGATTTTTAGTTGCTCTATATTACACTGAGGGAAGGTAACAAAAAATAGCAGTTTTGGCACGTTTTTTTTTTTTTTGTTATTTACAATGTTCATCTGACAGGTTAGATCATCTGGTATTTTTATAGAGCAGGTTGTTACGGATGCAAAAATCCCAAATATGACAGTTTTACATAATAAAGTATTTTTGAAAAAAATTATTTTCTTGTGTCTGCATATTCTGAAAGCCGTAGTTTTTTTTATTTTTTGGGCGACTGTCTTATGTAGGGGCTCATATTTTTTCGGTATGAGATGATGGTTTGATTGGTACTATTTTAGGGTGCATATGACTTTTTGATCGCTTGGTATTACACTTTTTGGGATGTAAGGTGACAAAAAATGACTTTTTTTACATTGTTTTTATTTTATTGTTTTTACGGTGTTCACCTGAGGGGTTAGTGCATATGATATTTTTATACAGCAGGTTCTTACGGACGCGGTGATACATATTATGTATACTTTTTTTATTTATTTAAGTTTTACACAATAACAGCATTTTTTTAACAAAAAATAAAATCATGTTTCAGTGTCTCCATATTCTGAGAGCCCTAGTTTTTTTTTATTTTTTGGGCAATTGTCTTAGGTAGGGTATCATTTTTGTTTGAATGGGAGTACTTTTGGAGTACATACGTCTTTTTGATCTCTTAGAATTACACTTTTTGTGATGCAAGGTGACAAAAAAAATTTAATTTTTTGCTCAGTTTTTATTTAATTTGGTGGTAGATTATGTGTCATTTTTATAGAGCACGTCATTACGGATTACGGATGCGGCGATACATAATATGTTTATTTATTTATTTTTTTAAACATTATTTTATGGTGAGGGGGCTTTTTTTTTTTACTTTTCATATTTGTCCCACTGTGGGACTTCACCTTTTCAGGGTTTGATCACTGGTTCAATTCAGTACCTGGCATGTCATGGCTGCCATGGCAACCATCGGCCCCCTCTCAGTGCAGTGCGGAGGGCCGATGGAATCAGAGGGAGCCCCTTCCCTCTGTAAACCCCGCACGTGCCATGGCCATGCTTCCCCCTCCTAATGGTCCGGGGTCAGTCCATTCTATCTTTTGCATCAAGTCGTGAAAATCAATTCCACAAGATGCCCGTCATGCTATATTATATTCTACTCCTCGAAACATGGATTGTTGTGCAATATCTGTATTTTATATTGTTTTATTATTTTACGACACAGATGTGTCTTGTTGTACATGAAAAAATTTCTTTTAATAAAAAGTATACTTGAGTTAAAAAAAATAAAGGCTTTAATGACCGCGATCGCCATTATTGCCGGTCACAGGTCATTAGCCGCGGGTCTCTGCTGTTTGAAACCATATGACGCCCAATGCACGTGCGAGCGGGCGCCATGTTTGCCCATCTGCCTACATGTATGGTGCTGGTAGCGAAGGGGTTATGGGTTGGCCACTTTCTGGTTATCGTTGACCAATATGTTTGTAACATAATTATATGGCACTTACTAATATAGCCTTTGTTGAAATTCTGCACCATTTTCAATACTTTATAAGGTATCTCCCCTTGTTTGCCAAGTCTTTTTGTGCTGTCCACACAGAGGTCCTGTTCATAAAACGGCTGCTGATGGAGGGTTATGTGACCAGGCAAATCACCTCCATGTGACGTCTCCTCCATGTAGATGCAACATGGTTGATAAAAAATGGCTGCACACCATTATAGATGCAAACAATAGAGCAGGGAAATGGGGATCATTCTAAATTAAAGTGGTATTATACCTACTATAAATAAGTAAATAGAAGCTCTTTGTGCACATTTTTGATCAAACGTGTGTCGGGCCCATCTACCAGGCGTCAAGGTGGCTTCCGCAGATGGGTCCCTAACACTAATATACCGCCTCTCCTGGACTTACCTAAGCCTACAATATTCAGGGCGGTGTAGGAACCAGCTACATTAATACTCTGCTCAGAAGCCCCAGGCAGATGGACGTTGTTCAGTCTAAAAGAGGCTGCTCCTCCCTGCCATCTGCAGGCTGGTATGTTTCACTGGAGGAGACATCACATGGAGGTGATTTGCCTGGTCACATGACCCTCCTTCAGCAGCCATCTTATGGACAGGACCTCTGTGTGGATTGCAAAGATGACTTTGTAAACAAGGGGGCATTGCTTTTAAAATATAGAAAATGGTGCAGAATTTAAAAAAGGCTATATTTGTAAGTGCCCTATAATCATCTCACAAACATATTGGTCAACGATAATCAGAAAATGGCCAAGCTCTTTAGTTGATTGATCATTACTGTTTATTAACCTGTTTCTGTCTAGTTGTAACTAGGGGGCTTTAACCCATTCATGATTGTGCTGCAGTAGGCATACTTACCAACATTTCAGTTGATAAAATCGTGGCATATAAGCTCTGCCGCCAGGAAAGCTCTGAACCTGACACCCACTTATGGGTGGGGTTTGTGTTAGCCCTGCCCATTTTTGGTCCAGGGCAGCGCAAACTTGCCAGGACTGTTATTTATTACACTTTGTGTATATGACAACTGTGTCATAAGTGTGCTGCTCTTATATAATGGTATCTATATGTTCCTTACACCTGCTTGACTCCCCATACAGTGTTTTGTGTGAGGGACAGCACCCTGACTGGTCAGTGCAGTTCTTCCATGGTTTAATCAGTGATAGGTCTGACACTGCTCACATAAAATGACTGGTAGGAGCGGGTCTTTATAATACTTCCTGCAATTTGATGAACTTTTATAGCAACACACAATCCGACCTCCATTATCGACCAGAACTGATATACTAGCACTTCGTTCTGCCAATAGGCAGGGGGCGTTGTAGCAAAACCCTGCACTTCCACCTCATCAGTAGCCAGCTTTAGTCCTGGCGCGCTACAGTCATATTCGGTATTGTAATAACCCTCATATTACATTCATTTACACACACACGGCTAGCAGACAAACGCTATATACACGAGAGAGGAATCTCCTGCTACTTTTCTAGGCGAATGAATATGTTTGTATGTGCCCGAATCAAATATGGCGGCACGTCTGTTCATCACGTGACAATCGCTCTACGGCTGCCAGTGTCGCGAAGCAGCAGAAGTAGAGGACGTCCGGATCCCTACAGGTGACAGCTGAAACCAAGTAGATTTTTATGATATTATATTAGCGGTCACATTTTGGCTTATTGTGTTATTCTGCCTAATTCTCTGGGCTGGTAGCATCCAGAGCCGGGCGTAGCAGTGCAGCAGTATGTGTCATTGGGACAGCAGCATGCAAGTGGTGTATGGGTGACCTGGTGCTGTGCAGGACATAGTAGGGTTCACATACACTTACTCCTTCCCTCCATGTCACTTTACTATACATTATGGTGGATTGTGAGCAGGTGGGATTTCACAAGCCCAGAATCCTTACAGGGTTCCAGCAATACAGGGAGTTTGCATGTACTAGTGGTATGGTGATGCCAATAAGTAGGCTACATGGTTGTGTGCCAGTACAGCACATATTTGCTGGCAGTTTGCATAGAGCAATGGGGGTGGGGGGGCACCGCTTTACCATCAGAGATATATCGGCAGAGGGGATTAATTTTTCTTTTGTTATTCTATAACATTTGTGGCTTTTTCTCTTTTAAAGGATTATTTGATTGCATATTTCTAGTATATGCCATTACTTTCTGAATGCTAATCCCCAACCCAAAATTGTGAGATTGTATGGGGCTGCTATAGAGGTCCGTCCCGCCTCATCATCTGCTGTGCCAGGACCTGACGCATGGACCTTAAAAAAGAGCCTGTGGTGCAGTTCATTGCTCATTGTAGGGGGCACTGGGTTGCGGACCCTTGACTGTTAGATTTGGTGGGGGGTCCCAGCATTTGGACCCCCACTGATCAGGAAATTATGACATATACTAGAAATATACGATCACTTTGCGTGATGAGAATAAAATCTCCTTATTCATCTCTGACCATTGAGTATGGGGTTCTGAGTTAAATGCTAGGACATCTTGTTTGTAGTCTTTTCTCGACATGTGCATTGTGTAATCTATTAATTCTTCTTGGTGCTCACACTCCACAGACATGCCTTTTCTTGATCTTCAGAATAAAATTGGGATCGATGTCGACAAATGGATGCTGCTGCAGAGTTCCAAGCAACCTTTCTGCCAGGCTGGTCGTTGCCATTCCTTTGAGAAAGACTGGGTAGAGTGTGTACATGGCATTGGAGCCATCCGGGCAAAGAAAGAGTGCAAGGTGGAGTTCGAAGACTTTCTCGAGTGTATGCACAGGACCAAAACGGTAAGTGAGCTACGAAGACACATTGGAGCATGAAAATCTGTGACGTGTTTTTTTTTTGTGCTGCCTTATCAGAGTGTATGTAACTCTCCCGGATCTAATGGTGAATGTGCACCACTCAATTCTCGAGCCAATTATTGGGAATGAACGTTAGTATGAATGCTCCCTCCCGATAATAGGTACGTGTCAATGTGCCTCTGATGAACAAGTAAAATGCTCATTCGTCGGATGAAACAATCTTTCATATCAGGGATTAAACTGAACTTAATGGAAACAATCTTTCATGCAGCACATTAAAGGGGTTCTCCGCTTTTCCTGACTGATGCTATTTGAAGAGAACACCGTGTTTTCCTCACTGTTTACCTGCTCCCTGTCGACCTTGCAGTGGCAAGCAATATATTTAAAGCAATGAGGTGATGGCTCAGTCCTATTCACTGCTCACTGCTGGGATCTCAATGTAGAGCAGGTAAACAGAGAAGAGAACACAGTGCTCATATGAGCCCTTCGTTCTCTTCAAACAGCTGATTGGAAGGGGTGCCTGCAGTCGGGCGCCCACCTATCTGATATTGATGACCTATGCAGAGGATAAGTCGACAGTATAGCAAAAGCAGAGAACCCCTTTAAATCATAGTTTCTGGGCAGCAGATCATGGTGTGTGAACTGCAGGAGGACAAACAATGGCAGTAATCTCGCTCGTCTTCCTAGAGTGGAGGAGATTGCTGCAGGTAAATGTAGCTCTTACCCTCCACTGATGAGCAGGCAATTATCATAAAGGAGTAGTCCCTTCCCGATAATTGCCTGGTCGTTTTACAAATCTAATATATGTCCCTTTAGATGTACTTGTTTGACCAGAAAACTGATTACATTGTGGTTAGGAGCACAGGGGGGTGTTGGCATTACTACTCGAGGCTCCAATCTCCTTGCTGCTGTACCCCCTGCATTTTGATTCATAGGACCAGGCAGTGTAAACATCATCACTTGAGATGCGCGAACTTCAAGTTTTTAAGTTCGGGTTTGGGTATATGGTGAATTGCGTTATGGATTCCATTACTGTGGACCATAACGCAATTCAGGGACGGAATGCCTCTAGAGGTATTCCGTTATAATAGACATCTATGGCCAGCATAACGGATCCGTCCGGTTTCCGTTATGCTGGCCATAGACTTCTATTATGACAGAATGCCTCTAAAGGCATTCCGTCCTTGAATTGCGTAATGGTCCGTGGTAATGGAATCCATAACGCAATTCACCATATACCTGAAGCCGAACTTAAAAACTTGAAGTTCGCTCATCCCTAGTCATCACTCCTGGGCCTGACTTCTAGTCTTGCACCTTTGCTGTGCACGTAAGTACCTGGTGCAGGACAGGAGGTAGGCTTGCCAGCAGTAGGAATGAATGGATGAAAGGTGTCTGGGCTGCTTTACTCTGAGATCATTATCCGGCACTGAGAGGAAGAAGGGAGCAAGGAAGCTACAGAGTATAAAAGCAGGCAAAGAGGAACCAGGGAGGTAAAATGCAGGGGCTTTTCCAAAGGAAAAATGTAAAATTAATCATGTTTTTATTGCATATATATTGCAATAATATTTCATATACAAATATATTTCATATACAAATTTCATATATATTGCAATAATATTTCATATACAAATAATATTTCATATACAAAGTAATACTTTTAGTAGAATAACCCCTTTAAAAAAAAAAATCCTACTTCTCCCGAATGTTTATATGGGGAGAACAGACGTCAAACTGGGTAGGTAGACGGTGAATATTTGCTTGTATTAAAATATCCTGAAAATATTCATTCAGTGTGTGCACAGAATGTAGGAAGCTCATCTATATTTATTCAAGAGGTAATTCTTTGCTTCTGGAAGAGGTTGGAACTGCAGCCCTATCCACGCAATTAATTTCCATTCTGGGAGTGGGGGTCTATCCTTCATTTTGCAAAGCTCCTCTGCTGTGACGTGGGGATTCTGCTTGTAAGAAATTGCTCTATTTAATTATTTTGGGTGTTTTTAGCTTTTTTAGGCCTCTTTCAAACTTGCGTTCTGAGGATCTGGCGGGCACTTCCGTCCCGCCAGATCCGTCAGAACGCAAGTCGCTTGAAAGCATTAGAAGACTGATCAGGATCCTGATCAGTCTTCAATATGCTTTCAGGTTACCATGGCAGCCAGGACGCTACTGAAGTCCTGGCTTCCATGGTACTCCGCAGCAGTGTACTTACCTGCGCTGCGGCCGCCGGGCGCTCCTTCATGACATCACAGGTTCCCGCAGGTAAGTACACTGCTGCGGAGTACTTGCCATGGCAGCCAGGACTTCAGTAGCATCCTGGCTGCCATGGTAACCGATCGGAGCCCCAGCTTACACTGAGGCCCAGATCGGAACTGTTGCTGCGCATGCGCAGAGCTAAACGTCGGATCCGGCGATGCGCCGAAACGATGTTTAGCTTAGTTCTGGATTAATGCACTTCAATGGGCATTAATTCCGGATCCGGCGTTACGGCATGTCTTTCGGATTTTTGGACGAAGACAAATACGCAGCATACTGCGGTTTTGTCAACGTCCAAAAAACATTCACATACTGAACGGAAGGCACCCTGAATGGATTTCTCTCCATTCAGAATGCACTGGGATAATCCTGATCATTATCTTTCCGTCCTAGAGCCCGAGGACAGAACTCTAGTACGGAAAGCAAAAACGCATGTGTGAAAGGGGCTTTACATGGTTCACACCTCATTGGATAGTGTATTGTAAAAAGGTATGATCTTGGATCAGATCACTGGTCCTGTTTTCACACTTTCGCTTTAAAAAAAAATGTTCGTTTGGCATACACATATAAAACCTGAATAATAAAATAATAATAAATGAAAATAAAAGAATTGCCCAAATGAGTGTCAGTTGACAGTATAGGAAGTTCAGAGATCAGAGCTGCTGTCAATTGATGATAAGAGATTCCACCACCAACAAAGAAGCATTTGCTTGTTTGTAGGGTGATCACTGGACATATGTACAGTACACGGCACAATGACCAGAAATGTATATTGAAAGGGCCTGATGTCACTTGCGGTTTTCCCCTTCCTTAGGCTACATGCACACGACCGTATGTATTTTGCTGTCCACAAAATGCGGATCTGCAAAAAATACGGATGACGTCCGTGTGACATCCGTGTTGCATTGTTTTTTTTGCAGATCCATTGTAACAATGCCTATCCTTGTCCGCAAAACTGACAAGAATAGGACATGTTCTATTTTTTTGCGGGGCCACGTAACAGAGAAACAGATGCGGACAGCACATGGTGTGCTCTCCACATTTTTTGCGGACCCATTAAAATGAATGGGTCCACATCCTATCTGCAAAAAAATGGAATGGACACAGAAACAAAATACGTTCGTGTGCGTGAGGCCTTACAGAAACCAAGACGTTACATTTTCTAGACTGACTTAAAAATGAATGCTCTCTGAATATTGGAAATTTGTCTATGAAAATCATAATGATCACCTATCCTCAGGATAGGACTTTGTTATCACATCCGCGGGGTCCAAATCCCGGCACCCCCACCAATCAGCTGTTCCAGGGTGCTCTGCTGAGCATGGTGGGCTCCCGGCAGCGTACCAAGCACAGCGCCATATTGCTTGGTATTGCAGCTCAGCCCCATTCACTTCCATGGAGCTGAGCTGTAACTAGGTCATGTGACCGATGTACAGTGATGTCACATGGCCTAGGAAGAGACAGCGATGCTCACTGAGTGCCTGGCTTC
The DNA here is from genome assembly GCA_033119425.1 of Bufotes viridis. Lineage (NCBI taxonomy): Eukaryota > Metazoa > Chordata > Amphibia > Anura > Bufonidae > Bufotes > Bufotes viridis. Next base: position 270,908,696 of record CM065591.1, read on the forward strand.
TCCTAACAGCTAATTGGTGGGGGTCCCAGGATTTGGACCCCCGCCAATCTGATATTGATGGCCTATCCTAAGGTAAGGTTATCAATATTATTTCCAGGATAACCCATTATCTCCTGACAAAGCTTGCCAGCAAAACATGTCGAGAGCGTTACTCTACCAATCTTTTTGACCGTGAACCGCTAATGAATGGTAGCGATCCTAGCTGCAAACAGATAGGAATCAATTGCTGAATGAATGTGGAGTGAGGGACAGGGAAAGCGGGTCTACAATCATTTGGGAGACTGTGTGAGATTAATTGGGGACTGTCACCCTACATAGGGGCGATCCAGTCACTTGCTCAGGCAGGGTCATTTTCGACTTTAGGCGGAAGAGGTTCTCTCTGCATAGGGCCCTACGAAGCTGTAACTGCGGGCGAAATAACACCGCACTCGTGTGAACAAATTGAACACTGTGATCTCCCTAGTGAGTTAAATGTTACAGTATTTAGCCCCATAAGATATAATACTAGCAATCAATCTGAGGCTAGCCAGTGCCAGTGCTGCACATAGCAAAATTGGTGGGAATCTGATAGTTTTAATCTCAAGAGTGGGACATAATTATTTTATTTTTTATTAATAAAGATTACATTTAACAATTTGATTTGGGGATACCTAATGAAGGGATTTAGTTGGCTTATAGCCCATTGTGTGGATAGATATTCCCAATGGTTTCCCACAGGGGGGGATATTGAGCTAGTTTGAACAGTAAAGCTAGCCATAGACATGCAGATTTCTGCTAGTTTTAACAAGATCATGGGAATGGGGATTTGACAGGTAGTATTTTAACCTTATCTGAGCTTTTATTTTTCTGAGATAAGCGGTAGAGTATGGAGGTTGTCCTTTGATTCAGCTGACAACTAACTATTTTATGTGTTTGACCTGTTAATTCATCCTCAACAAGCTTGTAGAGCAGGCATCCTCAAACTGCGGCCCTCCAGCTGTTGCAAAACTACAACTCCCAGCATGCCCGAACAGCCTACAGGTATGAGCCTACAGCAGTGCATTGTGGGAGTTGTAGTTTTACAACAGCTGAGGATGCCTGTTGTAGAGGGACCTGCTGTGGAATATATTTAATTTAACCTCATCCACATGCTGCAGAAAAATCAGGGCGGAATCTGTGCTGAAATTGACCTGTGGTATGGATTTTAAATCTGCAGCATATCCATTTATAATGCTAATTTTCACCATGCAATGATTCGAGAGAAATTAGCAACATGTAAGATTTTGGAGTTGATTTAGGCTAGGTTCACACTAAACATTTTCTGAGCTGAAGAAAACCTGATGAGGAATCCGTATCAAATTTTTTTCATGCTTTTTTTTCTGACTCATTTTTTGGCACAGTTTCGGCTAGGCTTTTCATTCCTGGCCACTTTCAATAGAATTCATGATGTGGAAAGCACATCAAGAATAGACAGGATACTTTTTTTTTTTTTTCCATGGTGCGGTTTCTAAAACCGCATGTAGATAAACAGTGTTTTATATGTATTGGTAACGATATGGCACTCATAATCCGGAGTAAACAAATAATTTAATAATCAATCAATAAAATTCATAAATCACAATGATGAAAATCTAAATAAAGGTCCAGGGACTGCAAATTAATCATGCAACAACCAACTACATCCAATATGATTCCCAAAAACCGCACTTATTTGTTGCTGTTAGTGTCCAATTAATCCCCACTGGGCGCTCCCCGAGATCCTCCCCCGTTGTGTTCAAAGGGTGGTTTGTAATAGGCGGCACCTGCCGAACGGGGCTCGATTCTCAGATTGAGAAGTGGTCCGATCAGAAGTATGAATTACTGGCCAGCCAGGTCAGAGACACATTGAGACCTCGACACAGAGATCATATACATACCAAAGTTAGGGATATTTGGCTTGTGGGTGAAATTTCAAGATGACCCTAAAATGTACTCTAACCTTTACAGATGAACTCAAAGAGATTTTTGGTAGATCCGGTGATTTACTGATATATTATATATATTATATATATATAGGCTGTCTATAGGGACTTCTAGGCAGAGGATTCTAGGCAGAGGATTGGTGACGTCTCCAGCACTGATGGGTGGGCTTTAGCGCTGTCCTAGCCTGTAAAGCGGCTTGGGAAGCTCTAAAGCCGACCCATCAGAACGGGGACGTCACTGAATACACTGCTGGGCGGAACCCGGACAACCCCTTTAATGCAATCTTCTCTAAACTTTTGAATGCACATGTCCAACTGTTCAGTACTTTTTGCACAAGTTGCTGTTCTCCAACAAGGAGCTTAACGGCAAAATTCACAACAGGTGTGTGATCTAATACGTTTCCTGGTTCAATTAGAATTGGTATTTATACAGTCCTCCTCATCATGCTGTTCACATTTTGACATCATGAGACCAAGACAACACCTAACAATTAATCAACAGTACGTCGCCATTGCGAAGCTTCAAGCAGGATGTTCTCAGACGGAAGTAGCCACTGATGCTTAGATTGTCTCATGAGGTATCACTCAGCGCATATGCGTGAAAACGCAGAATATAGAGCATGCTGCGATTTTCACGCAGCGAAGTGATGCGTGAAAATCACTGCTCATGTGCAGCCCCATAGAAATGAATGGGTCCGATCAGTGCGGGTGCAATGTGCCTCTCACGCATTGCACCCGCGGGAAAACGTTCGTCGCGTTTGACAGCGCCTGACAGAAAGTGCATAGAAGTGACATCCTGTTGGCCACATCTCATCACTGATGACCGGTTTATTGTGAACAATGCTCTGTGGAATCTATTATTTATGCCTTATAACATCAGGCATATTTAAGGGAGGTGATAGGACATCCTCACGACAGAATGCATTTGTAAACAGTTGAAGATGAAGCGGGTCTAAAAGATATAGATGACTTGCAAGCGTACCTGAGCCACTTGATCGCAGTAGCTGCGATCTGTCATCTTCTTCAGCATCAGCTAGAAGAATCTATGGACTGTGATGACGTCACATCACATGGTCCAATCACATGGTCCATCTCCATGGTAAGAAATAGCATCATTAAATTAGAAACAGCTCAAAAACTAATTCTCACAGGGGGTGGAAAGAGAGGTCTGATATCTATGCTGTACATTTTATTACTGGATAAGTTCCTGGATTCTCATCCGTTAACTAGAATGAAAAAATGGGAGACAGATCTGGGAGGGCTGTCACAAGATCAATGGGAAGACATCTTAGAGGCTGATCCCGCTGACCTCATTGAGTTAACAAAGGAAACTCTCTCAACTGTTTATCATTCATAGAGTGTATAAAACGCCAATATTTCTGAAGCACATAGGTGTCAGAACAGACACAGAATGCCCAAGGTGCTCTTTTGAGCCAGCTGATTTGTTCTACATACTGTGGCAATGTCAGAGCTTAGATGGATATTGGAAAGGTATATTGGAGATAATACATGATAAAATGTCAGTGAGGGTAGATAGGGATCCCAAAATATGTCTATTAGGATATGTCTCTAAGGTAAGGGAAAGATGATTATAGAAAGGTTGCAGTGGGTAGACTGTTATACGTAGTCCTAACTGATAGCCCTACACTGGATACAGGGAAGTCCTCCAACATTGGAGGAATTCAGGGTTAAAGTTAATAATATGTTGGTCTGTGAAAAAGCTATATTCCTTAAAAGAGGATTCCCACAAAAATTTGACATTATCATTTCTTAATCACGTGAACACACTTGCGCGTTTTACAGCGCGTTCGAACGCGCTGTAAAACGCTCAACACATGAAAACCAATGCTTCCCTATGGCCCTTGTTCTTACTTGAGCGTTTTACAGCGCGTTCGAACGCGCTGAAAAACGCCCGACGCATAAACAAGTACTTGAGCTTTTTTGGGGCGTTTGTCGCGCGTTTTGGCCCATAGACTTCAATGGGAACGCGCAACGCTTTTTTTTTTGCGCGTTTTTGACACTGAAAACGCACGTTCGAACGCGCGTTTATGAATTTGCAACATGCTGGAAAGGCCAAACACCAGCTCTGATTGGCCAAACTTCATATAGACAGGGATATTTGGTCATTGGACAACACTGCAGTCAATCACACAAACGCGCGTAAAACGCGTTTACTATTGCCAAAAACGCACGGAAAACGCGCGTCTCAGAAACGCTCAGGTCTGAACCCAGCGTTAATCTAACATCTGGCTGCACAAGAAAAATGCAAAACTAAATATAAAAAAAAAAAAAAAAGGCTAAAACTAATTAAAATTAAAAGAAAAAATCCACAGCTGCTTCCACTGCAAAAAAACCACAATTGTACTTCATGCAGGTTTTGCACAAATCTGCGGCATAATCGACAGCAGACTTTCCTGCTGTATTTTACCTCCTGTATGTACCTTTAGGACTCTCTTCCGTCCAGATGCAATGAGCAAAATCCTGATCCATTCATATCATCAGTGGGTATGTGCACATGAGCATTGTCTATCGCTCATCATCTCTGACTTCAGGAAAAATCGCAGCATGTTCTATATTGTCCATTTTACACGCAGACCTGGCTCCCTAAAAATAAATGGGACTTGGGTAAAAACGGAAGGTATCCGGATGCAGTATGTTTTTCACTGATGGTTGCTAAGAGATGTAGACTGTTATTCTTCAGTTTTTCTTCACACAGGTAAAAAAACGCATGCCATCCGAATACAATCTGGATGGGAAAAAAAAACGCACTGAATGCAATCACAGAAAAAACTGATTCAACCTACCTGCAAAACCATCAGTTTTCCCTGAAAAGATCCTGACACAATCCGTATCGCTCATGTGAAAGAGGCCTTAGAGTGCCCTCACATTTTGCAGAATTTTCCTCAACAAAATCCACAGGTGCAGATTTGATGAAGTTATGGTTTTTGGTGCGGAGTTTTCCACAGTGGAATAGGCTAACATGGGGATATCTTTGCCGAAAATTCTGCAACGTGTGAGGCACCCTTATACTAGTCTAGTTACCGTATTTTTTGCCTATAACAAGCCAGTGTAGCCCTCTTTATGTTGTTTTTCACTTTTCTGCTGTATCAATTTAATATATATAATTTAATAGAAAATGACTAGCCCCAGCACAGGTTTACAGAAAATAACGAATGTTAAGATAAGAACCTCAACCCCTATAATAACGTAAACCTGTACATGTACCATATGTCCTACACTGCAAGACTAATAATAAAATATGTCTTTCTTACAGTTAGAACGCCTGAGTGCTATCAGAGAACAGAAGAAAAAGTTGGAGAAAGAAGGAAAATACAAAGCTCCAGATTTCAGTGAAGACAAAAATACCCCTTAATATCATCCAAGGAACAACTGTCATGTCATTTGTTTTTTGTCCTGCAGCAAGTCATTACTCAGGCAGCCGAGGTGCCACTATATAATAATAAAGTGTTCACATAAGTCTTGCGTCTGCTGACGTTGCATTATTTGGTACAGACAGAAGGTCATTAAAGGGGTTGTGCAGCCAGTACATATTGATGACCTATCCTCGGGATAGGTCATCAATATCTGATCGGTGGGGATCTGACTCTCGACACCCCACTGATCAGCTGGTGGTACTCGTACGAGCACTGCTTCTCCTCTTCAAGATTACACGTCTCAGGGTCATACTGTCATTTGCAAGTGCTTGTTCCGTTCATTGCGACGCTGCAAGCGAGATAACTTGCAGTGTAAACTTGAAGAAGAAGCAGCGCTCGTATGAGCACCACCTTCTCTACAAACAGCTGATTGGCAGGGGTGCCAGGAGTCGGGCCCCCACCGATCAGATATTGATGACCTATCAATATGTACTGGCTGCACAACCCCTTTGAATATTCAAGTGTAAATGAGGCTGTAAGGTGGATTTGCACTGATCACGGAAACAGTAGCCCCCCTGAAATGAATGAAGTGCCCGGTCAGACATGTTTGCGGCCACCGCATTAATTTCTGTGGGAATTCCGGAGATGGTGAAGCTCTGTACTTGGCTAACTCCCATAGAAATTAATGGAGCGCCCATGCGCATGTGTGACCAGCGTCACCTTTCCTTTCAGGGGGGCTCCATGGAGTAAAGGTCCCCTATTCTCGTGATCAATGGGGTCCCAGCAGTAATAGTTATTCCCTATCCAGAAGCTGTTGAACCTCAACATGCGTGATCCTTTTGTTCTCTGGAAGGTGCGCAGCTGTCAGAGGTTTCTGGTAGCGGGTTATTTGTCTCTTCCCATTCAGAACACGCACATGCTCAGCTGAACTAAGCATACATATGTATGATGGGTGGGGGGGCCTCGGGAGGGATAGCTGTCGGCCAAATGCCATCTAATGCCAGCCATGTATGGCCAACCTTCCTGCATACTTTAATACACCCTCTGCAGGCAAGGGGCGACATACAAGCAGCCGGCTAACAGAACGTGGAAACAAGGATAAGCTGGGTTCCTCCACAAAAGACAGCTGGGTTTCCAATCCCCTAAATAGTGACTTATTAATTCTATCAAAGCTCACATATTGAATCATTCACGCTCAGGGTATTGCAATCTGACTATAATCTTATTATTCTAAGAGGGCCGCTCAGATTTTGTAGATCTCTTTTTTTCTGCTGAAACTATGCACAAAGCTGACACCGTACAATACAAACGATTTTATGTAGAGGCACATCTAAGCCAGCAGTATGGGGCCATGGGATAGGGAAAAACAAGTGAAAGGGGCCATATCACATTTCACAGGTAAATACCGGGTGTCAGAATAATAGTCCCACAACATGGCTAGATGATGGTGGTTGTGGTAATTCAATCACAGGGCCTTTGTCTTCTTACATACTTCCTATGTACATGGAATGTAAACTAGACTGCACATATACTGGTAGTCCATCTTGCCGACTCACTAAACTGCTCTGTGGATAACCTGGCATTTGCTAATTACACCGCCACATAGTGATTGGGTTTTTTGACTGGAGAAGGTTTAATTCTTAGAAGAAATACTGACATTTCATACGGTTAGTAATCTTTATAAGGAGCACCCCTGGAAAGGTAAGCAAAGACTCATTTTCTGGATGCAGTGTGCTCGGTTCCTCGGTGCCTCACAGAGAAACGTGCTGAGGGTTTGCAAAGCCTGTGTCATCACTTTTGCCCCATATCTGATTCCGAATGTGATGAGAGTTATAATTTTATGTTCGCATTGCCTGGAGAGCCTGGAATCTATTGACCACTTGTGGCTCAGAAAAGTCTATGCTAACAAGTCTGTGGTGTTCAGGAGACACGCTGCATGTGATAGCTGCATTTCCTAGACCAGACACTGCTCCTCCAAGGGCTTATGCAAACGACTGTATGTATTTTGCGGTCTGCAAAAAAATGGATGACGTCCGTGTTACATTCGTTGTAACAATGCCTGTCCTTGTCCGCAAAACAGACAAGAATAGGACATGTTCAATTTTTTTGCAGAACAGACTTGCAGACATACAGAAACGGAATGCACATGGAGTGTCCGGAACGGAAAGAAAATACGGTCGTGTGCATGAGCCCTAACCCGTATTCATGCTGTCAGTTCCTCCCTGCGGGTCTCCTGTGTGGTAATCACATAAGGCTCATGCACACAAACGTATTTTTGGTCCGTCTCAGTTACTTCTCCCCAGCCTCTGCCCATGCCTGCCCTCCTATTCCCTTGTGTCATCCTTCGATCCGGCCGAGATCCTGCGCACTGCTTCGCTGGCGCATGCGCACTAGTTGAAGCGAAACCGTGCCCACAATGGGCATCGCAGTGCGCATGCGCCGTCGCGGTATCTCGACCAGACCGAAGGAGGGCGCAAGAGAAAAGGAGGGCGGGCAGAGGCTGAGTAACAATGAGTGCCGCCCCTGGGCACTTGCAAGTTCTCATTTGCATATGAATTAAACGTCGTTTTTTCCAGCTTCTGCAAGTGTAAAGAAAATAACAAAGGTACCATTACATTCATGTATAGGTGTGCGATAGGACAATGTAAGTGTTGTATATGGTCATATACTAGTGACAGACTCCCTTTAATTAATTTTGTAGGATTTATTTGGGGACAAATGGTCAGTAACACAAAAAAAATACATTTTCCTCATTTTTATGTTTTAACAGAGTTTGTTCAAGAAAATAATATGCACACAAAAAATGAATCCTCTAATTCTGCCATGCATAGCAATGTCAGCTGTGTGTATATTGTTTACCGTATGATGACCTTATCAAACCTTATTTTAGCTTTACATGTGTCTCCCTGCCACGCAATATGTGGGCACTGACCGTGTGCTCACCGCATCGCAGATGCGGACCCATTCACTTGAATGGGTCCGCAATCTGGAACTGCGGTGCCGAACGGAGGCACAGAAGCGCTACTACAAAGTGCTTTCATGGGGTTTCTCTCCCTGCCTCCGCACCGTATTGCGGTCCCCAATGCACAGAACGGCCATCTGCAAGAGGCCATAGATGGAGCTTCTGTATATGGACCATAATCATCCAAGTACAGACGTTTTTAGTAAAGGGGGCGTGTACACATTTTTCACAGTTTCCTTTACACTGTTTTACGTTGAGATATATATATATATATATTTGTGTTAGGTGCTGCGACCTAGGTATAGGAGATGACGATGACCATCTTGGAGCATGGATGGACTGACCATAACTATCAACTGGTTGATGTGTGCCCGGAGCCAGGACGGGGTAGGCCTGGAGGGGGCATACCCAATTGAAATAGACAAAATGTAGGGGGGGGGCATGGCCGCCGTACGTACCGAGGCTGGAGGACATGATGGGGAGGGAATAAGTAGTGGCCTATGCCACTCCCACAAATATAGGCTGAACTCCTCAGCCTTCACTATATAGCTTTTTATTTTTTCACTTTCATTTTTTTATATAGCTAATTTTACAGTTTTAATTATGATATTTATTTAAACCTATTAGTGCACACCAGTACTCCTATTTATGGCAGTCACTAACAGGTCTTCAAGGGGTTCGCAGACCTTTAAAGGAAAGATGACTTACCTGCTCCTTTTCCTGTATATACAGTTGTGTTCAAAATTATTCAACCCCCAATGCTGTAAAGGGTTTTAGGGAATTTAGTGTACATTTGTAATTGTGTTCAGAATGAAATCTTACAAGGACTTTTTAAAGAACCAAATGCAACTAAAATGACATCAATTGTTTTTGTAATACAGTATTAAATGTTTTTTTTGTGATTTCTTCATTGACACAATTATTTAACCCCTTAAAGACTACCACTCTTAAGAACAGAGTTTCATTCAAGTGTTTTCGATCAGGTATTGAAAACACCTATGGATGTCAAGGAGCAGCAATCAAGCATAATAAGCACCAATTAGGCAGATGTAGAATGACTGTGATACTCAGCTCCTTCTAGACATTTACTGGTGTGTTTACAGACATGGTGAAGTCAAGAGAATGGTCCAGGAAGACAAGAGAAGAGGTGATTTCTCTTCACAGGAAGGGCAATGGCTATAAGAAGATTGCAAAGATGTTAAACATACCAAGAGACACCATAGGAAGCATCATTCGCAAATTCAAGGCAAAGGGCACTGTTGAAATGCTACCTGGTCGTGGCAGAAAGAAGATGCTGACTTGACTGCTGTGCGCTACCTGAAGCGCAAAGTGGAGAAAAGTCCCGTGTGACTGCTGAGGAACTGAAAAAAGATTTGTCAGATGCGGGTACTGAAGTTTCAGCTCAGACAATAAGGCGCACACTGCGTAATGAAGGCCTCCATGCCAGAACTCCCAGGCGCACCCCTTGCTGTCTCCAAAGAATAAGAAGAGTCGACTGCAGTATGCCAAAAGTCATGTGGACAAACCACAAAAGTTTTGGGATAGTGTTCTGTGGACTGATGAAACAAAATTAGAACTGTTTGGGCCCATGGATCAACGCTATGTTTGGAGGAGGAAGAACAAGGCCTATGAAGAAAAGAACACCTTGCCTACTGTGAAGCATGGCGGGGGTCAATCATGCTTTGGGGCTGTTTTGCTTCTACAGGTACAGGGAAGCTTCAGCGTCTGCAAGGTACCATGAATTCTCTTCAGTACCAGGAGATATTGGATGAAAATGTGATGCAGTCCGTCACAAACCTGAGGCTTGGGAGACGTTGGACCTTTCAACAGGACAATGATCCTAAGCATACCTCCAAGTCCACTAGAGCATGGTTGCAGATTAAAGGCTGGAACATTTTGAAGTGGCCATCGCAGTCACCAGACTTAAATCCGATTGAGAACCTCTGGTGGGACTTAAAGAAAGCAGTTGCAGCTCGCAAGCCTAAGAATGTGACTGAACTGGAGGCTTTTGCCCATGAAGAATGGGCGAAGATACCCGTAGATCGCTGCAAGACACTTGTGTCAAGCTATGCTTCACGTTTAAAAGCTGTTATAACTGGAAAAGGATGTTGTACTAAGTACTAAGATTGAATGTCACTTGGGGGTTGAATAAAACTGATAATGATGTGAGCACAGAAAAGACATTTGTGGTTATTTCATTATAAATGTTATGTTATATTTGTCTGACTTACAAGTGCCTCTTTGATTTAATTGTAAACAAGATGACTGAAATGATCAAAATCAATGTCAAACTGGCCAAAACACTCAATTTCAGTGGGGGTTGAATAATTTTGAACACAACTGTATATATATATATATATATATATATATATAATATACTGCTTCTCGTTGAAATGAATGGGAGGCTGCTTGGAGTTGTTTTTTGCCACTGATTCTGATGCAGATAATACACCAAAATCTGTGCCAAAAACTCTGTGAGTGGGCCCTAATAAGTGCAGCCTCAGCTTCTGGATCCTTGTTTATAATGCTAAGAAAAAAAAGGACAATGCAGCAGCACTCTGCAAACTAAATATAGAACAATAATGCCATAGTAATAGAAAATGTTCTGGTGCTAATGCTACACTTATTTTGTAAATTTGAGATTCTTAGCAAATACATTTTGTACAAAATTATTTGGGCCCGTCTCTATCAGACGGGAACCTAACAATAAATACCACTTGTTATGTGCCATAACGGCCACTCTAAAATTCAGGGAGTGCAGGTTCCTCATGCATGCTGGGCCTCTCTGCTTTGTACCATTTTTGGTGCCATAAGGGCTTCCATTAAATCCAGGGAATGCAGGTACCAACATGCATGCTGAGCCCACTCTATACCTCTCCTGGTGTCAGACGGCTTCCAATAAATGCAATGAAAGTCCACTCTATACCTCTCCTGGTGCCAAAAGGCTTCCAGTGAGTGCAGGAAGAGCAGGCTACAGCTTTATACTTAAACACTAATTAAAATCAGCCTATGGGGCTGACAGGCTTGTCGGGGTGCACGACTAAATGGAGTCAGCCACAAATCCAGTACAAGGTAGCATTTAGTGTTAGGTTCCCGTCTTATAGAGATCGCCTTAATGTTTGGCAGACGGGCACAAATAATTTTGTACAAAATGTATTTGCTAAGAATCTCAAATGTACAAAATAAGCGTAGCATTAGCCCCAGAACATTTTCTATAGTTATGGCATTTTTGTACTTTATTTGGTTTACAGAGTGCTGCTGCATTGTATTTTTTTTCTTTGTGTTTCTAGCCATGGCAGCGTGCACCTGCACATTGGGCTGTGCTGACTGACCCCCATTTTCTTTGCTGTTTATAATGCTAGTGATATTCATTTCAAACCAGTGGAAAGTGTCCCCATGTCTTCTGCAGTGTCATGTCTGCTTCCATCATTCCTCATAACGCACAGTGATGGAAGGATGCCTGAGCTTTTGTCTTTAGACATTGATTAGGTCTCATACATACAACCATATCCATTTTGCGGACTGTGTTGCCTCTGCATTTTTTGCGCACCTATTGACTTCAATAGGTACAAATTTTGCTGACAAGTATAAGACATGTGCTGTCTTTTTGCGGAATGAACACATGGAAGCGGAAAGCACACGGATCATCAAAATGTGGACCGCAGACCCACTGAAAGCAATAGATCTGCAAAGAAAGTGCGGACAGCGCACAGATCGCATGTGTATCGGATCGAAGATATGGTCGTGTGCATGGGGTCATATACACATCACTGAGGGCCACAGCTACTATGGATGCATTTCATGCCACTGTCAGCTGTCATTCACAAGGTATGAAGTTGTAAAATACTGACTTTTTCAGGAAGAAATTCAGTAGAAGTAAGGTCATGCAGAGACACACAGCATTATAGATCAGTATAATATCGCGCGCTCCTGAGAAACAAGCTGTGTCCATAACGGGGAATCACGCTCACACACGGAGTGGGATTTCCGCCAAGGGCGGATTGGCCATAAACCTTACAGGGAAATTTCCCGGTGGGCCGATGCCGAAGGGGCCAGCGGAAGTTTTTGGAGATGTATCTTGTTTCTGCTGGCAGTATTTTATGATGTATTGTGGTATTTGGCTCTGGTATAATGTACCACAATATGGTATTGCTGGCCCTGCCCTACATCAATTTGGACCCGACTACAAAACAGGGTCACTTTTAGTATTTTTTCCAGGACCACTTTAAGTTCCCAGTCTGCCCCTGATTTCTGCACAGGACACGCTCATCTGAAACAGGTCTAAAGGTGCAGCCACATGATTAAGTTTCTGGATAATAGAAAGAAAGTATACAGGACAGATACAATTCGATGCTGGAGATTTCTTTTATAAGTCATTCTAATTGAGAAAGCCAGTAGGGTGACTAGCAAAATGTCTTCAAGAAAAAAAACACAAGTCCAGTTGCTCTGACTTAATATTACGGATATACCATGACCTGGATGAATAAGAACTTTCTGTGCTAAACCTAAATTCAGAAAATGTTCTACATGCATACACAATGGGATATATATGCATGTATGTATATCTTAGCATTTGTGGCATATCGCTAGGACAGGGCTTATAAACTACAACTCCTAGCATGCTTTATTTACTTCCATGGGAGTCCTGAGGACAGCCAAGCCAGTGTGTAGTTTGACCACAGCTGGAATGCCTGAGGTTGGTGATCCCTGTGCTCAGGGGCGGGCTGGGAACTTAAAGTGGCCCTGGAAAAAATACTAAAAGTGGCCCCATTTTGTAGTCGGGTCTAAACTGATGGAAGGCAGGGCCAGCAGTACCATATTATGGCACATTATAACACCCCAACAGAGCCAAATACCACAGTCCTTCACAGAAGACTGCCAGCAGCACAAAATACATCCCCAAAAACGTCCACTGGCTGGCCGAGAGGAGGGCCCAGGCGGCCCCCTGGGCATCAGCCCACCGGGAGATTTCCCTGTAATGTCTATGGCCAATCCACCCCTGCTTGTGCTAGGGTATGCAACAAAATGCCAGATCGGAGTGGGTCTCACCTCTGGGACCTGCAACTATCTCCAGAACTGGGCTCTGGAAGCGGAGAGGGTACCACGCATGTGTGGATACCCTCCATTCTCCGCTATTACCGGCTCCCAAGCTACAGTAATTCCTATTCCTAGGAAGCAAATAAGAATGTATTAGCATATAGAATGACTGGCATTTTGGGGTGGGGTGAACTGTCACCCATAGCAGGTAGCAGGTCATGGCCTATAGGACACATGATTACTGTATTAGGGATGGTAACATGCATGAACATTGGGCAGTGGGCACACACCGTCTAACATTCACATATCATCCAGTGGTCGCTGGCATCTGCTGAATACAGGAATAGCATTGGCGGCAGCCACAGCTGGGAGGTGTGTGTGCCGGGCACCAGGGCTGCAGACGGCTGGGTGAGGCTCTTTGTACGGCAGCTCCTCCCCATCGGGTGCACAGGCCGGCACAGTGGGGTGGTCGCTGTGTCTCTGCACAGGGATTGTGTGTGCTCTATGTGCATCTCCATTCTGGCTGTGCCTGCCCTGTAGCCCTGGATCTGAGGATGCCCTCGATGAGGATGATGATGGCTTCTTCTTCTTCTTAAGGCTTCCTTCTGTGTGGATGTGAGCTGCTTCTCCTTCTCTATCCTAGGATCTGTGTTTCTGGGCTGGGGGCTGGGTCACTTCCATTCTTCTCCTCCCTGCAGCCTCTGGTCCCTGGCTGTGGATGTCATCACTGTCATCAGGCTATGGATGGGAATCTCTCTCCACCTGGCATCTGCTTTTGAGGTTTTCCCTGGATGCCATATTCTTCTCAGACTGTCTCTCTGGATGTGACACTCTTCTTGGCGGTCTCTCTGGATGTGATAGTCCCTTCGCGCTTGGATGTCCCTTTCCTTTGGCGATTGCTGCACAGATCCACAAATTCCTTATAGTTTCTGTTTCCTCCTTTTACAAGGGGGTAAGTGGGTAGTCTTCATAGAATTGCCACATCACATTACCATACCATGGGGGGCACAGGGCTCATTCAGTCATCATCACTGCGTGTAACCGTGTATAAGCATGTCACATATACAGCGTCATGCCAGCAACATGTTACTATCATGTGCCACATAAAGCCTAAAATATATGGAATCTATTTACCATAAAACTATATATATATATGTACAGGGTATGTATATACGGTATAAATATACACATATTTACGGTATACAGGCCCTTCTCAATCTGCGTGTGTAATAATCAGTCATTTTCCATATTTCCTCCCAGAGTTCATCCATATGATTAACATTTAATATTTTGTACCAGGATGTATAATGCAATGTTCTACCGTCATACAAGGTGTCATTGGCATGTAATATGCAATGTCATGCCACCATCATATAGCGTCAGTATGTCACTAATCTGTCCTGTTATGCTCTTTTGCCATTTAAATATCAGCTCAGTTTATGGATTCTGGTAATGATTGGCTATAGGCTGTGAGTGGCTTCAGCGAGAAGGATGTAATACGTGTAGTCCAGGTCTCTATCACGCCGTATAGACCATAGATAGTCCATAGCCATTGTGACGGTACATTTACATAGTCCCTGGAGAGGTGGGCAGCCAGGAGCATTGTACGTCGTGTCTGCTAATGGTCACATCAGCGGAAAGAAAATCCAAATCCATCTTTATTCTAATACATTACCCATGATCGTGCGCAATACCATTCCACATATGTCATCAGGGAGCCCACACCATGTATTCCCAGCACTCCGGGCCCTGATTGAGCTGATCCAGCAATCCAGCTTCAGAATCATGGCTGACATTCAATATACCTTCATCATATGACCATTTTCTAATTCATTTAGAGGGGTTTCCTACTAAAACACTACAGTGTCAGTGGCGTATCGTTACATCTTCCATTCATGAAAAGCATGGAGAACTGGGACTAAGTGGGTGTCACTGCGGTGGGGTACACTTTCATGGCATGTGTAAATGTGTATTATTATAACATGTTATTGGTTCTAATGATAAAATATTATTTCACTGAATGCCCAAAATACATTATAATAACGGTTCTTCTCTGTAAGGTCAACTGCTTGTTGCCCCAACTGAAAGGAACATCCTAGTTAATGATGTGGGGCAGTCTGGGAACTTACAGTGGCCCTATGTTGTAGGCGAGTCTAAATTGACAGAAGAAGGGGCAACACAGGCATACTTACCAACATTTCGGTTGGTAAAATTGGGGCATATAAGCCCTGTTCCAGGTATGCCCTGAACCGCCTGGAAACCCCCACTTGTGGGCTAGATTTGTGTTAGCCCCACCCATTATTGTCCTGGACGAACGCGTATTTGCCGGGACTGTCTCTGAAAATCAGGGACTGTCCTGGCAAATTTCGGGGCAGTTGGCAACTATGCACAAGTAGTTGGGGCCAACACAAGCAACAAGTACAAGGGGGTAAGTGGGGGCCACCTATACCATAGTGCAGCACAAAATACCGTCCTAGCAAAACCAAATACCACAGTACAGCATAAAATACTGCTCTATCACCATGGAGGACGGTTATACGGTTTAAGGGCTCATACACAGTGATGTTTTTTGTTTTCCGTTTACATTCCATTTTTTGCGTTCCATATACGGAACCATTCATTTCAATGGATCAGCAAAAAAAACGGAAGGTACTCCTTATGCCTTCCGTTTCCGTTTTTCCTTACAAAGATAGAACATGTCCTATTATTGTCCGCATAACGGACAAGGATAGTACTGTTCTATCAGGGGCTAGCTGTTCCGTTCCGCAAAAAACGGAATGTACACGGACGTCATCCGTATTTTTTGCGGACCGTAAAATACTGAAAAAGCCATACGGTCGTGTGCATAAGTCCTAATTCAGGAGGGCTGTGGCTGGTGGCCAGGTGCATAAGTACCTGATGTTCCTAGCATTAAAGAGGATGTCTCCCTCCAGCAAATAGCATTTATCATGTAGAGAAGGTTAATACAAGGCCCTTACTAATGTATTGCGATTGTCCATATTGCTTCCTTTTCTGGCTGGATTCATTTTTTCATCACATTATACACTTCTCGTTTCCATGGTTACAACCACCTTACAATCCAGCAGCAATGACCATGCTTGCCCACTAAAGGAAAAAGTGCTGGACTATGGGCGCTCTCGCAGTTGCAAGCCGCCAGAGAGACATGCGCTTTTTCCTATATTGTGCAAGCACGGCCACCACTGATGGACTGCAGGGTGGTCATATAACCATGGAAACGAGCAGAGTATAATGTGATGGGAAAATGAATCCAGCCAGCAAAGGAAGCAATATGGACAATCACAATACATTAGTAAGTGGCTTGCATTAACTTTCTGTACATGATAAATGATAAATTTGCTGAAGTGAGACAACCCATTTAATTAACGCTGAGAGCACCAGATCGTTATGTACCCAGCCCACGGCCCTGAGGAGGGCTCGCATGGCCCCTGTTAGATGGCCTGGCTTTGATGTTGGCTCTGTTAGTGGCTTTGCATCTGTCTGCTCCTGAAGATCACTTTCTCTTGAGCACCACCTCCTTGGCTATACAAAAACAACAACAACTGAAAAAAAACAACAACAGCGGATCACATAGATGCCATGGTTGCGATTGATGACAGATGGGAACTGAGGTATCTCCTGTAACTGCCACAGCTTCTAACTGAACATATGGCTGGTGGCAGATGAAGATTTAGGGTCATGCACATGGCCGTTGCCCGACCGTTCCGTGCATTGGGGACCGCAGTTTGCAGTCCTTGACTCCTCAATGCACAGGCGGTTTCTGCAGACGAATGCAGACCCATTCAACTTGAATGGGTCCGTGATCCGTCCGCACCGTAAAAAAATAGAACATGTTTTATTTTTTTTGCGGTGCAGAGGCACGGACAGAACCACCACGGAAGCACCCCATAGTGCTTCTGTGGGGTTCCAAGCCTCCGTTCAGCACCGCTCCTTCCGGATTCAAGTGAATGGGTCCGCATCCATAATACGGTGCACAAACGGCTGGGGCCCGTATATTGTGGACCCGCTGATTGCAGCCCGCTATATGGGCCTGGCTGGGGAACGGCTGTCTGCATGAGCCCTTAGGCTGGGTTCACACGAGCGTGTCCGGATTTGGTCCGGATGCGTTCAGTGAAAACTGAGCGTTTTCACAGGCAAAGCCATTCAGTTTTGCCTGCGATTGCGTTCAGTTGTTCAGTTTTATCCGCGCGGATGCAATGCGTTTTGATGCGTTTTTCACGCGCGTGATAAAAAACTGAAGGTTTACAAACAACATCTCCTAGCAACCGTCAGTGAAAAACGCAACGCACCCGCACTTGCTTGCGGATGCTATGCGTTATTAACGCAGCCCCATTCATTTCTATGGGGCTGCGGATGCGTTTATAACGCATAAGATAGAGCATGCTGCGATTTACACGCGTTGCAGAAGTGATGCGTGAAAAAAAACGCTCATGTACGCAGCCCCATAGAAATGAATGGGTCAGGATTCAGTGCGGGTGCAATGCGTTCACATCACGCATTGCACCCGCGCGGAAATCACGCTCGTGTGAATGCAGCCTTACACTCAGTTCACACTTTCGCGTAAAACGCTGCGTTCGAACGCACAAAAAAACGCACAACAGTACAGGAACCATGCATTCCAATGGGGGTGGTTCACACTTGCGCGTTTTTATGCGCGTTCGAACGCGCCTAAAAACGTCCGACGCATAAGCAAGTATGTTCGCGTTAATTCAGGCGTTTTTCGAGCGTTTGGTGCCAATATACTTCAATGGGAAACGCGATACGCGTGTTGTTCGGGCGTTTGTGCAGCGTTTTTCAAAGTTTGCAACATGCTGGATCAGCCACCATGGAATTTCACACCTCTAAAGCACTCAGATTGGCCAAACTATATATAGCGAGGGCTGTTTGGTCATTGGCCAACTATGCAGTCAATCACATAAACGCGCGTCAAACGCGCCTACACTATTTACCAAAACGCTTCAAAAACGCTAGGCTTCAAAACGCTCAGGTCTGAACCCAGTGTTAGACTGAGCACTTTCTGCCAGCTCTGTGAGACAGACAAAAAATAAGGGAAAGAAGAAACAGCAGGTGGCGCTATACAGATACATTTTATTGAATAACTCAGTGGCTATACAAAAAATTTTATTACATGCAATTACAAAAGTATTCAGATTCAGGTGCTGGTTTAAAAAGTGCACAATATGTTTTGAGACAAAGGCCCTTTAACCACCGCTACAGGACCGCCACACGCAGTATCGCGTCCTGGCGGCGGCCCTGTAGCTCTGATCGGACGAAATGACGCGCCCGCACATGCGCAATGCGCGCTGTCGGAGCGCTCGCATGTAGTTATACTACAGCCTGCCAGCGCCGAACGCGCGCTGGCAGGCTGTATATCGGAGAAAAAAAAAACGCAAATCAGACGCTGTTCTGTGAACAGCGTCTGATCTGCTTGCTGCCCGCTCCTCTGGTGGTCCCTTTGCTTGGGACCACCAGAGAAAAAATATCTAAGTGCACCAATCACCACACAACCCCACCGCCCCCCACCCACCCACCATCCCCCCGTGTCACTGATTAACCCCTGATCTCCCATGTCACCCCCCCTGATCACCCCCTGTCACCCCCTGTCACTGATCACCCCCTATAAGGCTCATTCAGATGTCTGCATGTGTTTTGCGGATCCGCGGATCCGCAAAACACGGACACCAGCAATGAGCTTTCCGCATTTTGCGGATCCGCACATTGCCAGAACTATATAGAAAATGCCTTTTCTTGTCCGCAATTGCGGACAAGAATAGGACATGTTCTATACTTTTGCGGATCTCCAATTACGGATCCGCAATTACGGATCCGAGCGGGACAAAGTCTGTCCCCATAGAATTGAATGTATCCACAATTCTGTTCCGCAAAATTTTGCGGAACAGAATTGCGGACGCTTGAATGAGGCCTTAGGGTCCCTTAGCGATCGCAGCTTTACAGCTTTTCCCTCTTTTTTTCTTTTTTTTTGCACATTTTTTAGAGATTTTTTCATCCACATTGATCAATGTGAAAGAAAAAATCTGTGACGTTCATTTTTTTCTTTCAGCGCAGCGGCTGAACGGAAAAAAAAAATCTCATTACCCGTATGCTCAATATAAGGAGAATCGCAGAAACTCCTAATGCTGGCCATACATGTAATGATTGCGGAGACCCCCGTGATGCCAGGGCAGTACAAAAACCTCACAAGTGACCCCATTTTAGAAAGAAGACACCCCAAGGTATTCCGTGAGGGGTATGGCGAGTTCATGCAAAATTTTATTTTTGGTCACAAGTTAGTGGAATATGAGACTTTTTTTTTCTGTGAACTCGCCATGCCCATCACGGAATACCTTGGGGTGTCTTCTTTCCACAATGGGGTCACATGTGGGGTATTTATACTGCCCTGCCATTTTAGGGGTCCTAAAGCGTGAGAATCCAAATGCGTAAAAATTCCCTGTGAAATCCTAAAGGTACACATTGGTTTTAGGGCCCCTTTGCGCATCTTGGCTGCAAAAAAGTGTCACTCATGTGGTATCGCCGTACTCAGGAGAAGTAGGGCAATGTGTTTTGGGGTGTATTTTTATATATACCCATACTTTGTGTGAGAAATATCGCTGTAAACGACAACTTTTTAAAAAATTTTATTCAAAGTTGTCAATTTACAGAGATATTTCTCTCACCCAGCATGGGTATATGTAAAAATACACCCCAAAACTCATTGCCCTACTTCTCCTGAGTACGGCGATACCACATGTGTGACACTTTTTGCAGCCAAGATGCGCAAAGGGCCCAAATTCTAATGAGTACCTTTTAGGAGGGATTTTACACATTTTTCTTCTCACGCTTTAGGGCCCCTAAAATGCCAGGGCAGTATAAATACCCCACATGTGACCCCATTTTGGAAAGAAGACACCCCAAGGTATTCGCTGAGGGGCATAGTGAGTCCATGAAAAATTAAACTTTTTGTCAAAAGTTAGCGGAAAGGGAGACTTTGTGAGAAAAAACAATAAAAAATCAATTTCCACTAACTTGTGCCAAAAAAAAAATTTCTGTGAACTCGCCATGTCCCCCATGGAATACCTTGGGCTGTCTTCTTTCCAAAATGGGGTCACATGTGGGGTTTTTTAAAGCGTGAGAAGACAAATGCGTAAAAATGCCCTCCTAAAAGGTACTCATTGGAATTTGGGCCCCTTTGCGCATCTTAGCTGCAAAAAAGTGTCACACATGTGGTATCGCCGTACTCAGGAGAAGTAGAGCAACGTGTTTTGGGGTGTATTTTTACATATACCAATGCTGGGTGAGAGAAATATCTCTGTAAATTGACAACTTTGTATAAAAAATTTAAAAAGTTGTCGTTTACAGCGATATTTCTCACACACAGTATAGGTATATGTAAAAATACACCCCAAAACACATTGCCCTACTTCTCCTGAGTACGGCGATACCACATGAGTGACACTTTTTTGCAGCCAAGATGCGCAAAGGGGCCCTAAAACCAATGAGTACCTTTAGGATTTCACAGGGCATTTTTACGCATTTGGATTCTCACGCTTTAGGTTCCCTAAAATGCCAGGGCAGTATAAATATCCCACGTGTGACCCCATTTTGGAAAGAAGACACCCCAAGGTATTCTGTGAGGGGCATGGCGAGTTCACAGAATTTTTTTTTTTTTGGCACAAGTTAGCGGAAATTGATATTTTATTTTTTTTTATTTTGTTTTTTACAAAGTCTCATATTCCACTAACTTGTGACCAAAAATAAAATTTTACATGAACTCACCATACCCCTCACGGAATACCTTGGGGTGTCTTCTTTCTAAAATGGGGTCACATGTGGGGTATTTATACAGTCCTGGCATTTTAGGGGCCCCTAAAGCGAGAAGAAGTCTGGAATCCAAATGCGTAAAAATGCCCTGTGAAATCCTAAAGGTACTCATTGGAATTAGGGCCCCTTTGCGCACCCAGGCTGCAAAAAAGTGTCACACATGTGGTATCGCCGTACTCAGGAGAAGTAGGGCAATGTGTTTTGGGGTGTATTTTTACATATACCCCTGCTGGGTGTGAGAAATATCTTTGTAAATGACAACTTTTTAATTTTTTTTATACAAAGTTGTCAGTTTACAGAGATATTTCTCTCACCCAACATGGGTATATGTAAAAATATACCCCAAAACACATTGCCCTACTTCTCCTGAGTGCGGCGATACCACATAAGTGACACTTTTTTGCAGCCTGGGTGTGCAAAGGGGCCCAAATTCCAACGAGTACCTTTAGGTTTTACATGGCTGCTCACAATTTAGCCCCGCCCAAAATGCCAGAACAGTAAACACACCCCACAAATGACCCCATTTCGGAAAGTAGACACCCCAAGGTATTCACTGAGGGGCATAGTGAGTCCGTGGGAGATTTTATTTTTTTTTGCCAGAAGTTAGCAGAAATGAAAACTTTATTTATTTATTTTTTTTCCTCAGAAAGTGTCATTTTCCGCTAACTTGTGAAAAAAAATGAAATGATACATGAACTCACCATGCCCCTCCGCGAATACTTTGGGGTGTCTTCTTTCTAAAATGGTGTCATTTGGGGGGTATTTATACTATCCTGACATTCTAGCACCTGAAGAAACATGACAGGCGCTCAGAAAGTCAGAGCTGCTTCAAAATGACGAAATTCACTTTTTTGCACCATAGTTTGTAAACGCTATAATGTTTACCCAAACCAATAAATATACACTTATTGGATTTTTTTTTATCAAAGACATGTAGAACAATAAATTTAGAGAAAAATTTATATAGAAATGTAGTTTTTTAAAAAAAAAATTACAACAGAAAGTGAAAAATGTCATTTTTTTGCAAAAATGTCGTTAAATTTTTATTAATAGCAAAAAAAAGTAAAAATGTCAGCAACAATGAAATACCACCAAATGAAAGCTTTATTAGTGAGAAGAAAAGGAGGTAAAATTCATTTGGGTGGTAAGTTGCATGACGGAGCAATAAACGGTGAAAGTAGTGTAGTGCAGAATTGTAAAAAAGGGCCTGGTCATTAAGGGTGTTTAAGCTAGGGGGGCTGAAGTGGTTAAAGGGGTTGTTTGGGAATAATGATAATTTTAGCAAGTTCTAGCAGCCTACCTCAATAAGCTGAGGATTCATACTTACCTGCTCCCCACTGCTCCAGTCCTCCTTGCTGCCTCTTGTGTCTCCAAGTTCTGGTCCCTGCAGTGTTTACATCTGACACAGTATGGGCATGGTCACATGCTCCACCGCAGCCAATGACTGGCTTCAGCAGTGATGTGCAGCTCCATGTCACTGCTGAAGCCAGTCATTGACTGCAGCAGAGCATGTAACCATGGCAGTGCCGTGCTGGATGTAAATGCTGCAAGGACTAGAACAAAGAGGCAGCGCGGAGGACCGAAGTGGCGGGAAGTGGGTAAGTATGAATCTTTAGCTTATTGAGGCAGGCTGCTGGCAATTGCTAAAGTGGCATTATTCCGGAAAACCCCTTTAAAGCCATAAATCTACACAAAATTGTGCCAGGAAGTATTGTATAATGATAATTTATACAATTCCTCAGTATACTTTCTGTATCGATTTCTAATGGTTTTCAAGATCTCTGCTAGCAGTCATTAAATAGGAATGTTCTTTTTTTTTAGGGGATAGAAATGTGTCCTGGTCATGTGATGGGTACACAGGTGGCCGGTTCTGATAACTATACTGTAACACCTGTGTGCCCATCACATGACTAGAGGAAGTAAACACTAAAAACAGCAAGCAGAGATCTTAAAAAACACGAGAAATTCATTTAGAAAGTATTCTGTAAGATCAAAAAACTTTTCAAACAATAACATTTGTTGGCTGAAACTTGAGTACCCCTTTGAGGGCTCACGACCATATGTATTTTGCAAAAAAGGGATCCACAAAAAATACGGATTACGTCCGTGTGCATTCCGTATTTTGCGGAACAGAACAGCTGACCCCTAACAGAACAGTCCTATGCTTGTCCGTGATGCTGACAATAATGGGACGTGTTCTATTTTTTTGCGGAATGGACAAAAAAAAAAGAACGGAGACGGAAAGAAAATACGTTCGTGTACATGAGCCCTGAGTCAAACCTTCCACTGTCCTATGTCATAGTCAGAATTACAGGAAGCTACTAAAACCCTATACTTCTTCGGATCATTGTAGCCAAAAAGACATAAAACAAGGAAATTGTCCATGACATTGCCATAATTAACAATACCCCAGCATTAGACTTTATGACATTGTCATTAGGGATGAGCGAATCGACTTTGGATAAAATATCCAAAGTCGATTCGCATAAAACTTTGATCCAATACTGTACGGAGCAGTATTGGCTCTGATGAGCCGAAGTTATTGACTCACTATGTGATTCTCTGACATATGATAACACAGCTTTTGTCTGGAGTTTAGAAGCCCTTCTACCCCCCACCCCATCCCCCATACTCAGCAGTGTCATCGCTGATCCCCAGAGCCCTATGTCATCTACCAGCAGACCTCAAATGGAGCTTGCTTTCTCTTCCCTCTTCCAAGAGGCATGTGGTCACAAGCTGCCAGGGAATCGGCACAGCTATTACTTATACAGATTCCTGGAGGGCTATGAAATCCAAGTTTCAGATACTTATGGTCAGCACAAGACTTAAGAGTCTTGTAAAATGTTAATCTCAGGCTCAGCATGAAGAATGTGAGTAAAATTGGAGGAAAAATCTGATTGTTTACCTTTTATTTGGAGCTTCCCTTTAATTCCAGTGCAGCATAAGGACTTATTTTGCCAAGAAATGTAATTTAGGCTGGAGCCATACGGCAATCTAGGCCTTGCACTCGTCATATGACTAAAGATCACTGTGTAGCATTGCATCCATTGAGCTGTCCCCAGAATTGTTGGATTTTTGTGTGATTCTGGGGTTGTAACAACTTGTGAGTCACACTGCGACCCCATTCAGTTCAATGGCTGCACTACTACAGCGATCTTTGGTCGCATGAGAGGTGACGGCCACAGTTGCCGTGCATCCCCAACCTTACAGTATGTTCATTCAATTGTGTATGTCTCCACAGCAAAATCCGCCATCAAAACGTGAATAGCTTTCCATTGATTTTAATGGAGAAAAACCCATGCCCATGTGCACATGGTGGCGTTTTTATCCACCGCAAAATTGAGATCTGCTTCTGAAGTGATATGTTACTTCTTAGAATTGGATTGCTAGCACTATACGCTGCTTGTTTCCGTGGTTACGACCACCATGCAGTCCATCAGTGGTGGACATGCTTTCACACTGTAGGAAAGAGTGTCAGCCTCTCTGGTAGCTGGGACCATGGGAACACATAGGCTGGTGCTTTTTTCTATAGTGTGCAAGCACGACCACCACTGATGGATTGAAGAGTGGTCGTAACCATGGAAACGAGCCGTGTATAATGTGATGGAAAAATGAATCCAGCCTATAAAGGAAGCAATATGGATAATAACAATACATTAGTAAGTGGCTCGTATTAACTTTCTCTACATGATAAATACTATTTGCTGAAGTGACAAAACCCCTTTAAAATAAAAAAGACCACCACAAATAAAAATGTGAACCTCCGCTGTGTTCGGCTGACAGTCTAATCTGTATGGGGAGCTCCCAGCTCCCTTCCCGACAGATGATGTCAAGGGAGAGAAAAATCTGGCAAACTAAACATTATTACCCAACCATTTTGTACTCCCAGGAGATAAGCCTCCGCCAGAAGTGTCTGGTAGCGTCCTTCTCCCCATGAACGGCACATACATGCTTGGCGGAACGTGTATGGGGGAGTAGGAAGAGAGCTGATCATTCGGCCGGCAGCTATTGAATGTGTATGGCCCGCAAAAAATGAAAGGCACATGGAACTGAATCTATTTCTATTTCTGATGTATTTGGGATCCGTGTGACCTACATCCTGAATACAGCTGTGTGCATGAGGTCTTAAAGGGGTTTTCAGAGACTTTTATACTGATGACCTTTCCTCTGGATAGAAGTTCAAATAGTAGATTACGGCAGCATATTCTTCCCAAAATTCTTTATTAGTAGTTAGTCCATGAAAAATGTATAATAAGACCAATAAAAGCAGTAACGTTTCGACTACCAATAGCAATTCACCAAATTCTGATTATAATCGTAATTCACCTGTACCTAATAGCAACATTGAGAACATCCATTAATGGACTCCTTACCTCATGCACCTTGCTATAGCTTGGTGTCTCAAACTCGTCAATGCGCATGTACAATGACGCGTGTTACTTCCCCGCTGTTTCCCAACACTTTCAGATCATGTGATCAAAACTGCGACCACATGATCTCCTCTTAGACTCCTTACTCTGCCGTCACTAATAGCCTACGCGCAACAGCAATAGTAACATATCCCATGCTCCTCACCGGAGTCTTCAGGCCATGTGATCCAACTCTGATCACATGATCGCATTACGCGCTCACAGCCAGCAAAGCGGCCTCTGACATAGAAGGCATCATGTTACCTTGGAAACTGCAACTTCATTATTGAATCAGAACCTACTATTTAAGAGGCAGTTGTTAGGCAAACCCATCCCAAATTTAGAGCACAGTCATATTCTGCATATCTATAAGGACCTTCTATTGCCGTCGCTATGTTTTAACTTGTAGATCGCCAACTGTGCAAAACCGTGCATGATAAGGGTCCAATGTCGTTCATTCTCCAATTCTGCAGACAAAATAAATGAATAGAATTCTATTCTATACCACTCTACCATTCTATAGAAATAATAGAATTCTATTCTATACCACTTACATTAAATTCAATGTTCAATCCAAATGGCTGCAATGATCTTAATGTAAATATTAATTTCAATTCCTTCATCCTAAAAATCATTTCCCTATCACCTCCTCTCCTCAAAAATCCCACTTTAATTACTCTGAATCTTAACTGATTAATCTTAGTGGCCACAATCGATGAAGCGTTTCGCTACTGGTTTATCCAGCATTCCCATTCTAATAGTACTTTTGTGTTTATTGATTCTTTCCCTAATTTCCATAGTTGTTTCCCCAATGTAGATGAAACTACAGGGGCATTGAATCATATAAATTACCTCCTCGATCGACATGTATAATATCCTTTAATCTTATATCTGTATCCTGTTCCCTTTAACCTCCTTAGCGGTAATCCCGAGTGTGGCTCGGGGTTACATTACACTGCAAGCAGCTGTAACCCCGAGCCACACTCGGGATTACCATGAGTTAATTTAAACGGCGCAGGGTCGGATGTGGACAGCACACAGTTTGCTGTCCGCATCCGCATTTCCGGAGCGCGGCGGGAACTTCCGGCCGCAGCTCCGGAAGATTGTACCTCTCCGGGTACAAAATGAATGAAGATATCGTACCGCCAGGGAGGTTAATCATATTACCACAATTGCAACAACCCAAGCAGGGAAAGTTGCCATTCTTGCGTTGGGCGAGATATTGCTGTCTGTCCACCTGTGCACCACGTATATTGGCTTTTACCAGACAATCTCTTAAATTGGCCTTCTTCTTATAGGCCATCAAAGGGGGTAACTCAAATTCTTGTATTGAGGGTAACCCTTTATGTAGGATATGCCACTCCTTTTTCAATATACTTGCTATTTTACTACTATGGCTACCAAATGTAGAAACTAATGGAATCCTCCGTATTTCCCTAGTTTTAGGTGATGAATGAGCTATTCCTATCCATCGTCCTTAATTCCTTACAACCTCCTTGTAACAACCTCTGGGGTTAACCCCTATTCAAAAATCTTCTACACATTTCTTTACTTTTTATATCAAACCTTTGTTCATCAGAGACCACCCGTCTGACATCTTACGTGGATGATTGCTATTATACTCCAACAGTTTATTCCTATCCGTGGGTTTTTTATACAAATCAGTTTTAACGCGTCCATCTTCAACATATACCTTCACATCTAAAAATTGCTATTCATTTTCTGACACAGTTCTAGTAAACTATAATCCCGGGACACCCATATTTAGATGTCGATGAAAGTCCTCTAGTTCTTCCATTGTGCCTGTCCAAATAAAAAAAAAAATAGGTCATCAGTATCTGATCGGTGAGGGTCTGACACCCGGGATCCTCCGCCAATCAGCACCGGCAATCTCAGTAGCTTTGCTGCCTTCACTTAGCTTACCAAGCACAGTGCTGTAACGGCACTTTGTATAATGGCTGTGCTTGGTACCACAGCTCAGCCCTGTTCACTTCAGTGGGGCTGAGCTGGGCCTAGGCCAAGTGACCAATAAATGTGATATCACATGGCCTATGGAAAACTGCGAGAAGGCCGTGGTGCTACTGCGAGTGCTGGTGCCTTATCAAACAACTTAGAGAGAATAGGTCATCTTTATATAAGACTTTGAAAATCCCTTGTTTTTGGCTTGTAGAGGTTCTCCAAGGTTTTGTAAAGTTTGTTGGGAAACTAAAAAAAATAAATAAAAATCTACTCAGCGTTAACATTGTTATGAGCTGCTACTCTGATCCCCGCTATGCGGTGCTGCACCCCGCTGCTATTCATCGTTCCCACAACCACCTCAGGGGTGAGGTGCCATATATGTACATGTGACCACTGAGGCCACAGATACAGGGGCGTAGCTATAGGGGAAGCTGCTACTATAGGCCCCAAACTCAGAAGGGGCCCGCCCAGGAGGAGGACTAAAAGATTTTGTCAGGGCCTCTCAACAGTATTATATAAATTACATTATATAGACTGAGTGGCTGCTAGCCTGGTCTGAAAGAGCGATCTAGACTAGCCACAGAGGTGATGGTTGCACAGGAGGAGGGAGTTGCTTGTGGTGTGGGAGGGGGTACATTTAAAATTTTGCTGTGGGGCCCAAACACTTCTAGTTACACCACTGCACAGATTACCTGTAGCAGTTACAGAAGTGATGAACATAACGTCATCAGAACAAGCCCAGTGGGGATCGGAGTGGCAGGGACCAGTGTGTGATACTTGTGAATAAAATCTTTCACTGCCCCTTGCTCCATGAAAAACTTTACAAAATCTCAGAGAACAACTTTAAAGAGTGACTAAACTTTTGACTAAAACTTTAATAAGATGTCCCTAATAAAACTTTTTCTAATATACTTTATTAATGGATTTTCTATTTTTATTAGACTTTCCCTACTAAAAGCGCACCATTCTCTGTGCGCTTAAAACTGACATTTCCGTTCACTGCTGACTGATCAGAGGGCCGCAGCAGTGCAGGGAGTACCAGCAGGAGTGCATATTGATTCTCCTGCCCATGCCCCCCAGGAGTACTAACTCCTGGCATAGCACATAGGTACTCTGTACCCATGTACTATGCCAGGATTAGCTGAGCGGAGCGGGCTCTGCCTGTGCCTGCTCCAGTAAGCTAAGGGCTGACATGCAGTTCTCTTAGCTTAGCGTGATTTTTCCGAGTGGACTTCATGCGGAAAAACTGCAGTGTAATACATTACCAGCAGAGTGTAACAGGTTAGACAAATCTCATGTAGACGTTGCTTTTTCTCTTAGGTGCAGAAGTTAAACTGCTGTACAAATTTTTAAATCTGCAGCTTGTTGCATTTTTCTTGTGCAGACCACAGTGTAATACAGTGCCAGCAAAGTGTATGAGATTACAGAAATCTCATGTACCCTTTGCAGATTTTTTTCTGTGCAGAAATTGACCTGCTGCATGGATTTTAAAATAAATTAGCATGTCAATTATTCCAATGGAAGAGTGAGATATGCGGAAAATCTGCACCAAAAACATTAAAAATGTACAAAAAATGGATTTATGTGTGTTTTTGTGCTGATTTTCTGTAAGTGAATCTGCTCTGTGTGCAGCCACTCTAAGGCCACCTGCATGCGCGTGTGGGTGAACGCAGATGAGATCAGCACAAATTTCAATGACGATTTATGTGCGTTTCTGCAGCATAGTAGCCCAAAATCCGCAATTTCTCAATTGCGATTTTTGGTACATATTTGATGTGGTTTTGCTGCAGATCTCACCTTTCTATTGAAAAGGGTGAAATCCGCAGCTAAAACGCAAACGTAGTTGACATGCTTGCTCAATTTTTGCATGGAAAAAAATCTGCAAAGTGTACTTGAGATTTCTGTAATGTCATACACTTTGCTGGTACTGTGGTCTTTCCGCATCAGAATCCGCATGGAAAAAACGCACGTATACTGCAAAGTGTGCAGGTGGCCTAAGGCTATGTCCGCACGTGACTGAAAATACAGAGGAAAAGTCAGCTTCAGTTTTTGCTGTGGTTCCACAACACATAAAGCATCGAAAACTACTTAAAAAACTGCATTCATTACATTCGTTTTTGCTTAGGAAATGACTGAGGATTTCACCCTCCCCATTGCAGGTCAATTTACATAGGTAATACCAACTGCACAGGCAGAGTCCAGAGCTGCAACAGCGGCTGGAAGCAGAGATCACAGATGAGCACGGCGCCCTCGACCATGGTGATGAGTGGGGGAACAGCGCCGCATAGAGGTCGCTGTTAAAGGGGAACAGTGCCGCACAGAGGTCGCTGTTACAGGGGAACAGAGCCGCACAGAGGTCGCTGTTACAGGGGAACAGCGCCGCACAGAGGTCGCTGTTACAGGAGAACAGTGCTGCACAGAGGTCGCTGTTACAGGGGAAAGCGCCGCACAGAGGTCGCTGTTACAAATATGGAGCAAAGTGCCAGTGCTGTAAGGAAAATGAAGGAAACTCCAGCATCTAGTTCACGAGTATCTTCTCTTTATTGACAGTGTTGATGATACAGCGGCAATAAAATGTATCTTCTCACATCCTCAAACAGTGCTGCCACATTAACGCCAACAGCATGATGGCACTCCGCTGTGGAGTACAATACCAACATAGTAAAGTTTGTACCCCTGCTTCATAATAACATAGTGGCTACAAATTGTGAGGTCTTGGCCCACTCTTCCACTGAAAAAGTCAGTTGAAGGTCTGATTCCCACGCAAGAATTAGGCCTGACTTGACAAAAGTAGATTTGTCGCCCAAAAGAACATACATGGTCTCATAGGATATTTAGACAGTGAAGGGTTTTGGAATAATCTAGTAATATCAACATTAATCTTGGAAGGAGAGTGAAGTACAAGATGGTTTTAATGCATTTGCAATAAAGGATTGATTATTTAAGGAGCTCTGGAGAAATAGCTTTTTTCTACATTGGAACTAGAACTGTAGCGGTTTACTTTTGAGGGACTACTATATTTTGCCATCCACTCAGGTTAGAAACTAGAATACAAGTGCAAGAAAAAGTAAGTGAAACCTCCTTTACCTGATTTTCTACATTGAAAATTGTTTGCATGGAAGCACAGTTCACACTTCAATCTTTATTGAGAAGAAAGATTTGTCAGTAACAAGGCTCGGTGTGCCTTTAATAGGCAAAGAACATGTGAAACCCACACTTAACCAATAGCTTCTCCTAAATTCAAACATCTTTCACCAATTAGCTCATACTTTTTCTCTCTGCACAGTGCATGTTTACTCATATAAAAGACATGAATGGTACAACTGTGTTATCAGTTTATGTAGATTGTGACTAACCACAGGACCACATTTTATTACTAGTAAATGCAGAAAACCAGGCCATTTCAAAGGGTTCACTTACTTTTTATTGCATCTGGCACTATAGTGGTAGGTCAGCAATGATCAGGTTATGTGTTTCTAGGTGCCCTCATCATCCAAGCAATAGAGACTGTGGCCATGATTTATCATACCTTCACTCCAGAATTCTGGCATCAAAATGTTAGCCATGTTAATGAGTTTCACTCCAGATTTATCATTGGGACTTTTTAAAAAAGTCGCAAAAAAGTCCCAATTTCACTCCAGTGAGGACCATGCTTAATCTTATGCGACTTTTTAATAGAACATGCGACTTTTTTGTAAATATGTGCGACTTTTGTAAAGCTGTTTACTGAAGGATGAACTGCTGCCATCAAACCACATTTATCACAGTATTAACCCCTTAAGGACTATTTCACCCTTAGGACTTGGCCATTTTTTGAAAATCTGACCAGTGTCACTTTATATGTGAATAACTTTAAAATGCCTTTACTTACCCAGGCCGTTCTGAGATTGTTTTTTCGTCACATATAGTACTTCATGACACTGCTAAAATTGGGTCAAAAAAGTTAATTTTTTTGCATAAAAAAATACAATTTTTTACCAAAAATTTTAAAAAATTAGCAAATTTCAAAGTTTCATTTTCTCTACTTCTCTAATACGTAGTAATACCCCCAAAAATAGTTATTACTTCACATTCCCCATATGTCTACTTCATTTTTGGAGCATATTGGGAATGCCATTTATTTTTGGGGATGTTACATAAGCTTAGAAGTTTTTCAAATCCCACTTTTAGGGACCAGTCCAGGTCTGAAGTCACTTTGTGAGGCTTACATAATAGAAACCACCCAAAAATGACCCCATTCTAGAAACTACACCCCTCAAGGTATTCAAAACTGATTTTAAAAACTTTGTTAACCCTTTAGGTGTTCCACTAGAGTTAATGGCAAATGGACATAAAATTTAAGAAATTCAATTTTTGGAAAATTTTCCAATATAATCCATGTTTTCCAGGAACAAAGCAAGGGTTAACAGCCAAACAAGACTCAATATGGGTTGCCCTGATTCTGTAGTTTGCATAAACACCCCATATGTGGTCCTAAACTACTGTTTGGCCAAACGGTAGGACATAGAAGGAGGGGAACGCCATATGGGTTTTGCAAGGCAGATTTTGCGGGACTGGTTTTGTTTATACCATGTCCCATTTCAAGCCCCCTGTTGCACCACTAGAATAGAAATTCCAAAAAAGTGACTCCATCTAAGAAAGTACACCCCTCAAGGTATTCAAAACTGGGTTTACAAACTGTGTTAACCCTTTAGGTGTTCCACTAGAGTTAATGGCAGATGGAGAAACAATTTCCATTTTAACCCTTACTTTATTACTGGACAAAATGGGTTAACTGCCAAACAAGACTCAATATGGGTTGCCCTGATTCTGTAGTTTGCAGAAACACTACCTATGTGGTCCTAAACTACTATTTGGCTAAACGGCAGGACATAGAAGAAGGGGAACGCCATATGGTTTTTGGAAGGCAGATTTTGCGGGACTGGTTTATTTACACCATGTACCATTTCAAGCCCCCTGCTGCACCCCTTGAGTAGAAACTCTATAAAAGTGACCCCATCTAGGAAACTACAGGATATGGTGGTTGTTGTTTTGGTACTATTTTAGGATAAATATGATTTTTGGTTGCTCTATATTACACTTTTTTGAGGAAAGATAACAAAAATTTTAATTTTAAAATTGTTTCTACATTCGCCATTAAGTTTTGTGGAACACCTAAAGGGTTAATACAGTTTGTAAAGTATTTTTGAATACCTTGAGGGGTGTAGTTTCTTATATGGGGTCACTTTTTGGAGTTTCTAGTCTAGGCTACATCAGGGGAGCTTCTAATGGGACATGGTGTAAATAAACCAATCCATCAAAATCTGCCTTCAAGAAACCATATGGCGTTCCCTTCGTTCTATGCCCTGCCTTGTGGCTATATATCCATTTACGACCACATATGGGGTGTTTCTGCAAACTACAGAATCAGGGCAATAAATTTTCAGTTTTGTTTGGCTGTTAACCCTTGCTTTATTACCGGAAAAATGGATTGAAATGGAAATTTTGCCCAAAAATTGTGTTTTTCCATTTTTTTTTTTGTATGCTGTTCATCCGGGGGTTGGGTTAAATGTTATTTTTATAGGGCAGATTGTTACGGACGTGGAGATACCTAATATGTCTACTTTTTATAATTTGTTTAGATTTTACACTATATTATCAGTTGAGGAACACAAATTAAATAATTTTAGTATCTCAATATCCTGGGAGCTACATTTTTTTTTTGGTTGGGTGACTGTCTAATATAGGGGCTCATTTTTGTGGGATGAGATGGCGGTTTTATTGGCACTATTTGGGGGTGCATATGACTTTTTGATCGCTCGCTATAACACTTTTTTGATGTTAGGTGACAAAAAATGGCTTTTTTTTACACAGTTTTTATTTTATTTTTTAACCCTGTTCATCCGGGGGGGTTGGGTGAAATGTTATTTTTATAGGGCAGATTGTTACGGACGCGGCGATACCTAATATGTCTACTTCATGTAAAATCTAAACAAATTATACTATATCATCATTTGAGGAACAAAAAAAATTATTTTAGTATCTCCATAGCCTGGGAGCTAAATTTTTATTTTTTTTGGTTGGGCGACTATCTAATTTAGGGGCTCATTTTTTGCAGGATGAGATGGTGGTTTGATTGGCACTATTTGGGGGTGCATATGACTTTTTATTACACTTTTTGGGATCCAAGGTGAAAATAAAAATGGCTTTTTTTACATAGTTTTTATTAGATTTTTTTGGACGGCATTTATCGAAGGGCTAGTTTATGGGGTATATTTATAGACAAGTTTTTTACGTACGCGGCGATGCCCAATATATATGGCTCTCATACTTTGGAGACACTAAGTAGGCATCCTCAAACTGCGGCCCTCCAGATGTTGTAAAAATACAATTCCCACTGTAGGTTGTCTGGGCATGCTGGGAGTTGTAGTTTTACAACATCTGGAGGGCCACAAAGTCTGAGAGCCATAGTTTTTTATGTTCTCTAGGGGACTGTCGGGAATTATAAAAATTTAGTACTCCATGGAAGTGTGATACTCCCTGAAGCAATTGATAACGCAGAGGCCCGGATGATCGGGGCAAGTGTCACATTGAGTGGTGGTGTCCTTCCGAATCCCCCTCTTGTGACACACTCTGCATCTTTTTTGGGTTCGTCCCTTTTTTCCAGTATGGGGGACCACACCTGGAAAATGTTGGCCAGGGACGACCCGGGCGCCTCCAATTCCCGAGGTACTCCGACCTGCTCTTTCCCGGTCTGAAAAGATCAGGTCCTTGAGGACTGCCTCATAGAACTGGAGGAAAGTCTCTGTGCTGCCAGCGCTCGAGATAGTACAAAAGCGTTGTACATGGCAACCTGTACCATGTAGACCGCAACCTTTTGTACCATGCCCGGGTTTTCCGCATGGCATTATATGGTTTGAGGACTTGATCAGATAGATCAACTCCTTCCCATATACCGATTGTAGTCGACGATACAATCGGGCTTGAGGACCGTTGCCGTGGTACTCGCACAGAGACTGGGGTGGTGCCGTTACCATGGATTGTGGTCAGGATAAGGACATCCTCTTGTCCTTATACCTGACCAACAACAGGTTGTCGCTGGTAAGGGCACGGGTCTCACCCCTGGGGATAGGTACCTGGAGGAGGGAGGTAGGGAGGCCGCGCTGATTTTTCCGCACGGTCCCACAAGCGAACGTGGATCTGGCGGCAAGGGACCTGAACAAGGGAATACTGGTATAAAAGTTATCCACGTACAGGTGGTAACCCTTATCCAGCAGTGGGTGCACAAGGTCCCACACGAAGTTTCCCGCTAACACCCAGAGTGGGGGACATTCTGGGGTTGAATACGGGAATCTCGTCCCTCAGAACACGAAATTTGTAAGTGTACCCTGAGGTACTCTCACAAATTTTGTACATTTTCACGCCATACCTCGCTCGCTTAGTGGGAATGTATTGGTGGAAACTGAGTCTCCCTTGAACGCAACGAGAGACTCATCAACCGCGACCTCCCTTCCAGGTACGTAGGCCTGTGCAAACTTGGCCCCGAAATGATCGATGATCGGCCGTATCTTATACAGCCGGTCATAGGCAGGATCACCTTGGGGGACATGCTGCATTATCTGCATAATGCAGGCATTTCCGGATGGCCTCGAATCTGGGACGTGTCATGGCCATACTGTACAGTGGGGTCTGATAGAGGACGTCCCCACTCCAGTAATGCCTGACACTGGGTTTTTGCACTAGACCCATGTGCAGCACGAGGCCCCAAAACGTCCTCATCTCGGCTGCACTGACTGGCGCCCAGCCACCGGGTCTAGCCAAAAAGGAGCCTGGGTGCTGAGCGACGAACTGTTGGGCATACAGATTCGTCTGCTCCACCATCAGATTCACCAGTGGGTCACTGAAAAAAACTAAAAAGTCTATTTCAGTGAACCCCACTGTGGGAATCTGGATTCCAGGATTGCCAACAAAATCCGGAATCGCAGGCTCATAGTCCACTGGGGACACCAGCTAAGTTCACCGGTGGGGGCTCCGTGCGCTTATTTGGTGGGTCAGGAAACCAGTACGAACCCCAGGGCTGCTCGTACTGGTGTGGGCCACGGGTTCCCTAGCATGTGGGGGCCCTGGCTCCGCCTGGCGGCGTCTCCGCCGCCTTGGGGCTCATCATCATCAGATGATGATGAGGAGGATGCGGATGAAAGGAGGAACGTGGGGTCATCCTCATCCTCACTGGCGCCTCGGTGTCGGAGAGCATCTGGGCATATGCCTCCTCCGCCGAGAACATCCGGCGGGCCATGGGTATGTGTGTGCGTGTATGTGCGTGTGTGACAAACTTTATTGTATGTGCGTGTGTGTGGGGCGGGTGTTCACGTACTAATAATAAGAAAAAATTGACAAGTGTTAGAAAAAAATAATTAAGTTCAAACTAGCTGATCAGCCGTCCGGCACTGATCAGCGGTGGGATGGGCGATGCGCTAACGGTGGCCGGACGCTAAAAGTGCCGACCACAGTAAGCGCACGAAAAAAAAAAAAAAGTGGTGGTGGAGTGGGGGCGTTACTCGGGTCAGCACCCTGGGTGGGTTTAGGGTCTCACAGCTAAGTGCTGTGGACCCCAACCACCACAAGCAGCACTGAAATAAAAAATTTTTTTACTAACACTAACTATCCCTTCTAGCCCTGCCTAAGATACCTCTCCCTCGCTGACCCTAACCTACCTGATGGCGAAGGGTGATGGGAGCCAGCCGGGGGGGGGTTGCCGGGAACGGTGCTGGAGCGGTGCTGGAGCTGTGCGGGTGCGATCCTCACTCGGCAGCAGCAGCAGCAGGAAGAGGAGGGGAGAGAGGAGCGCCGGGAGTTTGAATCTCCCGCCTCTCTCCCCGGACCAATCGGATCCCAGCACCGCCACAACCGTCCCCAATTCAAGAACGGTGATTGGTGGTGTGATATCACCGGAGACCCGAATGGACCGGAAACGCAGTAAACCGCAGGTCTGAATTGACCTGCGGTTTTCTGCGATCGCCGATACGGGGGGGTCAAATGACCCCCCTCGGCGTTGTGACAGGATGTCCGCTGAATGATTTCAGCGGACATCCTGTTACTATTAACCCCTGCCGCGCCGCACTTGCATTTTGAAGATATGACGTACCGGTACGTCATGGGTCCTTAAGGACTCGGAAACCATGACGTACCGGTACGTCATGCGTCCTTAAGGGGTTAAAGGACCATTAATAAATCTGACTGAGCCAAAAGGGACTTTGGACTTATGTGAAATTGGAGTAAGATGGAAGTGTAATGATAAATCTGACCCTGCGTCTGTAGAAATGTATAAAAGTCTACAAGGTACCAAAATGGGCACCCAATCAATTTATAAATATGGTCGGTGCATTGCCCTATACCAGATTAA
The DNA here is from genome assembly GCA_033119425.1 of Bufotes viridis. NCBI lineage: Eukaryota > Metazoa > Chordata > Amphibia > Anura > Bufonidae > Bufotes > Bufotes viridis. The sequence goes on from CM065591.1 coordinate 270,945,595, forward strand.
TTCCACAAAGCTGTGCCCCCTTGTATAATATAGACGCAGCAGTGTTTGCTAATGCTGCTGTACAAGCCCAGTTTCTAAAATATTCCTCCTGCGTGGAGGCGGCTGCACAAGTCTTAGCGTGTACTCTGTTGCATGAAGTCATGGCAGCAAAGTAGTCAGCACCCACAGTGATGGTACAGAGTGAGGTACAAAACCACAATGCCCCTTTATGCAAGTGTTTCTACATAATTGTACTCGCACATTGTCTTTGCTAACACCTCCACACAAACAATGGGAACATTGAAGGGGTTGTCGAAGAGCTCAAAAAGAAAAATGGTAGCAGAAAATGCTACAATTTTTTTTTAAAAACCCACATTATTCATCAATTAAATCTCAGGCTGCTCCAGGGCTGATGCACTGGTGGTCTCCTGATGGGTGACCTCAGCTGTGTACTGCCATACTTACTGGCAAAGACCGGCGAGGGACCCACTGTGGCATAAGTGCTGAAGCGGCAGGAGATTTAAAAGTACTATTTTTTTCTTGATTTTAAATAAGATGTCCTGCTGCTGGTTTTATGTTGTTTTATGGACACTTGGAAGCTGGAGATAATCTTTGCCTTCAAATTTTACGTGATGCCATTTTGAGAGTCATATGAACCATCCAGTTCACTACTGATTGGCCATATTGTGACCAATCATAATCTTAAAGGGAATCTGTCACCAAGAAATTCACTGTTAAACCAGACACAATGCCTTATAGGACTAACTGAGCTGAACGTAAAGATACCTTTCACTTAGCGATCTGTTGCTTTCTGGAGAAAAAATACTGTTAATCCAAAAACACAAATGAGCAGTGCACCGAGGGCAGGCCCAAGCCACTGTCTGCACCCTTGCTCCTCCTGTTTCCTCTGCCAGCCCCTCCCTCTCTTTCTTGATTGACAAAACCAGGCAGGATGATTATACAGGAACCTGGCCACGTCAATCAAAAAAGAGGGAGGGGCAGGTAGAGAAAACAGGGAAAGCAAGGATGCACAGGAGTGGCTTGGTCCCGCCCTTAGTGCACTTAACTGCTCATTTGTGTCTGGATTAACAGTACTATTTATCCAGAATGACGCAACACATCTCTAAAGGTATCATTACATTCAGCTAAGCTAGTTTTACAAGGCATTGTGTCTAGTGTGGGGATCCGCTCTGGTAGGCAGTGGTAGCGAGTGCAGTATAGAGGCAACACAGACAGGTCTTGGTGTTAAACGGTGCTTTCTTTATTCACACGGTGAACACAAGTGAAAAGGCAGTGCAGTTCATAGGGAGGGTGGTCACACACAACGGCAAAACAATAGTTCAGTCCCAAACCAGCTGCAGGCTACTTGAGGCCTGGTTCCATCACAACAAGAAAAGTCTATTCAAAGCCAGGAGTAATGTCACCTCTTTCTCCTTGGGGAAGCAAGCCCCTGGGTCCGGCTTCTAGCCACGGACTACGGATCCCTCCTGGCTTCAGCTGGGGTTCCCGCTGACAGTCCTTTACAGGCCTCAGTACACAGCCCAGCCCAGCCCAGCTCACCTTCACCTCTCACTCTCACAGCAAGAGAACAACAGCTTCCACCACACTCCTTGCTGCTGGTCGGGTTTTAAACCCTCCCTGCAACCTGGCCTGGACCGTGGGGAGACAGGCACCCACCCGCATATCTGCTCTGCTCCCAGTAAGAGCCGGCCCGGATCCACTGTGTTAACAGCATAACCGCTGCAAAACACACTTTTCCGGGTCTTACTCCACCGGACCAGGACCCCGGTGGCACATTGCACTACCGTCTATTACCACCCCAGGTACTCTCCTACATATCCCCCTTTGTTCAACCCTGCAGGGTTGCACACCCTGTTCAATCCTGAGAGGTTGGACACATAGCAGCAGTGTACCCGGGACAGGGCATCTGCATTCCCTGTAAGCGGCCTGCTCTGTGCTCGACACTGAATTTAATATTCTGGAGGGACAAAACCATCTGGTGACCCGGGCACTCCTCTCCTTGGCCTGGCTCATCCACTGGAGAGGGAATGATCAGTCACCAGACGGAACCTTCTCCCTAACAGATAGTATCTAAGGGACTCGAGGGCCCACTTGATGGCCAGGCATTCTCTCTCTACCACGCTGTACCTGGTTTCCGCTGGAGTGAGCTTGCGACTCAGGAAGACAACGGGGTGTTCTTCCCCATTGACTTCCTGAGAGTACTGCCCCTAGGCCTACTCCAGAGGCGTCCGTCTGAACAATAAATTCCTGTGTGAAGTCGGGTGTCACCAAAATCGGTGACCCACACAGAGCCGACTTCAAACGGGAGAACGCCTTCCGCCTGCTCATCCCAGCGGACCATTACCGTCTTCCTCCCCTTCAAGAGTCCTGTCAATGGGGCCGCTACCGTGGCAAAGTTGGGGATAAAGCGCATGTAATACCCTATCATGCCTAGGAACGAACGTACTTGCTTTCGTGGTAAGAGGTCTGGGCCAGCTCTTGATCGCCTCAACCTTGTCTACCTGGGGTTTGACAACTCCCGCCCAATCACGTATCCCAGGTACCGGACTTCCTCAAACCCGATCGAACACTTTTTGGGCTGGCGTCAGTCCAGCTTTTCTAAGTGAATCAACTACGGCCTGAACCTTGGGCAGGTGACTCTCCCAGTCCTGGCTAAACACAATGATGTCGTCCAGATATGCCGAAGCATATGGACGATGGGGCCGTAGGATGACGTCCATCAATCGCTGGAAGGTGGCTGGAGCGCCATGTAGGCCAAAGGGCAAAACTCGGTACTGAAACAACCCCTCGGGGTGACAAAGGCAGTCTTCTCCTTTGCCGCCTCCGTGAGAGGCACCTGCCAGTACCCTTTGTAAGGTCGAGGACCGAGAAATAGCGAGCTTTCCCCAGCCGTTCTATGAGCTCGTCTACCCGAGGCATGGGGTAGGCATCAAATCTCGACACCTCGTTGAGCTTTCTAAAGTCATTGCAGAAGCGTAGAGTACCGTCAGGTTTTGGGATGAGGACTATGGGGCTGGCCCACTCGCTTCTGGACTCCTCAATGACTCCTAACCTCAACATGGACTTTACTTCTTCTGAAATGGCCTGTCGTCGGGCCTCCGGTACCCGATATGGCTTCAACCGTACCCTGACGTGGGGCTCGGTGACGATGTCATGTCGGACTACTGAAGTTCGACCAGGAAGATCAGAGAACACGTCCCTATTTCGACTCACGAACTCTTTGGCTTCCTGAGCTTGTTTGGGCGACAGTCCACCAGCTATCTTTACTGTGGAGGTGCCCTCCGGGACCTCCGGTGGGGCGGGATCTTCCCGCAGTCAAGACAGTGCTTGGGCCGTCCCCAACGAGATTCTCCCTATCTCTCCACGACTTCAGTAAATTTACATGATATACCTGTTCTGGCTTCCGCCGTCCTGGCTGGGATATCCTGTAATTTACTGGCCCTACCTTCTCTTTCACCTCGTAGGGACCTTGCCACCGTGCCAAAAACTTACTGTCAATGGTGGGGACTAGTACCAGTACCCGGTCACCCGGGTTAAATGTCCTGACCTGGGCACTCGGTTGTATACCCGGCTCTGTGCCAGTTGGGCGGCTCCATGTGTTCCCGGACGATTGGTAGGACTGTCTCTATGCGGTCCTGCATCTTTTCTATATGCTCTATGAGGCTCTTGTGTGGGGTGGGCTGTTGCTCCCACGCCTCTTTAGCGATGTCCAGCAACCCCTTGGACGTCGACCGTATAATAGCTCGAAGGGCGAGAACCCCGTAGATGCCTGGGGCACTTCTCGCACTGCAAACAATACGTACGGCAGCAACAGGTCCCAATCCTTTCCGTCTTTGGCTACGGATCTTTGAGCATAGTTTTTAAGGTTTTGTTAAACCGCTCCACCAGTCCGTCGGTTTGAGGATGGTACACGGACGTGTGCAACCGTTTAACCCCTAAAAGCTTGCAGAGCTCCATCGTCACCTTAGACATGAAGGGGGTCCCTGGTCGGTCAGGATCTCTTTCGAATCCCCACTCTTGCAAACATACCCATGAGCTCTTTGGCTATGAGCTTAGCCGAGGTATGACGTAGGGGATCGCTTCAGGATATCTGGTGGCGTAGTCTAGGACCACCAAGATATGCTGATGCCCTCTGGCCGACTTGTTTATGGGGCCTACCAGATCCATCCCTATTCTTTCAAAGGGAACCTCGATGATGGGCATGGGCACTAGGGGACTGCGATAGTGGGGCTGGGGGCTTGTCATCTGACACACTGGACAGGATTGACAAAACCTTTGACCTCCTCATAAACCCCGGGCCAATAGAACCTTTGCAGAATCCGCTCTTGGTTTTTTTTACACCCAAATGTCCTCCCAGAACATGGGAGTGGGCTAAGTCCAGTACCATACGGCGGTATGGCTGGGGTACCACCAGCTGCTCCACTACCTCCTGCTGCACCTTGTTCACCCTGTACAGCAGGTCCTGGTTAAAAGCCAAATGGGGAAACACCAAGTCGGCGCCTGGGTGCTGAGCCACCCCATTTACCACTGTAACCCCTTCCTCGCCCGCAATAATGTCGGATCCTGGAGCTGGGCGGTCCCGAACGTGTCACGGGATACCTCCAGGTCCGGGATGGACGGGGTTTCCACAGATTCGCCTGCCAACACCTCTAGGGGAAACCTATCGGGATGACACTCTACAGGTGATGTGGTGACCCCTACGGCTGGTACCCCGCATCGGGATCTTCGGGCACTGGGCCCGATCGTTGTCCGCCCCTAAGGTAAGGCATATCACTCTTCCATAGAGCCCAGAACAACGGAAAATCCCTTCCCAGTATGGCGGCATAAGGGATCTGATGTCCCACACCGACGACGTGCTGCACCTCTCGGCCCAACACGGACATGGTAACCCTGGCGGTGGGGTACTCGGCGGTCCCCATGGACACAGACAATGGAAAGGGTTTGCTTCTCTGGTAGGGTCTCAGACACTAAGGACTCATGCACAAGGGTCACAAGGCTCCCAGAGTCCAGCAAAGCATTAATCGGATGCCCATCGATCGAGACTTGGCACAGGGGTGGCATATCGGCAGCCAGTAAGGGGTCCGCGGTACATACAGGCCGGGCAAAGAAAGAGGATCGCGAACGAACCCACAGTCCATGGGTTCAGGGGCTTGAGGACAGTTCGCGGCCCTATGTCCCAGTCCGTGGCAGTGCCAACATTGAATCCCCGTGGTCCCTCCCCGGTCTCTCTTCCCGGAGTAGGACTAGCCTTCCCCCTTGTGGTTGGAACCCTTTTTCCGGATCCCTAGCCTGAGGGGGAGCCTGACGGGTTTCCCGTGCCTGCGTGGAGTCCCGCACCAAATCCTGGGTCGCCACATACCTCTCGACTCAGGCTTACCAACTGATCGAGGTTGCCAGGGTCTCCTGACCGACTCCAGCGTGTATGGCCCTTGGCAGTGTCCGCACAAAACGAGTCCACGACCACTCGCCGACCATTTGGGAGGGACTCAAAGTTTCCGGCTGGAGCCACTTCCTCACCAGATGCACCAGGTCGTATGCCTGAGACCGGACGGGTCTGGACTCGGAAAAGGCCCACCGATGAACTCTCTGCGCCCGCATAAGTGGTAACACCTAAGCGTGCCATTACCTCAGCCTTTAGCTTCCCATAATCCTGGGCGCCCTCACGGCTGAGGTCGGCGATGCTTTTGGGCGCCTCCGACTAGGAATGGCGCCACCACTTCTGCCCACTGTCCCGACGGTAAGTTCTCCTGTTCCGCAGTCCTCTCGAACACCATCAGGAAGGCCTCTATATCATCCTCCGGAGCCATTTTCCTTAATGCAGACCGGACTTTATCCCTGGGAGCTGGCGGCGAAGGAGTCACTGCCGGTGGGGTCTCTCGCTGGGATGCACTCAGAGCCTCTTGCATAAGCGCCAACTGTTGTACCAGCAAACTGTTTGTTTGTTGCTGTTGAGCATTGCTCTGCACCAACTGCTTAACCAGCTCCTCCATTTTGTCAGGGATGACCAAGCTTGCTGGTTTAATGTATGACATGCAGCCGTGCACCACCCGGATAAATATTCTTTGCCAGCCTCACTGCAGTATGCCCGCTGCAAGCCACCAATTGTGGGGATCCGCCTGGTAGGCAGTGGTAGCGAGTGCAGTATAGAGGCAACACAGACAGGTCTTGGTGTTAAACGGTGCTTTCTTTATTCACACGGTGAACACAAGTGAAAAGGCAGTGCAGTTCATAGGGAGGGTGGTCACACACAACGGCAAAACAATAGTTCAGTCCCAAACCAGCTGCAGGCTACTTGAGGCCTGGTTCCATCACAACAAGAAAAGTCTATTCAAAGCCAGGAGTAATGTCACCTCTTTCTCCTTGGGGAAGCAAGCCCCTGGGTCCGGCTTCTAGCCACGGAATACGGATCCCTCCTGGCTTCAGCTGGGGTTCCCCGCACAGTCCTTTACAGGCCTCAGTACACAGCCCAGCCCAGCTCACCTTCACCTCTCACTCTCACAGCAAGAGAACAACAGCTTCCACCACACCCTTGCTGCTGGTCGGGTTTTAAACCCTCCCTGCAAACCTGGCCTGGACCGTGGGGAGACAGGCACCCACCCGCATATCTGCCTGCTCCCAGTAAGAGCCGGCCCGGATCCGCTGTGTTAACAGCATAACCGCTGCAAAACACACTTTTCCGGCTCTTACTCCACCGGGACCAGGACCCCCGGTGGCACGTACCTACCGTCTATTACCACCCCAGGTACTCTCCTACACTAGTCACAGACTCACAGTGAATTTCCTGGTTACAGATTCCCTTGTCAGGAGATTTGGACAGCTTAAAATACTAACAAGCTCCTTCATTACAATGGACTTTCATTTTAAATGTATGGGGAGAATCCAGAGGGTAGCCACTCCGCGGAAGCTTTACTACCTGCCTTTTATTTTTTAAAGTGGAATGGTACTTTGGAAAAAACGGATGATATGTCATAGGGACATATTAAATTTTTTTATTGGTGGGGGTCCGAGCACTGAGATTCCCACCAATCTCTAGAACGAGGAGAGAAAAGCATTCTCATATTGCTCTCTCTCCTCACTGCAGGAGACAGAACTGAAATGGTTCCATAGACTTTCTATTGAACCCGTCTCAGCGAGGAAAGAGAGCATGCTTCTCTCTCCTTGATCTAGCGATCAGAAGGGGTCTCAGTGCGTGGATCCCCACTGTTCAAAACTTTTGATATGTCGTTATGACATATTAAAAGTCTTCCCAAAAAACTGTTGCAATTTAAGGGCTGTTCACATATTTATTTTAACATTGTAGTCAATGAGAGACGGATGGAAACGTAAGGTCAGGTGAACATTAAAAAAAATGTGTACAAATGTATGCAATTTTGTGGTTATCTTCCCTTTTTTAACATATACATTTGATGGATGTGCATATGTTAATACGTTTGTGTCCGTAATGTAATGAGGGACCCTATCTGACCCTGACTGTGTGTTCTGCACTGTATATGGTTTAATGTCATTATACAGTGCCTTAAAAAAACTATTCATACCCTTTGAACTCTTCCACATTTCTTCATGTTACACCCACAAATTAAAATGTATTTTATTAGAATTTTATGTGATAGACCATCACCAAGTAGCAAGTATGTGTGAAGTGAAAAGAAAATGATACATAGTTTTCAAATAAATAAAAAAAATGCAAAGTGTAGATGTATTTTGTATTCGCCCCCTGTACTCTGAAGCCCCCAAGTAAAATCTAGTGTGACCAATTGACTTCAAAAGTCACCTACTTAGTAAATAGAGTCCACCTGTGTGTGATGTATTCTCAGTATAACTACAGCCTCAGAGGTTTGTAAGAGAAGATTAGTGATCAAACAGCATCACGAAACTAAGGAACACACCAGACAGGTCAGGGATAAAGTTGTGGAAAAGTGTAAAGCAGGCTTAGGTTATTAAAAATTTCCCAAGCTCTGAAAATCTCACGGAGCACTGTTCAACTGCATCATCCGATAATGGAAGGACTATGGCACAACTGCAAACCTACTCAAGATATGGCCGTCCACTTAAACTGACAGCCCAAGCAAGGAGAGCACCACTAAAAAGTAGCCAAGAGGCCCATGGTCACTCAGGAGATGCTGCAAAGATCCACAACTCAGGTGGGAGAATCTGTCCACAGAAAAACTATTAGTCATGCAGGGTCGTTACCAGGAGCAACAAGACAGGAACCGGAAGAAGAGACAGAGAAGTAATCAGAACAAGCAATGGGTTAGGGCAGGCGGCACAGGAACAAGGTCAGACAATCCGGGTCGGCAACGAGAGAGGCGATGCAAGCAGGCAGGAATTAAACGATAAACAAAGTCCTGGAACAAAGTATGAAGTCAGGAACACGAGTGGTAAGCAAGCTCTTTAGCACAAGATTTGGACCTTGAGTCTGAGGCGTCTGGGTAAAGGACTGAGCCACTTAAATACCTGCAGGAGAGCCAGGGTAGGTTAATGAGATCACATGACATGACTCAGACACGCCCAGGGAGTGATGCGTACTGCCACATCAGCAACCGAGTACAAGCAGTGTCCGGGTTAAATGGAAGTTGTGGAGCGGAATCCACATAGGTAATACCAACCGCACAGGCAGAGTCCAGAGCTGCAACAGCGGTTGGAAGCAGAGATCACAGATGGGCACGACGCAAGGCGACCACGGTGATGAGTGGGGGAACAGCGCCACATAGAGGTTGCTGTTACAGGGAAAAAGCGCCGCACAGTGGTCGCTGTTACAGGGGAACAGTGCCGCACAGAGGTCGCTGTTACAGGAGAACAGCACCGCACAGAGGTCGCTGTTATAGGAGAACAGCGCCGCACAGAGGTCGCTATTACAGGAGAACAGTGCTGCACAGAGGTCGCTGTTACAGGGGAACAGCGTTGCACAGAGGTCGCTGTTACAGGGGAACAGCGCTGCACAGGGGTCGCTGTTACAGGGGAACAGTGCCGCACAGAGGTCGCTGTTACAGGGAAACAGCGCTGCACAGAGGTCGCTGTTACAGGGGAACAGCGCTGCACAGAGGTCGCTGTTACAGGGAAACAGCGCTGCACAGAGGTCGCTGTTACAGGGGAACAGCGCTGCACAGAGGTCGCTGTTACAGGGGAACAGCGCTGCACAGAGGTCGCTGTTACAGGGGAACAGTGCCGCACAGACGTCGCTGTTACAGGAGAACAGTGCCGCACAGAGGTCGCTGTTACAGGAGAACAGCGCTGCACAGAGGTCGCTGTTACAGGGGAACAGTGCCGCACAGAGGTCGCTGTTACAGGAGAACAGCACCACACAGAGGTCGCTGTTATAGGAGAACAGCGCCGACAGAGGTCGCTATTACAGGAGGAACAGAACGGCACAGAGGTCGCTGTTACAGGGAACAGCGCTGCACAGAGGTCGCTGTTCAGGGGAACAGCGCTGCGCAGGGGTCGCTGTTACAGGGAACAGTGCACATAGAGGTTGCTGTTACAGGGCAAAGCGCCGCACAGTGGTCGCTGTTACAGGGAAACAGCGCCGCACAGAGGTCGCTGTTACAGGAGAACAGCACCGCACAGAGGTCGCTGTTATAGGAGAACAGCGCCGCACAGAGGTCGCTATTACAGGAGAACAGTGCTGCACAGAGGTCGCTGTTACAGGGAACAGCGCTGCACAGAGGTCGCTGTCACAGGAACAGCGCAGCTATCAGGGGGTCGCTTGTTACAGGGGAACAGTGCCGCACAGGAGGTCGCTGTTACAGGGAAACAGCGCTGCACAGAGGTCGTAGTTAGGGGAACAGCGCTGCACAGAGGTCTCGTTGTTACAGGGAAACAGCGCTGCACAGAGGTCTGCTGAGTTACAAGGGAACAGCGCTGCACAGAGGTCGCTGTTACAGGAACAGCGCTGCACAGAGGTCGCTGTTACAGAGGAACAGCGCTGCACAGAGCTCGCTGTTACAGGGGAACAGTGCACGCACAGCGCGCCGCTTGTTACAGGAGAACAGTGCCGCACAGAGGTCGCTGTTACAGGAGAACAGCGCTGCACAGAGGTCGCTGTTACAGGGGAACAGTGCCGCACAGAGGTCGCTGTTACAGGGGAACAGTGCCGCACAGAGGTCGCTGTTACAGGAGAACAGCACTGCACAGAGGTCGCTGTTACAGGAGAACAGCGCTGCACAGAGGTCGCTGTTACAGGGGAACAGTGCCGCACAGAGGTCACTGTTACAGGAGAACAGTGCTGCACAGAGGTCGCTGTTACAGGGGAACAGTGACGCACAGAGGTCGCTGTTACAGGGGAAAGCGCCGCACAGAGGTCGCTGTTACAAATATGGAGCAAAGTGCCAGTGCTGCCACATTAACGCCAACAGCATGATGGCACTCCGCTGTGGAGTACAATACCAACATAGTAAAGTTTTTACCCCTGCTTCATAATAACATAGTGGCTAAAAATTGTGAGGTCTTGGCCCACTCTTCCACTGAAAAAGTCAGTTGAAGGTCTGATTCCCACGCAAGAATTGGGCCTGACTTGACAAAAGTAGATTTGTCGCCCAAAAGAACATACATGGTCTCATAGGATATTTAGACAGTGAAGGGTTTTGGAATAATCTAGTAATATCAGCATTAATCTTGGAAGGAGAGTGAAGTACAAGATGGTTTTAATGCATTTGCAATAAAGGATTGATTATTTAAGGAGCTCTGGAGAAATAGCTTTTTTCTACATTGGAACTAGAACTGTAGCGGTTTACTTTTGAGGGACTACTATATTTTGCCATCCACTCCGGATAGAAACTAGAATACAAGTGCAAGAAAAAGTAAGTGAAACCTCCTTTACCTAATTTTCTACATTGAAAATTGTTTGCATTGAAGCACAGTTCACACTTAACAATCTTTATTGAGAAGAAAGATTTGTCAGTAACAAGGCTCTGTGTGCCTTTAATAGGCAAAGAACATGTGAAACCCACACTTAACCAATAGCTTATCCTAAATTCAAACATCTTTCACCAATTAGCTCTTACTTTTTCTCTCTGCACAGAGCATGTTTACTCATATAAAAGATATGAATGGTACAAATGTGTTATCAGTTTATGTAGATTGTGACTAACCACAGGACCACATTTTATTACTAGTAAATGCAGAAAACCAGGCCATTTCAAAGGGTTCACTTACTTTTTTTTTATTGCATCTTTTTAATAGAACATGGGACTTTTTTGTAAATATGTGCGACTTTTGTAAAGCCGTTTACTGAAGGATGAACTGCTGCCATCAAACCACATTTATCACAGTATTAAAGGACCATTAACAAATCTGACTGAGCCAAAAGAGACTTTGGACTTATGTGAAATTGGAGTAAGATGGAAGTGTAATGATAAATCTGACCCTGTGGCTGTAGAAATGTATAAAAGTCTACAAGGTACCAAAATGGGCACCCAATCAATTTATAAATATGGTCGGTGCATTGCCCTATACCAGATTTACTCCACAAAGCTGTGCCCCCTTGTATAATATAGACGCAGCAGTGTTTGCTAATGCTGCTGTACAAGCCCAGTTTATAAAATATTCCTCCTGCGTGGAAGCGGCTGCACAAGTCTTAGCGTGTACTCTGTTGCATAAAGTCATGGCAGCAAAGTAGTCAGCACCCACAGTGATTGTACAGAGTCAGGTACAAAACCACAATGCCCCTTTATGCAAGTGTTTCTACATAATTGTACTCGCACATTGTCTTTGCTAACACCTCCACACAAACAATGGGAACATTGAAGGGGTTGTCGAAGAGCTCAAAAAGAAAAATGGTAGCAGAAAATGCTACAATTTTTTTTTAAAAACCCACATTATTCATCAATTAAATCTCAGGCTGCTCCAGGGCTGATGCACTGGTGGTCTCCTGATGGGTGACCTCAGCTGTGTACTGCCATACTTACTGGCAAAGACCGGCAGGGCTGGTGCAAGGATTTTTGCCACCCTAGGCAAAAGCTAATTTTGCCGCCCCCTTGACTCCGCCCTTTGACCCACCCCTTTTGACCCACCCCTTGGGCCGCACTAATGGGGGCACTGCTATTACTGGGGGGCACTACTATTACTGGGGCGCACTAATGGGGGCATTGCTATTACTGGGGAGCACTAATGGGGGCATTACTATTACTGGGGGCACTACGAACACTAGTAGCGACATTGACAGAACACCCCTTTTAAGCCACGCCTCCACAGCCCCCCCCCCTCTTTGTGGTGTTGCTGGACTTGGCCGGTATTATTTGTTGGGAAAGCTGGCACCCCTAGCACCCCCTTTACTGTATTATTAAAATAAAAAGCCTTCTACCGCCCTCACCCCCAGCAGCAGATGTGATGTCAGGAACGATCCCCGGCCGCTGCGCTCAGCAGGAGCGATGATGTCACAGCGCTGAGCTTACTGCTGGGGGAGCACAAGCCGGGGGATGGGAAAGCAGGGAGCTGGCAGTTCTCACTCCGTTCTCCGCGGTGGCGCTCACTCAATGTAGGTCACGCACCTGCGTCGTCTAGTGGGAGAAGCACGTATCGGTGACTGGTGAGAGCAGTAAGGCAGCCTGAGGCAGGAGAGATCGGAGGGAGGGAGCCAGGGCGCAGGAGGAGGAGAGTCACAGAGGTGCGGGCCGGCGCCCCCAGCAAGAGGGCGCTCTACGCGGTGGCGTATCTTGCTTATGGGTGGCGCCGGCCCTGAAGACCGGCGAGGGACCTACTGTGGCATAAGTGATGAAGCGGCAGGAGATTTAAAAGTACATTGTTTTTCTTGATTTTAAATAAGATGTCCTGCTGCTGTTTTTTTGTTGTTTTATGGACACTTGGAAGCTGGAGATAATCTTTGCCTTCAAATTTTACGTGATACCATTTTGAGAGTCATATGAACCATCCAGTTTACTACTGATTGGCCATATTGTGACCAATCATAATCTTTAAGGGAATCTGTCACCAAGAAATTCACTGTTAAACCAGACACAATGCCTTATAGGACTAACTGAGCTGAATGTAAAGATACCTTTCACTTAGCGATCTGTTGCTTTCTGGAGAAAAAATACTGTTAATCCAAACACAAATGAGCAGTGCACCGAGGGCAGGCCCAAGCCACTGTCTGCACCCTTGCTCCTCCTGTTTCCTCTGCCAGCCCCTCCCTCTCTTTCTTGATTGACAAAACCAGGCAGGATGATTATACAGGAACCTGGCCACGTCAATCAAAAAAGAGGGAGGGGCAGGTAGAGAAAACAGGGAAAGCAAGGATGCACAGAGTGGCTTGGTCCCGCCTTTAGTGCACTTAACTGCTCATTTGTGTCTGGATTAACAGTACTATTTATCCAGAATGACGCAACACATCTCTAAAGGTATCATTACATTCAGCTAAGCTAGTTTTACAAGGCATTGTGTCTAGTCACAGACTCACAGTGAATTTCCTGGTTACAGATTCCCTTGTCAGGAGATTTGGACAGCTTAAAATACTAACATGCTCCTTCATTACAATGGACTTTTATTTTAAATGTATGGGGAGAATCCAGAGGGTAGCCACTCCGCGGAAGCTTTACTACCTGCCTTTTATTTTATTTTTTTTGAATAATTGTCTGTTTATTGGTATAATTACAACATACAGAGGTAGAAAGCAAATACAGAATTTTTGAAAAGACAATCGGTATCCATAAATCCAAAAAAATACAGGGTTTGGAAAAATAATCACTTACATAGATACACCAAGTGAAACGAATCGTGACATGTAACGGACTGATGGTCCTATCTAAAGCCCTTAATACTTGAGTGTACAAAAAGGCAACTACAAAACAGAGGCATACTCCTCACATAGTAATATCTAACATGAACGAAGGAGAGGACAGAAGTACAAAGACACAACAAGACACAAGAGGGGTCACGGGGGAGGGAGGGGGAGAAAGAAAAATAAAATTAAGCAGTTTTTTCCATGAGCTCATCCCAGGGTCCCCACACTTTATGAAACTTATCTGTAGTATTATTGACAAGTGCAGACATATATTCCATTCGTCTAATATCCATTACACAAGAAAGTAGGTCAGAATGGGACGGTCTGTCCTGTCTTTTCCAAAACTTAGCAATGAGTCGTCTGGTTGCGGTCAACACATGTAACACCAGACACAACACATGTTTACTCAAAACCCGAGGCGGCATGTTCAGTAGATACATGTATGGGTCTAAGGAAAATTTTACAGAGGTCAATTGCAATATAAGATGTTGTGTCTCCCGCCAAAGGGGGAATATAAGTGGGCAGTCCCAAAAAATATGAAATAGAGACCCTAGATTCGCATCACACCTCCAACAAACATTTGAGACAGACGGATTTAAGTGTTTGAGCATCTGGGGCGTGTGATACCAAAGCATCAGTAGCTTATAAGAGTTTTCTCGGTATGTCACGCAAATAGATGTCATTGCCGTCCTTTGCCATATACGCCTCCAATCATCTGGCGGTATCTCCCTCCCCAGATAACTCTCCCATCTAGACATATAATTATGACGCGTAATCTGCGGGGATTCTGGAGTCAAAAGCAAGGTATATATGTCAGAAATTAGGCCTTTGGTAGAACTGCCTTTTATTTTTTAAAGTGGAGTGGTACTTTGGAAAATCGTATGATATGTCATAGGGACATATCAAAATTTTTGATTAGTGGGGGTCCGAGCACTGAGATTCCCACCAATCTCTAGAACGAGGAGAGAAAAGCATTCTCATATTGCTCTTTTTCCTCACTGCAGGAGACAGAACTGAAATGGTTCCATAGACTTTCTATTGAACCCGTCTCAGCGAGGAAATAGAGCATGCTTCTCTTTCCTTGATCTAGCGATCAGAAGGGGTCTCAGTGCGTGGATCCCCACTGTTCAAAACTTTTGATATGTCGTTATGACATATTAAAAGTTTTCCCAAAAAACTGTTGCAATTTAAGGGCTGTTCACATATTTATTTTAAAATTGTAGTCAATGAGAGACGGATGGAAACGTAAGGTCAGGTGAACATTAAAAAAAATGTGTACAAATGTATGCAATTTTGTGGTTATCTTCCCTTTTTTAACATATACATTTGATGGATGTGCATATGTTAATACGTTTGTGTCCGTAATGTAATGAGGGACCCTATCTGACCCTGACTGTGTGTTCTGCACTGTATATGGTTTAATGTCATTATACAGTGCCTTAAAAAACTATTCATACCCTTTGAACTCTTCCACATTTCTTCATGTTACACCCACAAATTAAAATGTATTTTATTAGAATTTTATGTGATAGACCATCACCAAGTAGCAAGTATGTGTGAAGTGAAAAGAAAATGATACATAGTTTTCAAATAAATAAAAAAAACTGCAAAGTGTAGATGTATTTGTATTCGCCCCCCTGTACTCTGAAGCCCCCAAGTAAAATCTAGTGTGACCAATTGACTTCAAAAGTCACCTACTTAGTAAATAGAGTCCACCTGTGTGTGATGTATTCTCAGTATAACTACAGCCTCAGAGGTTTGTAAGAGAAGATTAGTGATCAAACAGCATCACGAAAACCAAGGAACACACCAGACAGGTCAGGGATAAAGTTGTGGAAAAGTGTAAAGCAGGCTTAGGTTATTAAAAATTTCCCAAGCTCTGAAAATCTCACGGAGCACTGTTCAATCCATCATCCGATAATGGAAGGACTATGGCACAACTGCAAACCTACCAAGATATGGCCGTCCACTTAAACTGACAGCCCAAGCAAGGAGAGCACCAATTAAAAAAGTAGCCAAGAGGCCCATGGTCACTCAGGAGATGCTGCAAAGATCCACAACTCAGGTGGGAGAATCTGTCCACAGAAAAAACTATTAGTCATGCACTCTACAAATCTGGTCTTTATGGAAGCAAGCCATAAAAAGTCCAGTTTGCAGTTTGCCAAAAGACATGTAGGGGAGGAGTTGTCAGCTAATCACAACCTTGTAGGCTGCTATCAACTGGCTGTATAAACACGTGTGTTCCACACAACTTTCCTGGTCCCCTTGCGATTGTTCTCCACCTTATATTTCTAGAGCCTTTCTCATGTTTAAAGAAGGGACTCATTAGGATTTTGTTTAGGCTGTGGATAGAAAGATGGACGGATGGACATTTGCAGAATATAATGATATACACAGTATTTGTTTCTTATTTACATTGTATATTGTATATACTGCAGAGTATAAACCTTTAAAGAACTTATACATTCTCCACTAATGGTATATGCATTGTTGTTATCTAGAAATAACGGAGATGGAATTATGACTTATAGAAAGTCTTATTTATTTCTCAGAGTAACGTCTCTACGTCCAAGGAGACATGTCATCTTCAGATGAAGAAACCCTCAGCGAGAGATCATACCGGAGTGAGAGGTCATGTCGGAGTGAGAGATCTGGCAGTTTATCCCCTTGTCCTGCAGGTGACACTCTCCCCTGGAATTTGCCACGTCATGAACAGAAGAAGAGGCAAAGCAAGGACTCTGTTTTGGATCCTGCGGAGAGAGCTGTGGTCAGAGTGGCAGGTGAGTACATAGCAATCATGCTGGACATCCATCTGGTTGTCTAACCAAACTCCTTGGGGAGATTTATCAAAGCTAGTTCAAAGGGAAACTGATTTAGTTACCCCTTGATCCTTTTATTTTCCAAAGTAGCTCTGAAAAATGAAAGGTAGAATCTGACTATCTGACTGTTTTTCTTTGCAACATTTTTGATAAATCTCCCTCATATCTGTCCCTTAAGGACTGAACTATTTGAGTATTGCATTCAAGTCACAAATGATACCATGGTCTCCAAGTCTCTAATGATTATCTACATTTTGAGATTTGGCAACAAAGTCACGGCCCATGATCTCAACGTCCCTTAACAATGTAGAGCATGTTTGCCTCAACATTGTTCCTTAGAGACTAGAGAGGATCTGTCACTTCTCCTGACATGTCTATTGTGGTAACTAGAAATGCACAAAGCACGCTCGGTTTCTAGATCCGAAGTCACTTCACTCAAAACTTTGCTTTAATGCTGAATGGAGATTCATCTCCGTACAGCATTAAAACTTATGAGGCAATTCCGTTTTTACCAATGTACAAATACAATACCGATGTACCAGTAGGTACCGAAGCCGACTTTGTATACCTGTTTTTAAATGGTTTTGCAGTTTAATAATCAAATGCCAAAGTTAACTAATTTCGCCTCGGTGGAGCCCAAACTTTTTAATACTGTACAGAGATGGATCTCTCGACAGCATTAAAGGGGTTCTCTGAATATTAAGAAAATGAAAATACTTAAATATTACTTTATTATAAATATATTCCTAAATACCTTTAGTTAGATAATGGCTTGTTTTGTCTGGGGAGCAATCATCAGGGAAATAAAATGGCCACTGTCCTATTAGTACACACAGAACCTGTACTAATCGCACAGGAGGACAAGTTACTTCAGAACACTGAGGTAAAGAGCTGCCTCATCCTCCTCTCCTACTTGTCAGGGATTATGATCCTGAATACAGATGATAAGATCTTCAGCTGAATCTCTGTAGGAATGGAGTTCATGAGGAGACATGAAATGCAGAGAGGACGGACAGGACAGACTGTGGTAATGGAGACTGCATACAAGTGCTGCTGCTCATTACTACATTCCCACCTCCTCTCTGTACTTCTGCAGAGAGGAGGATGAAGCAGCTCTTTAGCTCAGTGTTGTGAAGTAACCTGACCTCCTGTGTGATTAGGACAGGTTTTGTGTGTACTAATAGGTGTGCGGCCATTTTATCTTCCCTGATGATTGCTCCCTAGACAAAACTAGCCAGTATAACTAATGAAAGGTATTTAGAAATATATTAATAATAAAGTCATATTTAAGTTGTTTCATTTTCTTAATTCCCGGAGAACCTCTTTAAAACACAGTTTTTAGCGAAGCGACTTTGGATCTAGGATCCGAAGCTCTCTTCGTTCATCCCTAGTAGTAACTACTTGCATTCTCCATGTAATAACAATTCATATGGCTCTGCCTTCTAGAAAACTATGAAGGAATTGCTAAACGTCTGCAATAAAGGCCCAGCTGGGTGTCAGGAGAGATGACAGGTCCTGCTTAGGCCCAGTGAACACAGGCATCTTCCTAGGGTTGTCTGGGGCTGAGGCCAATCATGTTTGGTACTCATCCTGGTTTAGGGATATATCTGGAGGGGGACAATCTATAAATGAATATCAACAGGTGAATCCACATAACGGCATACCTAGGGCCTCTGTAAGCTGGCGCTTATTATAGTTTTAATTTGATTTTTAGCTCTTTTATTCTATTAACATATGGACTGTCACTACAGAATAATGCAGTCATGTTACTTGGGGTGAAGCACAAATCCTCCCACTTAATGGATAGGGTGTCAACAGTTGTCCTTGTCAGCAAACCGGGCACTGAATTGAGTTATTGCAATTTTTTTTGTTTCCTTGCCAAAGGATCACATCGCACTATAAAGAACAAAAGGATTACGCAAAGTATTGGCTGGTGATGATGTGCAGATATCCTGTTTATGACTATGTCATTCATAACTTACTTGTGGTGGCATGTATGCATATAGACAGACATTTCACATAATACCACTGCCGTAGTATTATAATAAACCATCATTTATATACAAAATTCCTGTAGCCTTGTGTAACTGGGCCCCCGCCCTCCTTTGAAAGGTACGTGTTTATTACATGCAGTGGGAGCAGCTTAATCTAAATGGTATGTGTGGTAAGAAGTGCTCGTACTTGTAGCTTCATAGATAACACAGGGAAGCGGTGGGATGCTATTGGGAGGCTGATTTTGCATCTATTTCCGTGGTAACACAAAAGCCTGAGCAGCCATTCTTCTAGTTGCCATGGTCACTGGGCTCCCCTCTCCTATTTCTTAGGAGGGGGAGGAGATTCTCGGCCTTCCCTTCCAGCCTTTGTTCTTAGTTGGCCAGTTTACTGCGCAAAACGTGATGAAGTAAACGTTCTCCGAAGGAGGAAGCATCACACAGCCTGGCACTGCCCTTCCTACTTGTCCGTCTGCAGTACCTATATATTAATACTACTCCACTTACTAGTGCAGGGCATCTGTCAGCAGATTTGTACCTATGAAACTGGCTGACCTGTTCCATGTGCACTTGGCAGCTGAAGACATTTATCTTGGTCCCATGTTCATATGTGTTCTCATTGCTGAGAAAAATGATATTTTAATATATGCAAATGAACCTCTAGGAGCAACGGGGGCGTTGCCGTTACACCTAGAGGCTCTGCTCTCTCTGCAACTGCTGCTCCCTCTCTATTTTGATTGACCATGGGACCAACACAGAAGCCGTCACGCACATGCAGAAGGTCAGACAGTTTCATGGGTACAAATCTGCTGATAGATGCCCTTTAAATGTCATTTTAATATAATTCAACATGAAAAACAAGTTACTATTAGGATTTACTTTCTGTTACAAAAATACTACAGTTGGGAGATATTCTCTGTACTTCATTATAAATGGTGCCCCCTGATGTTTAATATGTATAGTAATTTGCATGTCCACCTCACCTACTGAGGTGGTCCATCCTTCAACTGCCACTAGCCAAAATCACTGTTTGAAGCTGTGACAGTTACAGAGAGAGAGCTGCAGCAGAAGGGGCATTCCCCCTGAGCTGTGACAGGAAGAGAGATGTTACAATTACAGCAATGAATGTGGAGATCTCTGGATCCATGTGAGGTACAGGGCTGGTTCTAGCTTTGTTAGAAAGAGATTGCCATGTACTATATGATGTCTGATTTTCATTGTGTTACATCAATCATGGCATATCCCCTTTAAATGAATCTTAAAGGAATTTATTTAAATACATATTTTGTATTATCCGCACCTGATTGCTGAGCTGAATGGGACTCATTCTATTTGCTTATTCTTTTTTTTTTATTTCAGGATATTTTTTAACCTAAAGCTTGATAATAGTTAGCTACTGCCTCATAATGGTTGTTTTGACTCCCCCTTGATCAACACTGTAAGGGTCCATTCACATGTCCTGCAGAACAGAATTGTGGACCCATTAATTTCAATGGGGACAGACGATGTCCCGCCAGGGTCCGCAATTGGTGATCTGCACTTCCGGGTCCGCAATCGCGTACCTGTCCTATTCTTGTCCGCAATTGCAGACAAGAAAAGGCAATTTCTATGTAGTGCCGGCGATGTCCGTGTTTTGCGGATCCGTACAACAAACACGGACGTGTGAATGGACCCTAAGATAGATGGTTGAGCTACAAGCTTTTTTTCAGCCTTAGTGACTATGTTAGTTGGTCTGACATATGAAGGAAGCATTTCGGTTTTCCTACTGTATGTCAATGTGTCCTTTACACCTTGATTTTGTGACCTATCCCTGACTTTCAGCAACCATATTGATTATACATTCTGAATATCCAAGGATTGCCATGTTTTCCTGCATGAGGAGTCGGCAACCTCTGGCACTCCAGCTAGATTCACTTCTATTGAAGTTCTGAGAGCAGCCAGCATGCTGGGACTTGTAGTTTCACAGCAGCTGGAATACTGGAGGTTGTCCTACATCTACATGTCCTCGAAATATCTATACTGTTACCTACTGTTTATTTCTATCTACAAAATAAACTGATTTATTGTATTGAAGGTAGGCAATGTAGGCAAATGGGGGCAATTGTCAGTTTATACTGTATGTTTATGACATAAGAGCACGGTGTGATGCATTTTTCTATGATGTATATCCATGGTGCTCATCTCTGTTGCATCAGAATTGTCTAGGTAGTCATGTACTACTATACTGTAAATCTCAAAGACATGGATATTGACTAATGGCACCCATGGGGGTTGTGTAGTGAAAAGGACATTGGTCTCATGGGAGCGACCTTCATTAATCTGCCAGTTCGGTTAAGGAAATGTTTGTATTAGGCTCCATGGCTACTGTTTCTACAGGATCCATGATGAGAGATTGCAAATGATTTGTCATGAATTAAATCTTTTCAAGAATTCAAATGAATCACATTGATTATAATTGGTTCCTTTTTTCCTGGATGGAATAATGCATGCTATACTATTCTGTTATCAGAACATACATTGATAGCCTATACTTATCCTTGGGTTATCAGGGGAAATCCAGCCAGGGACCCCTGGACCATTTAGCAAATTGAAGGGAAGCACCTTTAATGTTTATCCAGGCATAGCTCAGAGAAGTGTGATGACCTCTTGTGCCTGGTTAAGCATTAAAGGGGTTGTCCGAATTATTTTTTTGTTCTTTGTATGTTTCCAACTGATCAAATGTAAAGGCTTTACCATGCACTTACTTTATCTGCAGTGGCTGCTTCCTCAGATTTCGCTGAGGGTCACATGACCTATGATGTCAGCTTCTCTTCCTGCTCTGATGATGTTTCGTGCACAAGCCTGCGAGAGCAGATATGTGTCTGTACACGAGAGGTCACTGTACTGGCCACGCCCCCCTGCACTACCTTCTGCTCTCTCCTTGGATTCTTCAGGAAAAACTTTAATCCCTTCAGCAGTACAGACTCAGGGCTGAAGGCTTTACTGAATAGCTGCAGGCAGTGAGGAGACAAATGCTGGGCACAGGAGCTGACAGACTAGAGGAGTTCTGCAGAGCATTGCACAAGAACAGGTAGAGGGAAGATCCTGCTTTGTATCAGCAGTGTCATTGTACAGCTGGGACATGTAGTCCTACACATACCACATGCTGCTACTATCCCAGCAGACATGTCACTCAGGGCAGACTTATTCACTCCCTTTGCAGAGCAGGGGGCAAGGCAGAGATTGTAGTTATTGCAGGTAAACAAAGGTCCAGAAGAGAACCAGGGAAATGAGAAAATATATATTTTTTTTGCCTAAAACTTGCTTAGCTTAGTTATCTATTGCTGTCCATCAGATTTACAGTGCTATATATTATTTTTTTTCATAACTCGGACAACTCTTTTAATGGTAGTGCTGTGTTCTAAAGAGCACCTCGGCCCCTTCAAACTGCTAATTGTTGGGGGTCCGAAGAGCCATCAGCAACATATGAGAACATTATACATTGTTAGGGAATTGGAGATAATGCAGCTGCTTAGAATAATATTTGAAGTGGCCCCATCATCAGCCATCATGAAGAACTAGTTTTAAATGACTTAATGGTACCTAATTGTACTTACTGGAAGGGTGTGAGCACAAACGTCAGAACCAGTCATAGTTCCACTGACCATCTCATTTGAAAAGATCAAAGTGGGCAGAAAAGTTGATGAAGATGATGGCTTGATGTAAGGGAACTAGGGTTAATGAATTGGGTTCCATTACATTCCTATATGTGTGATACTAGAAGAATAAAGCCTAATATTCTTTGGGTTTCCAATTTATTGAATGTACAGATAAGTTGGCGTGACCGTCCCAATAACAAACTCCTATCAGTAAAGAATCAGTATCCTTAAATTGCATAGGAGGAATTAGGCTAAGTTAAGAACCAATTCTAACCACCATAGGAGACAATTTCTAAATCTCTCATGCTGCTGGGAGGGACAGCAACCTCCAGCACTCCAGCTGTTGTGAGACTACAACTCCCAGCATGTGCACTTTATTGAGCTGTTCTTGGGACTCCCATAGAAATAAATGGAGCATGCTGGGAATTGTAGTTTTACAACAGCTGGAGTGCTGGTCTTTGCTGACTCCTGATATAGTAGTATCTGCAAGTAGTACGTGGCATAAAAACTCTGATGAAGCCAAATGAATTACTCTTATATGTGGAGAGCAAATGGCAAGACACGACATGTTACTACCTTTTGAGTTATGTCTTTATGTCTCCCATCAGCTTATAAAGTTGTTAGGGGATCGGTATAGGAGCCTCCTTCATTATCTCTATAATTCTTTGCACTTACTCTTAAATTCCTCTTTTCTTCTGTAAGTCATTACACAAATCCTGTAAACACCTATATAATAGTCAGGGCACACAGATTTATGCACGGGTGTGGCTCTGTGTTTACTTCTTTACTACACTGTTTGTTCTATTTTTTTGTTGGTTTATTCTGCTTGCATGTGCTTGGGGCATAGACCTTGCATATTGTGGTATAGAGTCAATCTGGATACAGTTTGCAACCAATAGAGAACAATTAATGTAGGGTATGGTGAAATTACTTGAACAGTTGGTAATTTGTTGAAATGCATTATTATAAGCTTAGGTAGTGAAGGATAGATACGGGGCCTCCAAACTCTCAGAAAATGGCAGGTATAGTGAAAGAGAAGGATTGCGCATACTGGATTACCACATATCCAGTCCCTAGCAACGGAAGATAAATGTCTGTCCAAAAAGTCTGGCAGCAGTTTAATCCCCTTTCCCTATTGAAATAAACAATTAAAGCAAATCTGAAGCCAACAGATGGAATTGGCCATGAGTCGAATCCCATAGAAAGCAAAAAATAAAAATAAAATGTTTCTACAAATATTATGGAATACAATAAGGTAAGTAAAAGCCAATGTGAACAAACTAATTCATTTCTTGTTCAATAAGTTTTTATTGAATTTTTGTATACGAGAATACAGTTACATAGATCTATGAACATCGAGCATAGGTATAACAATAAAAGGTATCATAAATACAAGAAAACATATCTTGTGGCATGTCAAGGCAAGAATAGGCATATACTGAGATACATGGCAAGACACATGGCAGGGCGAGCTAAGGGTCTGAGGATCACCTTAGCAGGGTCAGGTGAGGTCCACTGATCCAAAGATGGCGTGATAAGTACAATAATGACCTAGAGGGCGATCTAATATTGAGAGACCAAAAAGGCGGAAGGGAGAAACCAGACAGGGTGGCACATCAGGTAAGTTAGGATATTACCACAAGGCTTCTGGCAACTGAGAAGCAAATGTACTAGATATCCATGGCAACCATTGGTTATGGGTTTTAATTCTAGCCAGTGAGTCCGAGGCAAAGGTGAACTCACAGGCTAAGTGAAAGTTCACCAGAGCTTGGACCTCTGCTATATGAGGAGTAACACCTTGTTTCCAGTGCCTGGCAATGACCTTACGGGTTGCAGTTAAGACATGTGCAACTATCCATCTAGAATCACCAGGGAGGTCTCCTAGCCCAATGCATAAGATAGCCAATTCAGGAGTGACTGGGCACTTATGTCCCAGGACATCTTCAAGCATCCTAGTAATGTGAGCCCACAAAGGCTGAATAACAGGGCAGAACCACCACATGTGCGCGGGTGTGCCCTTAAGGCCACAACCTCTCCAACAAATATTAGAATAACTCCCTATCACATGTGCCAACCTATCTGGAGTCAAGTACCATCTTAGCTGTATCTTTCTATTCTGTTCAGCGTGATTGATACAACGTGAAGGTTTGATGGCCCAAAATAGAGCTTTATTCCAGTCTTTAACATGAAAAGTGCGGTTCAGTTCGGCTTCCCATTTAGTCATGAATGTTTTCTTGACAGTAGCCGGAGTGTGGCACAATGCTTTGTATATGATCGATAACCCTTTCTTAGTAAGTCTGGATTTTTCAAAAAGATCGATAGCTGTGAAACCGGGTAAACTCTCTCTGGGAGACAAAGGGAGTTTAGCAGGTGTCGGGCTTGCAGGAATTTATAAAAAGTCCGGTTAGAGATTCCATATTTCTCATGAAGGGACTGAAATGAAAGAAGAACCGAACCGTCATATAAATCAGAAAGTTGGGACAGCCCTTTTCCCTCCAGTGTGATAGATCTAAGTCTGGTATAAGAAGCTCTAATACGTTCAGAGGTAGGAAGCCCCAGGAGACAATAGGTTTAGGCTGGGAGTGAGCAAGTAAATACTTCCAAGCATCTATTGTGGCGGACATGGAGAGGAGAGGTAACTTTAGATGAGTGTCCCGTTTAAGGAGAATGGCTGCCAAATAGGTCTGAAGTGAAACCCCTCCCGATAACTCACCCTCGATCTGTAGCCACCTCTGAGGACCGGCCGCTCTCCACCAGTCTCTGGTAGCTGTCGCCAATGAAGCCCAATAATATTTATTAATATCAGGTACACCCAGGCCACCATCTCTCAGAGAAGGGTACAGAGCCGAGTGACATATCCTTGGTCTGGTAGCACCCCATATAAATTTAAGCATATCCCTCTGTAATTGCGTGATGATTGTTTTTGGGAATTTCAAAGGGATGCATCGGAACATATACAAAATCCTGGGTAGAATCAGCATTTTAACAATATTAATCCTGGCAATCCATGACAGGATATATTTACTGAGACGCGAGTATTCCTTTCGCAAGTCTTGAGACAAGACGTTAGCGTTAACAGATACAACATTTTTATGGAGGGAGTAAGGAGAATGCCTAGGTATTGGATGTGGTCAGGAGCCCATTGGAATTGGTGAGAGTCTAGAATTTTCTGTTTAAGAGAGTCAGAAATCCCAATGGGTAACACCTGAGATTTTGATACATTTAGTTTGTAGTAGGAAATGTTGGAGAAATGGTGAAGAATCTTCCACACCGCTGGAACAGAGGAAGCTGGGTCCTTCAAGGTCAATATCACGTCATCTGCGTATAACGCTATGACGTGAGATTGGGAACCCACTGTAATACCTCTCACTTCTGGATGACACCTAATAGATTCCGCTAAAGGCTCCATCACAAGGGAAAATAAAAGGGGGGACAGCGGACATCCTTGCCTCGTGCCGTTACCTATCTGGAAGGGCTTTGATAAAAAACCCGAGGCAAGGACCTGCGCTGAAGGAGTAGAGTAAAGACCCATGATGCCCCTAACAATCGGACCCGAAAACCCAAATTTGGAGAGGACCAATTCCAGGTACCCCCAATGTACCCTGTCAAACGCTTTTTCAGCGTCTAGAGAAAGGAATACAGTGGGGGCCCCCTCACTTTCAGCTAACTGCAGGAGATTAATCATGCGTCTGGTACCGTCCTTGCATTGGCGCTCAGCCACAAACCCGACCTGATCTATTTTGACCAAGCCAGGAAGAATTAGATTAAGCCTGGAGGCTATAATTTTGGCGAACAGTTTGATGTCCGTATTCAGTAAAGAAATAGGACGGAAATTAGCTGGTCGGTCCGGAGTTTTCCCTGGCTTAGGCAAGGTGACTATAGTCGCCTGCAGGAATTCGGAAGGAATACGACCAAATTCCAAAAAAACATTAAACAGCCTCTGCAAGGACGGCACCAGAGTGCGGCTGAAAGTCTTATAGTACTCGCTAATGTAGCCATCCGGGCCCGGTGCCGAATGAGTTTTAGCATTTCTAATGGCCTTGCAAATCTCCTCTGATGAGATGGGAGAGTTGAGGACCTCCAGCTCTGTGTCCGACACTCTAGGCAGATTCAAGGAGTCTAAAAACAATTGGATTGTCTCCCGGCTGGGTTGGGGGGTTGATTCGTCGCGTCGTAAGTTATACAGTGAGGTATAAAAGTCTGCAAACGCATCAGCTATTTTTTGAGGATGCGTAATGATAGCGGAGTCAGGTAAACAGAGATGTGAGATCTTCCCGGATACTGTTCTTTGACTAACTCTCCTGGCCAACATCGCACCCGCCCTATCACCCATACTATAAAATTTCGCCTTAAGGCGTCGCAAGCAACGTTCGTGATCATAGAGGAGCAAAGTCCTTAGCTGGGATCTGGCGGCGAGTAGCTGAGTTTGGAGGGAGTGTGACGGGTTGGACTTGAAGGCTGTTTCCAAACTAGAAATAGATTGAAGTGCTTCAGACATAGCCTTAGCTCTCTGTCTCTTCAGACGCGCCGCGATTTGTATTAACAACCCTCTCATATAAGCTTTTGCGTGAGCCAAAGAGTGTCAATGCCTATATCCGGAGTATCATTAGCGTTTAGAAAATCACTAAGAGAATTCTCCAAATGCGTTACTCTGTCAACATTTTTCAGGAGGTAGGCATTGAGTCTCCATCGAGGAGGAGACGGGTGAGGACCAGCGGTCCGAAGGGACAGAGAGACAGGTGCATGATCCGACCACGTCGTAATCCCTATTGCGGCATCTAAGACTCTATGCAACATATCCTGGGAAACCAGAAAATAGTCAATCCTGGACTGTGAGATGTGCGACTGTGACAAGAAGGTATAATCACGTTCAGTGCTATGTAGGTATCGCCAAATGTCATGGAGGTGAAACTCCGTTATTAGTGAATATAATTCAGGGCGGCGCCTAATAGACCTCCTATCACAGTCGAGTCGCACAGAAACAGGAATATTAAAATCACCGCCCAATAGGATAGGGCCAGTAGCAAAATCACGCAACTTTTTGAAGAATTTTCTGAAAAAGGATATCTGATTGGCGTTGGGCCCATATACGGTGGCTAAGGTGATGGCAACATTATCCAGGGAGCCATTAATGATAGCAAACCTACCCTTCGGGTCTATGATCTGGGAGGACAAGGCAAAGGTAACATGTTTACCAACCGCTAAGAGCACCCCCCCTTTTTTCCTTTTGTATGCTGGGGAGTAAAAATGTGAGGGAATGATGGGTGCTTACATCTGTGAACATCTTTTGCCAGTAAATGCGTCTCCTGTACCATCAATATATCACAGTGAGATCGGACAGCATCTCTCCACAGTTGACTCCTCTTGTAAGGAGAATTTAGTCCTTTGGCGTTCAATGAAACACATTTAACCCCCATTAAAGCACATGAAGAGAGATGCTGTAGGAATCACAAGACCCTGAAATACACAAACCCAGCCAACAGTGCTTGCCCTAGCATGACATGCCCAATAGTAATAATTGAGTAAACTAAAAACATAACGCCTGCATAGGCGAACAGTAAAATCGAGAAAGAAAATGAAAAACAATGGAACAAAAACAGATTGCCAAAAAACAAGGCAAGAATTGGGGTCACCCTTTATGAAATGGGTCAAACCCGCAACTAGAAATGCTTAGCGTGAAAACCCTGCAGCACTAGCATAATAATAGTCCAGCTTCAGGCGACAGACCATTCAACAGGGATCTTTTCCATCTTGGAGTGCAGTTCCTCAGCCGGTGTTGTATCACAGGGGAGCAAACCCCAGGACTTAACTTTCAGCATTGCAGCATGTGGGGAATGGCAAACATGAATGGCTCCCTTGTAAAAGATTAGCTGTTTCACAGGGAGTCCCCACCGGTAGCGGATCTGTATCTCCCGTAAGATTCCAGTAACTTCGGCGAATTCCTTGCGGCGTGCTAGGGTCCCTGGAGACAGGTCTGGAAAGATCTTCAATCCTTGAAACACCTCAGAGGGTTGGGGATTTTTGCGGAGCACCTGCAGAAAGGACTCCTTCACTTTATAAAAATGTAAACGGGCTATAACATCACGAGGTATTGAGGCATCCAGGCCCGCTGCTTTGGGAACCCGGTGGATCCTGTCAATAGTGAGGTCCATGGCAGACAGGTCAGGTATCGCTGCCGTCAGGAGCTCTTGCAGTTTAGTCGCCAGGTCCGGGGGTTCTACCGATTCTGGCACCCCTCGTATGCGGATATTATTACGGCGACTGCGATCCTCAAGGTCGCAAAGTTTATCCTGCATTCTGCTCACCTCTCCTTCTAGGGCCTCGTGTGCGTCGATCAGAGAGTTATGAGAGGCCGTCAGTTCTGCCATCTTGTTTTCCAAGTGGGAAGTTCTTTCACCCAGTTGAGCAATCTCAAGGCGGACTTCCTTCAGGACGCTGTGAAAGTCGTCTTTTATAGAACGGCGGAGGCCCTCAAGCATATAGCGTAGGGATCCCTCAGTAATGGTGGCAGAACCTTCTGCGGCAGACGAGAGCAGAGCCGCTGGAGCTTCTTCTAGCGAGGCAGGAGGTGAAGGCGCGCAAGATGGCGCCTGCGGCGTTCTAGGGCTGCTGCTCTGCGACGGCGGTTTATGGAAGAATTCCGTCAGCTTGGAGGGAGGCTGCCTCTTTTTCACTCGCCCCATGTCAGTATCAAGCGGAACGAAGAGATTCCTCATGAACAGGAATAGCTGGATAGCCGATATGAGCCGGTTAAACGTGCTGTTGCAGGAGCTCACTAACTATGCGACCAGCGCCATGAGCCAGCAGGTCACGCCCCCAAACTAATTCATTTCTATTAGTGTAATAACAGAAAGGATCAAAGAATTTCTGGCTAGTTTAAAAAAATCACTAATGTCTTAAAAGACGTATGAGGAAGGGTTCTCAGTGCTTGTCACCTTATCTTTACTAGCTGACATTAGCCATTTGCTAATGTCAGCCGAGTTGAAATATGATATTTAACCGTTCGCCAACGCGAAAGGCACTTTATGAGCCATGATCGCGGTTAAAGCGACTGGCCGCCGCATTCAGCTGCATTCGTGCGCTTGCTCGCCCGATAGACATAGCCAGCGCTTCCTCTCCGCACTGGCCCTGTCTGAAGACAATCTCGCGCTGTGCCGCACCGCCAGCAGTCGGCGCAGGCGCCTGAGTGAAGGACGCGAGCTTGCCGCTCCGCTCAGTGCGCCTGCGCCGAGCAGCGCCACCGCTACACCCGGAAGGGAAGCGGGTGTAGCGGTGACGTAATCGGCGCAGGCGCACTGAGGACGGAGCGGCAAAGCTCGCGTCCTTCACTAGAGCGCCTGCGCCGACTACTGAGCGGTACGGCGCAGGCGCTGGATTTATCTTCAGACAGGGCCAGTGCGAGGAGGAGAAAGCGCTGGCCCTGTCTATCAAACGAGGAAGGGGGCGTGCATAATTCATCGAGATGCGGCGGCTACCAGCAAGTAAACGCCCAACTTGCTGGTAGCGAAGATCATTTGCATATAATAAAAGTGCCTTTTTCACGTAAATTACAACTTCGGACAAGGTAATAAATATATATTTCAACTCAGCTGACATTAGCAAATAGCTAATGTCAGCTAGTGAAAAATGGGTTAAGGGGGGTGACAGAAGCCCTTTAATGGCATACCCCCTTTAATGGTGGTAATGGCCACTATTGATGTGAGAATGTTTCTGGAGGAACAGGACATTGTTCATTCATTATCAATAATATTATTACAACATACAATATCCTTTATGCTGCTCGTTTCTTAGGATATAGGACAGGATATTCAGTATTAAACAATCGTTAAATCTATTTATTTGGCATAGCCTTCACTAAAAACATAGGGCCATGATACAGCAGGACTTTTTGGGGCCCCCCAAAAGACAGGATTTGGATGTAAACCCTGCTCTTCCTCTTCCTTTTTTTTCTGCCAATCACTTCACTTTCTACACATTGCCTGGTGAATCCACTTCAAAAAATGAATACTGACATACTAGGCCATCCATATCCTGTTTCCCTGCATACATCTCTGACCTAATCTCATGAACCTCCCCACGCATAATCTACAATCTCCCCAAGACTTCCTTCTTTGCTTTACTCTTGTCCACTCATCACACAACGGTCTACAAGATTTCTCCTGTCCATCACCCAACTTTTTACACTCTGTCTTACCTTTGAAAAGCAACCTGAAAACCTAACTGTTCAGAAAATCCTACCTAAGTCCCTGCTTTCTGTATAGAACTAACAGTACCTTGGAATTAAAGGGGTATTCCGAGATTCCGATATTGATGACCTATCCTCAGGACAGGTCATCAATATCAGATCGTCAGGGCTCCAACATCTGGCATCCCTGCCAATCAGCTGTTTGAAGAGGCTGGGAGGCTCACCGAAGAGCCACAGCCTCTGTTTAGGCCAGTTACATCATGTTCATCAGTCACGTGATGCAGATATAGCTCAATCCAATCAAGTGAATGGGGCTGAGCTGCAATACCAAGCACAGCCACTATCCAATGGACCACAACCTCCTTAAACAGCTGATCGGCCTATCAGGACAGGCCATCAATATCAGGCGTTGCAGATCTGCCAGCCTTGATGTCATCAATGTAACAAAGTATCAAAATCTAGCTTAGAGTTAAGCGAAAATCATTTGTTCCCACCAGGAATATCATAGAGATTCTTGCATCTAAAAGAAAGGGAAACAAATAAAAAATAAATATATAAATCATTGAAGTTTATACTTTAGTTTATAGTTTAGTGTGTCAGATGTGCTACCGCATATCCTATTTACCCCTGTGCGTTTCAGGGATTGCAGGTTGTGAATCTAGAAAGGCTCTCTGCATTTTTTTTATTTCACCACTTCTCCTGGGCAGTGTAACTTGCTCCGTTACTTTGAATTTGATCTGGGCAATGGAATGTCATATCTTTTGGTAAAAGCCAATTCTCACACCAAATCATCGAGTTATGCTTGATAATGTAGTCTCTTATATGTTGGATTTCCTCAACATACAAGAGACCACACAGATTCTTCACTAGGTAGATCACATTTCTAGATTCACATGTAGAATCTCCACAATCTCCCCTAATCACACCGTTACTCTGTGAACAGTGCAGGCAATGGAAAGTCCAACTTTGCTGAAAGAAATGTCTTATGGGCATTTCACTTTCCAGGTCTGCCCATACCAGTTTGTCTCTTATAGATGGAGCTTATCTTTGTTATAGATAAGTGGGGGACTCAGGAATTCTCACGCGTGGGTCTGCTTAGTTAAAAGGCATCTGTCAGCAGATTTGTACCTATGAAACTGTCTGACCTGTTGCATGTGCCTTTGGCAGCTGAAAGCATCTGGGTTGGTCCTATGTTAATATGTGTCTGCATTGCTGAGAAAAATTAAGTTTTAATATGCATATGGGGAGTTACTGTTACTCCTAGTGGATCAGCTCTCTCTGCACTTTGAGTGAAAGGACCAGGCAGTAAAAATGTTATCATACCTGGCCCTTACTTCTAAAGTGCAGAGGGCACAGCAGTTGCTGAGATTTTAGGTGCAATGGCAATGCCCCTGTTGCTCCTAGAGACTCATTTGCATTTATTAAATATTTTCCTCAGCAATGCAGGCACATATGAACATGGGACCAACACAGATGTCTTCAGCTGCCAAGCGCACATGCAACAGGTCAGCCAGTGTCATAGATACAAATCTGCCGACATACGCCCTTTAAGGATATGCCAATGTACTCTATGGCTCATTGGACAAAAATTGTGCATAAAAGAAATACATGGTCTATCCCTGTACCTGTTTGGACACATTGTCTCGTCAGGTTTTGACTGGTGAATGCCTGAGCGCTGAGACCCCAGCCGATTACTAGAATGAGGAGAGAGATGTGCTCACATAACACGCTCCCTCTTCTCTCTGTAGGAGATAGAATCAAGACTGGCCCTTAGACTTTCTATTGAGCCGATCTCCTGCGGTGAGAAAAGAGAGTGTAATATGTGAGCACTTTTCTCTCCTCTTCCTAGAAATTGGTGGGAGTCATAGACGGACTGGAAACTTTAAGTGGCCGCGGAAAAAAAAACCTGAAAGTGGTCCCATTTTGTAGGCAGGTCCAAATTAACAGAAGGCGAGGAAACACAAGTCGGGAGGGGTCAACAATACCATAGTGCAAAATACCATCCCAGCAGAACCAAATAACACAGTGTAGCCCAATATATGCCCCAAAAGCTGGCTCTCTGTGGTGGCCATTAATAGCTACCTTCATCTTCTGTCCTCCTCCTCCAGTTGTCTATGGAGCATGGGAGTTGAACTCATTAGGACATGTGCTCTCACTGGCTGGGAACACGGCTACCTGATTCTCACAGCGTTAATTACTGTTGAGAGCTCATTATGTACCCGGTTAGCATCAGAAAGAAGGACCTGGGTGGCCCCCTGAAATTTCCCTGTAAGGTCTATGGCCAATCCGCCCCTGGTGGGAGTCTCAGCACTCAGACCACCACTGATCAAAACCTTCTATATATCACTATGACATATCAAAAGTTGTTTCAAAGTGCAGGTACACTTTAAATTCAGCCCAGATAGAGTTCAGATATTCTCTGAATTCCACTAGGGACTCAGGTGTCCCCTCCCCCCAGCTATATGCAAAAAAATGTTAACAATAAATCTCCGCCAGGTTTTTACATGTTACATATACAATGGATGTTTGTGAACATCATTTTCTTCAAAAGAGGCCATAAATTCATCTGCATACATGGGGGACATTCAAGCCCATTGTGGTACCTCCACTTCTGAAGATAGTACGTGTCTTGGAACAGGAAATAATTGTCATACGGCACAACCCTGAGTAGATCAAGCAGAAATGATTTCCGTGTATCAGTAAAATGGCTCCTGTCGAGAAGCCATTTAGTAACTTCCTTTGTCATGATCTACTGTATAGATGCGTATAAAATCACCACATCTACCGTCACCAGCTATCAGGGCGGTGTTACCCATCTCACTTACAGAATGTAAGAAATCTGTAATGCCCCTTTAATCAGGTGTGTAAGTGCTTTATCTAACATCATCTGCCCCCTTGAAATCACTCACGTCTGCAGCATTATCATCTGGTGTAAAGCCTTAAAGGGTACACATCTCCAGCATGGGCCTCCCCTGCTGCTAGGCATGTATATATATATCTATATATTTCCTACAATCTATATATACTGTATATATAGCTAGCATCTTTTGTGAGCTGATTACCCACCACACCATCAGCTTGTAATGTCACCTCCTATTCTAGAACTTTAAAGGTGACACGTCAGGCACTGTCACTGACTCTTTATGACATCATCATCCCGATGACGTAACCAACCCTGTGACAGCATTCCACGTATTGCTGCACGCCAGCACATTTTCCTGACACCCCCTTAATGACGTCATCAGTGCTAATGTCACCAAAGCAGCAATGTTGCCCCTGTGCTATACCTCTAGCAAATTAAATAACATTCACATTCCTAATTGAAATATTTTCTGAGCCTCCACAGCAGACATGGTAGACCCCACAAAGTGTAAACTGTCAGGTTAAAAAAAATACATGTAACTACAATGTGCTTACATATTTTACATTTTTTTGTACATGGTTATCTCAGATTATCATTTAGAGTTAGTGGGTGCGAAACTTCAATGCTACGACTCCCGTGTTCTATTCAGATCATTGAAAAAAAGTATTCAGTGTAGCACGGGTTATTGTAGTAAAGGTAAAATGCAATGTATATATATAAAGAAAAAATGATGAATACAAAAAATATAGTGAAGTTTGTATGTTCTAGCTGGCTTTTATAGACTGGGTTGTGTGCTCCCACAGATACATCTACGTGTGATGTCAGGGGGTACATTCCATGTACAGTACAGAAGTCGAAAAATGTGGTCTATTAAAAAAAATTAAAAGCCACTAAATGTTTTATTTGCTGTTAGATATCACAGTATATTCTGTTATGAGTAAGAGCATGCTGGTTATAGAAGCACATTTAGGGTACTTTCACACTTGCGGCATGGCTATCCGGCAGGCTGTTCCGGCGGGTGAACAGCCTGCCGGATCCGCCATGCCACAAGTACCCGTGTGCTGCCGCTCCGTCCCCATTGACCATAATGGGGAGGGGTCGGAGCTACGGCGCAGCACGGCAGTGATCGCCAGACTAAAAAGTCAGACCTGCAGTAGTTTTAGTCTGGCGATCTCTGGCCGTGCACTGCCTTGCTGCGCCGTAGCTCTGCCCCTGCCCTATTAAAGTCAATGGGGACGGAGCGGCAGCATGGCAGCACACGGGTACTTGCGGCATGGCAGATCAGACGGGTGAACAGCCTGGCGGATAGCCATCCCGCAAGTGTGAAAGTACCCTTAGCTTTATCAATGCAAACACTAAAAGTTCATTCACACAGCAGACTTTTTTGCAGAAATAAATGTGAATGAAAATCTGTCCCATACACCTGAATGTGGCTGTTTTGGCAGAAATTTAACATTTGCAATATATAACAATAATTAGTTATGAATTGCACAAGATGTTGTATCATCACATTTATCGGTCACATGGCTTGGGCTCAGCTCAGCCCCATTCAAGCGAATGGGGCTGAGTTACAATACCAAGCATGGCCCCTATCCAATAGGCTGCGCTTTGAGCGCCACAGCCTCTTCAAACAGCTAATCAGGTTATACGTTTTTTTGTAAGTTGATGGTCTATACTTAGAATGGGTCACTAATATTAGGTTGGTAAGGGTCGAACTCAGCACCCTGGCCAGTCAGCCGTTTGAAGGTAGTGTGGGGCTTCCGTGTCCCTTTACACTGGTCCGTAAAGGGCAATGTAGTAGCTTTATAACATCTTTACAGTATGGGGTGAATAAATTGCCTGGCTTCCTCTAGAGGCTCATCCTTAGGGTCCAGTCACACGTCAGTATTTTTGCACTTCCAGAATTGCAGTCCCTTTTTTTGCTGCTTTTCTACACAGTACCAGAATCGTATATTGAGTAACAATCACCCTATTTCTTTCACGTCGGTCATGATTTTTCTCATGTCTTCTTATTCTTCTTCCGTTGGCCAAAAGTGGGTGTTCGTGCATTACTCCCATGCCTGCAGATAGTGAGATCAGACTGGGCTGCAGAATTTTCTGAGCCTTCTAAGATCACCTTGATTCTTATTAAGTGGAGGGGGATAGAGAGAAATGAGCTGCTGTTCGGTTAGTTGGTTTTATTGGCTACGACGTCCATTTTTTTATGCTGAGTTGTCTACTTATATGCTCTCACTGTCTTGGCCCCCTCTCCAAGGACTCTATATACATGCAGAGATGAGTCCAGTGGTCGGAATAGTGAAATGGTTTCCAGCATGTGCTCAGGAGACGCCCCCAGTGATCCATGAGCTATATATCATCTCTACATGATAAATGCCAAATCTATCAGTGCACACAGGGGACACCCCATACAAAGCCACATGCCCTAATTGTTCATGCGGACAAATGGTTGTCCTGATAGGACATCACCTTTAATACCAATAAAAAGGGTCATCCTATGATTAATGTAAAAAATGAAAATCAAAGCTTATATAGTACATGACAATCTCTTTCCAACAAAGCTAGAACCAAGCCTTGTCCTGTCTGCTACAGCTAGTGGCAGCTGAGGGACGGAACTGAGTATGAGGTAGAGGCGAAGTGGACAGCAAAATTTAGAAAAACAGCAAACAGCAGGTGGCACTATACAGGTAGATTTCATTGAATAAGGGGTTTTCTGAGATTTTTATACTGATGACCTATCCTCAGAATAGTACAAAAAACTTTTAAGCAGCACTACATAACCCAAATTTGGGAGAAAAATCAAAACAATACGGTACCCAGTTGGTGGTCCGATGTTGGTGCAAGCAGATGGTAATCCAGGTTAAGGATCCCAAATAATGAACAAAAGGCTTGAGAAAGACTGAAATAGTCGAAACGTCGCAATTGTATGCTGCTATCTAAATAAAGACACCGGACTTCATTGCAAACGGAAGAGTGCTGCGGATTTATTATTTTTTTCTATCCTCAGAATAGGTCATCAGTATATGATTGTGGAGGTTCGACACCCGGGACCCCTTCTGATCAGCTGTTTGAGAAGGCATCGGCGCTCTTGTGAGCCCTGCAGCCTTCTCGCAGCTTACGATCGTTGTGCTGCAGTTTTGACTCGTGAAAGGAACGTGATGTATAGCCATCAGTGCATGGAGTGGTGAAAGGATTGCGTGACTGTAATCGAATAGTCACACACTTGTGTCTATGATCAGGCAAAGCACTCTATTCACTAAGGTGTGATGTACCCATTGGCTCCTGGGAGAGAACTTGCCTGGTATATGGCATGTGATAGAGTGCACAGTGTTATTATTATTATTATTATTTTCATGCAAACGTCATCATATTTCAATGCATTGATAAGCATGGCACTGAAATGCAGTAAAGTGGTATTGATGATCCTCGGCATATGGATCCCAAATACACTTGAGTGCATAAAGCCCAAGAAGCATTGCTTTCTATATTGCATGTATGAACAGCATAGCATTAGTTCAGCCTGATAGCACCTAGCTGTAGGAAGTGGAGCGCACCTGAGTCATTCATTTCTTTTTTGATTATCTCAGTCAGTGAGCTATCAGCATAATGCATGAATCAGATTTCTGACAAAATCAATTTCATTCTACCTGAGCAAAAGATATTAGACATGTATGTACGGAAGAACAGAACAAATTCAAGCCTGTGGGTCTATGTGAAAATTCTGCATCCTTGAACATGAATAAACAGGCAGGAAAGAATTAGTGCATCAGCTGTTCTGGAACTACAACTCCCTGAATGGTCCACTCACCTCTATGGGAGTTAAAAGAACAGCCGAACAAGTGTGAATGATGGAAGTTGTAGGTTCACAACAGCTAGAGGGCCAAAGGTTGCTGACCCCTGAAATAGAGGGTAATATGACAAGATGACACAGGAGGAATAAAGGAGCCTCAACGTTTAGTAGGTATCAATTTCCCCTGTGATCATCTTAGTTAAAGTTGTAGATTTCTGGCCTTGAAATTTATTGATTTGGGTTTGATAATGATGCAGCATGGTAGCATGCACGTTTCTATATTTCCCATGGGTATTTTCTCCCATAATCACAGGACAGGATGCCCTTTTAAAGATGGTGCCACTACTGTGCTACATGTTCAGGTCTACACAGTAGTCTAGCATATCTGCCCTTATCTG
This sequence comes from Bufotes viridis, assembly GCA_033119425.1. NCBI lineage: Eukaryota > Metazoa > Chordata > Amphibia > Anura > Bufonidae > Bufotes > Bufotes viridis. The sequence continues at coordinate 270,982,990 of CM065591.1, forward strand.
CGTTGTTGAGATGACAAGGTGCTGAATCCTTGGAAGTGATCCTTGGACTGGTTTAAGATCTGCCCTTGATATATAGTTATACACAGTGTGCACACCTGGATACAGTGGTTATCAATAGCTATATTTTCCAAGGTTGCCACAATTTGGAATATAAAGGGTGTGTTCTTTGTTCCCTGCTTGCCAACTCTTCAAGCCTACATATCATATCTACTTTCTCAATCCACATCTGTACTGTGGGGGGATCCTTGCTTAGCCACCTCAAGGGGATAATCATTCTAGCCGCCTGTAGTAGATGTGTAGGAAGATCTTTTTTAGAAGGGATCTATGAAGTATTGGGGAGCCATAATAGTACTGATTCTAGACAAAATATTATGTTGGTTTTGCAAATGGCATTCATCTGGCTTCCAATTTCTTTCCAATACTCCTGCATACCAGGACACAACCAGAATATGTGGCTCATAGTCCCTTCCTCCAGTCCACATCTCCAGCATAGACTAGAATTACTCAAGCCTCTGCGGTATGGCTGGCTCGGGCTTTTATACCATTGGGTGAGTCTTATAAGAGTGTTCTTGTATTCTAACACATCTTGAGAATCCATGAGACCTAAGGTGTATAGTTGCTATATCCTTTTCAGAAAAAGATCTATCAAGTTTTCTTTCCCATGTCCTGGCGTAGGCCGGTACCTCCCGTCTTTTAGTTGTATAGCAAGGAGACCAACTTCTGAGGAGGCGATTGAACCTGGAGCAGTTTCTCCAACCATGTGCAGAAGGGCAAGGATGGGTATTTTGACATTAAGATAGATAAAGATGAGGACATATCTAAAATTACCCGGGGAGCAAATCCCGGCACAAAATCTCACAACCCAATCCCCACTCTTCAATATCGGCAAAATAGACTCCAATGAATGGTCACTCAGCTTATTCCATCTCAGAACAGTTTCCTGATTCGGACCAGAGCAGAAATGGGATCATGGGGGCTGGTAACATAGGTGATGGCTTGGAGATTAAGGACAAGTCAGAGTTGAGGGTCTGAATACAAATAGCAGTTTCCCTGGTAAGGCAGTCCGAGATGCCCCCTACTGGTGTCAATCCCCACAAGCTGGCGATCTGTGTTTTTTGTAATGAGCATAGTTCTATGTCTGTGCCCAGGATGTGATATTTTGAGCTGCATAGTTGCAACCAGCGTCTAAGTTGGACAGTTCTATAATATGTTAGGATGTTCGGAAGACCAAAGCCTCCCATTTCCCTCCTCAGTTTTAATCTGTCATAGGAAATGTGAGGCTTCTTTCCCTGCCATAAAAAGGCAGAAAATAAGGACCTCACCTGTAGAAAGAATATCTTAGTGAGGCTTATGGCAACCATCTGTAACAGGTATAAAAACTTGGGCATAATAAATGTTTTCAGCAGGTTTTTCCTCCCCACCCAGGAGGAAACATAGGGAACATACACAGGTAATATCTGACATTCTAAGGCTACTTTCACACTCGCGTTTTGACTTTCCGTCATGGGCTCTCACAAGCGGTCCAAAACAGATCAGTTTTGCCCTAATGCATTCTGAATGGAAAATGATCCGCTCAGAATGCGTCAGTTTGCCTCCAATCAGTCTCCATTCTGCTCTGGAGACGGACACCAAAACGCTGCCTGCAGCGTTTTGGTGTCCGCTTGAGGAAACTGAGCCATCTGACACAATAGAAAACTGATCCTTCCCATATTGACTTTCGGTGGTGTTCAAGATGGATCCGTCATGGTTATAGAAGACATAATACAACCGGATCCGTTCATGACGGATGCATTCGGTTGTATTATTGTAACGGAAGCGTTATTTGCAGATCCATGACTGATCCAGAAAAACTCTAGTGTGAAAGTAGCCTAATCCTGCCTGTAAAGATAAGGAGATAACTGCAGTAAAGTTATCTGTACAGACTAAGAAGTGGTGCCTATTATTAGGCTTAATGGTCAGTGCGAAAACTTCAGGATTTTATGTTTTGTTTTTATATAGAAACTGACATGAAAAATAACCAAAAATTCTTTCAAATATATTTACCATGATTTAAACAATAGGGAAATTTCCTGATAGCACATTCCCTTTGATTGATTTGGACAAAAGGGACATATTGTCTGTTTTGATATGTGATTAATGAGACACATGATGATCCTGCTCATCCTGACTTCCAATACATTTTACACAGATAAGCGCGACCATCTGGCGCTGGAAACAGCCACCAGCACTACAAATCTCTATCTAAGGGGAGCTTCACACAAGTGTCTTTTCCGTCTTGGTCCAATCTGCATTTTTTGCGGAACACACGTGGGCCCATTCATTTCAACTGAACCGCAAACATTGTGGACAGCATCCGTGTGTCCTATTCTTGTCCGTTTTGTGGACAAAAATAGTACTTGTTACAATGGGGCCTGCAAAAAGTGTGAGCTGCACATAGACTGCACTTGTATTTTGCTGACCCATGATTTGTGGATCCCAAAACGGATATAATCGTGTGAATGTTAATGTGTAGTTGCTGGGGCTGGTTACTGCAGCATTGCTGCCATTCACTTGAATGGGAAAATCAGCTGATCCAGGAGTCAGACCCCAGCCAATCTGAAATTGATGACCTATCCCATACAGAGGTAGTGATAGCAGCATGTAAATGCAGCTCTCACCTCCTCTAACGAGCAGACAATTATTGGGGACAAACAGCTTGTTTCTGATAGCTTTCTGGGACCGTGTAAAGGAGCCTTTAGTCTTGCTTCAAAAATAAATTTGATTTGGCCTTTTTTGGAATAATAAAAGATTAATAGTTAAAGGGTCACTGAGCTTTCATAAAACCTTTGACAGAGACATATCAAACGCTTTGATTGGTGATGGGTCTGAGTACTGAGACCCCCACTGATCGCTCGCATGCTCGCAAATATTCTCTCCTCACCCTGGGACTCTGGGAAACCGGAATCTTATATCTGATATGCCTTGTGAGTGGAATAAATTCATTTTTTAGCCTGAAAGTGCCTACGGTGCTTCACTATTTTACTCCCTGATTGCTGACCTTAACCCTAAGTTCACACCTGAGCGTTTTACAGCGCGTTCAAACGCGCTGTAAAACGCTCAACACATGAAAACCAATGCTTTCCTATGGCCCTGGTTCTCACTTGAGCGTTTTACAGCGCGTTTGAATGCGCTGTAAAACGCCCAACGCATAAACAAGTACTTGAGCTTTTTTTGGGGCGTTTGTCGCGCGTTTTGTGATTGACACCACAGTAGTCAATCACAAGAACGCGCGTACGAACGCGCGTTTCCTATTTGCAAAAACGCGCTGAAATACGCGCGACTAAAACGTGCGTTTTTAGAACGCTCAGGTCTGAACCCAGGGTAAAGGTTGATCGGATGTGGAAAAAACATGGGGCAGAACCGCACCAGGACATAGTACCAGTGTTTGGCAGCATAAGGAAGGAGAATTGGACTTATCTGGCATCCGACGTATCCTCCATGTCTGCGGATTCCAGGAGAGCAGTGCAGTCCCTAACTTTGTTTTACAGCCCTATGATTGTGTCGCAATACTTTTTTTTCCCAAAACGCCTGGTTTTTCTGCTGCCTTTCTTTAGATGCTTTCATTGCATTTTTTTGCTGTGAAAATGTTGAATCCAGATGTTACATGTTGGGCAATAGTAAAGTATAAAACACCCTACAAGCATTGATTATTTTTTTTTGTGTGTGTGACTTTTTATGTCAGTTTCTAGGTGTCTTTTTGCCTCTTGGCATTCTTTTTTCAAAATGCTGGGTGTGTTCTTTTTTCAGGTGTTTTCTTTTAGACACCTCGCATCAGAAAAACATTGTATGACAACACCACGGTCCCCACCTCCAGAAAAAACTACACAGAACGGATGACTCATGGAGGTCTTTAAAAGACGAAAAGAATAAGGCCTTATTCACACATCCGCAAGTGTTTTGCGGATCCACGGAGCCGCGGATCCGCAAAACACGGACACACCGGCAATGTGCATTCCGCATTTTTGCGGACCGTACATTGCCCGAACTCCATAGAAAATGCCTCTTCTTGTCCGCAATTGCGGACAAGAATAGGACATGCTCTATTTTTTTTGCGTAGCCGCGGACCGGAAAATCGGCGGCGCGCTCCGCAAAATCGGATGCGGAGAGCACAGTGTGTGCTCTCCGCATCTTTCCCGGCCCCATTCACAGTCAATGGGTCCGCATGTATTCCGCAAAATTGCGGAATACATGCGGACTACATTGCGGATGTGTGAATAGGGCCTAACATGTAGTGTGCCACCACCAAAAAAACAAGTTTTCACTACCAGTACCACTCCCAAAATGCTTGCTTGAGTAGGTCCTATATTTCAGAAGTTGCAGAATGGCCATCTGTACATGCCGGGATATTTTTTATATGGTGTTCATCTGGAATGACGTAAATAATAACTGACAAGCAAGTAACGGGTCAACTACCTTTATCCAAAGACTGACATGAACTATCTCTTCATACAAATTATAGTAGTCGTGATTTCATGATTACAAAATATACTTCCAACTTTTTGGGACGCAAACCTAGGATTGGATCACATTAAGGCCTGCTGCACACACCCATATTTTTGGTCCGTGTCCGATCCGCCTTTCTTGTGGATTGCACATGGACCCATTCATTTCTATGGGTCTGCCAAAAAAAAAACATCTCTGTACTGTCTGCATCTGTACAGCTGGGCCATTTCGCAGACAAGTATAGTTTTTTTTACAGTAGTTCCTACGAAAATTGTGGGTTGCACATTTTGTGCATCCATATTTTGCAGATCCGCGATTTACAGTCGTGTGCAGGAGATCTAAAGATTCATTTCAAAATCTAGGCATTTTTTCTGAATGCATTATTAACACATGATAAAGCCCAGGTAGATTTTCCCGGTTTGTTAAAGAAGTTATCCGGCCAAGAGAAAAAGGATCAGAATGGCTTAGGCTACTTTCACACTAGCGTTTTGGTTTACGTTTGTGAGATCCGTCATGGGCTCTCAGAAGCGATCCAAAACGGATCAGTTTTGCCCTAATGCATTCTGAATGGAAAAGGATCCGCTCACAATGTATCACTTTGCCTCCGTTCAGTCACCATTCCACTCTGGAGACAGACACCAAAACGCTGCCTGCAGCAGAGCAAGAAGGATCCGTCCTGACATACAATGTAAGTCAAAGGGGACGGATCCGTTTTCTCTGACACAATAGAAAACTGATCCGTCCCCCATTGACTTTCAATGGTGTTCAAGACGGATCCGTCATGGCTATAGAAGACATAATACAATCGGATCCGTTCATGATGGATGCATGCGGTTGTATTATGGTAACTGAAGCAGATCCGTAAAAAACTCTAATATGAAAATAGCCTTAAAAAAGTGAAACTCACCCTACTGATCCCCCGCTGCTCCTGTTCCGCCACTTCTCTGGTGCCCCACCTGTTTCTGCTTCTCGGTCCCTCCTAAAGCACGGAAAGAGACGGCTCGCTGACCACAGAGGTGACCCGCCTCAGTCAGGGATTGATTGAGCAGTCCATCCTTTGTGTCGAGAAGTACCAAGTAGTAGAGACCAGCAGGGACAGAGAAGCAATAAGGGATCGGTCTGGGGGCATCACTGCTTTTGTTTTGTTTTATGTCTTTAGGCCTCATGCACACGACCGTTTTTTTATGCTGTCCGCAAAAAGGGGTTCCGTTGTTCAGTGATCCGTGTCCGTTTTTGCCTTCCGTTGTGTTTCCGTGTGTCTTCCGTTTTTTTAGCGGACATGACCCAAAAGATTTTACCAAAAGACAGGCTGACAATGTTTCCCAAGTGCCTGCCAAGGGATCCGCAAAAAAAACGGACACGGAACACGGATGACACACGGATGGCCATCCGCATTTTTCACAGACCCATTGACTTGAATGGGTCCGTGAACCGTTTTTCACGGACAAGAATAGGACAGGTTATATTTTTTTGACGGACTGGAATCACGGACCACGGACGCGGAGGACAAACGGTGCATTTGCCGAGGTTTCCACGGACCCATTGAAAACCAATGGGTCCGCAGAAAATCACGAAAAACGGAGCAACGGACACGGAATCAAACAACGGTCGTGTGCATGAGGCCTATGCTGTAGAAGAAAAAAAAAATCCTGGCTGAACAACCCCTTTATTGCTTTCTTTGATGTGACATTTTGTACAAAGAAATCTACTATACACATTCAGAGCAGAAAAGAAGAAGAGGCCTACTTTTGTCTGTGACATTTTAATGACTGCACAGCCAGTCATTGGAGTTGATGTGAAGCACTTTGAAGTAAGGTGGGACACTAGACCACTTTCCCATTCCTCTGCTTTATTACAGTTGAATACTAGATGCACTGAGGAAGTGGCAGGATTTAGAAAACAATGGACTAGTACTGTACGTCCTTACCCATAGAAAATTCCTTAAATATACAAATACAATTGGTGAAAAGTTTAAGAAAATTACATAGCAAAAAATAAATAAAAAATCATCATCTTCTTCAGAAATATGAGATCAATACACTGCAGTTACACGTGATTACCTGGCTGGGATGCTGTATTTCAGGGCATGTCACCTACCTACAGAATACAATAATATTTGCTATATTTTATGAATATTGTCTCTTTATCTTTATTGTGCTGGCTGGATTGTTAGGACAGTATTTGTACATTGGTATTATGTACGCACTGTGCACTTATACAATGGAAACTAGATAGTGTGCTCTGAATGTGTGTTGTTTTACCCAAAATGACCGTTGAGTTGAATTAATAGCTCCTTGTGTTGTGTGTTTAATGGCTTACATAAAAGACAGCAAAGAACTACATTAAGATGCTGGATTTTGCCCCAAAGAAGGGCCTGGTGTTTTTTTTATGTTCCTTCACCTTGGGCTAAATCTTCACCCTCTTGCTTGATAGCAATGCAGATCCAATGGAGAGGGTCCTGCTCAGGTTCTCAGCACCCAAAAGGAAAAAGGATGTAACACAATAGGGCTGTGTCCCTTTTCTGCAAGGGCCCCATAGTAGACACATGGGTTGCCTCTAGGGTGTGCATACCCTTGTATAAGGCCTATATAGAATGTAAAACTGGGATAATATCTCATCTATTCTTCTTCTTCATTTATTTTTTTATATATATAAAGAAGGACGTATGTATGTATGTTCCGCGATCACTCAAAAATGCAACCATCAATTTCAACTAAACTTGGTATACACATCCCTTGCTACCTGGAAATAAATCTTGTGGGGTCTCAGCTCTCTAGGATGTACCGTTCCTGACATATTCCCCCAAAATGACCTGCATTAGCCAAAGCCTGCAAGTCTTTCTCTTCATATCCCAACTGCCATACACACAGTCGCAAGTCCCTTATCAGCCAATAGAAGCTCGCAGGCCCTTAGTCTCCACATACACACAGTTTTACTCCAGGTTTCCATAACAACCCAGCCATTTTTCTTCACTGCTGTAAGTCAGCTTTAGGCTAGGGCTACACGATGACATGTGTCGCACATAGGGCACAGCTGCACAGCTACATGTATCACGCAACACTGATGTCACGCGACAATTTTTATAATGATAGTTTATGGTGTTCAACTGTAACATGTGACATGCTGCGACTTTTGCAACTGTCGTGTCGCAGTCACAGCATGTCACATGTCGCAGTGCGACACCATAGCCTATTATAATAAAAATTGTTGAGACAAAATGTAGTGCGACAAGGGGTAGGGCGCTGTGGACGTCACTGTTAAAGGGGCGGGCACTGTGGAGGTCATTGTTAAAGAGGCGTTTACTGTGGATGTTACTGTTAAGGGGGCAGGCCGCTGTGGATGTCACTGTTAAAAGGGCGGACACTGTGGAGGTCACTATTAAGGGGGCAGCAGCCACTATTAAAGAGGCAACTGCTGTGGAAGGTCACTGTTAAGGGGGCAGGCCCCTGAGGAGGTCACTGTCAAGGGAGTGGGGTGCTGTGAAACTCACTGTTAAAGGGGCGGGCTGCTGTGAAGGTCAAAGTTAAGGGGATGGGCTACTGTGGAGGTCCCATTTTAAACTGTCGGGGCACTGTAGGTGGGGGGGGGCAGTGTTATGGGAGTTCACTGTTAAAGTGGCGATATCTTTTAACGACACACACAAACATTAAATGAAACAGATGAAATATACCTGTGTGAAGCCGGGTGCTTCTGCTAGTATGGAATAAAATTCCCAATTCTGAATATGGCAATCAGAAGAAATCCCTGGATCAGTGGCCCACCTCCAGGAATCTAGTACCTGTAGCATGTAATATTGTATCTTACTCAGGGACGTAGCTATAGGGGAAGCAGGGGAAGTGGCTGCTTTGGGGCCCAACCTCAGAAGGTGCCTGTCCAGGAGAAGGACTGAAAGATTTTATTGTCAGGGCCGCTCAACAGTATTATACAATGACATTATATGCAGTGACAGTATGTACAGTGACATGACACACACGATATACGTATAGGGCTTGGTCTGAGAAAGCAATCTTGACTAGTAACAGGAGTGGGGGTGCACGGAAGTAGGGATGCAAAGAAGTTTTTGGAGTGGGGGCGTTCAAAAGTTTGCTGTGGGGTCCAGTCATTTCTAGTTATGCTACTGATCTTACTCCTCTATGACTACTTCAAAGGCATGTGCAATGGCATGATATTGATGACCTGTCCTTAGGATAGTTCATCAATATGAGATCGGTTGGGGTCCAACTCCCGACACCCCTGCCCATCAGCTGTTTGAAAGGGGTTGTGGCAGTTGAATAAGACAAGTAGTAGTGATAACACTGCACCGCTGCTACAAGTGAAAAGGGCGTGCAGATACCGTATTTTTCACCCCATAAGAACCACTTCCCCCCCCAAAAGTGGGGGAAAAATGCCCCTGCGTCTTATGGGGGGAATGCTGCAGTTTTACATGCAGACTGCGATGTATCAGCGGGAAGAGAGGAGGGTCTGGAGGCCAGCAAATGCAGCGGGGCCAGGTGCAGTCACTGTACTCTGGCCCCGCCGCTCACTGTCTACAATACCATAATGATTAATCCTACACCTGTTAATATCTTTAACTAAACTTGGCTCCCCCATATGTAATACTGCTTACTAACCAGCTCCTGTATCAGGCAGGCCGGACGGGCGTAAGCGTAACTCACTGATGTCACATGTCTGCGCCGCCATTTTATGAATGAAACAGGCGGTGCAGGCACGTGACGTCAGTGAGTTACGCTGCCGCCCGCCCGGCCTGCCTGATACAGGAGCTGGTTAGTAAGCAGTATTACATATGGGGGAGCTCAACTTTAGTTAAAGTTATTAACAGGTGTAGGATTAATCATTATGGTATTGTAGATAGTGAACAGCGGGCCCCTGTATTTGGGATCTGGGGATGACACTATTATGGGGTGGGGGATCTGTGGATGGCACTGTTATGGGGGGATCTGTGAATGGCACTATTATGGGGTGGGGGATCTGTGGATGACACATATATAGCACATAACAGTGTCATCCACAGATCCCCCACCCCATAACAGTGCCATCCACAGATCCCCCACCCCATAACAGTGCCATCTACAGATCCCCACCCCATAATAGTACCATCCACAGATCCCCCATAACAGTGTCATCCACAGATCCCCCATAATAGTGTCATGCACAGACCACCATTAGTTCAAAACTCACCAAAAGCACACCTGTTGGTTAAAAATATTTTTTTCTTATTTTCCTCTTCAAAAACCTAGGTGCGTCTTATGGGATGGTGCGTCTTATAGGGCGAAAAATACGGTAAATATTGAGGACACAGTGCTCCCAAGGGTGCTGCAACCACTTCAGGCAGCTGATCAGCGGGGTTCTGACGCCCATCTGATATTGATGACCCATCCTGAAGATACAGGTCCTCAATATTATGTCACTGCACAACTCTTTAACTCTCGGCTGATATTATACATCTGGTTACTGCTGTAAAATACAACACCCAACCGAACGTGACAACACCTTGTGTGAATGCCACCTTCTACTTATCGTCTATTTGCACTAAAATGTGCTATGTAGAAGATTTAGTATGGCGGTGTAGCATGATCTCCTTCTGTCTCTTTATGTGGCAGTTTGACCCCCTCAGCATGAGCTTTAGTAGATTAATCTCATTCAAAGACTATAATGCGACTGAAGATTAATCACCGATCCCAAGAGAGGTTAAATCATTCTGTAATCCTAATTCATAGCAGCATATTTTGGGACAATAGATATTGTAACTAACATAATAAAATCCCAATCTCACAAGATCTAAAGAGCAGTAAGTAGTTTGCCTCATATTGGCCCCATTATGTACACATCCGCAGTAGGGAGGGTCCGGGGTGGATACATTCTATGTACAGCGCTGCGGAATATTACATATAATGCATAATTCAGTGTTGCTGATATTGTGAGAACGTAGTTTCAGTATTTTGGAGTGACTAAAATAACTGACCCTAATACTTGCACACTTTGGCTCTTCAGATCATAATCTGGGATTAGGGTTTAGTATGACTCCTATTTTTTGCATAAAATAGGTATGCAGGTTTTGCATCTGTAATCCTGGTGCTTGTGTCGTTTGGACGATTTGGGATGATCAGGATGATCACTAGGGATGACTGACTGCTGTAAGATTTTACCACAGAGGATAAATGTGAGGGGTTAGTGAGAATATGGATTTTTTTTAGCATTTTATCAGTATCTCCTTATAAGAGCCTACAAGTAAACTAACAGTTTAAAAAGGTTAGGGGGTAAGCGTCTGATCGGCAGGGGTCCGACTGCTGCACCCCCCTTCCCGAGTATGGGGGCCTGTGCTCCCCGTTTGAATGTAGCAGCAGATATGCATGAGTGTCCACCACTCCATTCCACTCTATGAGACTGCCAGAGACAGCCAAGTACAAGCAGCCCCATAAAGCTGAATAGAGCGGCAGATATGCATGAGTGTCCACCACTCCATTCCACTCTATGAGACTGCCAGAGACAGCCAAGTACAAGCAGCCCCATAAAGCTGAATAGAGTGGCAGATATGCATGCGTGTCCACCACTCCATTCCACTCTATGAGACTGCCAGAGACAGCCAAGTACAAGCAGCCCCATAAAGCTGAATAGAGCGGCAGATATGCATGCGTGTCCACCACTCCATTCCACTCTATGAGACTGCCAGAGACAGCCAAGTACAAGCAGCCCCACAAAGCTGAATAGAGTGGCAGATATGCATGAGTGTCCACCACTCCATTCCACTCTATGAGACTGCCAGAGACAGCCAAGTACAAGCAGCCCCACAAAGCTGAATAGAGTGGCAGATATGCATGCGTGTCCACCACTCCATTCCACTCTATGAGACTGCCAGAGACAGCCAAGTACAAGCAGCCCCACAAAGCTGAATAGAGTGGCAGATATGCATGCGTGTCAACCACTCCATTCCACTCTATGAGACTGCCAGAGACAGCCAAGTACAAGCAGCCCCACAAAGCTGAATAGAGTGGCAGATATGCATGCGTGTCAACCACTCCATTCCACTCTATGAGACTGCCAGAGACAGCCAAGTACAAGCAGCCCCATAAAGCTGAATAGAGCGGCCGATATGCATGCGTGTCCACCACTTCATTCAAGTCTATGAGACTGCTAGAGACAGCCAAGTACAAGCAGCCCCATAAAGCTGAATGCAGCAGCAGATATGCATGCGTGTCCACCACTCCATTCAAGTCTATGAGACTGCCAGAGACAGCCAAGTACAAGCAGCTCCATGAAGCTGAATAGAGCGGCAGATATGCATGTGTCTCCACCACTCCATTCAACTCTATGAGACTGCCAAAGACAGCCAAGTACAAGCAGCTCCATGAAGCTGAATAGAGCGGCAGATATGCATGTGTCTCCACCACTCCATTGAACTCTATGAGACTGCCAGAGACAGCCAAGTACAAGCAGCCAGGTGTGTACATAAAAATCACTGGGTCCCATATGAAGAATCTGAATTGGGCCCCCCTAACCCCTCCCACTACCCACCTCTGGCCTGTCCCACCTCCTGTCCTGGCTCCTCCCATGACACACCCCCATTAAAGGGGGAGAGGAGTAGGAGGAAAGCACAACTGTCCTCTATTAGCCCCCCAACCCCGAATGCCCCCCAAAATGCCCAGGGGGGGGGGAGTAGGAGAAAAGCACACTGTCCTCTATGAGCCTCTCCCCCCACCCCAAGTCCTCTATGAGCCCCCCCCCCAACCCCTAATGCCCCCCAAAATGCCCAGGGGGGGGAGTAGGAGGAAAGCACACTGGCCTCTATGACCTTGCCCCCCCCCCAGAGTCCTCTATGAGCCCCCCAACCCCTAATGCCCTCCAAAATGCCCGGGGGGGGGGGGGCCCGCTCTTGCTGCCTGTCACGTGCCAGGCTGATACACTGGCCAATCAGCAGCAGCCTCTTTGCGCTGGTTTGCGCTGATTGGCCAGTGTGTGAAATGCAGCACACCCGTCACATCAGCTCAGACTCAGAAAGGGAGCGCCCGGGGAGGGGGGGCCCGGAAGAACACAAGTAAACACTAGTTAACTATGATTTTCTTCTCTGTGCAGAGTAAACGGAGGGGGCGGGGCCTTCCGTGCGCTGCGGGCCCCCCTGTGCCAAGGGCCCCATAGCAACGGCGTGGTCTGCCTATATTGGCGGTACGCCACTGCAAGCAGCCCCATTAGGTGAATGTAGCGGCAGATATGCATGCGTGTCCACCACTCCATTGAACATTGTACACCAGTTTGATAAATCTCCCCCAGAGGTCTGTAATGTGGACCCTAAAAATGTGCGACCACAAAGGTAAAGGTGAACTTGAAGCTAGGTTTATATTAGAGCAGGGATCAGCAACCTTCAGCACTCCAGCTTTTCTGAACCTACAACTCCTAGAGTGCTTCATTCACTTCTATGTGAGTTACAAGAACGGCTGAGCCAGTGTGCATGCTAGGAGTTGTAGTCTGACTCGGACTGGCCCACAGGGATACAGGTGAATGTGGGCCCCTGAGCAAGATGGGCCCTAGTCTCCCACCCCCTGCACAAGTGGCACATGCAGGGGATGCACTACATACATATATTTAATGTACAGCCCCTCAAACAGCCTATATTCATATAAAAAACTTGATAGATTATCACAGAAACTCCCAGTTTATTATTATAGACACGATCAGAGCTGAGATGACTTCTAGGTATAGAGGAAAGCTACCAGTGTCCTCTTCTCCCCAGGACCTACCTTCTCAAAGCTGCTGCAGGGACCCCCATATTCAGTCATCTGGTAGCATCTTGCTGCTGTGTGAGTAGGTAATATTGGAATGTATCCGTACGGTGGGCCCCCAAAATAAATGTTACTGGTGGGCCCTAGGCACCCCAGTCGGACACTGGTTGTAGTATCATAGCTGGTGTGAGAAGGTTGCTGACCAAGAGCTCAAATATTTTCCGGATGACAAAAGCATGATGCTGCACTACCGCCGGCTGCCGCTAGATGCCCTCTTTCTCCCAGCACTGTAGCCGTAGTTCCATGAATGGCCGCTGTGCGTCCGCCCCACTCTCAGGTGTAGTACCCAATCGCTCGGCCTCTTCTCTCCATACTGGCTGGGAGGAGACAGGAGCCGGAAGTCGGATCCACAGGCACCGGACTGACCGGCGGGCACCGGGAATACTGCGGGAGAATAGTTCGCCATGTCCGGGTATATCCCGGGACAACTCCCGGTGGATCGTAACCAGGAGAATGAGTTTGTTCGGGCATATGAAGGAGTGCTGGAGAGATATAAAGGTACCGGCGACGAGGGCTTCCCATGCACATGATCAGGGGTGTGACGGCTTGTGTGCGCTGCCAGGGCTTACGTTGTTCTGTCCAGGCTGGTACATATGGCACAGCACTGGGTACACATGGGGGCTGCTGCCCTGTAAGGCAGGCTTGAGAAGACGCAGCTTGGCCTCCCAGATGCTGGGTGTGGAGGTGACAGTTCTACGTGACAGCCCGGCTGTGACACAGGAGACGGCATAATATGGAGGAGGACACTGAAGGCTCACCAGGCTAGGGTGCTGAGTGGCCTGGCAGCTCCAGTGCCAGTCACTGCCCTGTTATGTGACAGCTATCAGATGCTCAGTGTCCTCTAGATGTAGCAGAGCTGGTGAATCCTGCTGCAGTCCATAGATAACACTGTGCCAAGTGACTAACTCATCTCTGCTACATCAGCAGAGGGATGGTGGCTTCACCTCACCCATCAGGGCATTGTGTAGACGTTATATTGTAGGACAGCGATCGGGTTTCTCCTCAGTGGAAATGGTGTGCGCCCCATGTTTATGTGTGCAGGGTGTAGCAGCGAAGTGTTCTGTCAGCCATGGGTGTAACATTGACATGGGAAAGGTTTAGAAGACGAAAGGCACGGCATGGGTGTAACAGCAAGCGCATTACCAGCACACCTCGCCGTCCGGGCCACAGTGGGGTAGAAAGAAGGGTGAATGTCCAGCTTCCGCGTCTTAAAATCCAACGTAGACTTAATTGTAACATATTAAAATTCAGACAGGACATAGCTGTGGCTAAAGGCGGCTCCTGTTAGTTGAAACGCGTCAGTCAAGCAGCCCTGTCTGGATTTTAATAGTTTGATTTGAAGACATGGAAGCTGGACTGTCACCTTTCATTCTAGCGCAAGGAATAAGGGTACGGTCACACGGTCAGGTTTCTTGGTGCAGTTTTAGAAGCCATAATCAGGAGTAGATTATAAGGAGATATAGGACTTCTCCTTTCTCCACTCACTCCGGATTTTGGCTTCCAAAACCGCATCAAGAAACCTGACGTGTACCCTATGTGGTAGTTTTAGGGGGTGAGAAGAGGGAGCCAGTCCTAAAGCCTGGCACTGCGTGTGAGGGAATAGTGTAAAGCGGTTTGTGGGGAGCTTTTCTTTCCTGTCAGGCAGCGCAGGGGTTAACTGACTCGTTGGTTCTGTGGGGCCATGTCTGTGGCACCCGTCTTATGTATGGGTGCTGCACTGTTCTGGTATGTAGATACGTGGCCGGTTGTCATATATAATCTCCTATGCTGTCAGAGGCGCTGACATTATGTATTTCCTAACAATGGAGTGGCGCATTGCCAGCAGCGTCTTAATCATAAGACGGGTGACGCGTTATATGATTTAAGCATACAGGAAACACTGAACAGACTTAGATGGAAATATCTGAGGTAAACGGGTCCTTTCTTACTAGCAGTATCCTTTTTTAATAAACACTGTACAGACTTAGATGGAAATATCTGAGGTAAACTGGTCCTTTCTTACTAGCAGTAGCCTTTTTTAATGAACACTGTACTGTACAGACTTGGATGGAAATATCTGAGGTAAACGGGTCCTTTCTTACTAGCAGTAGCCTTTTTTAATGAACACTGTACTGTACAGACTTGGATGGAAATATCTGAGGTAAACGGGTCCTTTCTTACTAGCAGTAGCCTTTTTTAATAAACACAGTACAGACTTGGATGGAAATATCTGAGGTAAACTGGTCCTTTCTTACTAGCAGTAGCCTTTTTTAATAAACACTGTACAGACTTGGATGGAAATATCTGAGGTAAACGGGTCCTTTCTTACTAGCAGTAGCCTTTTTTAATAAACACTGTACAGACTTGGATGGAAATATCTGAGGTAAACAGGTCATTTATTACCAGCAGTAGCCATTCACAAGGAGCAGCCAGGCAGTTATTCCTGCGTGGGGGTTGAGATGCCGTGGTTATATGCATGTAAGGCGAGGAGGAGTTTAGTATGTGCGTCTGTCTATCCCACTCACCTCAGTGGTCACCAGTATTTCAGGGGTTAACAGTCTCTCAGGGTTTCTGTCACCTTGGATTTTCTTGTAGGACTCCGCTCCACCTCCAGCAACTTTTCTGTACTCCTCATTTCCAGCAGGTTATACATTACCCCGAATATAAAGCGTACCGCGCTGTTTACACTAGACGTTCTGGGGAAACACACGGTCACATATGGCTATATTAATATTTTTAGATGTATTATGCCAGCAGGAAAAGCATAGTCCAGTATGGCGGCCTGTGTACTTCATTCTGAAGGTCATCTCAACACCCTAGATGTCCTAGTTCAGGGTTGTTTCTGAAGGTTTTTCAAATTGCACACAGGTCTCCCCTGCACTCATGGAGCCTATGTGTGTCCTGTAGCAGTATGGAGGAGAGTATGTCAGCAGGCGGTACACAATTCACACATCAGCATATAGACCCTCTTCCCTCCCCTTGTATCCCCCATAGCTGCTCCCTCCCGTAGCTGGGGTCCCCCACATTTGCCCGGGGAGTGAACATCGTAGATTGAATTGGGCCTCTTGCACACATTGGATGCTCGCCCATTTATTTTTATGGGGCCACAAAAAAATATGGAAAGCGCACACTGAGTTTTGCAGACGATAATAGGCATTTTGAAAATGGGGGGCCTGTGGAAATTGCGGGATGCACGTGGCCAATATTTGTATTTTGCAGATCCGCGGTTTGCATGAGGCCTTATACAGAAGACTATGGGTCTTACACTTGGCCAGTAATCCATTGGTCTTCAGTGCCTTCTTAAAGGGGTTCAGCTCTGAACCCGGACATACCCATATTTTCACCCAGGCAGCCCCCTGACAAGAGCTGAATCGCGCAGGGCAAAGGCATTTTCTGGAGATCTGGTGACGTACCGGGCTTAAAGCCGGTGACGTCACTGAACACACTGCTGGGCGGAAGCTGACGCCCAGCAGTGTACTATTGTAAATAAAAAAGCCCTTGCCCATCGCAGGGGGGCTTATCTGAACCCGGACAACCCTTTAGCATCTTATAGACGTCTCTTTAAGGGCACCTGCAGACGTTGCGGATGACGCTGTTTTTTTTCATTGTGGAAAAACCGCAGAGTAATGCAGTAGCAGCAACGTGTATGAATGTCATGCACATTTTGCTTTTTTTTGTATCCGTGCGGATTTAGAAATTTGCAACAAAATACTTTTGTGAGGATTTCACCTTTTTCAATTTAAAGGGGTAGATCTGTGGCAAATCCGCAGCAATAACCACAAGTAACACGTGCAGAAAACGACAGTAATCCGCATAGAAATCTTTGCAGAATTTCCATTAGTAAACCTGCACGGTGTGCTGGTATCCAAAGGCACCTTGCAGACGAACGTGAGCGGATTAGGTCCGGATGCGTCGCGGATGCTTTTTTTTATTTTCAGCGATTTTGCAAGAAAGTTTATTCAGTTTTTTATGCAATCGCGTTCAGGTTTATCGCGCAGGTGCAATGCGCATTGATGAGTTTTTCACGCGCGTGTTAAAAAACTGAAGGTTTACAAACACATCTCCTAGCAACCATCCGTGAAAAATGCATCGCATCCGCACTTGCTTTGCGGATGCAATGCGTTTTTCACTGAAGCCCCATTCACTTCTATGGGACCAGAGCTGCGTGAAAAACGTAATAGGACGTCCTAATTTTTGATCGTTTTAACAGCCAGGTGGACCCCATCCCCACTAAAATTAATAAGACCATTTTTACTAGCCATTAAAAACTGGTACACTACGGAAAATTGGCCTTTCAGGGGTTAAAAGGAAAATAAACACCTCATCCACTTGCATGCTGCATCCAGTGAGGAGAGAGTGTCCTTGTGCATGCAAGTGGATACGTTTTTTTGTTTTTTTTTGGTCACAAGCAGAATGTGGGCATTCCTTATACTGGGGGGCTTTATTGGGGACCTTCTTTATACTGGGGGGCTCTAATGGGGACCTTCTTTATATTGGGGGGGCTCTAATGGGGACCTTTGTTATCCTGGGGGGCTCTAATAGGGACCTTCCTTATACTGGGGGGGGCTCTAATGGTAACATTCTTTATACTGGGGGGCTCTAATGGGAACCTTCTTTATACTGGGGGGGCTCTAATGGGGACCTTTGTTATCCTGGGGGGCTCTAATAGGGACCTTCTTTATACTGGGGGGGGGCTCTAATGGTAACATTCTTTATACTGGGGGGCTCTAATGGGAACCTTCTTTCCTTATTTATTCTGGGGACCTTCTTTATACTGGGGGGATCTAATGGGGATATTGTTTATACTGGAGGGTACTAATGGGTGCATTAATAAAACTTGAGGCACTAATGAGGGCATTAATAATACTGGGGCGGTCAATCATACTATAGTTACACTATGGGGGACATTATGTATACTTTGGGCACTGCAGGGGCTCGGATAAAAAAGTCATTAAAATTGCCAGATAATAGATGCACAAATGGTTGAAAAACGGCCTTGAGAAACGGACAGCCGTTGTGCGAATGTAGCCTAAAGGGGTTCTCAAGGACTACAAAACGATGGCTGATTTCTTCCAAAAACTGCTCACACCTGTCCATGGGCACTGCAGCTCAGCTCCATGGAATAGCACCCCCAACCTGTGGAGAGGTGCGGTGCTGCTTTGCGGATCTGCAGTTTGTGGACTGCAAAATATCCAGTGGTCGTGTGCATGAGCCCTAAAGGGAATCTGTCACTGGATAGACACCTTTTAAAGGGGTGGTCTCATCATGGACAATGGGGGCATATCGCTAGGCTATGCACGCATTGTCTTATAGGTGCGGGTCCCACCGCTGGGACCCGCACCTATATCGAGAATGGGGCCCTGCAAGTGAAGGAGGGCGCACTGCGCATGCGCAGCCGCCCTTCATTTATTTTCTATGGGGCCGGCGAAAATTTCCGTCGGCCCCATAGAAATGAATAGGAGCGGGGGCCGCGCATGCGCAGTAGGCTCCAATTCATTTCTGTGGGGAGCCGTCTTGGTGGTGGCCGGACCGTACTCCTCCAGCCACCATCTTGCTGGGCTCCGTTCTCAATATAAGTCCCAGCGGTGGGACCCGCACCTATAAGACAACGGGGGCATATAATAACGGTATGCCCCCATTGTCCATGATGAGACAACCCCTTTAACATGTACGTCTATTAGGAAATACTTCTTTCCATGAGCGTTTTTAAGGGAACAGTTTAAAGGGATTTAGCTTTCTAAACATGTCCCAATCAAAACTGTATGAAACAGCATCAGGTATTAAAGGATTGTATAAATTACGAGAGGAGAGTCTGGAGATGAGCGCAGCAGTGTTTTGCGCATGCACGAATGAAGCCAAATACAGTGCACCTGGTGGCACTCTAGTGCCGCCAATCCGAGTGACCGGTTCGCTGCATGCCTTGTGAAATATCCAAGTGAGACTTTCATAATCTGTCTCTTCCTGGGGCCGCCGAATCACCGCCAATAAAAACGTCGGACCTACCAGTTTACTGTCACCTTAAAGGGATTCTGCCCGGCAGATTATGCCTACAGAGCTGTTTATAGGTTGTGGTAGTTCTCCTGTAGCGCGTCAGAACAATACCATTGTCAAATTTTATGTTCGCTTTAGTTTTGCTATAAAATCGTTTTTAGATACCTGTCAGTCACTTTTGAAAACGCCGCCCCAGCTCCCGACGTCATTTAGAGGACTCGGTGTAATCTTGCGCGAACGCCTATACTCCTCATGTAAGCGCCTGTGCCGTCTTCCATCCCTGTACTGGCATCAGCCTCTATAGGCATAATCTGGCTGGCCTTTACGCAAGGCCCATGTTTGCTGTATGCGCTGGGAAAGCGTCCAGTGTATACATCAGACGTATCTCTAGGCCTCCGTTCACCCAGCGGAGTGCCCTTTTAGACTCTGTCGGCAGGTTTACATTGGTTCCAGTACTGTGTTTAGTTGTCTGCATACAAGTTTACGGTTATAAAGTGCGGCGAGGACGTGGACATGAAGACAGCAGCCGTAGGTTTGGCACGGATGTGGCAGTGCTGTAGTTGCGCTGTGTACGCTGCAGGGCCGGGCAGCGCAGGGCAGTAGCAGGGATAATGTTTTTTCTTTGTCATCTGTTAGGCTAGGGCGAGTTGGAATTTGACGTTTGCACGGAGGCTATTTGCTGCTTAGTACACATGTATGTAAAAGTTCAGCATAACTCCACAGCACGACCTGGCGAGTCCTGGGTATATTGATATACTGATCCGCAAAAGGAATTTGTCAGACGTGCCACTTAAAGCTTCGAGATGTCTGACTGGGAAGGTGTGGCAGGCCTGTAAAGGTGTGTCTGCCCCCCGGATAGACGCTGTGCCCCAGACACTTGCTTCCTTCCTGTACCTGTGTAATCTGGCAAAACACCGTAATAAGGGGCAGGGGTCTTAAAATGCTAACGGAAGGACTGGTCAAACTGGATTGCAGAAAGGCCATTTCTTCTCCACTGACTGGGATGGAACGTTACGAGGAAACCGAATCACTGGTAATGGATGCCTGACCCAAGGCAACGGACGGCAGTGTAACCCCAGAACTTCCGTAATGTGGTATCCTGAAAGGACAGAATGGGATGCTACGGGCTTGTTCACATTGTCTGCAATCTTTTCCACGACCATAACCATAGAAATGACGGACAGAAACAGCTCACAAAGCATTCAGTTTATTATAATCGGATGTTTTGGGTTTTCATTACGGTGCGTGTCATTTTACTGCAGCGCTTTTTCTTTTTTAGGCTACATGCACACGAACGTATGTGTTTTGCGGTCCGCAAATAAAAACGGATGACGTCCGTATGGCATCCGTTTTTTTTTGCAGATCCATTGTAATAATGCCTATCCTTGTGCGCAAAATGGACAAGAATTGGACATGCTCTATTTTTTTTGCGGGGCTACGGAACGGACATACTGAGGCGGATAGTACACGGTGTGCTGTCAGCGTTGAAGTGAATGGGTCCGCATCCTATTCGAAAGAAAAACGGAACGGACACGGAAAGGAAATACGCTAGTGTGCATGTAGCCTTAAGCAGAATCTCCAGTGCAGAAGTCAACACACCCTAAGCTGGCATCGCTGTTCATAGCCGAGCCCTGAAGAATCAAAGCTAAAACACGGCCAACTATGAAGAAAATGATAGCAAAAATAGGTCTAAAGGGCTTGTCTCAGACCTTCTGTTTTAGCTACCCCCAAGTGTGAACGGATTCTTATGGAATAAGAAAAAACATGTATATTCTATAGGTATTGGCATATGTACCTGGACAGTGACTGTATAGACTTGAGGTTATACTGGATGGAAAAAGCACATAAATGGACACGGAAACAGAATTTAGTACAAATGTCTATTTTGTAATTTTTGTGTTCTGTTCTTCACTGAAAAGCCCCAAAAATGATACCACATGTGAAAGAGAAGTCACATCTGGTTGTGTTTTGTTTCTCATTGAACTGGGATTTCATTCATACCACTCATTGGCTACAGAAGAAGATGTATGGATGGTCCTAGAAGACATGCCCGTAGTTCTTTGTGAGCGAAACGTACAGAGTGTCCTTTTAAGTTTACATCTGTATATCATTTTCCTGCTGTGTAGAATAACTTGTGTACAGCAAAAAAAGTATAAACTTCAGTAAACAGGTATTTTACAATCAAAGAGTATGGCAGCCTCAACAAAGAAATCCGAAAGAGCATGAAGCCTCTGTTCATTGCTAGCACTAGGTGGGGTGTTTTGTTTTTTTGTTTGGTTTCTTCGCTTTTTGCAAGAAAGAGTACCCTTTTCAATAATAGTAAAAAAAAAAAAATTGTGCCAAAATTTGGTTTTCATTGTCAGTTGAGGTTAATAAGAAAAAAAAATGAGACCCTAAAAAGATTGCATCTAAAGCAATCTGTGGCTTCAAAAAGTTGAAAAAAACAAAACAAACGCCAGTAGCAAAGAAACGCTTGTGTGTCTGCATGTCCGAATTTCCATAGACTTCCAGTGAACTTCTGGAGCTGGCAGTTTTTCTCAGCAAAATAAGGCCTTATTCACACGTCCATAGTGTTTTGCGGATCCGCAAAACACCTTGCCACCAGCCCTATAGAGATGCCTATACTCGTCCGCAATTGCGGGCAAGAATAGGACATGCTCTATATTTTTGCGGACCCGCCGTCCGGAAGATCGGCGGTGCGCTCCGCAAATGCGGATGCGGAGAGCACAGTGTGTGCTCTCCGCATCCATCACGTCCCCATTCAAAATGAATGGGTCCGCACCCGTTCCGCAAATTTGCGGAACGGGTGCGTTCGTAGATTGCGGACGTGTGAATTAGGCCTAAAACAAACAACATCGAAAATCCACAGGATAGGGGAGAACTAGCTGATTGCTGAGGGTCTGACCGCTGAGACCCCACCAATCATGAGAACCTGGTCACGTTCCCCGTGCCGGTGGGGCGGCAGGTTATACGTGCGCCCTGCTGCGCTATTCATTCTGTATGGGAGCTCTGGGGATAGAGTACAGCCGTCGGCTATCTCCTGCTCTGCTATAGAGAGTGAATGGAGCGGCAGTGCTCATGCATGACCTGCTACTCCATCAGAAGGGGGCCCTCAAGATCGGGGGGGTCCCAGCAGTCTCACCACCTGTGATCATCTGTGGATAGTAGATAACTTTAAAACTTGGCACAACCCCTTTAAGTTCCTTTCACACGGGCCAATAATAAGGCAATTATTGGGAAAGAACTAAACGTTCCCAATGATTGCCCGATCGTCAGTGGAGATAAGGGATACCTGTACATGCTGCCGTCACCTCTGCTGTATGGGGACAAGCGATCGAGTGATCACTTCTTCCCACTTTGGGGGCACATTTACTTAATAACCCCTATACCTGGCGATGGATCTGCTGGAGAGGCGCCGGCCTCTCCATAACCGGCAGATCCTCCGCCAGTTCTAACTGTGAGACCGCTTCCGAGCGGCAGTGCTCAGAAGGGCTTCTGGTACTGCTGTGAGGTGTATTGCGATTTTTTTATTTTTTTTTGATGAAGGAATACTAAACGTCTTTGTGGTAGTTTGGAGCGGATTCCTATAAACTACTTGTCGGGGCAGTAGTCGTGTTTGCTTTCTATATCGTCACATCAGCACGACCTGTGGCAATGGAGATATGCCGTCTGTGAGCGTCATGGAAGCAATTCTGTTTCCTAGAGGCGAATATTTGACATGTTCGTGTGTGTTTGCATTTTCCATATTTTAACTCCCACATGTGAGACGCTTTTTTTTTTGCCTGATATAGTCCTACATCCAACTCTTGAAGATCGGTTAGCTGGTTGGGTTCACTTTTTAATAAATTCTGGAATTGGGGCCATTATCATGGTAATAGCTGGCTTTATAGTTCACTTTTATGTAGGTGGTTTTTTCACGGGGATTTTTACAATTACTGGATGCTGGAGCGTCGATGTCACGGATCACATGGACAGCTGGCAGAGCAGTTGTCCGCCGCACAGCACAATCTCCGGCATGTTGCAGGGACTTGTAATTTCCTGTATATCAGAAAATAGAACCCGTGTAAGGAAATCATTGTGCACAGGAAGGGAAGCGGCCGTATCCAGCTCTGGAGCCCCCTTCCTTGCCTGAGCACCAGCAGAGGTGCAGATAGGCCCTGTACATGACACCATTTACTCACCATGACCAGTGCAGGAAAAGTCTGTATTAATATCTGGTGGACGCGTACATGAGTCCAGTCATCGTACATATGCAGCCCTTTTCTGGTGGATCGTAGTGGCATATTGTACAATTAGCTTTTATGGTTATTCCTCTCCATATCTCAGCACACTAAGGCACCTTTCACACGAGCGAATTTTCCGCGCGGGTGTAATGCATGACGTGAACGCACAACACCCGCACTGAATCCTGACCCATTCATTTCAATGGGGCTGTCTACATGAGCTTTATTTTTTACGCATCACTTCTGCGTTGCGTGAAAAATAGCAGCATGTTCTATATTCTGCGTTTTTCACGCAGCCCTGGCCCCATAGAAGTGAATGTGGTTTCAGTGAAAAACGCATTGCATCCGGTAGCAAGTGCGGGTGCGATGTGTTTTTCACTGATGGTTGCTAGGAGATGTTGTTTGTAAACCTTCAGTTTTTTTATCAAGCGCGTGAACGATGTACTGTGCTCTAGGGGAGGAAGGAAATGGCCCGACGAGCTCCATATTCGTGATGCTGGTTACTGTAAAAGGGCACGTGTTGTCCCTGCCTTGTTTTATGTGATACTTTCTGAATACTTCAGTGTACTAGTATCAATCTGCTGCTAAATATCAACTTGATGTATCCAAACTGTCTTGTGGCCCAAATCAACCAATCAGAGTTGCACTTGGAAGGCAAATTCTGCCTTTTTTGGGGGTAAAAAATAAATAACTATTTTGATACATATGTTTCATTATACTTAAAGGGTGTTAACCTTCTTCAGGAGTGAGCCATGTAGACCGATATTACAGTATCCGTACTGAACACTGGCCCATTTTAGGGAATGGGTGTGACCACACCGTTCATTTTCCGCATGGACCGTCATCCAGGCCATGCAGGTCTCAACTGTGTTCTATCTTTCTCCATTTATTGAAATGAATGGTGCGGGTGAACACAGGCGACTTTGCTGTCGACCTACCGAATAGTCTCGAGAGTTGGAGCTTGTCTGGAATAGACTGCCCAGCTCCTGTTCAGGACACAACACCTCGTATAGCTGCCTTATCAGATTGCAGGCAAAGAAAAAAGGAGGGAGTATTACGGCAGCGTCGCTCTTTGGAGAATTTGATCCGGCCACATTTACTCCATCAGAAACATTAGCACCTTGTGGGGTTAATAAACAGCGTTCAGTAGACTTTTTCTTTCGGTTAAAAAAAACATTGTGGGCAGCTGTTATTTTAAAGTCTATAACAAACGACTGAGACGTTTTCTTAGTATAGCAATTTTTTTTCTAGGGTTTTTCCCCTATAATCTTCCCTATAGGACTTGAAAAACATTATAAAAAAAATACATGTACAAATGTAACTGAGCTAAAAAAGGCTGCTTTCACACACAGGTTCTTAGTGGTGTTTTTTTTTTTTCTTTCCTCCAGATGCTAGCTAAAGGTGTATGGGGAAATATGGAACGCAGGACGCACAAGAGGTTATTTGCTGCCGCCATTTTTGTTTAGTGCTGATTTTGACTTGGGGTCCGCAATATACAGGCACCACCTGTGTGAACCCTTTCATTTGAATGGGTCCGTAATTCGGATGATATAGTGTGGAGGCACTAAGCGGAAGGCCATGGAAACACTAGGGAGTGCTTCTGTGACATTTCAGTCTGTGCCTCCGCACCGCAAAAAAAAAAAAAAAAAGTTTTTTTTTTTGCGGTGCGGACTGATCACAGACCCATTCAAGTTGAATGGATCTGCATCCGTCTGCGCCAGCCACATGGACGGTGCCCGTGTATTGGGGACCACAATTTGTGGTCGCCAATGCACGGGACGGTCAGCAGGCGTTCGTGTCCATGTGCCCTTAGCCTGTGACGACAGTGTCAATACCTGCGTTCTGTTCCACTGCAGCATATTAATTCCGCAGTGGAACAGAATGCAAATGATGTTTGGTTGCGGATTTCCTGTATCTGAAGGTCTCCATTCATTTGGAGATGTTTTCTGCGCAGAAATCTGCAAAATAATTCACAAACGCCCAAAACCGTAACTTTCTCAAATATGCAGATTTTGTTGTGGAAAATTGTGTGACGTCAGAGGGCACCCTTAGGTTACCTGCACACTGGTGCGGGTCAACATGCAGAAGAGCCGCACAAATTACCTTGCAGAATTCTTTACGTTTCCACACCAAAACCCACACGTGTTACATGTACCAAAAATCGCGAACATAATTGCCATGCTGTGGATTTCTAAATCCGCACAGCAGGTCAATTTCTGCACCGAGCGAAAAATAAAAGTATACATGAGATTTGTCTAATCTCTGCTGGTACTGTATTATTCTTCGGTTTTTCTGCACAAGAATCCGCACGAGAAAAACGACACGTCATCTGCAATGTGTGCGGGTAACCTTAGTGTGTGTGTCTGTTTTTGGCGTGCGTTCACATCCTGAGCTTCCAGACTGCTGAATTACCTGGCTTGTCAGACTCTGCCTATGGCTGCAGGTTCAGAAGAACAGCCTAACCATAAAATGATCACAGTAGTCATTACCTAATAAAATAATATATCTAACCACATGACACTCCTGTCATTTATAGACTGTATACATTGCAGAATTATAGCACCCAATTATAGGGTGCTGCCTGAGTACCGCATAACTTTTCCTGTGGTCACCTTAGTGTTTTGTATCAGTATTTGTGAGCCAAAACCAGGAGTGGAACCTAGAGATAAAAGTATAAGGCCGCTTTCAGAGGAGCAAGTTTTCCGCGCGGGTGCAATACGTGACGTGAACGCATAGCACCCGCACTGAATCCTGACCCATTCATTTCAGTGGGTCTGTGTACATCAGCGGTTTTTTTTTTTTTCACGCATCACTTATGTGTTGCGTGAAACTCGCAGCATGTTCTATATTCTGCGTTTTTCACGCAGCTCTGGCCCCATAGAAGTGAATGGGGCTGCTTTAAAAACGCAATGCATCCGGAAGCACGTATGGGTGCGATGCGTTTTTCACTGATGGTTGCTAGGAGATGTTGTTTGTAAACCTTCAATTTTTTTATCACGCGCGTGAAAAACGCATCAAAACGCATTGCACCCACGCGGAAAAAAACTGAACAACTGAACACAATCGCAGGCAAAACTGAATGGCTTTGCCTGTGAAATCGCTCAGTTTTCACTGAACGCATCTGGACCTAATCCGGACCTAATCCGGACACGCTCGTGTGAAAGGGGCCTAAGGCCTTATGCACACGACCGTATGTGTTTTGCGTCCGCCCAAAAAAACGGATGACGGGCGTTTTTTTTTTTTATGGATCCGTTTTTTGGGCAGATCCATTGTAAAAATGCCTATCCTTGTCTGCAAACGTGAAAAAAATAGGACATGCTCTATTTTTGTTGACTGAATGTAAACACGGACCACGGATGCGGAACAAAAAAACGGTTGACCTGCATTTTTTGATGGACCCATTGAAATGAAAGGGGAAGCATCCTATCCGTGAAAAAAAAACGGAACGGACGCGGAAACAAACAGCGGACGTGTGCATGAGGCCTAAGGGTCCATTCACACGTCTGTAAGTGTTTTGCGGATCCACAAAACACGGACACCGGCAATGTGCGATCCGCACTTTGCGGACCGCACATTGCCGACACTATTATAGATAATGCCTTTTCTGGTCCGCAATTGCGGACAAGAATAGGACATGTTCTATTTTTTTCAGGAACGGAATTGCGGATCCTGCGGACCCAAATTACGGACGTGTGAATGGAACATTATGGAAAGATTTGTAACTTCCATGTTCTGGACCCCCTCCTGGATTCTGACCAAATGCTGACCTTGTGAAAGCGGCCTTAGGAAGTGACTGCAAGAGGGGAACGGTGCTGGGGGAGTGTGGAACAGTTCAGTCCCAATGCACCTGAACCTCGGTGTGTCACTTCTCCAATAAGACTTGGCACAGGGGTCCGGCGCCCCCCGTAGTGACAAGAGGGGAACGGTGCTGGGGGAGTGTGGAACAGTTCAGTCCCAATGCACCTGAAGCTCGGTGTGTCACTTCTCCAATAAGACTTGGCCCGGAGTCCGGCGCCCCCCGTAGTGACAAGAGGGGAACGGTGCTGGGGGAGTGTGGAACAGTTCAGTCCCAATGCACCTGAAGCTCGGTGTGTCACTTCTCCAATAAGACTTGGCCCGGGTCCGGCGCCCCCCGTAGTGACAAGAGGGGAACGGTGCTGG
Source organism: Bufotes viridis (assembly GCA_033119425.1). Classification (NCBI taxonomy): domain Eukaryota; kingdom Metazoa; phylum Chordata; class Amphibia; order Anura; family Bufonidae; genus Bufotes; species Bufotes viridis. The sequence continues at coordinate 271,010,600 of CM065591.1, forward strand.
GGGAGTGTGGAACAGTTCAGTCCCAATGCACCTGAAGCTCGGTGTGTCACTTCTCCAATAAGACTTGGCCCGGAGTCCGGCGCCCCCCATAGTGACATGAGCTCGCAGGGGGCGGAAATGAGCCCTGTTTGCATTTGAAGTATTTCTAAGGGAAGGGGCTGGTGCAGCTTTGATGCTCACTGATGGACTGGTCTCTTTGGTACGCATTTTTGGGGGACTGGTTTTACTGGCCCAGCAGCTGGTTATAGGACACCCAGCAACTGGTTTATGGATTCCCAGCTGTTCAGTCTCTCCCTGAACTGGAATTTCTGGTGTCTGCTCAGTTTGTCTTAACCCTTTGTATTTTTCGAATACTTGAAACAACTGCATGCCATAAAATCCGACTGGCCGTCTTATGTATTGCATTTTTGAGGGGAGAATTTGAGCCCAAGTCTGTACATTGTATTAAACATATCTAGGCCTAAAATCACGCCTCCTTTCCTTGTAATGGTTCCCCTTTGTATACTTGGAGCTTCCTGTTGTGGAAAACTGGGAATTCACAGGAAACTGTTCTCATTTGTGGAAACCTCCTTTATCATGAGACCTTCTGTAACTGTATGGGGTTTATTAATGCTGCGGAGGCTTCATTTACACCATGAGAAATACCCATTTTTACTAAAGTTGTGGGGTCTCCCCATGAAGCCAGTATGGGTGATGAGCATGAGTTTCCGTGACTTTATAACTTCATCCTTTTTTACATACGATTTCTGTTTTGGCTTTTTTTCTTACATAAAAAAAAAAGAAAAAAGCCAGCCCACTTAGAAAACGCCTAGAACACCCACCACGCCTAGAGCACCCTGAGTTTTCCTTATCCGCAAGTGTGATTATGAGGTGCTCCGATCCAGTAAATGGACCCATAGGCCTTATCAGGTGGGTATCTGCTGGGTTTTCCATTTTTTCCTGCATAGAATAGTGGAACAGCCTGTAGAGAAAATAAAGAACTGAGGCTAACTTCCAGACATAGTGGCTTTGTTACTGGTTCTCTGTATTGAAGTCACACAGTATATTATATGTAGCGGGATATTACAATTTAGTAAGAGTTTCATGAATTTTCTTTGATGCGCGTTTACAGGGGTACAACCACCATTTAAAGACACACTTGGAATGGTATAAAGTATTACTACTTGCCTCACTGACCCCTACTTTTATGATTTCAGACCATTCTAAACAGCTTTCACTTTTTTTTGGGTGGTTGAACCACCCCCTTTTAAGGCAATTATCTGAGATTGCAAAATTGATGACTAATCCTTAGGGTAGGTATTGGATTAGCTGGGTCTGACTCATCACAGCTTTGTCCTCTTCAAGTCTAGCAGTGCCTTAAACTAGACATACACCATGGAAAGGCTGCAAGAATAGAAATCCCCCTGGCTGCTCTCATCTGCTCTTGCATCATTTTTTGTAGAGATGATGGCGGTCATTTACTAAAGACTGGCAGAAGAATGTCCCAGTCTTAAGCTGCCCATACACATTCCATAGCTGTCGGCCAAACGATTTCTCTCCCGACTCCCTTCCCGTACATGTTCGACTCGGGCAAACCTTAAAGGGGTATTCCCATCTCAGACAATGGGGGCCTATCGCTAAGATATGCCCCCATTGTCACATAGGTGCGGGCCCCAACAAAAATGAAGCGGGGAGCGCTATGGATGGAGGACCCCGGATTTCCTGGGGTCCGTCCACCACCAAGCGCTGCTCCATGCTGCTTCCATAGAAATCCATTTCTACGGGGGCAGACGGAATTTTATTGCCTCATTTTAATTTTACTTTGCCCCAGCCTCTGCCTATGCCCACCCTCCTATTCCCTTGCGTCATCCTTCAGTCCGGCCGAGATCCCGCCCTTGCGCACTGCATTGCCGGGCCATGTGCACTGCGATGCCCATTGTGGGCACGGCATCGCTCTAACTACTGCGCATGTGCCGGCGAACAGTGCGAAACCAGCGGCAAAGTGGCGTTCGCAGGCACATGCACAGTAGTTAAAGTGCCTGGCGAGGCAGTGCGCGGGATCTTGGCCGGACCGAAGGATTGCGCATGGGAATAGGTGAACGGGTATAGGCAAAGGCTGGGGCGGAGTAACAACAAAATGAGGCAGCGCAGCCTGGACTCCAACACAATGAGTGCCGCCCCTGGGCACTTGCGAGTGCTCATTTGCATATGAATTAAACTTTGTTTTTCAAGCTTCTGCAAGTGTAAAGAAAATAACAAAGGTACCGTTACATTCATGTATAGGTGTGCGATAGGACAATGTAAGGGAACCTGTCATCAACTTTATGCTGACCTCACTGAGGGCAGTATAAAATAGTGACAGAAATGCTGATCTCAGCGGTGTGTCACTCATGAGCTAAAAGTAAGTGGTTGCCGAGAACCAGCATCATAATCATTGCAGCTCAGGCCTTGAATAGAGTCAAATCTACCTGAGAAGAGTCATAGTTATCCATAATCTCCTGCTCTCTCCAATGATCTACCTGAGAAGAGTCCTGGTTATCCATAATCTCCTGCTCTCTCCAATGATCTACCTGAGAAGAGTCCTGGTTATCCATAATCTCCTGCTCTCTTGCCCGTCTGCTGATGGTTGGCAGTTCTCTCCTAGAGAGAAAGGGAGAAAACTAGGTAGAAGACGGTCAGTCATCAGCAGGAGAACAGGAATTCATGAATAACCAGGACTCTTCTCAGGTGGCCGGGACTCTTTCCCAGGCCCAGTCTGCAATGATTGTGATGTTGGTTCTCGGCAACCACTTGTTTTGAACTTATAAATAAATGACAGACCACTGAAATCAGCTCATTTGTCTCTACTTTATGCTGCCATTAGTAAGGGCAGCATAAAGCTGATGACAGGTTCCCTTTAATGGTGAACCTACACTTTTAAAACTATGCTCCATAGGCACACCTTGCTCAGCCCCCAGAACTGATGATGACTATGAGGCATGTGCATGGCTTTGGACGGGGGCATACAGACTTTCTACCAGTCTATCTTAGGGTACTCTCACACTAGCGTTATTCTTTTCCGGTGTGGAAATCCGGTAAAGGGTCTCAATACCAGAAAAAAAACGCTTCCATTTTGTCCCAACGCATTCTGAATGCATCAGGATGTCTTCCGTTCCGTCCCTATGTACGGTATTTGACCGGACAAAATACCGCAGCGTGCTGCAATATTTCTTCCGGCCAAAATTCCGGAACACTACCGCACTTGCCGGATCTGGTACCAAGTGTTCTGGAAATTGCCGCATCGCCGGTTCTCCGGTCTGCGCATGCGCAGTTCTTTCTAGCTTTGAAAAAATTAAATACCAGATCAGTTATTCTGGATGATACTAAAAAGACGGATCCGGTATTTCAATGAATAAGTCTACCGGATCCGGCTAAAACAGCTTTCCGTTTGCATACGGTTTGCTGGATCCGGCAGGCAGTTCCGTTGCCGGATCCGATCATCGCTAGTGTGAAAGTACCCTTAGGGGTCTTCATGTCGTGACGAGGTATTTCAGCAAGGCTCTGTTCTTACTAGAAGCAATGCTTCTAGGGAAATCTAGGTAATAAAAATGCCAAATATACAAGCGCTCGTTTACCAGGAAGAGTGGTATGGCATGTGGTAAATCACTGATCGGCTTCCAGTGTACTTTTGGTGTAAATACCATTTTATAGTAAAAGAACCGATATGTACAGTAGGTTGGGACTTAGCAACTCGTTTTATACAGCTTTGGTGGTGTTGGTTTTTGCATGCCGTTTTTGACTATTTTTTTTACTAGTTTTAATTCATTATGGATTTTTGGAGATCTCTAGTTGTAGGAAAGCCCTCTTTGGGTTTGTAACCAATTCTTCATGAAATATTCTACCTTTTTCAGAAATGTCTCTCAAGCCCAAAGTTCTTTTTAGTTCATATTTTACACATTTGTGAACTTTTGGACTATTTCATAAGGTTTCGCTCTGTGGACCCCAGCAGAATGCCCCTGGAGGTATCTGAATATTTGTAGAATTTGAAGGATCGCCTGCTCTTTGAGGATCAGAGGGTGTGTACGAGTGCCTATAGCAATTCCATGCTTTCACTGGTAGCATCTCTCTCCTGAATCTGCCAGCTGTCTGGGAGCAGGTGAGGAAACCCAATCTCCCGGCTGCCCTTGTGTTCAGCTCTGACATGTGCGCCGCTTCCACCCGATATCTCATTTGGTCCTTGCCTTCTTAATGCTGGGATGCTGGCTGCGCTGTGCATCATGTAGTGCCGGGGATGTCATTGGATGCGCGCTGAGTACAGTAGCCCGGGGCTGGATGTCAGTGTAAAGTCCAGGCTATAAAATAGGCACTTCCGTGTACAAGTTGTGTTCAGTGCGCAGGTTTTAGTGAAATACCTTGGAGGACACGTATGCCCCCATCAGTACTGAACTGTTTGGATGACCTCCTGGGGCACAGTGACTGCCTGTTTGCATAGTGTGGGGGCTGGGGCTCTACTGACTGTACAGGGATCATTTACCTCTGGGTGACAGAGGTGCAGGCTGTTCTCCTGGAGGTGACCATGAGTATCACGAACTACAGGAAATTTCTACAGGACCTAAACAACCTTAAGGGTAAGTAGTTCAAATATTCCTGCACATTTTCAGAGCTGCAAGCTGATCTTTCTCAGGCTTCTGCATGGTTTTTGTGTTTTTGCTAATTGCAAGTTTTTATAGTTGTGTCGTTGCGTGGATTTTACGTCACGGCTATGTGCAACGAACCTGGACAGAAGTGCACCCAAGCTGTACTCTTATTATGGAGCTGTATGGCCTCTGTCAGGCTCTTTTGGGAAACATATCTATGGAGCTTCACCTTTAGGAGCAATGCTTCTTCTATGAGAGAATACGTCCGTACATACGACATCTTATAAAGCCAGGGGCATATGGTGGTACAGTATAGTCCACTTCCATGCCAGCCCTACTACGGCTCTGTAGTGCCGCCATGTGTCATCATCTGGAGAGGCGAAAATATATAAATGAATCATTTGATGTGTATGACGTGTTCTCCTTAATAGATTGAATTGTCAGTGACATCCAGAGATCTCTGTACTTAGAACAAGATGGAAAAGCGTCTTCTAACGCAGCAGTACAGCACCAGCTTACCGCTATGTGCATACCTGTAAATTTCCTGCTCCTGCCTACTCAACGACGTACCTCTCCATAGTGCTATGTGGCTTCTATGCTGTCTGTCCGTTATTGGGTCTCATGTGTCATGGGTGGATGTCTCATCTAACTTTCCGGAGCTGTTAGGTGCCTTTCATTTTCCCTTTTGTTCTCCTATCTGTGCTTGTCTTTCATTGAAATGGTAGCCTGAGCTCTGTGATGCTGTTACGAGAGTAACGTACACGTCCGAGTATAGAAAAGACAGCACACGGACTGGACACTAACATGTTCTAGTAAATAGCCACTTCACATGTCCGATTTTCGGTCTGTGCAGAGAAAAAAAAAACACACACCGTACAGTCTATAGCGACACGATCCATGCGACGTAGGGGCACTGTGACGTCATTGTGGAGCGCCCCGGGAGCCGCACGGACGGTAAGTAGCTTCTCCCCTGGCTCCCCACTACTTTTCAATGGCAGCCGGGACTTTAGTAGCGTCCTGGCTGCCATGATTACCATTCAGAAAGCTAAACGTCGAATCCGGCGATGCCCCGAAACAATGTTTAGCTTAAAGTCGGATCGGGATTAAAGCTTTTCAATGGGCATTAATTCCAGATCTGTCCTTGCGGCATGCCTTCAGTTTTTTTGGCCAGAGGAAAATCTGCAGCATGGTGCGGATTTTTCAACGGCAAAAAAATGTTTGAATAGTGAACTGAAGACATCCTGATGCATCCTGAACAGATTTCTCTCCATTCAGAATGCATTGGGACAGTGATGGGCAACGTGCGGCTCTCCAGCTGTTGCAGAACTACAACTCCCAGCATGCAAAGCCTGTCTATAGCTATCAGCCTACTGCAGGGCATGGTGGGAGTTGTAGTTTAGCAACAGCTGGAGAGCCGCACGTTGCCCATCACTGCATTAGGATAATCCTGATCAGTATCTTTCCGTCCTAGAGCCTCGAGGACAGAACTCTAGGACGGAAAGGAAAAACGCAAGTGTGAAAGAGGCCTAAGATGTAAACCCAAAACAGCCAAAATTACTGTTGTGTGGTTGCAATGTATACCTCGCCAAAAATCGAAAACCACACACAAACTTTAAATACATACTTTATTTAATAAAAAAAAGGATATTCGACAACATAATAAAATACATATATTGCAGTATAGACTGACACTATGGACAAACCCCCCCTCCCCTCCCTCCCACAATCCAGGTCATATAAACCAATCTAAATCATGATGGCTGATACAGTCCTCGGCACAAAATAGCCAGCAGTCAGTAAGATTGAGCACGTTATCTACATGTTCTGATGGTGCAAGGATTTTTGCCGCCCTAGGCAAAAGAAAAGTTTGCTGCCCCCCCCCCCCATGTGACATCACAATGCCCCACCCATATGATCTGCCAAATTAAAGGGGTTCTGCAGTTTATTTAAACTGATTGACAGGGGTCCGATACCCGGGACCCCCGCCAATTAGCTGTTTGAGAAGGCAGCGGCGCTGGCAGTAGCGCCTCCGCCTTCTCGCAGTGACGTCACGATTAGTATCATTGGCCTGGGCGGGGCTAAGCTTCATTCAAGTGAACAGAGCTTAACCCCGCCAAGGCCAGTGATACTAGTCGTGACGTCGCTGCGCCTGCGGTAAACAGCGAGAAGGCCGAGGCGCTACTGCCAGTGTCGGACCCCGCCGATCAGTTTAAATGAACTGCAGAACCCCTTTAACTAACGCCAGTTTTCTCCCCCCCCCATGTCATTCTCTCCCCCCCCCCCCCCCCATGTAATTCTCTCTCCTTTTCTTGTCATTCCCCCCCCCATGTCATTCTCTTTCCTCCCATGTCATTCCTCTCCCCCCCCATGTAATTCTCTTTCCCCCTCTTGTCATTCTCTCTCTTTTCTTGTCATTCTCTTTCCCCCCTTTTCATTCTCTCCCCCTTTGTCATCCTCTTTCTCAACCCCCCTTTGTCAGTCACTCTCTTCATGCTGCGTCCGGGTGGTGCGCCCTCATGGACTCGCCAGCCCGGGCAGTGCTGCAGCCGCCTGAGGCTCTTTATAGAGCGCTCGGGCTGCTGCAGCATGAAGGGGGCCGGCGCTCCTAGCAGCCCTGGCTACCAGTAATATCCTTAAGTAACCAGGCCCCACTCTACCAGATTACTGGAAATTAGTGTATGCTCATTATCAGTACTATGCCAGCAGAAAAATACATCTACGCCAAATAAATTATCGTATGGGGGAAAGAAAAGGTAAAGTACAGACCCAGAGTCTGGGGGGCGAGCAGGAAAACCCCGACGTACGTTTCACCTTGCTCCCTCCTGGTTTGAAAAAACCCGTCTTTAGCGGGCAGCATTTCTCATGCGACTCTGGTTTAACAGATTGTACGTTTTCGTTTCATGTCAAATAGTGCCTCGTATCATTTACTGGGTTAAATGTGATTGCATCTCTTGTGTTTATGTACATACACTCTCATTTCTGGACTTCTCTGTTTATTCTGCTCCATCTTTTACTATCTATTCTATAAATCCTTGTTTGCATTTAGTTAGTACATAGTTCATGTCCACAATTGTCTTCCTCTCTCTGAACCTAGTATATGTATATATTTTTTAACTCTCTGTATTTCCTGTTGGTAGGAGTCTTTATGTGTTACCACTGTCTGATCCTCTGGTGGCTATCTGTGTTACCACTCTCTGACCCTCTGGTGGTACATGTGCTCCCGCTGTCTGACCCACTGGTGGTACACGTGCTCCCGCTGTCTGACCCTCTGGTGGTACACGTGCTCCCGCTGTCTGACCCTCTGGTGGTACACGTGCTCCCGCTGTCTGACCCTCTGGTGGTACACGTGCTCCCGCTGTCTGACCCTCTGGGGGGTACACGTACTGCTATCTGACCCTCTGGTGGTACACGTGCTCCCGCTGTCTGACCCTCTGGTGGTACACTTGCTCCCGCTGTCTGACCCTCTGGTGGTACACGTGCTCCCGCTGTCTGACCCTCTGGTGGTACACGTGCTCCCGCTGTCTGACCCTCTGGTGGTACACGTAGCTTCCGCTGTCTGACCCTCTGGTGGTACACGTGCTCCCGCTGTCTGACCCTCTGGTGGTACACGTGCTCCCGCTGTCTGACCCTCTGGTGGTACACGTGCTCCCGCTGTCTGACCCTCTGGTGGTACACGTGCTCCCGCTGTCTGACCCTCTGGTGGTACACGTGCTCCCGCTGTCTGACCCTCTGGTGGTACACGTGCTCCCGCTGTCTGACCCTCTGGTGGTACACGTGCTCCCGCTGTCTGACCCTCTGGTGGTACACGTGCTCCCGCTGTCTGACCCTCTGGTGGTAGACGTGCTCCGCTGTCTGACCCTCTGGTGGTACACGTGCTCCCGCTGTCTGACCCTCTGGGGGTACACGTACTGCTATCTGACCCTCTGGTGGTACACGTGCTCCTGCTGTCTGACCCTCTGGTGGTACACTTGCTCCGCTGTCTGACCCTCTGGTGGTACACGTGCTCCCGCTGTCTGACCCTCTGGTGGTACACGTGCTCCCGCTGTCTGACCCTCTGGTGGTACACGTGCTCCCGCTGTCTGACCCTCTGGTGGTACACGTGCTTCCGCTGTCTGACCCTCTGGTGGTACACGTGCTCCCGCTGTCTGACCCTCTGGTGGTACACGTGCTTCCGCTGTCTGACCCTCTGGTGGTACACGTGCTCCGCTGTCTGACCCTCTGGTGGTACGCGGCTCCCTGTCTGACCCTCTGGTGGTACACGTGCTCCCGCTGTCTGACCCTCTGGTGGTACACGTGCTCCCGCTGTCTGACCCTCTGGTGGTACACGTGCTCCCGCTGTCTGACCCTCTGGTGGTACACGTGCTTCCGCTGTCTGACCCTCTGGTGGTACACGTGCTCCCGCTGTCTGACCCTCTGGTGGTACACGTGCTCCCGCTGTCTGACCCTCTGGTGGTACACGTGCTCCCGCTGTCTGACCCTCTGGTGGTACACGTACTGCTGTTTAACCCCGTGGTGGTTGATGTGCTCCCCCTGTACATCAGTGCTGGTCTGTTTCTTTTTCTTGTGTATTTAGTACTTAATCCGATCTTGTGCTTTCACTTTCTTGTCCGCTTCCTTTTCTCTCTTTGTTAGTTTATATCCTGTCTTCAGGTCACCTTTTTGTCTGTATTTCTGTGACCGTGAACTGCACATTGCCATCTTGCTTCTAATTACTCTTCTTTCTGTTTTGGCCTCTGTGGTGTCCTCTGTCACGTGCTGTGACATACACAGCAACACAAGGTGTCCCTGTGCGATAAGGCCGGAGGCGCTCCCTGAGAAACATGTACACTGAAGCTAGCTTTACCGCTACTAGAATTTTCTCTCTTGTAGCACTATATATTCAAGGCGATCCCCTTTTCTCCTACCTTCTGTCCCAGCAATGTGCAGTAGAAAAGACGCTACAGCATAGCAAAGTAAGGCTACTTTCACACTAGCGTTTTGGCTTTCCGTTTGTGAGATCCGTCATGGGCTCTCACAAGCGGTCCAAAACGGATCAGTTTTGCCCTAATGCATTCTGAATGGAAAATGATCCGCTCTGAATGTATCAGTTTGCCTCCGTTCAGTTACCATTCCGCTCTGGAGGTGGACACCAAAACCTTGCCCGCGGCGTTTTACTGTCCGTCTGACAAAGCAAAACCGTTTATCTGGCACAATAGAAAACGTATCCGTTCAGGCACACAATATAAGTCAATGGGGACGGATATTTTTTCTCTGACACAATCTGGCACAATAGAAAACGGATCCGTCTCCCATTGACTTTCAATAATGATCAAGACGGATCTGTCATGGCTATAGAAGACGTAATACAACCGGGTCCATTCATGACGGATGCATGGGGTTGTATTATTGTAACGGAAGCGTTTTTGCAGATCCATGACTGATCCACAAAAAACACTAATGTGAAAGTAGCCTAACCTGCACATGGCACGAGCGTTTCCTACCTCTAGTGACCTGAACCTGACTTTATTATCTTATACAAAATCGGGCAACATTTCTGCAGTTTTGGAGCAGTGGGTCAGGAAATAATCTACTTCTGATGTCTTATCTATTCCAAAGTACACTGCGCAAGCAGATGAGCGACTTACTATCTGGGTGCCAGTACGTATCTTTTGTTGTAAGCCACATTCAGATATGATACAGTAAAAGCATTTTTGGAGACAAAAACTTAAAATGACATTTAAAAGTGGTCTTCTCAAAGAAGATGGCCCGTATACGTAGTACATGGTGGAACTGAAGGTCACAGGAAATCGGGTCTGGATAAGGGGGTGGTCTTCTTATAGAGAGGTGTCACTGTATGGTTTTTAAAGATGTTAACCCCAAATTACTTAAAGGGGTCTTACAATGAATAACCTGTTCTCAGGATAATCTGTCGCTGTCTGATCCCCGGACTTTGACAGTCCTCACCCCCACCCATCAGCTCTTCTGCAGCAGCTCCCACTGGGACCAGCACCGTCCATTACACAGTGGGTTGAGGTGTGAAATTGTGGTGCAGGAGCTTCTGCAGAACAACTGGTCGTCGGGATTGCAGCACGTCCGACCCCTCCGATCAGATAGTAACTTCCTATTCTGAGGATGTAAATCCTTGTAAATTCCTGCACAGCCCCTTGAAATCCATACACTTATTAAGCCAAACCTTATACACAACCTCAATATACTGTAATACATTGGGGCAGATTTACTAAGACTGCTGTTTCCTCTGCCAGTTTAATGTCCGCTGGACTGAAATACTCTGAATTTAATTCTGACTGTCCATGCGCCAAATCAAATTTATGTCATATATATGAGATTTGAGTAATTTACACAATTTTCTGGTCCTTACTACTTTTCTCACCGCTTTTGAAAAGGGTTATAGTGCATAAGAGTCGCATGTTATAGTGCAGATCTGATACCATAAAGCCTTTGATGAATCTGCCCCACTCTATAGATACATATGTTTCGGGGTGGGCCCCCAATATCTATCAAAGCGATTCATTATTTTTTTCTTCCACTAGAAATAAGCACCACATGGCTTTAAAGGGGTTGTGTCACTTCAGCAAATGGTATTTATCATGTAGAGAAAGTTAATACAAGCCACTTACTAATGTATTGTGATTATCCATATTGCCTCCTTTGCTGGCTGGATTCATTTTTCCCCATCACATTTTACACTGATCATTTCCATGATTACGACCACCCTGCAATCCATTAGTGGTGGTCGTGCTTGCACACTATAAGGAAAAAGCGTCAGCCTCTTGGGTGGCTGGGACCATGGGGGCACACATAGGCTACTGCTTTTACCTATAGTGTGCAAGCACGGCCACCACTGATGGATTGCAGGGTGGTCATAACCATGAAAACGAGCAGTGCGTAATGTGACTGAAAAATGAATCCAGCCAGCAAAGGAGGCAATATGGATAATGACTATACATTAGTAACTGGCAGGTATTAACTTTGTCTGCATGATAAATGCCATTTGCTGAAGTGAGACAGCCCCTTAAGGGTAAATGATGATCAGGATTTATGTGTGGATAATTGACATGCGGATTTGGTGCGGATTTTCCGCATGCGGATGTTCCTGTACCCATTGAAGTGAATGGAGAACGAACAGGAAAAATAAAATAAATTGACATGCTGCGGATTTAAAAATCCGCACTGTAGGTCAAAATCCGCATGGAACAAATCTGCATCTTGTGCATGAGAATTTCAAATTCTCATAGACTACAAAGTACATGACCTACGGTGCTGATTTTCCGCATACAAATCCGCACGCAATCCTAATCGTGTGCATTTAGCCTTAAGGACAAATAAAACTATAGCCTCACAGTCCTCATGTAACGGTCTAGATTTTCTATAACTGTAATACCAGAGGCAGACCGTGAAAAAAATAATGCTTTTTCTGCAAAAAAAAAAAAAAACAGAGGCAGAGCCCCTTTTCTCTAGTCATAGAAAACAACCCAATTAAATCTGTGACCCTTCCTACCCCCATGGCTTTATGACTAATCTTTCTTCTAAACCCGAAGTTGAGACTTGCTGGTGATTACGCCATCATACCACATAGCTGTGTCATTAGAGGGGAAAAAATGGTCCCATCCTGATCTTCCTTGGAAACAATTCCCGCAAGCAGAGGGACAGATGCCTGTCACCATGTGATAGAGGAAGGAGAGATGACTTTGCTGGTTGTGAGAGGGCTTAGGCCTGTGACAGCACAAGACTTGTATTTCTGCTTCTCACCAGCAGAGGGCCCCATAGCACCACTCTGCTTACTGATACATTTTCTGACTTATTTATAGTAGCATTCGTCCTTAGAGGGGTTCTCTGCAACTGAAACATTGATGACCATTAATGGATAGGATAGGCCACTGTAGGATCCATACTATTCCATACGTGCACCTGTGCCTGGTACTGGGCTCACCTGGGGGTCAGACCTACCCCCTTCCCCAATCTACAAGTCATGGCCTATACTTTTTCTTTTATTTTTATGCAGTGTTTGCATTCAATTAAATCTCCAGTCTCTGCCAGTCAGCAGCTACAAATTCCTCGTGCTCCCCTGTTCCTTCTGTTGCTGGAAGTCCCTGCTTTCATTGCCTACCACATGCCATGAGGCCTATGCCCTGATGTGCTTGTCATCTTACCGTCACACACACATTACATTGTAAGTGTACACTGTTATACTAAACAATAGCGCAAAAGACATCAGTCATGAGCCAAGGAAAACTGCTTTTACTCTGTTGTACAAGAAAGGTACAGAGGAGGCGAACCTAAAAATGAAAAATTATTCGCGGCATATTCGCCAAATGTATAATGATAACGTTATCTACACTTTTGCAACCATTTTTATCGTTCCATTGCAATAAAAACATAAGCAACTTTACAAATGGCTCCAATATCATTGTATTGTGCATATTACGCAGGGCTGACTACAAACCCTGTGTGTGCTTGTCCATCTTGAATTACAGCGGGTAGATTGGTGAAAGTGGTCATGTGGCAGTCTGCTTGGGGGCAGTTTAAATAAATCTGGAGTTGCTTCATTTTCTATTTTAATAAACTAAATTTGGTTTTACAGTTGTATATAGCCTTTTAAGGACAATTGGGTTACCAGTTGGGGGTGTGTCCCTGCACATTCTGACACTGGCAGCACAGATTGGGTAATGTCAGACTGTGCAGAGACCCCCCCAACTGGTAACATCTATCTGTACCTTCACTGCAAACTGCTAGCAATTCACTCATAACTTCTAGAAGGAATAATAAAGGAATGGCTCATCATAGAGTCATAAGAATAGATGCTCCAGAATGGTTATTACATGGGGAATAGAGAGAGTTACTAAAACAGCCGTGTCAGGAGTGGCGACAGATCCTCTTTAAGTGGTAGTAGTAGAAATGTTTGCGGTATGCTCCCCTCAGTGGTACACAAAAAAAGGGAAAGAACAAAAAGCAACATGCAGCAGTATTTAGAAAAGTATCAAAAAGATTTTATTAATCATATATTAAAAATTATAAATCATAGAAGGAGGTAGCAAAAAAGCATAGACGCCACCCTGGACCCTATAACAAGATATACAAAACCATATATGTATCTAGCATCGTTAGAAGGTAATATAACAGAAAGTCAAACGCTATACTGTTAACCAAGTATGGTATATCTAAGCCTTGCTGTAGCCTTCAAAAAGTCCGCAGAGAAGGAGAAATAATAAGGAGTGTCTTGTATATGGATAATATTAATGGTACAAGGCAAACAGAAAATGGCATAAACAGTGCTAGAGCAGAACCCGGAAGGGTACTTACCAGTAAGAAAATGGAAGTGAGGGACCAGGATGGCGTCAACCCCGACGCGCGTTTCGGCGAACCTTCGTCCGTGTCAAGTGTCTTTGTAATATTATCCATATACAAAGACACTTGTCCTTATTATTTCTCCTTCTCTGCGGACTTTTTGAAGGCTACAGCAAGGCTTAGATATACCATACTTGGTTAACAGTATAGCGTTTGACTTTCTGTTATATTACCTTCTAACGATGCTAGATACATATATGGTTTTGTATATCTTGTTATAGGGTCCAGGGTGGCGTCTATGCTTTTTTGCTACCTCCTTCTATGATTTATAATTTTTAATATATGATTAAGGCCTCTTTCACACTAGCGTTTTAGCTTTCCGTCCTAGAGATCCGTCGTCGGGCCTCTAGGACGGAAAGCTACTGATCAGGATCATCCCCATGCATCCTGAATGGAGAGAAATCCGTTCAGGATGCATCAGGATGTCTTCCGTTCAGTATGTCAACGTTTTTTGGACGTTGACAAAAGCGCAGCATGCTGCGGATTTGTCTCCGTCCAAAAATCCGGAAGACATGCCGCAACGCCGGATCCGGAATTAATGCCCATTGAAGGGCATTAGTCTGGATCCGCCTTTAGCTAAACGTCGCTTCCGCGCATTGCCGGAACCGACGCTTAGCTTTTTGTCAATGGTTACTATGGCAGCCAGGACGCTAAAGTCCTGGTTGCCATAGTAAAGAGTCGGGGAGCGGCATACTTACATTCCGTGCGGCTCCCGGGACGCTCCAGGATGACGCCAGGGCGCCCCAGTGCATAGATCACGTGATCGCATGGATCACGTGATCCATGCGCAGGGCGCTCTGACGTCATTCAGGAGCGCCCCGGGAGCCGCACGGAATGTAAGTATGCCGCTCCCCCGCTCCCCACTGCTACTATGGCAACCAGGATGCTAGTAGCGTCCTGGCTGCCATAGTAACACTGAAAGCATTTTGAAGACTGATCAGTCTTCAAATGCTTTCAGTTCACTTGCGTTGTGCAGGATCCGGCGTGCATTCCGGCGACGGAAGTGCACGCCGGATCCTAACAACGCTAGTGTGAAAGAGGCCTAATAAAATCTTTTCGATACTTTTCTAAATACTGCTGCATGTTGCTTTTTGTTCTTTCCCTTTTTTTTGTGTCTGTCACAGAGTATATGCAGATATATATATCATAGGCATCTCAACAATAAAGGCCCCACCATTGAGTGCACAATTTGTAGTTAGGGCATGAGATACTTCCAGGGTTCTCTCTTTTTTTTGTTTCCCCTCAGTGGTAGCTGCAAAGATACCCAGTTTTGCAACGGTTATTCACATGACAGACATTCATGGCATATCCACAGGACATGTCTGCCTCCAGGACCTGCATCCTTGTTTACAATGGTCCTTACTGTATCCAGGCAGAGAATAAATGCAGCAATCTGACAACCGGAGGTCCTGAATACACACGTCCTGTTACCCATTCTAAGGCCTGTTTCACACGGTCAGTATTTGGTCAGTATTTTGCATCAGTATTTGTAAACTAAAACTAGGAGTGGAACCTACAGAGAAAAGTTATAATTGAAATATTTGTGCTGCTTCAGTGTTTTGGACCCACTCCTGTTTTTGGCTTACAAATACTGATGCAAAAATACTGACTGTGTGCAAGAGGCGTAAGGCCTCTTTCACACGAGCGTGTCTGGATTAGGTCCGGATGCGTTGCGGATGTGTTCAGTGAAAACTGTACGATTTCGCAGGCAAAGCCATTCAGTTTTGCCTGCGATTGCGTTCAGTTGTTCAATTTTTCCGCGCGGGTGCAATGCGTTTTGATGCATTTTTCACGCGCGTGATAAAGTGAAGGTTTACAAATAACATCTCCTAGCAACCATCAGTGAAAAACGCATCGCACCCACACTTACTTGCGGATGCAATGCGTTTTTTAACACAGCCCCATTCGCTTCTATGGGGCAAGTGCTGCGTGAAAAACGCAGAATATAGAACATGCTGCGATTCCCACGCAACGCAAAAGTGATGCGTAAAAAACAACGCTCATGTACACAGACACGTTGAAATGAATGGGTCAGGATTCAGTGCGGGTGCAATGCGTTCACATCACGCATTGCACCTGTGTGGAAAACTCGCCTGTGTGAAAGGGGCCTAAGTCAGAGATTGCCACCCTTAGGCCCCTTTCACACGGGCGAGATTTCCGCGCGGGTGCAATGCGTGAGGTGAACGCATTGCACCCGCACTGAATCCGGACCCATTCATTTCTATGGGGCTGTGCACATGAGCGGTGATTTTCACGCATCACTTCTGCGCTGCGTGAAAATCGCAGCATGCTCTATATTTTGCATTTTTCACGCAACGCAGGCCCCATAAAACTGAATGGGGCTGTGGGAAAATCGCAAGCATCCGCAAGCAAGTGCGGATGCAGTGCGATTTTCCCGCGTGGTTGCTAAGCGACGGGACCCGATCTTTATTACTTTCCCTTATAACATGGTTATAAGGGAAAATAATAGCATTCTCAATAAAGAATGCTTAGTAAAATGTTGATTATGGGGTTAACAGTGGCAGGAATCACTTTGCCGCAGGTTGATGGGACTGGATTACCTACAAAAGGCCACAAGGGGGCAGTATACGCATGTAACAGTATGGAGACCCAGAACTTGTGGGTCGGCTGTATGTTCTGTAATCCTCTGGATTAACACTTAAAAATATCTGTGTGAATATTACAAGCAAGCATACGGGTGACCATATCTATCATGTCATTTATCGGGAGCACATTGCCCTTTGTAAGCGGGATGTGCTGCTGACCAAATTCACTGTGCATTTCACTTTGTATGAAAGGCACTTGAAAAGCACAAGCTGATCGGCGCTTGCTTACTGCCGACATTTTCCTGTGTAAGCGCTCCGTTACTCATTTGATGATCATAAGCTACTACCAAATGAATGGAGAGATGTATAAGTTTACATTTCCATTATTGAGCAGTGATGAGGGTCTCATACGAGTGACTCTTCCAGCGGTCTATGTGAGATTTCCGTGCTGTGGTGTACAGTGCACGTTGGTAGCGCCTACGCTGAGTGGATAGGCATATTGCCGGGTGCTGGTGAGAAGGACACAGGGGTGGTTACTTTATAGCTTACCACAGATTTATTATGTGCTCTAGTATACCGCTCTGATGACAGATGGAAATGTGGCACTTACTGGCCTTGTGTGGAATTTCGGCTTTTGATAAGCTGGACAGGGGATGACGATATAGCTTTTTCCCTCCCTCCCCCCGCACTTGGATATGGAGAAGTGTCAGCGCTTGTTCTTGTCTCCTTACATGACTGGAGGCCGTTTCTGAGTTTGGACTGCTGTGGAGGTAAAGGGAGGGCTAAGGTGGGCTCACGTTGTATGTCCCGGCTGGGGAAGAGGCGGGTGCATACCTGAAGATGATGTGGAGTTCAGGTGGCCGCGGGCTGGAACAGCTTCCTGACGTGGAGAAGACACCTCACTCAGGGAGAACACCTATCTCCTGCTTGGCCACGATTGGCCCGTCTGCGCCCTAATTTCAGATCTCACGTGGGGGCTCCAGGCAGGATGTGGGAGGAGCTGTGCATAGAAGAGATACTGCGCCCGGTTCGTGCCACGACTGCCCCCCTAAATGACAACAAGGTGTGGCAAACGTCTGCCATGTGGGGGCCAAGACAGTCCAGTTCCCACCTGGTGGGCCTGATGTGCTGCATGGGTCAGTATAACTTCTGCAGTGTGGCGTTGGGTGTATTCAGCGCGCGTGAACGCTGCCTGTTTCACTTCCCCTGCACCTCAGTATATTTAGCAATAATCCGTTTGCTGAGTTCACATCCTCAGGATGAAGCAATGTGTGCATGTGTCATATTGAACTACGCTGTGTCTGTGTGGTACTGTGCCTTGCCTGCTGTAAGCGTGTCTCCCCTGTCATATGCTTTCTCCAGACCCCCACCCGATAGGGATCTCTCATCTGTGTCCTAACTCCAAACTGTGGCTTTGGATTATTGTGACTGTCTGTTAATCCTGGCGCAGAATGGGCTGCACTAGGAGTTTGCTGGATTAGGATAATCTCTTGCCTGTGGAGGGTGGGAAAGTGTCCCTCCCGGGTGAGAGGTCATGCGCACCTGTCATGCAGGGCTTTTTTTACTTAATTAATTTTTATTCTTGCAGATGAACGAGACAGAGTACAAAAGAAAACCTTTACCAAATGGGTCAACAAGCATCTCATCAAGGTAACCCAACTTTTCCTTTTATTTGTACATTTAGCCAAACTTTTATATCGTTTCTGATTTTGTCCAATGTTGTCTCTTTTCCCAATGTGTTTAAGGTGCCCATACACGTGCCATAGTCAGCTGAACCTTCTGACTATCTTATATACCGTATATGGGGGCGTGCTGATTCCCCCCAGGATGAGGTCAGGGGAAAGATGTGTTGACCTGTTGAATTTCAATGTTAGGCCCTTTTACACTGGCCAAAGATCAGGATCGAACATTTGTATGAACGTTCCTATAAAGGTGCCCCACTCAAATGCTTATAAAAAATCTTGTTTTGTTGGCAACACATCACCCTGTGTGAACAGGCAATTATTCATCCCCATACAGCAGAGATCATTGCTGCATGTAAGACATCACTCATGACACCTATGTCCTGGAAAACAAAGCATTGCACAGGTTAAATCTAGCCTGCCTGATCCCACTTTACTGTTTCTTGGGCTAAGGACATAGGTTAACTATTGTTTCTGCCACCAGTTATTGATCTGTGCTACATGTATATCGGGAGAGAAAAAATAATAATTCCCAGTGTACCATGCATAGGTGCTATCTCTTTGTATCTTACAACCAGAGATCAGAATGCATACAAATTACATTGATGGTTACTTGTATAAATAGGATATGTAGTAAGATTTTTATAGGTCCATATAGGTTTATGGGATGCTGGCATGAAAGGACTCTTTGTATCCAGTTGGGAAGTTATGGGGTTTGGAGGCGGTAAAGCTTTCATTAGACAATTATCTTAGAGAGTAAGGCTACTTTCACATTATTAATCTGCACAAACGCTTCCGTTACAATAATACAACCGCATGCATCCGTCATGAACGGATATGTTTGTATTATGTCTTCTATAGCCAGGACGGATACGTCATGAACACCACTAAAAGTCACTGGGGGACGGATCCGTTTTCTATTATGTCAGAGAAAACATATCTATCCCCATTGACTTACATTGTGTCAGGACCCGTCTTGCTACGCACCACATCGCGGACAGAAAAACGCAGCGTTTTTCTGTCCGCGATGGGGACGCAGCCAAACGGAACGGAATGCCTTTTGGTGCATTCCAGTTCGTTCAGTTCAGTTTTGTCCCCATTGGCAATGAATAGTGACAAAACTGAAGCCTTTTTTTTCCACTATTGAGACCCTATGACGGATCTCAATAGCGGAATTGAAAACGCTAATGTAAAAGTAGCCTAACTGAGTTTTAGAGCAGCTCACAAATTAAAGGGGGTGTCCACTTTTTTAATATCGATGACCTATTCTCAGGAGAGATCATCAATATCAGATTGACGGAAGTCTGACACCTGGCACCCCCGCCAATCAGCTTTTTGAAGAGAAGGCCTTGCTCGTGCGAGCTCTACATTGTCTGCTCTGTTTACCTGCTCGCCATTGACATCGGAGCAGTGTAATTACAACTAAGCCGTTCCATTCACTTCAATGGAATGGTTCCTTCCTATACACTTGAATAGGAAGCAGCCGTCCCATTGAGGTGAATGGGACGGCTTCTTGTAACAACACCTGCTCACTGCTGAGATTTCCACGGCGAGCAGGTAAACAATGAAAGGAAGGCAGCACTCGCACTAGTGCGGCCTTCTCTTCAAACAACTGTCGGTGGGAGTGTCAGGTGTTGGACCTCCACTGATCTGATATTGATGACCTATCCTGAAGATAGGTCATCAATATTAAAAAAGCAGGCAACCCTTTAACTTCTTCTATGGCTGGGGACAGTGTGAGGATTCATTCCAGCCTCCCCCAGTGCGCTAGTCTACTTATTTTGACATCTAGCGCAGCCCCATTGTGCTGCCCCTGCATCCAGCAGTTCTCCTCAAGCCTTGGGGTGTACCCATGGGCGTAGCTATAGGGGTGCAGAGGGGGTCCTAAGCTGAACTCTTGCACCAGGGCCCATGAGCCGTTAGCTACGCCCCTGGGTGTGTCCAAATGCAGGCAGTCTGCCAGTACTATACTGCCCTAGACTTCCTTTACCTTACCTCTTCTTTTTTCTCATTGTTTTCATATTAAACAGGTTCGCAAGCACATCAATGATCTTTATGAGGACCTGCGGGATGGACACAATCTTATCTCCCTTCTGGAAGTCCTGTCCGGTGTCAGACTTGTAAGTGTCTGTTATTTGCTGCCTCTGTATGCTCTACCATTAAATGCTCCCTTTTCCTCACAATTTCATTGCCATGTCCATCAGAACAAAGACCCCGAGGCTCCACGGAGCCTGCGACGTATCCCATCCCGCCGCCTGTTGATGAGGGAGGAGTCTGAAGAGAACCCTGATGATGCTGTATGTCCCTAGGGCAGTCATTGTGTCAGATAACCCAGTGTGAGGAAGAGATCCAGCACTGGGCGATCTGCTCACAAGCACAACACGGGATGATGGGAGGTGGATGTGTGCTGTGTGGTTTTCTCATAGCATGAGCATGAGGGAAATGAAATAATTGCAAGTAGAATGAGAGTTTGTTCACATTTCCTCCTTCACCTAGTCACTATAGGGGGTTAAATGCAATGGCCTCCAGCCTTGAACCGGAGGAGAAGGGGTGTGGTGTCCTATAACTCACCATTTTTCTACTTTTATTCACAATCCACGACTGAACACCTGCATTTCAGCTTCTCCCGTTTCTAACCTGTCAGAGAAATTCTTACACTATCTTATAGTTCAGCTTTTCATCCCAACTCCTTTCTGTCCTCTTTTTTACCTGTCATTTCTAAAAATGCCTTTCAATCTATTCTGGTCCAATTTTACAATTTCTCTTCTTTCTGCAAACACTAACAGCATCTCTTGTATTTCTCTGTCACCGCTTTTCATGAATGCGCTGTTAATCCCACCGTTACTTTTTATTGAAACTTCCCCTTTGCCTTGCAGCCCAGGGAGAAGGGCCGAATGCGTTTCCACCGGCTGCAAAATGTGCAGATTGCGCTGGACTTCCTCAAACAACGTCAGGTAAAGTGTGTGGCAGAATCAAATGGCACCTTACATTTGTCTGCTATATGTTAGATCTAGAAGTACTGCATACTCAGAGTTTGTGATTTGTATTTAGGTGAAATTGGTTAATATCCGAAATGATGACATCACTGATGGCAACCCAAAATTGACCCTTGGATTGATATGGACTATAATCCTGCATTTTCAGGTAAGATGCCAGTGTCGGAGAAGGGGTCTGATGGTGATCCATAAAAGAGTAAAACAATGAGAGCCAATTGCGCATGTCCTATTGTCGTATTGTCTATGAAGAGTTACAGGCAAGGACTTGTGTCTAACCCTTCACCAGAACTCAGAAGTGTATGGCACATGTTATGCTGTGCTCTAGAATTATAAAAGATATGTCATGGCTGATTCTATCAGATGCATGACAAGTTTGCGTCCTGTTCACATCACCGCTTCAGCCCATATTTGGCGTATAAGCCTGCAAAGCATATGTGACTAATGTTTTTATAGGGCTTCATTGACACTACAGATGCTAGAAGGGTGTTTATTTAGCTTCTGTTGGGCTGTAGTATGCTGCCATACCTTCTTGTTTCTGGTATTGTATATACCGTATATGCTGTAGTAGGCTACGCTATTCCGTTCACAGGTGTATAGTAAGAAAATAAAGTATACTGCACAGAATACTTTTTTTTTGTAATACAGGAAGTCTGTGGGCAGTGTATCCCACTGTATACCTATGCAGAGGGATATGTCCAAGCCTTATATCAGGAATTCCCCCCAACATGGGCTCAAATGGTGATGTGAGCAGTGCCTAGATATTTTACTTTTTTCTAAGGCCTATTGCACACGAACATTTATTTTATCAGTTTACGGGCCATTTTTTTTTTGCGTTCCATACACGGTTCGTATACAGAACTACTCATTTCAATGGATCCGGAAAAAAAAAACGGAAGATACTCTGTATGCCTTCCATTTCCGTATTTACGTTCCGTTCAAAGATAGAACATGTCCTATTATTGTCTGCATAACGGACAAGGATAATACTGTTCCATCAGGGGCCAGCTGTTCCTTTCTGCAAAAAACAATGCACGCAGACCTGATCCGTATTTTTTGCGGATCTGTTTTTTGCAGACCTAAGACGTATGAAGAAAAGCCAACTGTCATCCCTTTTTTTTTTTGCAGGTGTTGCTTTGCATTTTAGAGGGTTTGTGCAGTGTCAGGATATTGACTATGCTCAGGGCAAGTCATCAATATCAGATCAGCAGGGATCTGACTCCTGGCAGTCCCGCTGATCAGCTGGTTAGAAGGACTGTGGCACTCTTGCGAGCGCTGCGTCCTCTTTATTGCTTACCTGTATGCCATGCAGATTGTAGCAGCATTGCAGTGTATTTTCACTTTTCCGTGCACTTGATGTTGTAATTACGCTGCATCGCTGCTACAATATAAATGGCGCACAGGAAAACACTGAATGGAATGCAGTGCTGCGGTCTTTTAGGCCAGCTGATGGGGTCAGACCCCCACTGATCTGATATTGATGACCTATCCTGACAATGCAGTACTCCTTTAAGAGTATACCAGGTCCAGCCTTAGGTTAGATAGTGTTCGTGCAGAATTTGTTTTCGGTCCTGCCGCTTTTGAAAAAAAAAAAAGAATGCCACCAGCGTTCAAGTATGGCATTGTCCAGTAGCTGCTTTGTAGACTTTCACATTGTCTTAGTATTGATCTGCACGGCTCATTTCCCTGCATATTTACGGTAATACATTAGGCACACAAAATTGAAAGACGCCGTGTGCAAAAACACATTACATATGTGCAAATAAACACATTACATATGTGCAAAAAAACACATTACATATGTGCAATTGGAGATGAATCTTTTGTATATCATGCATCAAGATGACATGTGATGATATCAGTATTGGTACTAAAATTCATGATTTATAAATTCACACATAGGAGATTAGAGAGATTAAAAAATACAAAGGTATAAGGATTAAAACACAGAAGGCAATATTGTGTTTTAGTAATAAACCCTCGATGGCAGCTCGCCCAATATACTGTAGATAAAGATAAAATACTGTAAATGGCTCACAAATCTGCACTGCACTGTGAGTGAGGGGTAGTTTATTGGGTTTTGCTGTAATAGATTTTTGTACATTTTATCAAAATTACCCTCCCAGTGCACAGATCTGTGCTCTATATATGAATTATAAATGTAAAAACCCCATAAATTACATAGTATTGTAATGTCCAAACCTAGTGCCAGCTATTGCTGGTTCCATACAATAATGCCAACAATAGCACTCTTTGTGCCTTCCAGACATAACCTAGTGGTGGCCTTACAATAATGCTAGTCTAAGGGTCTATCCCATAATTAATGTAAAAATTGAAAATCAGACATCATATAGAACATGATCGCTAGAACCAGCCCTGTACCTCACATGGATCCAGAGATCTCCCCATTCATTGCTCTGCTAGATTTATATCAAGCTGACAGCTCAAGGGAGTGTCTTTTCTGGTGCAGCTCAGGGGGCGTGTCTCAGCTCTCCCTATCACAGCTCAGGAGGCGTGTCTCAGCTCTCCCTATCACAGTTCAGGGGGCGTGTCTTAGATCTCCCTATCACAGCTCAGGGGGCATGTCTCAGTTCTCCCTATCACAGCTCAGGGGACGTGTCTCAGCTCTCCCTATCACAGCTCAGGAGGCGTGTCTCAGATCTCCCTATCACAGCTCAGGGGGCATGTCTCAGTTCTCCCTATCACAGCTCAGGGGGCGTGTCTCAGCTCTCCCTATCACAGCTCGGGGGGGGTGTCTCAGCTCTCCCTATCACAGCTCAGGAGGCAGTTGATGGATAAAACTGAGCATGTGCGTCCTTCTCAGTGAGCAGGTCAAAGAAATTAGAAAAAACAAACAGCAGGTGGCGCTATACAGATACCTTTTATTGAATAGCTCAGTGGCTATGATACATTTTTAATTACATACAATTACAAAAGTATTCAAATCCAGGTGCTGGTTTGAAAACTGTAGAATATTTTTCTTGGGACAACCCCTCTAAAGTGGTTTCCAAAGAATAGTGCCAGTTATAGTAGTGCCCATACAATACTAATAACTGAAGTAGTATAAGGCTTAATTCCACATGCAGTTTCTTGAAATGCATTTTCTTGAACCAAAAGTGTACTGAAAGGAAATAAGTATAAAGGAAAGACCTGTTGTACGCTCATTGCATATTGATGCCACTATTGTGTGGGTACTGCTATGGCTGGCACTGTTGTATGGACGCTTCTCTGCACCCATGTTATCTGTCTGTTACTTTAGGAGGCACCTTTGTTACAGCCATGATCACATGGAGTTTGAGCCACCATTTTAAAGCATAACTCCAGTCACCGTTCACACTGGTTTCCTTAGCACTAGTAAGCACTCTTACTTTGTCATCTAAGACGTTTGACATATCTACACAATAAGCCATAAATGCCTGCCGATTCATGCCCCACCTTTGGGACTCGCTCATATCTACTGTAAATCAGGGTTTTCCCCTCAACCACATTCAAGTGGAGAATGAATGAAGAGCTGGGAATGCATGTATGCTGATCTCTATTGACTCCCATGGAAGTCAATAGAGAAGTTCCTATGATAAATGCATATAGCTGTGCACATATGTCCTTTCTTTCTCCATTTGGGTGTAGGCGAGACAGGAGCCAGAAAACCCCCCTTTCTGGAGCAAGGTGCCGGTCAGGTAGAATCCACAGGCAATTCTGGACCGTCCTGTGCCTATGCCAAAAAAGTCTAATATTTCTTTAACTGTGTTCAGAAGAAAATGCATGGGTCGTCGCTGCCCGTACACCTTCAGTAGCTATTCTTCCAGACCCCCTCCCACCTTGCAAATGTTAAAGATTTTATAACTGTATAAACTTTGATGTCACCCTGTCCTATTATGTGGCAATGGGTACAGTGTTTAGAATATACCCACTGCAAATACACTGGGAGATACAGGAAATGATCTTAAAGGTGCATATGATGGCATATTGCTGGGACCCCCACCATCTTTGAGAACGAAGGGACAGTAGTCCTGGTTTGGCTCTCTGGCATCTTCACAATTCTCAGCCGCCCAAAATGTCCTAGAACTTTCTGTGGTGGGAATACCCCTTTCAAGGGGTTTCTCCAGACCATTTTACGTTATGGCTTATTTGTAGACAATTCTGGACTAGTAAAACGGAGCAGACCCTTCATCTTTGTCTCCTCCTGGCTCCGCAACGCAGAGTTATGCACAGTGAATATGTGCCATGGCATAAATCCTTATTGTCGGAATACCCCTTTAAAGCCCGACGCTTTGCATGCATACAGAAGTGTACTGGTTAACACTAGCATGACGATAAAACGTGGCATAATGTCTGAGAGGTGATGTATGGCTACTGTAATAAGAAGATATTCTGTTCTGCATTGTACCTATAGAAAGTGCACTGCGGTAATTATGATTAATATTTCATGTAAAAGCACGTTGTTGTGGTGGTTTCTCGTGGCCAGAAAATCTATTCGTAGAAAGCAAAGATATCTGTGCACTTGTACTTGAAGAATATCACTTGTGACGGCGGCATTTAAAGGCTGGAACGCCCTGCAGATATACCCGATTATATGCTGTTGGTCCCTCTGAAGTTAATTTATGGATAGGGCATTGTGGATCCTTTGTATAGGCTTCACTGGCTTCTCCGGCTTTTTATTGCGTGGCTCCTTGCTCCCCCTCCCTTGCTAGCACTCATCCCCCTCCTTTGCTCATATGGGGTGGGGTTAAGCCACCTCACTAATACAGAGATCTGTATATCCAATCAGCTGTAGGCTTGGTGTAAGGTGCCTGTGATCTGAACACTGCAGAGAGATGCAGGGAGATGTCTCAGTCTGTAAGATGTCTGTCTGAAGCAAGCATCAATTGCGGGATGAGAGGGAGGATGTGTGCTGCTTCCCTAATGAAGCAGAAGCTGGGGCTCGGAGAGGTGGATCCTTACCTTATCTGAATGCATGTATTGTATGTGCCGTGTAAATGCACCAGAGACATGGGGAATTCTGTCAGCTGTGTGCGGAAGCCCAAGGAGAAGAGACCTGGAAAGGAGAAGCAGCCCCAGTCTGGGAAGAAAAAGCGACCGTTCTGGAGGAAGAAAAAGGATGACGGTACCAATCAGGAACAAATGGATGAAAAGAACGAAGTAAGGGAAGAAGCAAAGGAGGTTGCAAATAATACATGTGCACCTATTGAAGATCCTGAGAGCACGGGTAGCATTCCTAACGAAGAAGGGAGAGTGCTCCAGGTCAGAGAGAAATTTCATGGCATGGTGCATAGAGCTCAGCTGCTGGATCCTAGGATTACTCCAGAGTCCCCACCATTAGGGACCACAGTCATTGCTCGTATAGTGGACAACCCAGCAGAAAAGAAGCAACAATCGGTCAGCACTGTGGTAGCTTTTGACCGGGCTGGTAACAGCCGAGCTATTCTGCTGCCTGTCAGGGATGATGACCGGGAAAAATGCGTTGGCTATAGGACTAGATCATGTGAAGAAACTAACCTTGGATTGTCCTCTCAGCCAAAGGAGGAAACAGAAAGGAGCATACCCATCACACTGTCCTGGGGACCTGAACTCTCTTCCTCAGGATATGGCAGTGAGCCCTTATCTCAGCTGGAGCAGGTGGGATCTCTGGGTCTGGACACATTTGTCTTGGTGATCATATGCCTTTTGTGTAGCAAATCTTGCCTTTTTTTTATAGTGTCCCGTAGAGTAAGTAGCAAAATGCTTGATCGGAATCCGTAGCTTAATTGCAGGTTGAAAAATGGGATTTTAATGGCAGAGCAAGTTT
This sequence comes from Bufotes viridis, assembly GCA_033119425.1. Taxonomy (NCBI): domain Eukaryota; kingdom Metazoa; phylum Chordata; class Amphibia; order Anura; family Bufonidae; genus Bufotes; species Bufotes viridis. The sequence goes on from CM065591.1 coordinate 271,037,546, forward strand.
CCAGATTTGAGCAGATAGTCGGAGCATACAGCTAGTGTGAAAAGTCGCACGTTGCTTTGATTAATGCAGCGCGAGGCCACGATGAGCACTGATAAGTGGTTCAGTTTGTCGTCTATTTCTTTCTACAGATCTCTGATATTTATGTCAGCGGAGAATCAGGAGATATGTCTGCCAAGGAAAAGCTGCTCCTATGGACGCAGAAGGTGACAGCAGGATACATTGGGTTGAAATGCACCAACTTTTCTTCTTGCTGGAGTGATGGCAAGATGTTTAATGCCATTATTCACCGCTACAGGTTAGTCGATGGGTAGACCAAGCGATATAGAAGAATCACGTTTTAAGAACTGATAATTGAAGCCATTGTCTTTCTGTTTACAGACCTGACCTGGTCGACATGCAGAAAGTGGAAATTCAGAGCAACCGGGAAAACCTAGAGCAGGCATTTGAGATAGCAGAGAGTCTGGGGGTTACCCGATTATTAGATGCTGAAGGTCTCTACTAGCAATTCATATTCTTAATAGTTCTATGATAATGTTTAGAGCTTTTACTTAACATTGCCTCTGGTTCACTTCAGATGTGGATGTGAATTCTCCTGATGAAAAGTCTGTGATCACGTATGTGTCTTCTATATACGATGCCTTCCCTAAAGTTCCAGAAGGAGGAGAAGGGGTCAGTGCCACTGTAAGTTTTGTTCAGGATGGTCCCGGTAGTAGTGTTAATAGAGGTCAGGGCATACTGCTCACATATCTCGTCTGCTTCCACTTACAGGAAATAGACTCCAATTGGTTGGAGTATCAGGAGAGAGTAATGTCAATTACGCAGTGGATCCGCCAGCATGTACTTCTGATGTCTGACAAATCATTTCCACAGAATCCTGTGGAGTTAAAGGTACAGTTATCCAGTCTCTCATTCTAGTTATCACATTGATGTATAGTGGACACGTGTTATTCATATGTTTTTTCACTTCTAGGCACTTTATAATCAGTATGTACATGTAAAAGAAACTGAAATTCCAGCAAAAGAACAGGAAAAGGCACAGATTCAGAAATTATATCAGCTGTTACAGGTAAGGTTTGGTTCATTTCTTTTGGCGATATTAAGATGGCCGTACACCTTGGCTACCAGATGTACGCTTGCTTGGTCAAAAGCTATTCCTTCTGGGACGCCTCCGACAAACATACTTGACTGAGCATGCATGTGTTCTCAATAGGAAGGGGGTCACACCTCCAGCATAGCTACCACACCAACAAAGGATAGTAATGTTGAAATCCACTATGCCCAACCCTTCTTTCCCACCACCATCTGCCATTCGAGGGGAGTCAGGACTGCCTCATACATATTAGAAGATCTTTAGTTCAATACTTATTTTAATTCTATGTAAGCACACCTGTCATTTTTTTCTGGTTAGAATAGATAATCTACCTACCACACTCTCTTAAAGGAGGATACCCATGAAATGATATATCACCAATCCACAGGATCTTGGGGTCCCTGCGAGATCCCGAGAACAAGGGGTCCCTAAAAGAAATGGTAGTGTGCATGTCAGTGCACTTCTGTAGGGATGATCTAGTCAGCAGTTACATCGGTCACATAGGTATGAATAATTTTTGTAAACTAAGCTTTATGAAATGGTCCTACATTGACCTACTGTATTTTTCTGACTATAAGACCCACCAGACCATAAGGCTTACCTAGGATATAGAGGAAAAAAATAAGAATGAGACCTCAGATGAGACCCCGAAGCTCCATCAGACTTCCGGTCAGACCCCCATCAGCCTCAAAGCTCCATCAGACCTCAGATCAGCCCCCGAAGCTCTCTGAGACCTCAAATCAGACCCCCATCATACCCCCATTCGTCCTCAGATCAGACCCCCAAGCTCCATCAGACCTCATGTCGGACCCCCCAGCTCCCTTAGACAAAAAAAATAAATAAATGAACTTATCTCTCCTGCTCCAGACTGTGCTGACGCTCACGGCTGTCCGGTCTTCTCTCGGCCCGCGCAGCACTGTGACCTAATGCACAGCGTCGGTTCATAGTGTTCGCCTACGTGCACTACGTCCTGATGCTATACGCAGTGCAATGAGGCACCTCGAAGAAGTCCAGTGAGTATAGCCAGCGCAGTTGTTCTCTCACAGCTGCCTGTGCAAGCTGATGACCTCTTCCATAATGGAAGAGGTCATTAGCCTTCGCACTGTAAGACTCACTGCCACCCCACTATCCCCCCCCTGGGATCCGGGTAAAACATTAGACCATTAATCTTCTCATAACATGAGAAAAATCGTTCCTTAAAGTGGTTTTTGGGGACTCATATATTGATTACCTTTCTTTGGGTCACTGTCAGTCTTACTCCCGCCACTTATTACAAAGGACCACGGTGCTCGATTTAGTGCTTCGGCGTCATTCTAGGCCTGTCATGTCCATTTTGTCACTCACTCCCATCCAAGTGAATGGCAGTACAAAGCACAGCAGTTATATAATATACAGTGCTGTGCTTGGTAACCGGTGAATAGGCCGCAGCGTTCACCCAAGCACTGTGGCCCTTAACAGCTGGTGGACAGGGTTGCTGGAGGACCCCAACCAATCTGATATTGGTGACTTATCCTGTGGGTAAGTCATCTATATTTGAGTCCCGGACAACCCCTTTATTCCCTGATTTATTTTGTAGTAACGGGATTTGTTTTATTCTGTCTTTCTGGTAAAAGCCCTGGATTGAGTTTGGTCGTATCAAACTCCCTTCATCCTTTCATCCCAATGATGTGGAGGAGCTGTGGGGGAAGCTTATACTATCCATGATAGAGAGGGAGAAAGTTCTCCGGCCTGCTGTGGAGAGGTATGTGTTTCTATAGTCTTTCTTCGCAGCTTTCTTTTATGATCATTGAGTTACAATGAATGTTTTTTTTTTTTATGTAACAGGCTTGAGCTGCTTTTACAAATCGCAAACAGGATTCAGAATGGCTGTCTGAGCTGTGAAGAGAAGCTGACACTAGCAAGGAATACACTGCAGTCTGTAAGTGGGAATAGAAGCTGCTCAGAACTGTATGTACACTGTATTTACTGATGACACTAAGTAAATAGGGATGCAAATGAGCTCTTAACAAGCTCTGCCTCTAATGCCACCAGATGTAAGGCAGCTATCCTATAAGTCAATGCTCGACCCTTTATAATAGGCCTTGAGGCATGACTTGGATATTAAATAAGCCAGCATCTCATCTGCAGGCAGCTGTTTCAGGGTCATTGCCCCTCATCAGTGCAGAAGAGCATGCATGGCCTATAAGTCTCCTCACACCGATTAAGGCGCTCTCTCCCCAAGGAGAGATAGTACCCCCCCCAAATACTAAGTAAATAGGCTCTTGTAATTGTGCATAACTGGGAACAGGGATAGCCATGAAGCATTTCTTACATTAGACTGAAATCTGTCTATTTTATGTGTTAAACGGGTTTTCCGAAACTTTAGAACTAATGACCTATCCTCAGGATAAGTCATCCGTATCTAATTGGTGGGGGTCCGACAACCGGGATCCCCGCCGATCAGCTGTTTGAAAAGGCAGCGGCGCTCGCAGTAGTGCCGCAGCCTTCTCACAACTTTTCCTAGGCCAGTTATGACACGTTCACCGGTCACATGGCCTAGGAGCAGCTCAGCCCCATTTAAGTGAATGGTGCTGAGCTACAATACCAAGCACAGCTGCTGTACAGTATACGGCGCTGCGCATGGCGAGCACAGAGAAATCTGCGGTGCTCACAGGAGGGCCGATGCCTTCTCAAACAGCTGAACGGCGGGGGTCCTAAGTGTTGGACCCCCACCGATCAGATACTGATGACCTGTCAAGAGGATAGTTCATCAGTTATAAAATCTTGAAAAACCCTTTTAAGGCCTCTTTCACACTTGCGTTGTTAGGATCCGGCGTGCACTTCCGATCAGTCTTCAAAATGCTTTCAATGTTACTATGGCAGCCAGGACGCTATTAAAGTCCTGGTTGCCATAGTAGGAGCGGGGGAGCGGTATACTTATAGTCCGTGCGGCTCCCGGGGCGCTCCAGAATGACGTCGGAGCGCCCCATACGCATGGAGCGCCCTGACGTCACTCTGGAGCGCCCGGGAGCCGCACGGACTGTAAGTATACTGCTCCCTCGCTCCCCACTACACTTTACCATGGCAGCCGGGACTTTAGCGTCCTGGCTGCCATGGTAACCATTAAGAAAATGTGATGCGCCGAAACGACGTTTAGCTTAAGGCCGAATCCGGATTAATGCCTTTCAATGGGCATTAATTCCGGATCCGGTCTTGCGGCAAGTGTTCAGGATTTTTGGCCGGAGCAAAAAGCGCAGCATGCTGCGGTATTTTCTCCGGCCAAAAAACGTTCCGGTCCTGAACTGAAGACATCCTGATGCATCCTGAACGGATTTCTCTCCATTCAGAATGCATGGGGATAAAACTGATCAGGATTTTTCCGGCATAGAGACCCGACGACGGAACTCTATGCCGGAAAACAAAAACGCAAGTGTGAAAGAGCCCTAAGTTATTGTATGATATTTTACATGTCATTTTGGACCAGAGTTCATTGTACACAGATGCATCCTAGATAGATAGCGGTATCCTAAGGCTAGGGCTTAGCAGCTGAGCAGCAGTGATCCCATAGAAATGAATGGGATGGTCACAGCAGTCGCAAGAAATCCAGTTGTGTTGGATATCTTGCAACTGCTGCGGCGATCTCGTTCATCTCTATGGGATCACCGCTGCTCAGCGATCCTGGCCGGGACCAGTGTCGCTGTGTAGCCCTAGCCTAAGGGCATAGTTTCATCTCCTAGTTTGAAATCTATTTAACTTTGGTTAATATATATTCTATTGACTTGTCTTTTATTAGGATGCCGATAATGTAGAGTGTGGGCAAAGCACTCAACAAGAGATTGAAGTGTTACAGTTCCTTCAGGAAAGTGAGAGTCTTCTCCGTCAACTGCAGTCAGATGTTCAGATTCTGAGAGATGAAAAGTACTTCCAGGTGGATGAACTTGCCTTCAGGTAAAAGTTTATAAGTGATTATATTTTTGATTTCACAGACCATTCAGTCATTAAAATTTAAAGCTTCCTGTCCAGTTCAATTAAATCTTTTGTGCAGCTCTTATTCTCTTGCTCTGTATATTGTATTTTTAGCTTGTTAATATGGACGTTATGTTTGTGGTCACCGTGTGTGGGAGAGTGCAGTTGCTGCCAGTGTGCCTTAGTAGATAAAAAAAAAAATAATAATCTGATTTATTTAATTTTCCAATTTAGAGTTCTGCGGATTCAGGATGAGCTTCTGACACTGAGACTGGAATACTCCAACCTGTACAGGAAAGGGAACTTCATTGGCTCAGACCTACAAACCTCTGTGTCTCTGAACACATCTCACTCGCAAGGTTTTCACACATCAGCTACTTCTTCCATGTCTTGGTTTCGGAAACCAATGAGTCGGTCGGAGCTGCTTGCTTTGTCCTCATCAGAAGATGAAGGCAGCCTCAGATTTGTTTATGAGCTCCTTGCCTGGGTGGAAGAAATGCAGGTGAGGTAACTGGTCTGTAGGTAAAATAAAAGTTATGCCAATCACTCACACATTATTTCCAGTTAATTTATTAACACATTTATTTCAGTGATTGATAGCATTCTCTGTGTCAATGTGTATACAGATAGCTGTTAGTTACTGATAGTTGTGCACAGGGAGGTGTTATCACTGATTGATAGTACTCTACATGTACGTATGTATAGTGAGATAGCTGTCAGTCACTGGTAGCTGTACACAGGGGAGGTATTATCAGTGATTGATAGCATTCTCTGTGTAAGTGTGTATACATAGATAGCGGTCAGCCACTGATAGTTGTACACTTGGGAAGGTGTTATCAGTGATTGATAGCATTCTCTAAGTGTGTATACATAGATAGCTGTCAGTCACTGGTAGTTGTACATGGGGGAGGTGTTATCAGTGATTGATAGCATTCTCTGTGTAAGTGTGTATACATAGATAGCTGTCAGTCACTGGTAGTTGTACACAGGGGAGGTGTTATCAGTGATTGATAGCATTCTCTGTGTAAGTGTGTATACATAGATATCGGTCAGTCACTGATAGTTGTACACAGGGGAGGTGTTATCAGTGATTGATAGCATTCTCTGTGTAAGTGTGTATACATAGATAGCTGTCAGTCACTGATAGTTGTACACAGGGGAGGTGTTATCAGTGATTGATAGCATTCTCTGTGTAAGTGTGTATACATAGATAGCTGTCAGTCACTGATAGTTGTACACAGGGGAGGTGTTATCAGTGATTGATAGTATTCTGTGTGTAAGTGTGTATACATAGATAGCTGTCAGTCACTGATAGTTGTACACAGGGGAGGTGTTATCAGTGATAGCATTCTCTGTGTAAGTGTGTATACATAGATAGCTGTCAGTCACTGATAGTTGTACACAGGGGAGGTATTATCAGTGATTGATAGCATTCTCTGTGTAAGTGTGTATACATAGATAGCTGTCAGTCACTGATAGTTGTACACAGGGGAGGTATTATCAGTGATTGATAGCATTCTCTGTGTAAGTGTGTATACATAGATAGCTGTCAGTCACTGATAGCTGTACACAGGGGAGGTGTTATCAGTGATAGTATTCTCTGTGCAAGTGTGTATACATAGATAGCTGTCAGTCCCTAATAGTTGTACATGGGGGAGGTGTTATCAGTGATTGATAGCATTCTCTGTGTAAGTATGTATACATAGATAGCTGTCAGTCACTGATAGTTGTACATGGTAGTCTTATCAGTGATTGATAGCATTCTCTGTGTAAGTGTGTATACATAGATAGCTGTCAGTCACTGGTAGTTGTACATGGGGGAAGTGTTATTAGTGATAGCATTCTCTGTGTAAGTGTGTATACATAGATAGCTGTCAGTCACTGATAGTTGTACATGGTAGTCTTATCGGTGATTGATAGCATTCTCTGTGTAAGTGTGTATACAAATATAGCTGTCAGTCACTGATAGTTGTACATGGGGGAGGTGTTATCAGTGATAGTATTCTCTGTGTAAGTGTGTATACATACAGTAGCTGTCAGTCACTGATAGCTGTACACAGGGGAGGTGTTATCAGTGATGGATAGCATTCTCTGTGTAAGTATGTATACATAGATAGCTGTCAGTCACTGATAGCTGTACACAGGGAGGTATTATCAGTGATTGATAGCATTCTCTGTGTAAGTGTGTATACAGAGATACCTGTCAGTCACTAATAGTTGTACACAGGGGAGGTGTTATCAGTGATTGATAGCATTCTCTGTGTAAGTGTGTATACAGAGATACCTGTCAGTCACTGATAGTTGTACACAGGGGAGCTGTTATCAGTGATTGATAGCATTCTCTGTGTAAGTGTGTATACAGAGATACCTGTCAGTCACTGATAGTTGTACACAGAGAGGTGTTATCAGTGATGGATAGCATTCTCTGTGTAAGTATGTATACATAGATAGCTGTCAGTCACTGATAGCTGTACACAGGGGAGCTGTTATCAGTGATTGATAGCATTCTCTGTGTAAGTGTGTATACATAGATAGCTGTCAGTCACTGATAGCTGTACACAGGGGAGGTGTTATCAGTGATTGATAGCATTCTCTGTGTAAGTGTGTATACATAGATAGCTGTCAGTCGCAGATAGTTGTGCTTAGGGTCGGTTCTAAGTATAGAAAGAGCTGATGTATGACAGTATAATTGTGACATCCTTGCTTACTGTATTGTCATCAAGCTTTAGGATATGCCTTATACTTCTATTGTTTAATTAAAACGATTTGATTCAAAAAAAGGGTAAGGGTAGGGGGTAGGGAATAATGGGGGGATGGGGGGGGGGCGGTAGGTTTTCATATGTTTACTAATTTATAAAATGACTTGAAAGTACAAAGTAGATTGTATCGAATAGGTTTATTTTGATATGACCTTATATATCAAATGTGAATTTGTACATCATTCTTGTCAATAAAAAAAGATTTGATTTAAAAAAAAAAAAAGTATAGAAAGAGCAGTGGTTTAAATATATAAATGACAAGTTTTTGTGAATCATTTTTTTAACAAAACCATACACAATCTGCCCCGCTCCTCCTTCTGTATAACCTGCTGCCTTCAGATTGTACTCCATTTCATGGTGACAGGATCAAAGGATTCGAACACCAGGATCAAAGCTTTTTGCCTGATGGCTTTTTGCCTCTGTAAAAGCAGCAAGTGTTGCCTGTGACCTGTAATGATTTGTCGACTCAGTTATGAAATGTTTATTGGAATATGGATTGCAGACGTTTTTGGTCTCTTTACTATGGATGATTTTGTAAAAATCCGTGCATGTTGATATAGGCATAAGTGACATTTTGAACTTTTATTTTTCTGAGGTGCTGTGCGTAGGCTCTGCTTGAATCAAACTTTCAGCAACAAACATTAATTTAAAGGGCATCTGTCAGTAGATTTGTACCTATGAAACTGTCTGACCTGTTACATGTGCACTTGAAGGCAGCTGTGTTGGTCCCATGTTCATATGTGCCCGCATTGCTGAGAAAAATAATGTTTTAATCTATGCAAATGAGCCTCTAGGAGCAACAGGGGCGTTGCCATTACACCTAGAGGCTCTGCTCTCTCTGCAACTGCTCTGCCCTCTGCACGATGATTGACATGGGCCAGACAGCGAAAACGTGATCACACCTGCCAGGGGATGTGGTAGTTTCAGAGAGAGCAGGGCCTCTAGGTGTAATGACAACGTCCCCATTGCTCCTAGCTCATTTGCATATATGGAAACCCATTTTCTCCTAGAGGCTCATTTGCATGTGTTAAAACATGATTTTTGTCAGCACTGCGGACACATATGAACATGGGACCAACAAAAATCATTTCAGCTACCAAGCGCACATGTAACAGGCCACCTAGTTTCCTAGGTACAAATCTGCTGTCAGATGCCCTTTAACATATGTTTTATAAAATTCAGAAGTGTGAAAACTGATCTTGTTGCCAGAACTTAACTTATATTTCTTAAACGGCACTGGAAAAATGAAAGCTTCACGGTGAGTGGTTGATATGGGCAACATCACCATATTCTCTTTTTTTACAGCTTAGATAAATTAGGCCCAATGTTCACCGTCATAGTAAAGTGCATGCGGCAGTGTTGTCATATTCTTACCATAATTACATACTCAGTGAAGAATGATTCCATCGGTAATTAAGGGCCACTAAACCTAAAGTGGAAAGCTTACAGAATAAAATATTTCCGGAGTTTTTGTTAGAACTGGAGATACATGGGTAGATGTTTTCCCGGACATCACTGGGATGGCTGGTTATATCTCCCCAGTTTGTAATGGCTTCTTACAGGTACTGTAGATTGTAGAATGAGGTTTTAAAAAGAAATGATTTTTTCTAAGAGACTTGTCTTTTTTTCTGCAGTTAAAACTGGAACGTGCAGAATGGGGCAGTGATCTTCCAAGTGTGGAGACTCAACTGGAAAATCAACGCCAAGTACACACCAGCGTGGAGGAGTTGTCCTCAAGTTTGCGAGAGGCAAGGAGTTATGAGGTGGGTGTGTAACTGTACTGCATTCATATCCCACACATATATGTAATTACATGGAGTTAGGTCATTATTAAAGCTTTGGATGTATAGGGTCATCTTTTTTTTTTTTTTTAACACTTTATTTATAATTTTATACAGCAGTGTATCGTTGCATAAACATTCTTACAGGAAAAAAATCAACAGTACAAACTGCGTATTTAAGGCATATAGTACATAGAGTCACATGTGAAACATGAAACAACCCATCCCCTCTCCCACCCCAACATGTGTATAGGGTCATCTTGTCAATTACTGGAGTTTCTGCCTACACATTTTTCATCTGAAAGAAATACATAGGGTATGAAGAAATGGAAACGTCAGTTTAAGTTACTTTTAAAATGTCTCTAAATCTTGTTTCATTTCAGGTTAAAATGTCTCCTAATTTCCGCAGCAGCTATAGAGAGACTTTAAACAAGCTGGAAATACAGTACTGCAAACTAAGGGTAAGGCGATAGTTAGTGCAAAGCTATGAATATATGTTTTTACAGCTTCTGAAATGACTACATTTCACTACTGTTCTGTGTAGGAAACGTCAAGCTTCCGATTGCGCCACTTAGAGAGCCTTCATAATTTTGTGTCTCGAGCTACAGCACAGATCATCTGGTTGAATGAGAAGGAAGAGGATGAGCTTGCTTACGACTGGAGTGATGGAAATTCCAACATGGAGATGAAGAAGGATTCCTTTTCTGTAAGTATAGCATTATGCTTGGGGGAATTGATGGTCATGAGATGAGTTGTTTTGCATTGATGCACACACGATGATCACATTGTCAGATCAGCTGAGTTTTATTCTCCTCTTCTCCAGGAACTTAAACTGGAACTAGACCAGAAGCATGATGTCATTCAGTCCTTGCAGGAAACGGCTGAATTGTTGTCACTAGAAAACCATCCAGCAAAACAAACCGTAGAGGTACGCATGTGACACACGTGGGGATGAGGAGAGCTTACATCAATAGTTCTATGTAGACCATACATAATGTGTACTTATCTATTCTCGAATTCCTTTTTTCATTTCAGGCATATAGTGCTGCGGTTGTCTCTCAATGGCAATGGGTACAACAGTTATATCTTTGTGTAGATCAGCATTTAAAGGAAAATTCTGCATATTTCAAAGTACGTTAATTGTCCTTTCTATGCCAAGTACATTTTTTTTTTTTTATATTTTTCAAAGCTAATCTTTCATTGTTATCCAATAGTTCTTCAGTGACGTACGGGAATCAGAAGTTTATCTGAAAAATCTCCAGGAGTCAATTAAAAGGAAATATTCGTCTGACCGCAATACTAGTATGAACCGATTGGAAGACATGCTGCAGGACTCCATGGTTAGACAGAATTCATATCACTTCCTTTTTCAGTTTTTAGCTTTTAAAATATTCTCTTGCCCATCTGCATATGTGGTAACATCTCAGCCTTCATGTTTTTTTTATTAGGAAGAGAAGGAACAGCTCATCCAATCCAAAAGTACAGTGGCCAGCTTGGTAGGGAGATCCAAGAACATTGTACAGCTTAAGCCCAGAAATCCAGAACATAGTCTAAGTGGAACACTGCCCATCAGAGCAATATGTGACTACCGGCAAATTGAGGTAGGAGCTGTGAAAGTTCCAGGAAAACTTTTCCTACTGCAAAGCTTAGCGGAGGTTCACTTTTTCTAGCACTGATAACTTTTTCTGCTTAACAGATTACTATATGTACAAATGAAGAATGTGTACTTGAAGATAACTCTCATAGAACAAAGTGGAAAGTGATCAGCACAACTGGAAATGAGGCGATGGTGCCGTCAGTGTGCTTTCTCATCCCTCCACCTAATAAAGAAGCAATAGATATGGCTGTCAGGTGATTAGACTGTTTAAATGGCTGATGTCACAGCTGCTGAAAACACGGATTCTTTCATCTGTTAACACTTGAACTTTTGCAGGGTGGAACAGCTTTACCAGAAAGTGATGGCGCTTTGGCATCAGCTACACGTAAATACTAAGAGTTTGATTTCTTGGCATTTCCTACGCAAAGATGTTGACATAGTGCAAGGATGGAACATGGACAAGGTGAGATGTCCATGATAAATTAAAGCATAATAATATTTCTACTGAAAGCTCTTCTTATTAGATCTATGTCTTTAGCTCAGGGTTATGCCTCTGGCGGAACGTCTGCAGACTCTATCCAGTCTCCAATCACACCTGGGCGACTTCTTGGAAGATAGCAAAGACTCACAGATATTCTCATCTACTGATCGCCTCAACATCGAGCAAGAAGTAGAGACCTGTAAAGAGCAATGCAGGAAGCTGGTGGACCTCATTGAGGCTGGTGAGGAATTCAACCAATATAGAGAAGCACTAGTAGCTTTTAATCTGACGTGAGGTAACATTTTTTGTGTTTTCCAACCTTTTCAGAAGATAAAGATGAGTCTTTAGCACAAACTTATTTATCAGAACTTCACAACATTCGTCTGCACTTGGAAGAATGTGAACAGAGGCTAGTGAGGAGGATACAGAGTCCTTCAGGCTATGATGGAGAAGCTGTACATGAAAATGCCATCAGGATATCTGAACAAGAGGTTTGCACATGTACAAATTGGTTGGTTTTATAGTGATTCCTGGACTTTTTACTTAATTTCTTCTCATTCTGTATTTTAGAGAATGCAGGAGGAACTGAAGAGATTAAAATCAGAACTGTCAATGGTATCGGAGCGCTGTGACCATTTCTTGCATATGTCTCCATCTGGCTCCAGTACTCCAAATGTTCGCTCACAGCTGGACCTCTTAGTTGGGAAGATGGATCAGGTCTATGGCTTGTCTTCTGTATTTTTGGAAAAGTAAGTGGTTGTCACTAAATAACCCAAATATCTTTTGTTGTTTGGTTTTGCTTAATGTACTGACATGCTTAACTGCCCTTTACACGGTCAGCGAATTGCCTAGATCATCGCTAATGAGCTTTCATAGTAACTGGAGGTGTAACGATCGTTCCCAGAGTAATTGGATCGTTTGTGCGAACACAAAAATCCTTGTTTCTCGGTGGCAGATGGTGCTGTGTAAACATGATCTGCTGCCGTGAAGAATTGGTATGGAGAAGAGCGATGGCATTAGTGATCGCTCCTCCCCATACGCTGGGCGGTTTCCTCCGCTAGCAACCAGATTGTTGGGAAGGAACGTTGCTGGTACATCATCCTGTGTAAAGGGACTTTTACTTCCATCACCTCAGCTATTGTTTTCTCTACTGCTCAAGTGAATTTTCATGTTTCTTAATTCCCTGTCTTCCAGTTGAATGTAATTTGTTACCAACCCCCTATGTCTTTCTCCGTGACTTATTCCTTTTCCATCTTTAGCTGCTTAAATTTTACACTGCATTTTTCAGAAGTATCGTTCATTGAACATTTGTTTGTCAAAAATATATACCTTTTTTCCTTTATCAGAATAGATCTTTTTGGATTTGATCTTCAGACAGCCTGTTATCGAACTGGAGGAGCTGAGCATATTGGTATATAGTGTTACAAAAGATACAGTAGGAGCTTCTAGGCTTAGGAGTCCACTGGGCGGTCCTACTCTGTGACCGTTAGCTATCTCTGTATGCACAGTCATGCAGGGAAGGCTGGCAGAGGTTTTCATGAATCTTTTCTAACAAGGCTATATCTCAGTCTGCTCAGCTCCTGCTCCATAACTTGCTGCCTTTAAGATCAGACACCTTGTTCAACAGAATAGGTTCCCTTTATTTATTGTTAATTGATGCCTATTTGTATTGTAAGATGCATCAACATAGACTTTAAAGGGGTTGTCAGGTTATTTAATATTGATGATCTATTCCTAGTATAGGTCGTCAATATGTGATCAGTGGGATTTCCAGCACCCCCACCAATCAGCTGTTTTAAGAGCACTGCAGCCTCTTACTAGGCCATTGATGTCATGTTCCTTGGTCACATGGTCTAGACCAGGCATCCTCAACCTGCGGCCCTCCAGCTGTTGTAAAACTACAACTCCCATAATGCCCTGCTGTAGGCTGATACCTGTAGGCTGTTTGGGCATGCTGGGAGTTGTAGTTTTGCAACAGCTGGAGGGACGCAGTTTGAGGATGCCTGGTCTAGACGGAGCTCAGTAGTCCTATTCCAGTGACTGTGGCTAAGCTGCAATACCAAGCATAGCCACTGTCCAATGAATGGCGCTGTGCTTGGTAAGCTGTGAGAAGTCTGCAGTGCACACCGGATTTGCACAGCCTCTTCAAATAACTGATTGGCAGGGGTGTCAGGAGTCGGACTCCTACTGATCAGATATTGATCCATGCTGAGGATAAGTCCGTATTAAACACCTGGGCAACCCCTTTAAAGTACATTCTTGGATGAAAATGTAACATTGTCAGAAAAACCTGTACTTAACATCTCACTTGTGCACTTGAGAACCTTTTGCATTTACTATTTTAGGGTACTGTTACATGAGATACAAGTAGTGAAGTAAAAGGTATTGAGACCTTACACAAAAGCGCTATTTACATGGCATTGCTTATACTGTTTGAGTATGCTTTTATTATGTGGGGAATAATGGCTTGAACTCTGTCCATATAATATAGTGGAATAGTCTTTTCACCCTGTTGTTTTAATCTTAGACTGAAGACAGTAGATGTGGTTATACGAAGTCTACAGGGTGCAGAAGCCGTTGTTAAAGGATTTGAAACCCGGCTTAGTCAGGAGGATACTATTGCTGCAGATCCGGTTGCTATTCAGTGTCAACAGGACTTATTACAGGTTGGTGCATTACTACCTTCATTGTGGAGCAGCATACTGATACTTAAAATGGCATTGATAGTATTCACCTGATGTTTTACAGCAATGGCTGAATGAAGCCATAGAGAAAGGCTATGTGATTTCTGCACTGGAGGAGGATGTCGCAAAATCAAAGGAAGTAAGAGACCGCTTAAATCAGAGGACTCAAGAACGCAGTCTTGATGTAGAGCAATATCAAGAGAAGACGGCTAAGCTTCGGGAGCGGTGGAGTGGCGTGCACACTCAACTGGAAACACGGTTTGGGCTTTTTTCCTTTAGGCCCCTTTCAGACGAGTGTGAGTGGATTAGGTCTGGATGCGTTGCAGATGTGTTCAGTGAAAACTGCGCAATTTCGCAAGCAAATACATTCAGTTTTGTTTGCGGTCACGTTCAGTTGTTTAGTTTTTATCGCTCGGGTGCAATGCGATTTAATGCATTTTTTATGCGCGTCATAAAAAAACTGAACCTCTCTTAGCAATCATCTGTGAAAAATGCAGCCCCATTCACCTCTATGGGGCCAGTGTTGCGTGAAAATCGCAGAGTATAGAACATGCTACGATTTTCACATAATGCACAAGTGATGCGTGAAAACCAACGCTCATGTACAGAGCCCCATTGAAATGAATGGGTCCGGATCCCATGCAGGCGCAATGCGTTCACATCACCTATTGCACCCGCGTTGAATACTCGCTCGTGTGAAGGGGGCTTTAAGCTAGCTTTTCAAAGTCAGATGTCTGCTTATCTTTTTACTTAACCGGTTTCTTTTATTGAAATCAGGCAATCCGAATTGGCCACAATAAGAGAAGTATTAAAGAGCTACAGAGGGCACCATGATAGTTTAATCCAGTGGATAGAGGCAACAAAGTCACAGCAGGAAATGATGAAACCTGGACAGTCAGAAGACAGGAAAGTCTTGTCCGAGCAGCTTAATGAACAAACGGTAAGGTTTGACAAAATTAGATTTTGCACCAAGTAGGTGTGTACAAAATCACATTTTAATATGTTGAGTAAAGTACGAATCTCTGTAAAATGGTATTCCATAACTTTTTTAATGTATAAAAGTGCTAGCAGTATAAATGTCACATGCAATGTGTACGTGAGTGCACCTGTGTAGTTACATTTAGCAGCACAATTCACACCATTTGTCACGAAGACGGGGACGAGCCTCCCTAGCGTCACCCGCTATGCTAGGTAGACTTGTCCCCCCGCCTGCTGTTGGCTGCTAACCTCATCTCTCCCACCGACATTGGATGTTTTCATTCGTGCACGGGGAAAAGTAGCAGTGGTGGTGCGGGAATCAGGAGAAGCGCAGGGGTAATTATATTCCCTGTGAGTGGTCCGGCATATGGGGGGGCTGTTTATAGTATTGGATAACTCCTTTAAGCCGTATTTACATGTCAGTATTTTGGTCAGTGATTTTCCATCAATGATAGCGAGCCAAAACCAGGACTTTTAGCTCACAATCACTGATGAAAATCACTGACCGATACCTCAACCTGCTTTTCACTGCCATCACAGCTTTGTCAGGAGGCAATTTAGATCAAAAACTTCAGGGATTAACTAGTAAAATGGCAAAGTGAGCTCACCTGCACATGTGCACCATGGTTATCTGGAAGTAGAGGAAAGTGGGTACATGTGGAAATCCGCCAAACGACTCCAGAAGTTGAGATATCATGTGGATTGGGTAACGGCCTTTCTCCTGACAGCTGGTCGGTGCATCAGATGAAAAGACAGTTACCTCATGACTGGGAAACTGATTTTCACCAAAATGTACCTGGCCTGCAAAGTAATGATGTTAAATGGCTTTAGGATAAAGTAATCTATAGTGCATTACCATAATAGTGCACCATTAACAATGTAAACATGAAAATTGATATGCACCCATAATAATATGAATAAAAAGAAAAATATGCTACAATAATACCTAATATAAATACAAATGGCTTCATAAGGTTGTATGTGCGCCCACACATACCTAACCAAATAATTCACTGTGTGAACAGTAAGATATGTACATTAATATATAAAAAATACAACAAAAGGCATTGAATTACACCACACTAGTGAGAAACTAAGCTAATGTGAATACAAAGTGATAAAGAATACTTCCCTCATCCCATATGTTCTTCAGAAACCGGTCATACATAAAGCTGATCTTGTTACCATATTGAGGCAAGAGTCACTCATACCATAGGACATTTATAATAAAGTTTACCGTTTTGTGAGGCAATATTCATGTATACCCTAGATCAGTGATGGCAAACCTTTTAGAGACCGAGTGCCCAAACTGCAGCCCAAACCCCACTTATTTATCACAAAGTGCCAACACAGCAATTTACCCTGAGTACTACAGTCCAATATAGTGTATCTTCTGTGTACTTTATCATTTAGCTATCATAGTCTGCTTACCTTCAGTTCACTGCTTGTGCCGTTCATAGCACGCTCTACGCTGATGAACGATAGGAAAAGTCTAACGCTACTGGTACACCATAGACTTTTTCCAGGGTGTGGGTGCCCACAGAGAGGGCTGTGAGTGCCGCCTCTGGCACCCGTGTCATAGGTTCGCCACCACTACCCTAGATGATCTATAATAAAGTGTACTAATGTTCTGTGAAGTGAGATTCACTCATTCCCTAGGTGATTTCTTTTTATATTGCTGGACATTGTGGGCCTCCATTTTCTTAGGTAAATAACTTGAGTAGGTACTGGCTGGTGGTGGCCAGAATGATGGAAACATCCAAACTGTCTTCTCTCCGCTGTTTGCATAAAGAACATAGCAGTGAATGGGAAATGTACTGTTTCCAGAACTTGCAAGTTACCAGCAACAATGTAGCTCACTGTGCTACCCTGATTACGTATCTCCCTTTCCACTGCTATGTGAGTTAGGGAAACAGCGAGGTGCAGCAACCACTTACTGAGCTCATTCCAATATCATCCATCCAAGCCAGTTGACCCATCAGTATGGTTTTGTCATTGGGGAGTTAAGTGGTTACTCTGGAGAAACAACCCAATTAGGAGTTTAAAGGGGTTGTGCTGCGGCATAATGTTAATGACTTGTGCTCGGGTCATCAATATCAGATTGACAGGGGTGGAACTCCTGGCACCCCCACTGATCAGCTGTTTGCACAGTGCTCGTGCAGGTGCTGCACCCTTTTCAGAGTTTGCGGTCTCCTTTGCAGTGGCAGTACAGTGTAATTAAAACTGCTCGTCCAATGGCGTACATAGAGAAGTAAGGGCTCCATAGCAAGGATCAAACCAGACCCCCCACACAGGACAGAAGGATTTCCGCCTTAACCCCTTTCAATGACCCTTGGGCCATTTTTTCCACTGCCTCGCTTGCTAAAACTTGTTTCTTTAGAGGGCAGGGTCCTGACCAAGGCGCCAAGAAGAGGAGATAATCCCAACTGGGCCCCCTCTTGCCCTGGGCCCCATAGCAGTCGCATGGTCTGCCACTATGGTAGTTACACCCCCGCACTCGTCCCATTCACTTGATTACACTGCACCACTGTAGCAAGGGAGACGGCGTGCAGCTACGAGCACCATGACCCCTTCATACAGCTGATCGGTGGGGGAGCTGCAGGTCAGATCGCCCGCCGATCTGATATTGATGGCCTGTCCTGAGGATAGGTCATCAACATTACACAACGGCACAACTCCTTTAAATGTATTGTATGTGGCACAGATCTGGAATATATGTGGTATGCATTTTCGTGTCGCACAGTGTAGTCTTTATATATAGAGGTCTTCTTTTTCCTGTTCATACTTTAGCCTCAAACATTTTTCTTTTCTTTTTTTTAGGCACTGGTGGCTGAAATAGAGCGGAATCAGCCTCGTCTAGATGAATGTCAGGCCCTTTCCCAGCAGCACTCTGTGTCTGTGAAGGTTAGTGCTATGAAGTGCAGTCTACCTCAGTGTCTATTCAATATTTTTGTTTCTTTTACACAATCATGGTTTATAAAAAAAATTGTTGGACAAATTACTTTTTCAAGGATTATGAACTGCAGTTGATGACATACAAGGCCTTTGTAGAATCGCAGCAGAAGTCACCACTAAAGCGGAGAAGAATGCCTTCTACCTCAGATGTTCTTACACAAGAGGTAAGGCGATATATATTTTTCTATGAGTTTGTATGCTGTATATGTGCAACATATCCTGAAGTTGTTCCCTTTCTTCAGTTTATGGATCTCCGCACTCGTTACACTGCTCTGGTGACTTTAACTACACAGCATGTCAAGTACATCAGCGACGCCCTACGGAGACTTGAAGAAGAAGAGGTATTGTTTTGTAGATATGGGATGTATGCAAATCAACCTGCAGTAATCATTACATCTATTTTTCTTGTGCTAATGGTTAATTACATAAAGGCTCCTTTTACACTGCCAGATATTCGGGCAAATTATATTTAACAAGTGTTCATATGAACGCTCGTTAGCCATAATTGGCCTGTTTTAAAGGTGCCACTGAGCATAATTGGTGCAGTCACCAAAATCATCGTTTGTGGGCAGCACAATTATTCTGTATGGGGACATGCTATGGCATTAGTGTTCACTCCTCCCTATACCGTGGAGATCACCTCTGCATGTAAATGCTCAGATCACCTCTACTGATCAGCAGGCGATTGTCGGAAAGCAATTGTCTACTCAGTCAAGCAGCTTAAAGGGGCCTATAGACTGGCTGCCTTGTGTTAAGGTATTTCCGTTTATTATGGGAATAGAGATAGCTTAACGCCACTGACAACTTTGGAAGGAAAGATAAATCAAACTTGATGTCCACTGTTTTCCCCTTTAATGGCTTTTATAAAATAGTGTAGAAAGTGTAAGAATAAATACCAAAACGCATGTCAATCAAAATAAATCAACAGTAAGCTAGCTGCCGAATTTATATAAAGATATATAGATGGTGGTAATTCTTTGCATAGGTATGCCTCAACATTGAAATTGCAGCGCCAGGAAGAAAACGTTGTTGAATAATGGAAATCACAGAATTGACTTGTTAATGATATGCAAACAGTAAAAAAATGAAAACAAAATATTCAAAAGATTTCGATTTGTTCAAGTATCGAATATGAGTGCCAAGCACAATACACACGCTTATACGCCTTGGCACACTATCAATGAGGTTATTAATGTTTGTCTGAGGAATGTTCTGCCACACTGAATGCACTCAAATCCTCACGATCTGCTCATGTTTCTCATGTTTAGGCCATGCAGGCTGCTCACAGTAGCACATGCAACATGTGGCCTGGTGTCCTGTTAAAAAAAAAAAAAAAAGCTTTGGAGAAATGGTTGTACTAGGGTTGTCACGATACCAAAATTTTGATTCAATTTCGATACCATAAAAAAGTTTCGCGATACCATTCGATACCACGCAAAAAAAAATAAAACACAAAAAAAAGCCGCATGCATTCCGCATTTTATGAAACGTTGGCCCATAATAGAACAGTCCTACCCTATATTTGGGGGGACAAAGTGACTAAAAAATAGCGAGTCGCACGGTTTTTATGATTTTTTTCTTCTGTTACGGCATGCACAGCGTATGAGATGTTTTTCAATATTTTAATAGTTTGGACTTTTCGGACGTGGCGATATGTAATATGTCTCTTTATTGTTTATATATTTTGTATGTAAAATTGGGAAAGGGGGTGATTTAACCCCTTAAAGACCCCCTCCGTACATGTACTGCGCTGGTGGACGTCACTTAAGGACCAGCGCCGTACATGTACGGCGGGCTGATCTCCCAGGTGCAGGAGTTGCGCCCACCCGATCAGCGGCACGGACCTGGCAGTTGCTGACAGCCGGGCCCTTGCTGCATACGCCAGGATCGGTGAAAACACTGATTCCGGAGTATTAACCCCTTGTTTGCCGCGGTCAAAGCTGGTGGCAGCATGCAGAGAGTTTGCAGAGGGTACAGGTGCCCTCCGCATCTTCATCGGGTCCCCGCACTGCAGTGGCGGGAAACCAATGGCAGAGAAGGCAAGCCTGATGCCGTCCATAGGCATTGGGCTTTGTCTTCTACGGAAGCCTGAGATCTAGCCCTTAAAAAAGAAAAAACAGACACATTGGGTATCGCCGCGTCCGTAACAACCGGATCTACAAAAATGTCACATAATCCACCCCCTCACCTAAACGCTGTAGAACAAATAAAATAAAAACTGTGCTAAAACAATCTTTTTTTTGTCACCTTACATCACAAAAAGTGCAACACCAAGCGATCAAAACGGCATATGCCGCCCAAAATAGAACCAATCAAACTGTCATCTCATCCCGCAAAAAGTGAGACCCTACATAAGACAGTCGCCCAAAAAATAAAAAAAACTATGGCTTTCAGAATAAGGAGACACTAAAACAGGATTTTTTTCAAAAATGCTTTGATATGTAAAACTGAAACAAACAACCAAAAAGTTGTAGTAGTAGTCATATTTGGTATTGTCGCGTCCGTAACAACCTGCTCTATAAAAATAATACATGATCTAACCTGTCAGATGAACAATAAAAACAGTGCCCAAACAGCTATTTTTTGTTACATTACCTCTCAAAAAGTGTAATATAGAGCAACCAAAAATCATATGTACACTAAGATAGTACCAACAAAACTGCCACCTTATCCTGTAGTTTCATGACATGGCGACTTAAAATTATCCAAGTGAAATCTGCCCTCCAAAAACCACATGGCACTCCTTTCCTTCTGTGCCCTGCCGTGTGCCCATACAGCAGTTTACGATCACAAATGGGGTGTTTCTGTAAACTACAGAATCGGGGTAATAAATATAGAATTTTGTTTGGCTGTTAACCCTTGGTTTGTTAGCGGGAAAAAAATGGATTAAAATGGAAAATCTGCCAAAAAAGTTAAATTCTAAATATGTTTCTACATTTTCCTTTTATTCTTGTGGAACACCTTGACCGGTGTAGTTTCTAAAATGGGGCCATTTATGGGTGGTTTCTATAAGCCCCACAAAGTGACTTCAGACCTGAAACCTTAAAAATTGGGTTTTGGAAATTTTCTAAAAAATTTTAAGATTTGCTTCTAAGCCTTCTGACATCCCCAAAAAAGAAAATGTAATTTACAAAATTATCCAAATATAAAGTAGACATATGGGAAATGTAAATTAATAACTATTTTAGGAGGTATCACTATGTGTTTTAAAGGCAAAATTTGAAATTTTGAAAATTGCACATTTTTCCCAATTTTTTGTAAATTTTGGTATTTTTTTATAAATAAAAATTAAATAATTTGACTCAAGTTTACCACTGTCCTGAAGTACAATATGTGACGAGAAAACAGTCTCAAAATGGCTTGGATAAGTAAAAGCGTTTTAAAGTTATCACCACATAAAGTGACACGTCAGATTTGCAAAAAATGGCCTGGTCCTTAAGGTCAAAAATGGCAGTGTCCTGAAGGGTTAAACTTAATATTTTGGTGTTTTTTTCTTTACTTTTTATTTAATAACTATTCCCCCCCCCCATAGGGGCTAGAACCTGGGATCTTTTAATCCCTTGTCCTATTCATCCTAATAGAACTCTATTAGGGTGAATAGGACTTCACACTCTCCCTGCTGCCCTGTGCTCTGTGCTCACAGCAGCAGGGAGCTTACCATGGCAGCCAGGCATTCAGTAGCGTCCTGGCTGCCATGGTAACTGTTCGGGTCCCCGCGATTTCCCTGCTCGGGCTCCGATCAGAAACTGCCACCAATGAAGAGGGGAAGGAGGGTTCCCTGTGGCCACTGCCACAGGGACAGTGGCTAATACTGGTGGGGCAAATCCTGGTATTGAATCGATCCGGGTACAAAAGTATTGATTGGGTATCGATATTTTGATACCCGTGGAACCCTAGGTTGTACCAATGGTTACATGACCAAATCAATGTAACCCTATGCTGTTAGCATACCTAAAATGTAGAATAGAGGTTCGGCTTCTGTACATTATGCCACCCACACCATAATCCTGGGGGTAGGACTGGTGGACATTCCCTTGTGAAGACTTCATCATAGCATTGCCTACTTGGTCTCCAGACTGATCTCTGGCTATCAAGACCAAGACAAAAGCAGAACTGTTAGCTGAGTAGGATAGACCTCTGTTCCAGCCTTCATTGCTGTTTTGTACACCAGGGATCAGCAACCTCCGGCACTTCAGCTTTTTAGAAAATAGAACTCGCAGAATGCTTCATACAATTCTATTGGAGATAAAAGAACTGCCAAACATGTTCCATCATTCCAGTTCATCATTATTTTCTCAACCACCGGGACACGCATTGTTGACCAGTGCTGACATATTGGCCTAGGCACATAATAATCTGCCAGAGTGATAAATCAAGGATTCTCAGTTCCTTTCAGTTTGTGGGAAGTGGTAATGACTGTCACATCGACAGATAGACGGCATCGCACAATAATCTCACACGGCTTGATAAGATTTTTGAGGTTTTATGTGGCTAAAGAACTTTGCTTTCAATCTGTCTCTTATGCTTTTCCCACGTGCCGCATATTGGAGCTAGGTGCTTAAAAATGTGATAATTTGCAGAACTTAGCCACACCAGCTACTTCCTGGATTTGCATAACATTATGGCTTGCCCTTCTTGGTGTTGCAATTTCAATGTGGAGGAGTGTAATAACGTGTTTATAGCACTTTATTTAATTTGTAATGCTCAATTCCAATTTCAAAAGTTTAATTAACAGTGCTGCAATGAGTAATGACTTTCAAATTAAGATGATAATTGCTCATTTCTCGTTAATGTCATTGGGGGCCACAGCACCATGAGTATACGCCCAGCTACCACTAGGAGGCAACACTAGATATGAAAAAGGTTGGCTCCACCCAGGGCTATACCCTCTTCACAGACACTAGGCTAATCAGTTTTAGTCTAGTGTCCGTAGGAGGCAGACATGCTCTTCTCCTGCAGGTCTTGCTGCTACTTTTTTTTGCTTTTTTCTTAATTTTTTTATTTTTTCTCTTCACTTTACAGGTGAAGGTTTTATCCTGCAGCAGGGGTTTTTCATCCACTTTAGTAGCACCCCCTGCGGGCGCGTATTTTTTTTTTCCTCTTCCCAGCACCCTGCAGGATTAGTCCGCTGTGGGTGCCTCATTTTCGGCTACACTATCTACTCTAGCCCCTTCTGCCTGGACTAGGCCAAACACTTTCCCGCCATTTTTCCGGCTTCCTGTTTTTATTCTAGGGGTGTTGCCTCCCTCATGGCATCTAGAGGTCTCTGCACGGTGGTTTATGTTGTGGCAGGTCCCCTTGCCCTCCATTGCTCCCCCTGGGTTGCATCTGCTCCTGCTGTGACTGGGGGTTGCTGTGCTTTGGCCCGGCTGGCCTGCATTCGGTGACTGGATCCTGGGCTCAGTCGGGTTACCCTAAACTCTGTTCAGGGGTCACCTTTTCCCCACGTGGGTCCCTCATCTCCACCGTAGTCTGCTCCCATTCTCAGCTATGATGATATTATGGCGCTATTACCTCCCCTCATGCGGCAGCGAAGTACAGATGCCATCCCCAGACACTGTATTCATCACTCTTTTCTGGTTCTAGTATGCATCTGGCACCCCATTACCGTCGTCCTCAGTAGTATACTTGTACTATCTCAAGGCGCTGTATCCGACAAACCATCCTGATTGTAGTATGTACCTGGTAACCATATGTTCTCCCCCCCCCCCCTTTTTGGGCAGAGTTGCAATTGTTAGATCCATTATATGGCTGGCCAGTTCAGATCTGACCCTCTGAGTGCACAAGTCTTCTAATTGCCCCTGTCTTAGGCATGATTTTTACTTTTATTGCTTGACACACTACTTAACAGGACTTCTCAGTCCTGTTATGCACCAGACAACCACACTTCCTCCACCATGGGCAGGTTTTTGGCTATCATGCTAGGTTTGTTTTTTGTCAACCCTATAAAGTACTACTGTATTCCGCACAGCCGCGTTACCCCATTTCATGGATGGAGTACTCGTGTTGTTGTTACTGCCTCTCTGCTTTGTTTTCACAGAGTTACATGGCCCAGTCCTGGCAGAGTACCTGGATCACCACTGGATGCTCTATCCTGCAGGGACAGGCAGCATTGTGAGCACCAGCTGCTACTGCAGTTTTCGGGTCATTGCTGGATGTCCTCTCTGATATGGCTGTTACAGGACTAGTGAGCACCACACACCTACTTGGCGGGTGGAATTTTCCGCGGCTCGCTCTGGTATCGGACATGGTTCAGTAGTTCTTGCATGGTCCTAGCGTTCTTGGTACTCTCTTACATTCTCTGATTAGTTGTGCTACTTGACAGAAGTGCCGTTCGCTTGGGCCTTTCCGTTGTCTGCACCTGTCAGTTTCTTCCCCCTACCTTGGGGGTTTTATTGTGCTCTGCTGGTAGCTGGTTTCAACATGTCAATGTAGTCTCTCCCAGCTTCCCCTGGTAAATTCTGCATCCTTTTACGACATATGGATATCTGGCGATTCTTTTACAAAATCCAGGGTGCTGTACTTGCCCCTTTCCGGGGCAGTGTTATACAGTATGCTAGTCACTACACTTAGGACGGTTGATTAACCATGGCTGATTTTTTTTCCCTATGGTTGCTACATTTCATTTTTGCTTTGATAATCTGGCTATTATTGTCCTCATGTGGTCCAGTTCTGTGGACTCTACTTGAGCCTCTGACTGGGTAATCCTGCTTGGAGTCTCTGCCCCAATGATTCTTAGACCATCTAGCTAGCCGTTTCCTCTGGGGATACTACTCATGGCATCTCTGACCGCACATCCTCTGTATGACAGCTGCTTCTTTGGGCCCGGTTTGGTTCTTTTCCCTCCTGGGTCCCCATTGGCTTGTTTCCCTCTTGAGATTCCAACCTCACTTCCCGTCTACCCAGGTTCAGGTCCTGGTACCTGGGAGTTTGTTGCTCCCGTTTGCAATTTGCACTCTCATTGGCCATTTCTGGGATAGAGCTTTCCCTCGATTTGAGAACTGTTCCTCCTTAGTCTGTTTGGAGTCCTTTCTCTTCTACTGCAATATCTCTCAGACGAGTGTGTCCCCACTTGTATTACCAGGGCCTGTGACTGGTTCCTTTTTCATGTGAGACTTCATGTGGCCAGGGATTTCTCTGGTCTTACATTTCACACTGCTATTTTGGCTTGATTCTTGCCTTCTTTGTGTGGGAACCATGTCTTTACGTTCCCTTCTCCTGGCCATTACCAAGGACCCCCTTCTCCCCCACAGGTTGGCTGCTTTCTCTGGCAGGATGGGGTTTCCACCTTCTCATAAGATGTTTCTCTTTTCCCACCTGCCTTGCAGTAGAAGAAGGCTTGCTTCCCTTCCCATGGTGAGTCTTTACTATTCTTTCTCTCAATCGTTCAGCCTCCAGTGCTTCCTTGTTTCCTCTCTACCCTCGCCTTCACATGGTGTTTGCCATGAACAGGACATGTTTTTGATCTGAGACAATTAAGAGTTTTTTCCCTGCCGGGTCCTCTTACTGGTCGGTTTCCTTTGCTTCCAGGCCTTATGGAATCGCCTTCCTTTTGCCACAGGGTCTTCCTTTAGTTTGTCTCCAGGAAGTATTTTTTCCTTGGTTTAGGACTGCTCCAGCCCTTTTCCCAGGCATTTTCTCTCCTGCCAGGTTCCCTCATGGTCTAATTTTTCTTGTTGGGTCTGTCCTCTTATATTTCCTCCTCCTGGAGCATCCTTCTATTTGCAGAGCGCTAGCCATTACCAACGGATGCCTTCCGGTTGTGCTGCTGTCCTGTTTCTTCAGGGGGAGCCCTGGTTCTTCCAGATCCTTCCTCTGGCTCTCTAGTGCACACTTGTTAAAATCTCGGTTCCTGCGCAGGACATCTAGCCCTGCCCCCTATCCTCTAGCTTCTTTATTTTTCCCACCTTGGGTGGAGCTGGGTGTTTCCCTTTGTTCCTTTCTTGCATATGGCCTTTTTTCCCCAAGCACTTGTCCTTGGGATCCTGGTGGTCTCCCACAGTTTTTTTTTTTCTTTGGACTCCTCCTGGTCCTGGAACCTCTTGGCTCACTTCCGGTCCTGTTGGGTCACATGGTTCTCCTGCACCTGTGCGCCCAACTCTTTGCATGATATTTCCTTCCCACCCTCAGGGACTGTTTTGTGATGTCCCATGGTGCTGTTTCCCCCAATGACATTAATGAGAAAATTCTAATTTTGTACTTACCGTAAAATCCGTTTCTCGTTCAATTCATTGGGGGACACAGATCCCACCCTTTGTTTTCATTTCTCTTTCGGTCACCGGGCTGCTGTTCTTCTTCCTTCCCCGGTCAAGGACATGTTGGTTCTTTGCTTTTGTTTCTCTCTCCTACTGCTATTGGTACAAACTGATTAGCCTAGTGTCTGTGGAGAGGGTATAGCCCACCTGGGCGGAGACTAGCTTTTTCATATCTAGTGTTGTCTCCTAGTGGTAGCTGGGCGTATACCCATGGTGCTGTGTCCCCCAATAAATTGAATGAGAAACGTATTTTATGGTAAGTACAAAAATCCAATAAAAAAAATATATAGTATTTTTGTAGCACCTATGTATAACAGGATAATATTTTTTCTTTCATATAATGCCATAATTGTTGGATATTTTTTGCATCCCTGTAGAAAGTCCTTGAAGAAGAGAAAGAAAAGCATGTTGAGGATCTGAAACAACTGTCTAGTTGGGTTTCTAGCCTGTCCCATATGGTGTCATCACGTGGAGGGAACAGTGCTGATCTGAAAAAGTCCATTTCCGAGAAAAAGGTATACAGTTACTTGGCTTGCACGCCGTCGTGATTATTTCTGCAGTTGTTCTTTATGATGTATAATACATCTTGCTTTAACCGGTTATATTTTGTGTAATTCTGCTTGAATAGTCTTATATAAACAAAGACACATTTGTCATTTTTTCCCCTAGGCACTAAGTGAAGAGCTTCTCTCAAAAAAAGATGAAGTTTCTGAAGCTATTAAGTCTATGCAGATCTTCCTGGCCAAGAACAGTGATAAGTGGGTGCCACTGGTTATATGTAAAGATGTTTGCTTTGTAGAATGTAGACATGATTCACACAAGCATGGAAACACTTTGTGTAAAGGGTTAATGACCAGATCTGATCGTGTTTTAGTGCTAAATATAAAGCTCATACGGTGATGTAATTAACATGAATTATGCATAAAGATGACAGATAATGGAACTATAATGATGCATGGCACTAAAACAATTTAGTGTTCCACAATGAATATCTGATCATTAAAGATTTTCCAAAGTTTTAAAGCTACTATCATTTCATCTAAATGTCTGTAAAGAAAAAGAGTGATGAAGTATCTTTACTGTAAGACTTCTTTCACACTAGCATTAGGTTTGTCCGGCAGGCTATTCCGGCGGGGGAACAGCCTGCTGAATCCATACTAACGCTGGCACACGTGCTGCTGGAAGTCCGACCCGGCCCCATACAATATAATTATAGTGAATGGGGCCGGACCGAACTTCCGGCAGCACACGCATGCAAGCATAAGTACGAATCCGACCAAGACTATGGAACTCTCTGCCTGAGGAGGGGGAGATGGTGAACTCACTAAAAGAGTTCAGTAGGAGCCCGGATGTATTTCTGGAGTGTAATATTATTACAGGCTATAGTTTCTAGAAAGGGGTCGTTGATCCAGGGAGTTATTCTGATTACCTGAATGGAGTCAGGAAGGATTTTTTTCCCCTTAAAAGAATGAAAATTGGCTTCTACCTCATGTTTTTTTTTTTTTTTACTTCCTCTGGATCAACTTTTCAGGATAACAGGCCGAACTGGATGGTAGTATGTATTTTTATAGCCTTATAAATTATGGGGGAGATTTATCAAACTGGTGTAACGTAGAACTGGCCTAGATGCCCATAGCAGCCAATCAGATTCCACCTTTCATTTTTCACAGCTTCTTTGGAAATTGAAAGGTGGAATCTGATTGGTTGCTATGGGCAACTAAGCCAGTTCTACTTTACACCAGTTAGAAAAATCTCCCCCTATGTCACTGTGTTACAAAGATGGTGTGCCTCACTGCAAGGGTATAATATTTGCTACCATGTAGAACAGGGGTCAGCAACGTTCAGCGCTCCAGCTGTTGTGAAACTACAATTCCCAGCATGCTCCATTCATTTCTATGGGAGTTCTGAAAAGACAGAGCATTCATGCATAATGGGAGTTGTAGTTTCACGACAACTGGAGTGCCGGAGGATACCTACCCCTGATGTAGAAGATGTTTCCTATCTAATCAGTTTTTTCAGATCTTGTGACACCATTGCCTTTTTTTGATTATGAAAATTCTGTGAGCTCTCTTTTATTAAATTAGTTATCTGGCTATTTTATTTTAATCTCATCTCACCCACAGTGGCGAATCTTATAGGAATTGCATAGTGATTTATTATTTTTACTTTGCCGAGTGAGCGTTGTGCTCCATGCACGTCCTGAATCACGTTTTGTGCAAAGAACACGTGATCCTAGCCTGGTTTCAACCCATAATGTTCGCTGGTTGCAACCCTATACATTGTGGTTTGAAACCAGGCTTGGATCATGTGCCCTGTGTACTGCCTGTGATCCCGGAACTGCCTGCAACATAATGAGATCGGGGAGCACAACACTCCCCCGGTAAAGTTAAAAAAATAATTAATCATAATGCAATTCTTGCAAGACTTGCCACTGTTAGTAAGAGATGAAAAAAATAACAGGATAACCACTTGAAGTGGTGAAAACCTTCAGACATTTTATTCAATTTAATATTTTTCCAAACCATACTAAACTATGGCTCAGTCAGTAGTTATATCACATTAAACTTGGGATTGACTAACTTGTTACAAAGCCATATGAATGAGTGGGGAAATCTTAACATCTGTGGCCAGATTTAGTAGATTAATCTCCATTCTCTTTGTTCCAATAGGTTGTCACCTGAGGAGAAAGGGGAGATCTCTTCTCAGATCCAGGAGCTGAAGGACACCTATAATAAACTCTGTGAAGAGTCTGATAACCAGATACAAGTGCTTCATACTGAGCTTGCTTGGGAGGCTGAACAAAAGGTATTAAATACGACATCCCATTTTCCGTATGTTCACATATGTAGAAATGTGTGTGTAGTGATAATAGTATGTAGAGTCATTTATTGCCATCCTCATTTCAGAAATAGGTGGATTAGTTATTATATTTTAAAGGGCACCTATTATTTTAACTCTCTTCTCACATGTCACAGTGTAATGTCAGAGGTTTTGATTGGTGGGGTCCAGGTACTGAGATCCCTACCGATTGCTTGAACACAGGGGCAGACGTGCTGCGCTGACCTCTGTGCCCTGTTAGCGAGTAGTGTATGGATTCATAGATGTCGGAACACTTCTGCCTCTTTGTTTTAGCAGTCGGACCCCCACTTATCAAAACTTCATACATTTGACTATGACGTGAGAACTTGTTAAACCTATAGGCACTCTTTAAGCTCTTTAATGTTGTCTTGGGAGGAGAGAGATCTATGTGGCTTGTGTAAACGACTTCCTCCTTAATTATATTCCTTAGTAGCTTGTAACCTTTCCAACCACTTTAAGGATTAAGGGGCATTGGATAAAACAACAATAATTAGCTCCCTTTATACGTCACCGTAAAATGAGGTTTGTATTTGGAGCCTTACCATTCCTGCTAAAATAATAGGTTACTAGCCGGCATCCCATAGCAAGAAGTCTTCTGCTGAGATGCTGCCTTTCTCTTCTCAAATGCATCCATTTAGTTGAATGGAGTATTTTTGATTAGATGAAGTTATCAATAGGATAGTGGTGACTATTAGATCAGCAGGGGTCTTACTGCTGGGTCTCCTTCTCCCTCCGAAAATGGGGGCCTGTACCCCCAAAATGAATTGAGCAGTAGGTCGAGCAAGCACACTGCCTCTCCATTCATTTTCTATGGGACTGCTGCAGATATCAGAGTACAGCACTTGGCTATTTCTGGCAGTCCCATGGAGAGGAATAGAGAGCATTGTACATGCTTGGAGGTCTGGACTGCAAGCAATCTTATATAACTTCATCTAACCAGAATACCCCTTTAAGGTTACCCCATGTCATTTTGTGCTGCGCTTCATGTGAGTTTTCTGTCAATCGCACATCCTAACCACATTTCTGTCTGTGCTGTTTTATTGTGTTTAATACGTGCACGTGACTGTCTCAGTAGAGAGTGAAACTACCACATTCACCTGACAGTATTTGTTCTTCAGTAACCATATCCCCTTTTTGCTTTTAACAAACGTGTGGAAACGGTGGAGCACAATAACCGATGCGGAAGTTTATTATTTGTACTGAGCACGATGTGTCCTGTTTATGTCTTAAAAACAATTAACTAGCACCCCTGCTTATGAGTTCCACTAACCATCCAGAGGCTACGTATATACTGTACAAACCTCTGGGTTTAAAAAGTATGGAGTGGAAGATCCCTGTACATGGGGTCCGTGTTCCAAACAATGCTGGCATGCTGGAAGCTAACACCAAAGCTTTTCCTGTGTGTTATACCTCCTCGCAGTCGAGGTTCTCTTGTCTGTTACCTTTCAATGACACTTGCTGCAACTCTGGTAAGTAAACTATTTTGTATGTTCTACTTCTATAATTGTATTGTCCTTTAACCTCGGTTTTCCTTATTTTGCTATGCGCAAGCAGATGCATGTAGATAACATTGTAAACAGCCAAGTCGGTATGTGGGTCTTGCACGAGGTGTAAGTGCTTGCTAGTCTGTCTTTTATCTGGTTAGCCCATACTTGAGCAAGTTGCATGGTCTGTGTTGGAGAAAAAAAGATTGTCATTGATTGAAAAAACTATAATTATTGGTGGTGGGTATCTTGAAATCATGTAAGGTTGAGTTTTTTCCCCATATTTGTTTGTTCTGTAATGTGTTTTTCCCCCACAAATTAGTCTTGAAAGTCAGTTTTGTGCTGCATATTTGCTGGTGGTAGTCTATATTGCTCTTTAAAGGGGTTATCCCACGAAGAATATACTGGTGGACATGTATACTTAGCCACTCTTCCCTCAACCAGTTCTCTGCATTGTGATCATCTGATCACTAGAAAACAGCCGATAGAAATAGTTTTCTGCTTTACTTGTCAGGGAAAGACCAGATTCCCTACAGCAACATGGCAGTATAGCTGAGAAGACCCCCTTTTTAGGATTGTAAAGTAAGAAGGTGCTGTATTGTTAGCTGCCAGGGGGGAAAGGAGACTGATTCTCTTCAGAGCTGGCCCCTTGCAGCACCAGAGCACATGTAATCAAAAGTTAATGAAAAAGATATTTTATGCTAGAAACACAGCAGATTGCTTTAAAACCACTATTAATGTCATGTTTGAATTTTAGTTTGAAAATGATTCATGGGATAACCCCTTTAGTATCTCTCGTACAACATCTTTGTAGCTTTAGATGCATGCTGATTATTATTTTTTTTTCCCCACTTGGTAATTCCATTTTTCCCTGATATTGTGTTTCTCTTATTCTAGGGGAGTCCCACAATTGCTGGAGTTATAGATTTGGGATCTATGGAGATTTTTCCCATATTCTGGGCAATGCAGAAAGGTCTCATTGACCAAGATACTGGCTTCATGCTTTTGGAGGCTCAGATTGTCTTGTCTGGCTTGATTTTTCCTGAAACGAATGAGAAAATGACTTTAGAAGAAGCTCTTGAGAAGAAGAATATTGATCTAAGGATTTTTCAGCGTCTTCATCCTCTGAGTGTAGCAAACTCCTTGCTAGAAATACACAAAGATGAAGAGCACAAAATTCATGTCCTTGTTACTGCCATCAAAGAAGGAAAAATCCCTGAAAGTGTTGGTCTGAAAATCTTGAACATTTATCTATCGTCTGGCACACTTCCACCATCTACTGATGCAGAACAGTCTGTCCAGCGTATGCTAGTTAGTAGCAACTTAATGGAAAAGATTGAGACATCTTCTAAGACCTTTATTGATCCAAACACTGCAAAACGAGTGAGTTTAAAAGAAATCATGGAAAGCTGCATAATTCATGAATCCACCGGCCTAAGGCTCATCCCGGTCAAACAGCTAGCTGGTGGAATGGTGTGTCTCAGATCAGGCAAAAAAGTCAGCATCTTTAAGGCAGTGCAAGAAGGACTCATCGACAGACAAATCGCTATAAGACTGTTAGAGGCGCAGTTGTTTGCAGGTGGAATAGTAGATCCGAAAACTGGGCATAGACTTAGTGTTGATGAAGCAGTGAGATACCATTTGATGGACAAGGATATGGCTTGTGCTTTACTTTCACGACAACTTATTGATGGTGGCGTTATTGATGTTGCAGCTGAACAAAGAATTTCATTGGACGAAGCAGTGAAATGCCATCTTATAGCACCAAAGCTTGCTCTTCTTGTATTGGAGTCACTGACCTCACTGAAGGGCTTTCTATGGCCAGAATCTGGTGAAGTCATTCCTGTTTCAGATGCCCTTCAAGAAGGCAATGTTTCTACTGAACTGGCAATGAAAGTTCTTGGCCACAGACATCAGATTCAAGGCCTGTATTTCTTAGAAAAGAAAGAAGTTATGTCTTGGGACAGAGCCATTAAGTGTGGTATCCTAGATGAAAACAATGCCAAAGCGTTACAGTCTAGCGTAATTCCGGATATAGCATCCAGTGTCTCAGCAGAAAGCACCCATCAAGCTGAGGTCCAGCCATTCTCTGGAACTAGCAGCTCACATCCTGTTGACAAGAGCGTCTGGGACATTCTGAAGAATTCACAGTCTGAAGACAAAGAAAAACTGGTGACTTCTTTAAGACACTTGAGCTACATAAACTTTCAGAATGGTCAGAGACTATTGCTTATTGAAGAAAACAATGTTTCTGAGCTGCTCTTAGGAAAGCGTCAAAACAATTTTAGTGGAGAGAGTCCTGATCTTAAACACTTTGCTAATACAAATGTTTATGATGTAGAACAGACTAGAGGTATTGGAGGCATAAGTACAGACAAGCAGAATGAGCCAGAATCACGCCTGTTGTCAAGAAAGAGCAACTTGACATCATGCGTGGGTCATCCTCAAACACAGGAGACAACATCTTTTCAACTTAATAGCTCAGTACAAATCCAAGGCCAAAATGCCTCCAAAGAAATGCCTGATGCGTTTCAATCTGCACTCCCTAGTAGCCGAATAAATGATGCTAGGACATCAGCGACGACCCATGATAACAGAGCTCTGGGTGCTAGCCAACAGTGCTCCACATCTGAGGCTGAAGGGCTACAAAATCAGACAGATGTTCCAAAACATGTACTTACTAAAGAAAAATCTTTATCAAAAATCTCTTCTGATGGCAAAAGTGAAAATATTAACACAGACCTTATTTCGTGTAAAGGATTGCCAAGGAGCGATAAGGTAGAAGACTTCATAGATGCAAGCAATCAACCAGAAGAGATGGATGCTTCATTGTCTGTTTCTGTTGAAAATGTTCCCTTTGACATGGACGTAGAGGATACTTTAGATATGCTGTCTGAACAGGTAATAAATGGGGGTATTATAGATGCAAATTCCAATCAGAAACTCCTGCTAAATGAGGCAGTTGCAATGGGTGTAATCTCAAGCCACACTGCTTTACAACTAATGGAGAGACTTGGACTGTTCTCTGGATTTTTTGATTCCCAGACATGTGAAGCATTAACTATCCAGGATGTGATCGATGAGGGGCTGATGGATGAGAACCTCTTGCAAAAAGTCTTCAGCTCAGACAAGTCAGTTGCTGGTGTTGTAGACATGCAAAACAGCCAGATATATTCTATTCAAGAAGCGAGGAAAGCAGAACTCCTTGCTGAAGAAGTAGCTAGACATATTTTAGAAGTCCAAGTAATCACTGGGGGTATACATGATGTAAGGAGAGACAAGAGGATATCGGTCACATTGGCTTCTAGTTTGAACTTTGTAAATTCTTCAGAAAAGGAAGAACTGATAAAGTTAGAAAAGGCTTCTAAAGGCAAAAGTACAGACAAAAGCGTCAAAGAGAAACTCCTAAGTCTACAGTTAGAATCAAGTGGAATCAGAGATCCTAAATCTAACAAAGCTTTGTCTGTAGTAGAGGCTCTCAATAAAGGTGATATTAACAGACAGGATGCTATCCTGCTCTTGTCAAAGCAAATTCAAGATGGTGGTATAATCCATCATTTATCAGGAATTCGGTTTTCTGTGATTGATTCTCTTAAACACAGGTTGATTGATCAAGATTTGTTTGAGGAACTTTCTGAGTTTGAGTGTATTTATCAGTCATCAGGAAGGGCTCAAGGAATTGGGTCTACAAATGATGATAGCATTATGCCATGTCAAGAGAGCAGTGTTATTCCATATACAGATGTATTAAAAAAATGCAAAATTGATGTTTTGACTGGACACAGATATGTACAATGTGATTTACTAAAAAAGCATGAGTTGCCTACAGCCTCTGTAGATTCTACCTTGGAATTGCCCCACCCAATAACTCCTGCTCATAAGCAGGCGCAAGATGAGCGCACAGACGATAACCGCAGTCCTCAAGATAATCATGAAGACATTAAGAAGAAAGTTCATGCTATTCACAAGATTGCAATTGAGGAGCAGGTTCAAGATTCTTCATCTCTTGTTAGGAGTGATGTTACAAATATGGGTCATACTGAAGTTCCATCTGAAAATAAAGCACATTTTGATCTAATCAAATCTAACATTACAGAAGATCATATGGTGGTGGATGCTAATGCCAGAGATTTAAAGATGCCAATGCATTTTAAAAAGGAAGCCTCTCTCAATGACAATGTGCCAACATTACTTGCTAAAAACACCTCCTCCATTGTTGACCTGACCAAACTGAGTACCAACATCAATGGATCGTCAGTCCTGTGTGATGAGACCACCATGACATCTTTCAGTGACAAAGTAGACTGTAAAGTAGACCAAACAGCTCAATCTGAGACCCAAAGTGTCATAACATCATCCATAAAGGATGCAACAGTTGTAGAAAATGTGTCCTCTACTGGGCACCTGGAGGGGTCAGTTGTTCAAGAAGCTGTATCTGGTAATGAGGCAAGAAAGGACAAGTCTTCAAGTGCAGATGACATTTTAATTGGTTTCCCATCTGGTCTTTGTAACATTCAAATAGATGATGAAAAATCATATTTACCTGGTAACCAGAATATTGAACACAAACCCACAGAAGGCGACCCATCCATAACTTCGATTCTTTCGCAAGTTGTAAAAGAACAGGATACTGACCGCAATGCTAAAAAGGCACAAACTTCTTTGCCTGATCTTGATGTTCCACAGCTCACCGAGAAACACCAAACTGTTGCTGATGTTCAAGATGAGATACAACTCAATCAGGCCGCAACAGAACTGGAAAGTCATATAGTGTATCACAATGTTGTAGGTCAGCCAGTAGAATATAAACATGTAGAGCATACGGGGATCATAAAAGATCCTCTGGATGGAAGTTTTGTTTCCAAAGATAGAAAAATGTCCGTTGATAAAGATGTCTTGAAGCCAATGCACAGAGATTCTAGTGAACATGCAAATGTGCCCGCTGTACAGAAGGCATCTGAGCAAATGGACAAGATGGCATGTAAGAAAACCGAGCCGAAGACTCTTAAATCTGTTAGTCACGAGACACAAAGGAAATCAAAGGAGGTATCCAGCCTTCAAGGGCATGCTCGAAGTTCAGTGACGAAAGCCAGAGTGAATGGAGAGCAATCTGATGTTGGCCAAAACATGGACATAACGATTCAAGTGGGAGAAGATAGTCTGCATGTTAGAGAAACAGATCGTAATTCTACATTCCTGACCAAAGGACCACCCAAGGTAAGCAAATGTAGTATGTTTGCTGACAGATATACTGTACATGTCGCCCGATTTTTGAATAATATTTCTGCATTGCATAGTTTGACAGGGCTTTTTTGAGGATGTAGAAAGCACTTATTTTCTAGTGAAAAACAGCATTACCTTATAATGAGATGTCAGAGCACTATCTAGCATAGATCATTTTGTTTCATTTACTTGTTTCTCATTTACAAATTGTTTCATTTGAGTTTTGTCATTTTCAGTTTTTTGTTTTGTGGCAGCTATTTTTGAAAAAAGAAGTGCTGCCATATCCGTGGTTACTTTTGAACCTTAGAAACTGACGATGAGGCTTCATGCACACATCCATGTCTGTGTTACGATCTGCAAACAGCAGATTCGCAAAATGCAAATGCCTTTTTGTGTATGGACACAAATAGGACATGTTCTAAATAAAAAACACAGGGATCTGCAAAAAAAAAAAAAAATAACAGTACAATCAATATGGCTGCACTCCCTGTTGTCCCTTTTACAGTAGTGTCCTCTGGTAGTAAACAGTCACCAAACACCAAACTTTGACACCTGATTTGTTCTGGTTTGCTTTATATCATTTTGGGTGGAAATCCTCTTTAAATAGGTTCAGATGAATGAGACCAGACTTCAGTTAAAGATTCAGATCTTCATTAAAATTCTGCATAGGACAAGTTTAGATAAACTTGTGTTTTTTTGTGCTGCCAGGCATTCAAAAAGAAGTTTTTAAAGGGGTAATCTCTTTTCAGGATGGTGCCAACTGCACCCTTTCCCTTACCTGTTGGGATGCGGTGACCACAGGTGGTTGGGAATAAGGAAACCACTCCTCTGCATCCAGGCAGGAGATGATTGGCGCTTGATCTAGGGATAGTTTTAGGTTGCAAAGGTGGGATCTGCATCTATCAGACATTTTTGGAGTATCCTGAGAATATGCCATTAATGTTTGAGAGGGAATACTGTCTAGTAATTTAGTCTAAAATTGTATAAAAATGTTTAGTTGTAACATGGCTTTTCCTTCCTGGCTTGCCTAATACATGTTTAATTTAGATATATATATATTTTCCTGTTTAGAACTTTCAAGATGCCCGAAATAAGCAAGCTTGCCTTCAGCATGAAGAGAATCTTGTGTGTTTTCTCTCAATGATTCGAGATATTGAAGTAAGACTGGGATCATTGCAGCCTGTCTTACCAGGCCTACAAGATGTCCAGGAGAAATTGAGACAAGCAGAGGTAAACTGTTATATATTTAGTAAAACTATTGTTTCCCTCCAACAGTCACATGAAAATTGGGAAAACCCCTCCAAAAATGTCACTTTTTTTTTATTGCGGATTTTGAATTTGCCTGAAGTAAACCTAGCTGCACAGCTCAGGTGACTGAAGAACGTTTTAACCCCATAGTGACGTAACTATCGTATTTTTCGCTCTATAAGACGCACCTGTCTATAAGACGCACCTAGGTTTTTGAGGAGGAAAATAAGAAAAAAAATATTTTGAACCAAAAGGTGTACTTTTGGTGGGTTTTTTACTAATGGTGTGTTCTGTGCATGACACTATTATGATGCACTGTTATGGGGGCATCTGTGGAAGATGCACTGTTATGGGGGCATCTGTGGAAGATGCACTGTTATGGGGGCATCTGTGGAAGATGCACTGTTATGGGGGCATCTGTGGAAGATGCACTGTTATGGGGGCATCTGTGGAAGATGCAC
The DNA here is from genome assembly GCA_033119425.1 of Bufotes viridis. Lineage (NCBI taxonomy): Eukaryota > Metazoa > Chordata > Amphibia > Anura > Bufonidae > Bufotes > Bufotes viridis. The sequence goes on from CM065591.1 coordinate 271,075,346, forward strand.
TGTTATGGGGGCATCTGTGGAAGATGCACTGTTATGGGGGCATCTGTGGAAGATGCACTGTTATGGGGGCATCTGTGGAAGATGCACTGTTATGGGGGCATCTGTGGAAGATGCACTGTTATGGGGGCATCTGTGGAAGATGCACTGTTATGGGGGCATCTGTGGAAGATGCACTGTTATGGGGGCATCTGTGGAAGATGCACTGTTATGGGGGCATCTGTGGAAGATGCACTGTTATGGGGGCATCTGTGGAAGATGCACTGTTATGGGGGCATCTGTGGAAGATGCACTGTTATGGGGGCATCTGTGGAAGATGCACTGTTATGGGGGCATCTGTGGAAGATGCACTGTTATGGGGGCATTTGTGGAAGATGCACTGTTATGGGGGCATCTGTGGAAGATGCACTGTTATGGGGGCATCTGTGGAAGATGCACTGTTATGGGGGCATCTGTGGAAGATGCACTGTTATGGGGGCATCTGTGGAAGATGCACTGTTATGGGGGCATCTGTGGAAGATGCACTGTCATGGGGGCATCTGTGAAAAATGCACTGTTACGGAGGCATCTGTCTATGACGCACTGTTATGGGGGCATCTGTGGATGACGCACTGTTATGGGGACATCTGTGGATGACCGTTGTTATGTGGGGGAGCTGGGGATGGCACTGGTATGGGGGGCATCTGGGGATGGCAACCCCCCCCCCCCCAGTGGCTGCGATGACCCCCAAAACAGGGGCTGTGGGCGGCATCTTGTTTGCTAATGACAGCGGGCCCGTGCAGTAACCCTAGGTACACACCTAAGCGTTTTACAGCGCGTTCAAACGCGCTGTAAAACGCACAACATGTGAAAAGCCATGCTTCCCTATGGGCATGGTTCACATTTGGGCGTTTTACAGCGCGTTTGAACGCGCTGTAAAACGCTTAGGTGTGTACCCATAACAGAACTTGGTTGTATATCAGCTAGATATGTGATCCAGGTATGTTAAAAGCTGCCAATCTAAATTATTAAACATTATCCGTATTGCTAGCTGAGTTACATTAAGGCCTCTTTCACACGGGCGTCACGTTTGACGCCCAGATCAGAGGCGGGTTTTAAAGTGTTTTAATGCGTTTTGCACGTGCATGTGAAAAATCAGCATGTTTGGTACCCAGACCCGAAGCCGGACTTCATCATTGAAGTCCGGTTTCGGGTTGAGTATTCTGTTTATTTTATTAAACAAGGTTATATGGGAAAATAATAGCATTCTAAATACAGAATGCTATGTTAACAGGGCAATAGAATATAGATATAAAAATAAAAAAATATTGAACTCACCTCCTGCCATTGGTCGCGTAGGTGCAAGGAACATCTTCTATCTTCATATCTGTTGGTTGAAGGACCTTCGGTGACGTCACTGGGTCACATGGTCCAATCATGGAAGCTTTTGATTGGACCATGTGACCCAGTGACGTCACGGAAGGTCCTTTACCCAGCAGAATGAAGAAAGAAGAATGATCCCGGCACCTACGCGATCAAGAGGAGTAGGTGAATTAAAGTTTTTTTTTTTTTTAACGCTCTCTTCCCCTTTTTACATAACATTCTGTAATTAGAATGCTATTATTTTCCCTTATAACCATGTTATAAGGGAAAATAATAAAGATTGGGCCCCTATCCTGATCGTCTCCTAGCAACCATGCGGGAAAATCGCACCGCATCCGCACTTGCTTGCGGATGCTTGCGATTTTCCCGCAGCCCCATTCACTTCTATGGGGCCTGTGTTGCGTGAAAAACGCAGAATATAGGACATGCTGTGATTTTCACGCAACGCAAAAGTGATGCGGGAAAATCACCGCTCATGTACACAGCCCCATAGAAATGAATGGGTCCGGATTCAGCGCGGGTGCAATGCGTTCACCTCACGCATTGCAACCGCGCAGAAATCACTCCTGTGTGAAAGGGGCCTAAGTGTTACAGCCTTAAGAAATAATTTCAGGAGTGAAAGCTGCAGGTATATGCAGCTATCACTTAAACCCACCTCAAGTAAAGAAAGGACAGACTGGTAATGTGGGGCTTTGGTAATATAGCTGACTGCATACAAGTGCTGTTGCTCATTAGCCACTTCCCCACCCTCCTCTTTGTACTTTATGTCTCCTCATGAACTCCATTCCTACAGAGTTTCATTTGAAGAGCAGATAAAAGAGCATATTCCAGATCATAATCCCTGACTGGTAGAGCAAGGAGGAGGAGAGGATGAGACCGCTCTTTAGCTCAGTGTTTTGAAGTAACTTGTCCTTCATTTGTGATTAGGACAGGTTTTGTGTGTACTTATAGGACAGAGGCCATTTTTTTTCTCTTAATGATTGCTCCCTAGACAAAATGAGCCATTATAACTAATGATGGGTATTTGGGAAAATATTTATAATAAAGTAATATTTAAAAGGGTTTTCCAGGATTTTACTACTGATGACCTATCCTCTGGTAGGTCATCAGTATCTGATCGGTGGGGGTCCGACACCTGAGACCCCTGGTGATCAGCTGTTTTGAGAAGGCACCGGCGCTCCTGTGTGCACAGCAGCCTTCTCTGTGCTCACCAAGCACATAACTGTCTATTTTTTAGTGGCTGTACTTGGTATCACAGCTCAGCTCCATTTACATAAATGTTCTGAGCTGCTTCTAGGCCATGCGACACATGAACGTGTAATCACTGGCCTAGGAAAAGATGAGAGAAGGTCATGGCCTTCTCAAACAGCTGGTCGTCGGGGGTCTCAGGTGTTGGACCCCCACCAATCAGATACTGATGACCTACTCTGAGGATAGGTCATCAGTATGAAAATCTCGGAAAACCCCTTTAATTGTTTTCAGCAATTTTATTTAATGACTTGTGGAGAACCCCTTTAAGTGTGAACTGCTCCCTGAGTTTCCATAATGCCGAACCATCACATTTAGTGCAGTCAGTCTCAGTAAGCTTTTATTCAGTTACCCTTTTTTATTCAAATCCTTGCTGAAGTTTGATTAAATACATTGATGATCATTTTTCTGATACAAATATTATTTTATCCTTACTTTCTTAAGGTGCTAGACCAAGAACTGAAGAATTTGGAATCTCATGTAGCAAAGGAGCTTGACTTTGTGAAGTTGATTGTTTCCGAACAGCCTCCTCATGTGCCATCTCAGCTCTTGCGGGCTTTAGAAAAAGATGCTAAGAACTTGGAGAAATCCCTCAATTCCGTCAGAGGGATTTCAGAGTCTCGGGTTAAACAGCTACAGGATGTGTTTGAGCTTGAAAAGGTCAGTATAAGTAATGACCGTGGACCCACTCATGACAGTGCACAGTGTCATGATGTAGTATTGCCTACAATATCTTTACAGTGAGGTTTATTATCTTTTTCTTGTTTTAAATTCCACCCCACCCCAAAAGCGGCATTTGTTAGGCCCCTTTCACACGGGCGAGAATTCCACGCGGGTGCAATGCGTGAGGTGAACGCATTGCACCCGCACTGAATCCGGACCCATTCCCTTCAATGGGGCCGTGCAGATGATCGTTGATTTTCATGCATCACTTGTGCATTGTGTGAAAATCGCAGCATGTTTTATAATCTGCATTTTTCACGCAACGCAGGCACCATAGAAATTAATAGGGCTGCGTGAAAATCGCATGCAACCGCAAGCAAGTGGGGATGCGGTGCGATTTTCACGCATGGTTGCTAGGAGAGGATGGGGATGAGCAACCCCATTTAAAGTGTATTCACTGTATTATTTTCCCTTATAACATGGTTATAAGTGTCCCTCTGTGTCCCGGTGTCCCTATTGTCCCCCAGATGTCCTCTGCAGCCTTCTCTTTTGTCCCGGATGTGATAACAGTGGCTCAGGAACAAAGCCCCTGCCATCAGCAGAGTGTGTCAGCTGTAACATATAGCTGACACTCTGCTGCAACAGCTGAAATCAGTGCTGGCACCGATTTCGGACGTTTAACTGCCACCAGCGGCATCTGTGGGGTTAATAGAGGGAGTGCTCCCTCTCTCCCCCATCACTGTGCTGTGTTGCAATGGCAGCAGCAGCCTGATGATTACCATGGCAACCGGACTCCCTACAAAGGCATCCAGGCTTGCCATGTATCTAAGCCTGATCAGACCCTGAGGGTCTGATCAGGCTTAATGTCGGTGTAAAACTGACAGGTACAGTGCATTGCAATAGATGACTGTTGCAAAGCACTGTTTTGGATCTTTAATATCCAAATGGATCTGACCCCCAAAAAAAGTGTAAAAATAAAAAAAAGTGAAAAAATAAATAAATATAAATAATTCCCATATCCGTTCATTTATAAGTGATTAAGAAAAAATAAACTAAACTACACGTAATTGGTATTGCCACGTCCATAATGACCAGATCTATAAAAGGTTTATGGTACTGATCCTGCATGGTGAGCGCCCTAAAAATAATACATTAAAAACTATGATGGAAATGCTTATTTTTTTATTTTTTTTTACTTTCCCCAAAAAAACAATATAAAGTGATAAAAAATGATACCTGTAAGAACTACAGTCCGTCCTCCAAAAAAACAAGCCTTCACACAGCCTACATTGGTGCAAAAATGAAAATGTTATGGATGTTAGTATGTGGTGATGCAAAATATCATTTAGTTTTAATACAAAAGTGATTTTATGCTGAAAAAGTAGTAAAACATAAAAAACTATATAAATTTGGTATTGCCATAACCGTATCAACACACACATCATATATATACCACATGAGGAACCCCATAAAAATAAAAAACACTGCGAGAATTGTCATTTTTGCCCACCTCACCTCCTAAAAAATTGTATAAAAAACGATCAAAAAGTAATTTGTACTCCAAAATTGTAAGTCACTGAAAAAGGTGCACCACAATGATAAGCAACTAACAATGCTGGCTAATCCCTCAAGCTGATGTTAAAAGCTGAGACTTTCGCCAACATACTCTAGTCAGGAACATATTGGAGCCCTTTTACACCACCGTCAAGGTGTCTCAGTGTGGCAGTGGGTCCTACCACACCTATGGTGTGTGAACAAGGTCTGATAGGTGTTCGGATCCAACTCACAGCCAGGCTCCCACATACCTCCATAGTAGTATCACTAATGCAATGTGAGGTGGTAGAATAAGGCTGCGAGCCCCACCTATACAGTGCTCCAAACAAAAAAAATTACCTAGGAGCCATTGGCTCCTAAACTGAAAAATTTAGGAGCCAAATAAAATTTTTAGTCGCCAAATTTAAATACATATATAATAATGATATAAAAAAATTGCCTCATTCACACGTCAGTGTTTTGGTCAATGATTTCCTTCAATGATTGTTAGCCAAAACCAGGATTGGAGACTCCACAGACATAAGGTATAAGGGAAAGATCTGCTCCTGTTCTCTGTTTAGAGCCGCACCTGGCTTTGGCTCAAAAATCACTGATGGAAATCACTGACCGGACACTGATGCCTCATTCACACACGGGTTCACATTATGTTTCGATCATGCGTTTTAATGTACATGAAAAAACTTATACTATAACGGACGCCTCAGACAGATGCCATACTGTGGCATTCCTCACCATAGAGTTCCACTGTACAAAAAATTTATATTTTTTTCTGGACTTTGCAGAATGGAAAGAAGTGGTACACTAAGATTTCCCATTCTGCAAAAAGAAGAAAATGTATACATTAGCATATATGTGTTTTTTTGTACAATGGAACTCTATGGTGATGGATGCCACTGTCTGAGGTGTCCGTTAACATACAGTTTTTTTTTTTTGTACATTTCCCGAAACTCTTTGCTTCAGCCACCCCCGGGAGCCGGCCCCTCCTCCTTTCATCTCCCACCGGCTTCCTCTGCTGCAGGGAATTGTATGGCTCCAGCGCCCACCTCAACTAACCAATAGCAAAGCTCCTTAGGCCCCATTCACACGTCCACAATTTTGTCCGCATCCATTCCGCAATTTTGCGGAATGGATGCGGACCCATTCATTGTGAATGGGGCTGGACGTGATCTGGAGTGCACACTATGTGGCTCCGCAGCCTGCGTACAAGAATAGGCATCTCTATGGGGAGTGCCGGCATGGTGTGTTGCGGATTCGCAACACACTACGGACGTCTGAATGGGGCCTTACTGTATGGAGCTTTGCTATTGGTTATTTCAGGCTGTGCTGCTTGTGCCGTTTGGTGTGTGGTCTAAAGATTTTTATTTTCCCTTTAAAGCTGGAACACAGCGGTGGGACAAGTCGCAAATGGCGATAAGACTTTTTTTTAAACGGTTTATTGTTATTATCAAGTAAGTAGCAGTAAAATAATGAACAACAAGAGGCTTTTGTTGACATAAGAAAGTACATCAGTACAGTGATACCATCACCGCGTTTGTCTTCATTACGCCACGTACTAGTGATTTTTCCATTTTTTACTATAACAAAGTATACAATGCACCAAGAAATTACATATCTTTCCTGTAGTAATGAAATCAAGTCTAACTCCCCCCCCCCCCTCCCCAACCCAATCCCAAATTGTATTGTATTGTACGGTGAGACGACCATCTCAGTGCTATAAGGTGCCACATTGTGACCATACGGAGCACCCCTTTCATATCTTCGCTACTGTAAAACAACCTACAAATTTGGCTTCATGCAACCACCCCATCCAACGTAACACAATGCAGCTTGTGATATTAGACCAAGATTACCCCAGCCTACCAATCCTAGAAATTTGATCCCGGATACAGTCCTCCGCTAGCGCCCGTGATACCAGACCCGGGGCTGACACCCAACCCTTCCACACAGACATGAATCTATTTGGACATTTCCCTTGCAAGTAGATACCTCTCTCATATCGCAGAATAACGTTCAGTCTACTAATAAATTCACGGCTCGTGGGAGGATTTGGTGCGATCCAGTGTTCAGCTATTAGTATACGTGCTTGAAATAGCATTCTTTGTATACATAGAAATACGTAATTTCCCTAAACATCCACTCCTAATTGGCCCAAGAGACAGGTCCTAGGATCACATGCTATATCTATCTGTGTAACCTGCTTGATGAGCTTCACTATCTCCTTCCAACATCTATCAAGTGTAGAACACGCCGGAAACATATGTATTAAGGATGCGCTTTCCACTGCGCACCGAGGACAACATAAGTCCGGCCGGAGGCCTATATTATACAGAAGAGCAGGGGTTTTATACACCCTGTGTAGTAAATACAATTGCGACAAGCGTTGTGCTTCATTAAGCGTCAAACTGGGTGTTAGAGACAACGTATCCTTCCATTGTTCCTGGGTAATGTCCCCTATATCACCCTCCCATTTATCTTTAACCAGAAGGGACCCCGAAGGAGAGATTTCATCATATATATGTCTATATAGCAATGAGATCAACCCCTTCGTGCTACCCAAAGTTAATAGCTGCTGAATTATTGTCGGAGTAGCCGAACATTGTTCACTCCGTGCAAACTGCGCTTGGTACGCATGTCTCAACTGCAAAAATTGATAGAATGCTGAATGTGGAAGTTCAAATTCTCTTTGTAATTTTGCGAAGGATTTCATAGTACCACTGCCCTGAATATGGCGTAAGCAGAGGATGCCCTTTTTCTCCCAAGGAGAGAAACCCTCATGCCGAAAAATCTCAGGTAGCCTCGGATGTCTGGGGAGTCCTGTGAGGCCAATAATATCTTTAAATTTGGACCACACTTTAAACATTAGGGACAACGTGGGAAAATCCCCAGCCCATTGCACCTTCCCTATATCAACTACACAGATTGGTATGTCCTGCTTTACTTGATAAGATAGTATTCTTGCTGAAGGTCCCGCATCTGTGCGCTGCCCCCAACCCTTTAAATGTTGTAACTGTGCGGCTACAAAGTACATCCAGGGGTTCGGTACAGATAGACCACCCTCCTCTTTGCCTCTCTGCAACGTCTCCAATCTAGTTCTAGGTTACTTTTCTTCCATATAAGTGATCGGAATATACCCTGAATTTTATAAAATATCCTTTGGGGAATCCAAATGGGGGAGTTGTGCAAGATATATAACAGTTGAGGCATCAGGATCATTTTAATCAAATTTCAGCGACCCACCACTGACAGGGGGAGTCTAGACCAGGCAGACACTTTATCCGTAAATTTATTAAGCAGGGGATCTACGTTAAGTTTAATATAGTCCGTGACTTTCGACGTAATCGAAACCCCAAGATATTTAAAATTGTTCACGATCTGTAACTGGATCCGCGACCAGTCCATTTGTGTGAGAAGCGGATCAAGTGGAAGTATCACCGATTTATCCCAATTGATACGCAACCCCGACCGAAGGCCGAATTCAGTAATGTGCCGCATCACCGGATGGACAGACCGCTCCAAGTCGCCTAACATGGCATCTGAAAACAATTCCAGCAAAATCTGCCCTCCAAAAACATTATTGCGCTCCTTTCTTTTTGAGCCCTGCCGTGTGCCCATGAAAAGATATACAACCACATATGGGGTGTTTCTGTAAACTGCAGAATCAGGATAATAAATATTTAGGTTTGTTTTGCTGATATCCCTTGCTGTGCTACAGGAAAATAGATTTAAATGGAAAATCTGCACACAAAAAATGAAATTTCACCTCCATTTTGCTTTAATTCCCGTGGAACACATAAAGGATAACAAAGTTTGTGAAATCAGTTTTTAATAGTTTGAGGAGTGTCATTTCTAAAATGTGAATATGTAAGCCTCTTAAAGTTTTCTCAGAACTGAATTGGTCCCTTTTCTTCAAAATTTAAAAAATTGCTTCCAAAATTCGAAACATTCTAATAAAATAAAATGAAATTTACAAAATGATGCCAACATAGAGTAGACCTATGGGTAATGTTAACCACTTCCAGAGCAGGAAATTTGCCCCCTTCCTGACTAGGATTGTCACGATACCAAAATTTTGATTAGATTTTGATACCATAAAAAAAGTATTGTGATACTCAAAACTATTCGATACCACGCAAAAAAAAATAAAACGCCATAAAAGCCGTGTGCATTCCCCAATTGTATAGAACGTCCGGCCAGGGGTGGATTAAGTGCATAATAGGCCCGGGGCTGTTTACCCAACTCGCTCCTCCCTCCATTTTAGTTTATTTTTTTCTGTATGAAGAGGATGCGGTGCTTCATGGGCGCCACAGTCTTCTTCCTAGGCCATGTGACATCACTTTCATCGTTCACATGGCCTAAGAGCAGCTCTGTCCCATCTGAGTGATTGGGTCTGAGCTGCAATACCAAGCGCAGTTCTATCAAATGGACAGCGCTGTGCTTGGTAAGGAGCAAAGAGGTTGAAGCGCTCACTGGAGCAGGAGTCAGACCCCCACCATCTCATAACTCTGAGTACAGATGTCATAGCTGTTACCTGCAGTCGTATGTAACACCCCACATAACACAGTGAACTATTGTGTTATGTGGGGTGTTACATAGGACTGCAGGGAGTGCATAGTTCTACTTTACACCAGTTTGATAAAATATCCCAAAGGTCCCTATGGTGTCTACAGCAATTATAATGCCCCCTAGAGTGCCCCAGTAATAATAACACCCTATATTGTGCTCCAGGTAATAATGCCTGTATAGTGTCCCTAAAATTTTCCCCCACACAGCCCCCATATAGTAATTTCCCCCAGACTGCCCCATATAGTTATTTCCCCCAGACTGCCCCCATATAGTTATTTCCCCCAGACTGCCCCCATGTAGTTATTTCCCCTAGACTGCCCCCACGTAGTAATTTCCGTCACACTGCCCACATGTAGTAATTTCCGCCACACTGCCCCCTGTAGTAATTTCCGCCACACTGCCCCCATGTAGTAATTTCCGCCACACTGCCCCCATGTAGTAATTTCCGCCACACTGCCCCCATGTAGTAATTTCCGCCACACTGCCCCCATGTAGTAATTTCCGCCACACTGCCCCCATGTAGTAATTTCCGCCACACTGCCCCATGTAGTAATTTCCGCCACACTGCCCCCATGTAGTAATTTCCGCCACACTGCCCCCATGTAGTAATTTCCGCCACACTGCCCCCATGTAGTAGTTTGCCCCCTCACTGCCCCCATGTAGTAGTTTGCCCCTCACTGCCCCCATGTAGTAATTTGCCCCCTCACTGCCCCCATGTAGTAATTTGCCCCCTCACTGCCCCCATGTAGTAATTTGCCCCCTCACTGCCCCCATGTAGTAATTTGCCCCCTCACTGCCCCCCATTAAGTAATTTGCCCCCACACTGCCCCCTATTAAGTAATTTTCCCGCATGTAATCATTTGCCCCCATTGTCCCTGCAGTAATATGCCCTGTTCTGCCCCCCAAAGTTGGCACACACACACAAAAAAACAACAACTAAAAGCTAATACTTATCTGTGTCCGGGATGGTGAGGCAGGCGCTCGAACATCAAGACCCTGTCCTGCATCATCACACGCCTGCGCTCGGGCCTTTACTAGCACATAGGCCTCAGGCCTACTAGGCCTGAAGCCTATGGCGGTGATCGGCAACGGGGCAGGGAACAATGTGCTCCCGTGCCCGGCTGCAGTATGTGGGCGTTCGGGTCGGCTTTGGGTCCCCCAGCAATGGAGGGCCCAGGGCTGCCTACCACAACACCCCTATTATAATCCGCCACTGCGTCCGGCCCATATTTGGAACAGTCCTATCCTTTTTTTGCGGGTGACAAGGTGACTGAAAAATGGCGAATCACATAGGAGATATTTTTTAATATTTTAATAGTTTGCAATATGTAATATGTTTATTTTTTTTTATTGTTTATATATTTTTATTGTAAAATTGAGAAAGGGGCCGATATAAACTTTTACTATTTTGATGTTTTTCTAACTTTTTTTTTTTTTTTTTACTTTTTATTTACTATTAGCCACCTTAGTGGGCTGGAACCCTTGTCCTGTCCACCCTTATAGAGATCTATTAGGGTGAATAGTACTTTATACTGTCCCTGCTGCCCTGGGCTTTGTGCACACAGCAGCAGGGAGCTTACCATGGCAGCCAAGGCTTCAGTAGCGTCCTGGCTGCCCTGGTAACCAATCGGAGCCTGACAATTACTTGAATTAATGTGTTAATCATATTCATTGGTGTTGCAGTGGCCACAGCCCCTCCACTCCTTCTCAGTACTATGTTCTCACTGGTGGCAGCGGCACAGTGGGCCGGGAGGGACTCCCTTCTTCTCCACTGTGTTGCTGAAGAGAACATGGCTGCACTGAGAGCGGCTCGTGCCATGTTCTCTAACTGATACTAGGCTGCGTAGCTTTTATAGAGCTGGTTGTTACGGATGCAGCTATACTAAGCATGTCTGTTTTCTTTTTCTATTTTAAAATGACTTAATTGGGGGAAAAATAAATACATTTTATAAAACTTTATTTTTGTCTTTTATTTGAGAGGAATCACTACTTGTTTTAAAATCAGAGAAATTAAAATTTAGACAATTGCTAATTTTTCCAAATTTTCAGCACATTTTTGGGCATAAAGGTAAAACATATCAACGCAAATTCACCATGAAGTATGTTGTGTCACTAGAAAACAGACTTAGAATTGCTTGGATCAATAAAGCGTTCCAGAGTTATTACCAGATAAACTGAGACATGTTACATTTGAAAAATAGGGCTCCGGCATTTGCAAACTGGCTTTTGTTTTGCTTGAAGGGGTTTACATATATATTCAATCATTTATTTTATTATATATTATAACTAATTTTAATATAATGGCTTATGTTCTTTATTTAAAGGGAAAAGTCTGTGCTGAGCATCATGAGCTCGAAAGCAAACTGCAGACTCTTTTGCAGAAGGTAAAGGAGATCTCAGACTCTCTTGACTGCCAGAAGACAAGTGGTTTTGGATCAGTATCTACAGTAGGCGAAGAGATGAATAATGTCGAGGTAATTCCTTGGATTTTCAGTGTGTGTGAGTTGATTAAATGTATTATAGCAGTTTGCCCATTCAGAAATGTCGTACTGTTCTTCACTATTGAGCACATGTTTTGAGGCTCCATTTATTTATTTTATTGATAGATTTTTGAGATTACACCACTGTAAGCATAAATAGTACTTCACTTTTTCCCAATTTAACCCTGTTTCTTTTGTTGTAGAATTTGAAGCAACCCGTGTCAGACATCAGGGTCGATCTGGAGGACATTGCCTATGACGTCCAGTTCTTTATTTCTGAGCAAGCTCAAGATTTGTCGCCACAACAAAGTCGCACGTTACTTCGTCTGTTGAATGAGCTGCAGAAATCTTTTCGTGAAACTTCTGAAAGATTGTTGGCTCAGAATGAAGTTCTGCAGTTCCGTGAACGTCAGGTGACATTCAGCTTGAGGTTTAAAGGCGTTGTCTGGGACATTTTAGAGTGTCTGAATGCAGAGGATGTGATAAATAATAAAATGTTATACACCTCTTAAATGGGGTTGTGCATCCTCTTGGGCAGACCTACGAAAGGAAGCATACTTCCCTGCATCCCAACACTGGCTCCCAAGTCCTTCTCTCTTCAACCTTGGCTGCTCCGCTGCACTTCCAGAATGTAAACTTCTGTGTTGACGCCACTGCAGCCAATTGCTGGCTGTAGCAGTGACAAATAGTCGCATGACACAAAGGAAGCAGGTCACCTCTGCAGCCAGCGATTGGCTGCAGCAACGTCAAAACGTAAGTTTATATCAAGGGAGTGCAGCAAAGGCTGGGGAGAAAAGGAGTGGGAAGCAGGTGAGTATGCTTGCCTTTGCAGGTTTGCTCAATGGGGTGAGTGGGGGTGACAAAAACCTCCTCAAAGATGCACAACCCCTATAAATCTCCTTCCTGTCTGTGCTTCAGTCCTAAAGTGATAACATAACATTGTGAGCACCTGCACTTGACCACTGTAGCCAATCAACGGACAGTGATTGCTACTTTGGTGGAAGTAGTTGCATTGCAAGACAGCAGTAGAGACTGCAGAAGCACTACAGTGGCGGGGGACTTATGAGTTGTGTAATTTTATTTTTCTAACTCATCCTCTGCATTCAGGCACTGTTTTAAATGTCCCAGACAACCCCTTTAATTTTAGGCAGCATGCTTGCTTACCTGTTACACACTGCTTACCAGCTAAACAGAGGCCTGGATAGAATGAGCCTAAAGTGGAAATAAGTGCTTTAGCTTTTAACATTTTGTGGCGCAGATGTCTTGAAATATTTTATTGAAATGACATCTAATGCGCGTTATGTGATTCGTTAGCACCCAATTTCATTACAGTATAATAGCGGATTGATACAGCAGTATCTTAAACAGAGCACTTACAGGGCTGGAAACTAGGTTTTGATCCAGGAGAAGTGTAAGCCCTTCTTTTCCTTTCATCACCATAGTAGTTTATAATTCCACTGTGAAAGCCTTGGGGTTCTTTTACATGGGCAGATATTCTGCCTGGTAACGGGCACTGTTCACTGATAATAGCATGCTGACTGGTGCTTGTTACTGCAGTTATATGCAGCAGTTATTGTTGATATAGGGACAGATGATCAGTATTACTATTGTTTGTCCCACTACAGTTTTCCTGTGTTGATGGCACCCCCACACACACAATACACAGGGTGGTGCTACCAACAAATAGTCAATTTTAAAAGACAGAAGATGCGATCACTCGTTTGTTGATTAGCCGCATGTTTACTTGGGACGGTGTTCGTTCCCAATCATTGACCCGTGTAAAAGGGCCCTTCAGTTTTTTCCTGTAGAAAGAGAGAGTACCAGTAGTCACCAGGTACCAGCTGTTTTATCAATGACTATTTGTCTGTATTAACAGTGTCCATTAACTGTTTGATTTGTGTTTAACCTCTTGTTTGCTTTGCTTTTCTAGGTTTCTCTCTTAACAGTGAAGGATTTCTTCCCCAGTCTGGCACTGGTGTTAACACTGATATCCACTCTATGGTTACTTGTGTAGAATTGGCTAGGGTATTATTTATGGCTATTTTTTAAAGGGACACATCGTGCTCACATAGTGCTCGGGCAGGGACATGTAGAGAAGGGAAAAAGGCATGAGACTATGCCGATTTGTATGCTAGCTCGGTCCTAACCGTGTACAGACAATGTTAAATGCAGGTACCCGTGTGCTCTGTGTCTGTTTTTGAAGGTACATTTTCATACTCAAGATCTTTATCTCCTTTTAGACTCTTCAGGAGCAGCAGGTGGTTTGTGCCCAGGAACTGGAAGGCTTGAGCTCTTGGACTGAAGAAATAGAAAAAGCTGTGAATGATCACCAGACTGGTGCCAGCACGCAGGACCTCTCTAGTCTGCAGGATCAGTACCATAGCATGCAGGTGATACTTTAGTCTATCTAGTTTTAAAGAGACACTACCAACAATTCTTCTGCTTACATATTAACAGCCTATATGTGAATATTCTAAGTATTTTTTATTTGATTTTTTGTCAAAAAATGGGTGGATGGTTTTCTTGATTTTTTTTTTTTTTTTTAAGTCACTCTTGTATTCTACTTCCTGCCCTGGCTCTTTTTTGTTTAGGCGATAATTGATTGAACGCCAGTGACATCCCCCTTGCATCAAAAAAATGGCTTTAAAAAGTCGCTAGCTGTGTGTTTGCAACTTTTTAAATGTGACTTTTTGAAAGTATTTTTTTGCCACCCTCAGCACTTTTTCAAAAGGGGGAGTGACCAGGGCGGTCAGTTTTCTGGTGCAAATGAAGCCAGAAATCTACAGCAGTTCTGAGCCGTTGTCGATTTCTGTTTAGGCGTACAGACTGCTGGAGGATGTCCCAAATTTATGATGCGGCCTGTGGCAACAGTGCAGAAGATATCAAGACAGGCGCAGAGAGTGTCTGTCTTAATATATCTGTCCATCGTGTGCGAAATCATTCGTATTCTCTGATTGACTGTTTTGAGACAGATATAGTACTGTAAGATAATCCGTAGCATTCCATGAAAACCTATATGGAAACCTCCAATACTCACTAAATCAGATATAAAATTCAAAGTATAATTTTATTAAGACAGTCACAAAGTATAATAAAATGAGAGCAAAAGACCGTGGTGGGGGAAAAAAAGAGACCCCCCCCTCCGCAGACATACCTATCCCCCAAAGACGGGTATGAGGCAGCTATACCCAGCAAACCCACCCGTAATAGAAAAGTAACAGTATAACAAAATTGCAACCCCCATTAGAGTACCTAACTAGATAATCAGTAGCATGCCTGCTTTGACTTCATTCACATCTCCCATAGATCATGATGCACCTTTACACTGCCACAATTAAATATCGACAGATGATAATTTATTTGTTCAAATCAACAATTTCACAAGTGTTGAAAGAGGACTTTAAGTGATATTATTCGGTCGCTACATACATTTACATCACATGCTTATTGTCCAACTTGAATCGCTAGTGTTTGAATTGGAACAATTATCTAATTGTTTAAATCCGCCATAACCTTTTCAGTCAGGCCATCACTGATCAGAGAGGGACAGGGGAGCATCACACATTTCACTGACAAGTGCAGTGCTCTTCTGTGGGCAACTTTATCAAGACCTATCAAGAGAACAGTAGAGCTTCCATACTGTTATCCAAATTCTACAGTCTACTATTATAATAACAGATAACAGCACGCAGCAGCACTAAATTAACAATATTAGTAGTTTTTTCGCTTTGTGCTGACTGCTACAGAAGGACAACATTTTGTTCTTAGTTTTTAGTGGTATACAACTGGCAAAATGAATAATAAATACAGTCAAACATTTTTACAAAAAATCAGAGGAGATTTATCAAGACCGGTACTTTCTATGGAAGTCTTGCTATCTCCTGCTTTGCTAGAGGATGCACTTGATTTATAATGGGGTGCACACCTCTTCATAAATTAAGCAAATCCTCTGGCAGTCCGTGTGCCTAGAATGAAATCTGCAGCCCGTTATAGTTGGCTTAGATTTCAGTCATCATTTACCCCAGAAAACTGGCGTAAATGATGATAGATCTGCAGGGGCGGATGGCCCACTCATGCCACTTCCCATTTCAGAAAGTGGAAAGGACGGCTTAGAAACTGCGCTTCTGCAGAAATATTTGTGCAAGTGCCGTTTACAACGTCACAGATCTGGAATATGCGACCTTCACGCCAGTTTTCTGGCTAATGGGGAAGACACAGTAAGTCTCCCCCACTGAATTTAAAAGAAATATCCTCTGATGGATCTGTCCCTTTAAAGCTTCACCTGATTTTGTTTGTCACATACAATATGTTTCATACTGTGTTTCGTGAAGAGTAAAACATTTTTATTTCCTTCTTTCTCCAAATAGAACCTCCATAAGGATGTTCAAGCCCGAGCTAAGCAGTTTTCAAGCGCCATCAAAACAGCTGAGAACTTCCTTGAACAGAATAGAAACAAAATGAATCCAGAAGAACTGGAGGCCTTCCAAAGAAAGTTGCAGAAGGCTAAGGAACAGTACCAGTCTGTGCTCCAAAAAACAGGGGAGACAGAGAAACAGTTAGAGTCTGCAGTGAGCACTGCCGTTTTAGAGGAGACCAAAAAGGTAACCTATTGGGCCATTCAATACATGCGGTGGAGCTGGAAATTTGTTAGAATGGTGCTTAGGGTTTGGATGTAAATACCTATGAAACTGGTCATAAACATAGGTTAAATTTGAGGAAAAAGAAGGGACCAAGCATGTTGGATACACCCAGTATGGCTCCTACATTTCCTTATTATCCCCTATATATGTTTAGGCTGTTAGATAAGTAACATGTAGGCTATCTATCCCATTTATTAAAAATATTTTCTTACATTTTACACAGTTTTCCAGTCATCTGAATAGTGTATGATAAAAGCGTCCACATTAGAAATAAGTTATATATTAAAGGGCCTCTGTCAGCAGTTTTGTACCTATGAAACTGACTGACCTGTTACACGTGCGTTTGGCAGCTGAAGACATCTGTGTTCTTCCCATGTTTAAAATTCAAGTTTTAATATATGTAAATTATCCTCTAGGAGCAACAGAGGACATTACTGTTAATCGTAGAGGCTCTGCTCTCTCTGCAACTGCCGCATCCTCTACCAGGCATGTAAACGTGATTATGCCTGGCCCTGTCAATCGAAGAGCAGAGGATACGGCAGTTGCAGAGAGAGCGGAGCCTCCAGGTGTAACGGCAACGCCTCTGTTGCTCCTAGAGGGCCATTTGCATAGATTAAAACATCGTTTGTCTCAGCAATGCAGACACATATGAACATGGAACCAACACAGATGCCATCAGCTGCCAAGTGCACATAAAACAGGTCCTGGAAAAGACAATGATGACTTATACTCAGTGTAGGTCATCATTATCACATAAGTGGGGTCAAAGTCACAGCATCCCCGCTGATCAGCTTTTTCAGGGAGCTGCTGGGCTCACCAGAGCTCTGGTGAGTGATGCAGGCTGCGGGCAGCTTTCCAGGGACAGCGCCATACATCGTATGGGGGCAGTTCTTGGTATTGCAGCTCAACCCCATTGACTTGAATGAGGCTGAGCTGCAATTAGGCCACATGACCGATGTGCAGTGATGTCATTGGCCTAGGAAAAAGCATGCTGTGCTCATGGCCTCTTAGAACAGCTGAACCTTGGGGTTGCTGGGTGTTGGCACTCCTGCAGATCTGATACTGATGACCTACCCTGAGGATAAGTCATAAATATCTTTTCCTGGATAACCCCTTTAAATCATTATTTCTGGGCAGCACATTGTGCTGTGTGAACAATGATCTGCTGCCCAGAAACAATTTCTGTATGAGGACAAACAATGGCAATAGCCATCACTTGTCCCCATACAGTGGAGGTGATTGCTGCATGTAAGTGCAGCTCTTCACCCCCACTGACGAGAAGAAAGTTTTCGGGAAGCAACGGTCCCGTCCCAATAAATGCCTGCTCTGTTGGGTAGTGTAAATGCAGCTTAAGGCATTTTAGATTTCAGAATCTTGGCAGATCTTCTGTTTCCTAGAACATAAACGGCACTATTGATCTCGGGCAGTGTTTTTTTTTATTTCCATAGCATGCAATTTATGAGGGAGTCAGGGAAGTAGTTGTCAGCTATTGACACTATCTACTGTATATTCGCAGATAAGAAAGCAGGACAACCTATTTTTTCTTTTAAAATTGTTCCATTCTGTGTGAGCAAACTGAGACCGGCTATTGTTCTTTGGACTTTCATTTTTACTATCGCTGATAGCATGGAAGGTTTTTCCCTCTGCAAATGTTTATGTGCAGTGATGCATACTTTATGTACCTTTTAAAGAGGTTGTCTAAGATAACTAAAAATCTCGAAAAAAATAATCTTATACTCACCCCTTACTCTAGCGCAGTTCTCTGCTTTACTGACGCGGTTTGATTACAAACTGCAGTGGTGGCATACTGTGATATACTGCATGTGACTGCTACAGCCAATCTCAGTTTTGAGAGCAGTAATACCGAGGAAAGTGAATACAGTGGTGACAAATCGTACACCAGCACGTCAGGATGCATGTGTACAGCATGTGACCACTGCAGCCAATCAGTGTTACACCGATGAGGACGGTGATTAAGGACTGCAGAAGTCATGTGACATTTCGCAAACAGGCAGCAACAGGAGGACCAGACCAGCACCACAGTGAACACCGCTGCAGAAAGGGATGAGTTTAAGATTTTTTATTTTAGGATATTGCAGGGCTTGACCAACACTTTTAATTATTTTAAACAACCTGTTAAGAGAATTATGGCAACCAGTTTCACACGAGTGTGTTCAGTCTGGGAAGCATGCTTCATGTGATGGCTGTAATTCCAGGACCGAACACGCTCCTCTGACTGAGCTCACAGCATCAAAATGACTTATGATGCTGGGAATTCCTGCTTGGCTGCGGGTTTTCTGTACTGTACTCGTAGAGTCTATACAGTACAGAATACCTCCACTCAGGCAGAAACGCATAGCGTAAGTCATTATAATTAGAGATGAGCCAACTTCAAAAAAAAGTTCGGCGTTTGGGTTGTGGTAACTCGAGCATCCCGTTATGGATTCCACTATCGCGGCATATGGAATCCATAAGGGGCGGCTGCCACCAACCCGAACTGTTGAACAGCCGAAGGACCTGGGGTGACGTCACTGTCATGTGATCAGTGCAGGGGGCGTGGCTGAGCACGGGATCAAATCCAGTGCTGAGCCACGCCCACTGCACTGATTACATGACTGTGACGTCACCCCAGGTCCTTCGGCTGTTCAACAGTTCGGGTTGGTGGAAGCCGCCCCTTATGGATTCCATATGCCGCAATAGTGGAATCCATAACGGGATGCGCAAGTTACCACAACCCGAACGCCGAACTTTTTTTTAAAGTTCGCTCATCTCTAATTATAATGCTGTGAGTTCAGTTCAGGAAATGCAGCCATCACACGGAGCATTTTTCCCATACCGAGCACCTCATGTGAAATTAGCCTGAGAGAGGCAAATATCAGAAGGCCTGGGCTTCGCACACCTATTTTGGTCACAACGTTTCTACCATTTCAGTTGAAGTGTTACAGTTTTGTTCTTCAAGATTTCATTATATTTATGCACCCCTCTGTTTTTGTTACCGATAGTCTAAAACCGCTGAAGAGCTGAAGGAAAATCTAGGAAAGATTGAGTCACTCCTGTGTCAGGTCCTTCCATCTA
The DNA here is from genome assembly GCA_033119425.1 of Bufotes viridis. Classification (NCBI taxonomy): domain Eukaryota; kingdom Metazoa; phylum Chordata; class Amphibia; order Anura; family Bufonidae; genus Bufotes; species Bufotes viridis. The sequence goes on from CM065591.1 coordinate 271,094,928, forward strand.
TCCCAAATAAAAGCAATCAGCAGAAAGTCAGTGTTACTGATGGGAAAGATCCTGGGAAGAAACTGCAGTCATCTGTATGTCCTCCTGAAGATGCTGCTGACATAATTAATGAATTGTATGAGCGAAAAAAGGTAAGTGTCTTCCGATAAACAATATTTTATTACATAATGTCACTGAGAAATGTAGGCGAATGTTCTGTGACATGTTTTACCCTTAAAGGGAATCTGTCACTGTTTACGCTGCATTCCCAGGGGGCAAGTGACAGAAACTAAAATGAGCTTAGATCTCCCTCTACTCACCCACCACCATGATTTCGCCTTATGCAGAGTAATATACAGGACTAATAATTGTACAGTGATTCAACTAATGAACTGTTAATTTCACATATAACAACCTAATTCACGTTCAAATGGCACCCTGCTGAAATCGGCGATCAGTGCAAAAGGGTTAACCACAGACTAGTGTTGAGCGAACTTGTGTTTTCAAGTTCAGCGTACAGGTTTGGGTTCAGGTTATCTAGGTTTGAGTTCAGGTTATCTAAGCTACCACGGACCATAATGGAATTCTCTGACGGTATGCACCATGGAAGCCTATAAGAGGCGTTCCATCTAATAGAAATCTATGGCTAGCTCTTATAGGCTTCCATGGTGCATGCCGTCATAGAATTCCGTTATGGTACTCCGTATGGTTCTTGGAGAACCCGAACCTGTACGCCGAACTTGAGCACAAGTTCGCTCAACACTTCCATGGACATCCCCACCATGATTTCTAATAAAACTACCTACCAGGCACTACTGCATGACTCAGCCTGTTCATTCATCGGTCTACAGTACAGATGAGAGCAACTGCTGTGTTCTTTCAGGCCAAGATGAATGAGATTTTAACTCCGCTGGTAAAAATCAACTAGAAGCAGGTTATACTGTCGGACTGGTCCCAAATACTCTAGTGCAATGGTGTTCGAACCTATGGCACGGGAGCCAGAGGAGGCACTGAGAGCTCTCTCTGTGGGCACCCGTGCCCTGGAAAAAGTCTAATGCTACCAATATGCCTTAGACTTTTCCTCCCATTCATCAGCACAGGGCGCACTACAAATGGCACAGGTAGCGCATTGAATGCAGGCAGGCTTATAGCTAAATGATAAAGTACATGGAAGATACACTACATTGGACTGCAGTATTCAGGTTAAATTGCCGCCCTGGCACTTTGTGATAAATAAGTGGGTTTCAGATTGGGCATTTGGTCTCTAAAAGGTTCACCATCACTGACCTAGTGGGTGTATGCATTCAGTGCAGAATAATTACAGGGTTGGCATAAAGACCTGATTGGAGGAGATTTTTTTTTTTGGATAGGGTGGGGTGGGGTTGTTAATGCTCTGGTAATAAGTCTTTATATCTTTGTATTCTAATTATGTTGCTCCTTTTGTAGACACAGCATCAAGAAATGTTAGCCAAACAGCAAAATTTCATCTTGACCATACAGTCAGCACAAGATTTCTTAGACAAACATGGTAGTACGTTATCTCCTGAAGAGAGAGAGCGGTTGCAGAACCAGCTGGCCCGTTTGAAGGAGGAGTACGCTACCTCGTTGTCTCAATCTCAGTTACAACTGAAGCATTCACAAAGCCTGCGTGATGACCTGCAAAACTTCATTCATGACTATGGAGAGTTTGAGAACTGGCTTCACCAGAGTGAAAAAGAACTGGATAACATGCAGAACGGGAATGCAGACTTTACAGCGTTACATGACTTACTGCAGCGACAAGGCGATTTTTCTGAAGATGTGATTTCACATAAAGGAGATCTGCGATATATTACCATTGCTGGTCAGAAAGTCATTGATGCAGAAAAAGCAGCCGCAGAACAGTGCGATGAAGGGTTGGAAGTGCAAGTGGCTGGAGCTTTGGTGAAAAATAAACTTGAAGATGCTTCCAAAAGATACAGTGCCTTGCATTCAAAGGTAATTGTTGATGCTTAGTTGGAATTAGTCTGAATTTTCTAACATACTGGGGGAGATTTATCAAACAGGTTTAAAGTAGAACTGGCTTAGTTGCCCATAGCAACCAATCAGATTCCATCTTTAATTTTTCACAGTTTTTTTGGGAAATGAAGGGTGGAATCTGATTGGTTACATTGGGCAACTAAGCCAGTTCTACTTTACACCAGTTTGATAAATCTCCCCCATTGTTCTTATTCCCACAGAAATCATAGGTGGGAAAAAAAACATAGTTTTTCTGTGTTCTTACATATAGTTTTTGGTTGATTTACAGTGCTCCAAGCTGGGAACTCACTTAAATTCGTTATTGAACCGGTACCAGCAGTTTCAGGAGGGATCAGATGCAGCGGTGACTTGGCTGCAGAAGGCTGAACGAGCTGTGGAAAGGTTACTTTCTGAACCAGTAGCATCAGATCCAGTTGCTCTGCAGTCTCAGCTGGAGAAAACAAAGGTAAGTTTAATGTCTCCAGCACTTAACACAAATGATTGTTTTAGAGGTCTGTGTTATTGTGAGAAGATCAATCATCGCTAAATATTAAATATTTCAGAGTATGCAGTGTGAAATTGCAGAGCATCAAGTACGCGTGGAAAAAGTTCATAAGACAGTCCGTGGCCTCCAAGAAATGCAAGGAGATTCACTCCCAGACTGCACGAAGATCCAGGCAACAGCTGGTGAGGGAGAATGCCAGATTTATAGAGAATTTGTAACAGAGATACAAGCTGATGTAACCAGAAGCATGTATGACTAGAAATTGGGCGCCGTTGCTCATCATCCAGGCCTATAGTATGTCTGGAGATGCAGACCTTTTTGCAGGTTCTGTGGCTATGAGGGCCCATAGGAAAGTGATGCAGAGCCTGTGTACTTGTTGGAAGCAGAAGCTCCCAAGATACAAAGCTTCAGTTCTCTCGATCACATCAGTTTATATCCCCTTGCCAGATTTGTTTTAATGTGATCTTGTCACTTGTAGTTTAATATCTACTGGCTTGTTGTATAAGTTCGCTTGTGTCTGACTATCCTTATAGATTCCATTGAAAGTCGATACCAGAGTCTTTCCAGCAAGATGGCTGCTCACTCAGATTTGCTGCAGAAGTCGGTAGCTCAGTCGCAGAGTGTGCAAGAAGGCCTGGAAAACCTTTTGCACTGGTTAGAAGGAATAGAAAAGACCCTAGAGGGACAAAACCAGGCATCTATGTCTTCTTTATCGATTCAGGAAGCTCTTGCTCAGAACATGGTAAGACTAATTGTTGTTAGTTTTTGTGACCATGTCTGTGTTCAAATAAATGTACTACACAAAATTAATTAATCTGAATGGTTAATGTGTGTGTGTGTGTGTAAATATATATTTAGACTTTCCGTTAATGTGCTGCTAATTCAGCAGAGCCAAACAAAAACGAATAGGCACATCGTTTCTGCCTCCTTGTTCTAGCGAATGGTGGGGGTTATAGCACCCAAAAGCTAATTGATAAAGCTTCTGACGTGTTACTTAAAGTCAGACTTTTATGAAAATGATAAGTATCCCTAAAGGGGTTGTTCCACCTGAGACATTTATGGCATATCGATAGGATATGCCATAAATGTTGGATAGGTGCGTGTCCCAACTCTGAGACTCCAGCCTCCAGAACGGGACTCCAAAATGAATAGAGAGCAAGCCATGCATGTGTGCCCACCTACCATTCATCATTATGGGAATTTTTAAAATAAAAAAATGCACATATTAGGCATCACTGTGTCTGTTACAACCTGCTTTATAAAAATAGCATGTGATCCTATAGGAATGAGCCGTCCTATTGAAATTAATGGGACTGCTTGGGTATAATTACACCTGCTCACCGCTGCAGATGCGACGGCGAGCAGGTAAACAATGAAGAGGAGGCAGCGCTGGCACGGCATTTGCCCTCTCTTCAAACAGCTGATCGTCGGGGGTGCCGGGTATCGGACCCCCCACCGATCTGATATTGATGACATTTCCTGAGGATAGGTCATCAATAAATATAACTTGGACAACCCCTTTAATACAAGCAACTTACTAATCCATCAGCGGTGGCCATGGTTGCACACTATAGGAAAAAGCGCCAGCCAAGACCGTGGGGCCACACATAGGCTGGTGCTTTTTCCTATAGTGTGCAAGCATGACCACCACTGCTGGATTGCAGGGTGTCCGTAACCATGGAAATGAGCAGTGTATAATGTGATGGAAAAATTAATCCAGCCAGCAAAGGAGGCAATATGGACAATCACAATACATTAGTAAGTGGCTTGTATTAACTTCCTCTACATAATAAATGCTGAATTGAGACAGCCCTTTTTAACACCAGAGAGTAGAAAGCATTTACACATTTCTGTTTTTCAGAAATTAAGACAGGACATTGGAAGTAGAAGAGGGAGCCTGGATGCCACTGGTGAAATGGTGGTGAAGTTCATGGAGACGGCAGACAAGACGGCAGCCGCAAACCTTCAGAACAAGCTCTCTGAAGTCACTGCACGGTTTGACAAAGTGTGTCAGCAGCAGATCGTACAAGAGACTGCTCTAAAAGAGGTCTTGCCAAAAGTGGAAAGATATGAGCAGATCTCAGAAGCATTGCAAGACTTCAAAGAAACAAGGTCACAATTGCTGGCATCAGGAAACCAGCCAGATAGAGACATTGCTCAGTTTTCAGAGCAAATTCAGGTTTGTTTTAAAATTTTATCATATGTGTTCCAAAACCTACAGTGTAAGGCCATGATATTTGGTCTTTATTTTGCATTGGTATTTATTAGGGTATAGAGTTGAGTGAACCTGTATTTTAAGTTTGGAATCCATAAGGGGATTCTTCAATAAACCCGAACCTTGGACAACGCTAAGGACCTGGGGTGACGTCACCGTCATGTGATCAGTGCAGGTGGAGTGGCTCAGCACTGGATTGGATAAGAGGTGATCCAAATGCCGTTATGGTCCGTGGTAGCGGAATCCATAACGGGATTCTTCGATAACCCCAACCCGAACTTTGGACGCCGAACTTAAAATACAAGTTCGCTCAACTCTATTAGGGTACTTTCACACTAGCGTTATTCTTTTCCGGTATTGAGTTCCATCCTAGGGGCTCAGTACCAGAAAAAACTGATCAGTTTAATCCTAATGCATTCTGAATGGAGAGCATTCCGTTCAGGATGCATCAGTTCGGTCCCTCTTACGTTTTTTGGCATACTGCGGTATTTTCTCCGTCTGGAATTAATTGAAATGTATTAGTGCCGGATCCGGAATTAAAATTACCGCATTGAAGGAGACCTTTAAAATGTGAAAAAGATAAATACTGGATCCGTTTTTCCGGATGACAACCGGACAGACGGATCCGGTATTGCAATGCATTTGGGAGACTGATTCGGATTCGTCTACAAAAGGTATGTGTTTGCATACAGATTGCTGGATCCGGCAGGCAGTTCCGGCGACAGAACTGCCTGCCGGAATCCAGCAATGCAAGTACCCTTAGACAAAACCAGGAGTAGAACATGAAATGTAATGGGAAGAATTTGCACATCTTCTAGGTTTTGTACTCACTCCTGTTTTGGCTTAGAAATACTGTTGTAGAATAGTGTAGCAGCATTTGCACAGTCCCTGCTCCAGCAGTGGAAGCAGAGCTTTTGCACGTACTCCGCTGTTTGGAGCAGCAGCACATGTGCGAGACTGTCAGGGCCGGCATAGATGTCCAGCTCTGTCAATCAAGCAGCATGGGGGGGGGGGGGGTCCTCGGCTTTGGGAAAACACTGTCACAAAGCGCATGAACACTACGTGATTAGACAAAAAGATTCTTACGAATCGATTTGCTCATCTGACCTCTTTACTTACAGCTTCAGTTTTGTTGTCAGATTTTTATTTTAAAAGTCCTCTTTACGTCACTTAAATGTTCCCAAAATTTCAGCAGTTACTTTTTATGATAGGAGTTGAATATAGAAATCAAGCAACAGGGAGAGCAACTGGATACACTTGAACATCTAGTGAAGGATTTGAGCACCTGCTCTTTGCTTCTCGATACCTCCGAGCACTTACAGAAGGTTTTCTCCCTGAAGAAGGCTTTTCAGGATCTACAGGAGGCAGCAAAAGACAGGTACTTATTTAAAATGTAGTCAGATGTTTATAGCTTTCTACATTTTTACTCTGGTTAATTACGCTTGTTTCTCCTTCAGACAACGTGAAGCATTGTCTTGCCAGGAAGAATTGGAGGAGTTCAAGAGGCTGGTTGGGAATATGAGGAAGTGGCTGAAGGATAGTGAAGACAGTGTTCCATCATGTGAAGGTTCACATGGATCGCTTGAATTACAGATCTTACTGCAGCAAGTCCAGGTACCGAGAATTAAAATATCCCTGGCAGGAACCTGTGCCATTTTCAGTTTTCTAATGAGCAACAGCTGGTACCCGAAAATGTAGATTGTAGTGGGTCTACATGCTGAGTCGCTGATCCCCAGAACCGGCAGAATTCTCAGCACTGGGTTTTTGTGGCTCCATTTAGCCTATCAAGATACAGGTTTGGCTTTTTTTGGGTTATATAGTTTCTGTAAGTCCAAACACTGTTCTCTAGTGCAGCCATAAACATATTAGTCCATGTTGGTCATACTGGCCACACATGTTCAATGAAACTGGATGAAAGGGCAAATGATCTTTATTGGGAACATTCTTTGAAGGAAAGACTCTTTGTGGACAATCAGACAAAAGAGTTAAAATTGTAACTTCTTCCCAGATGATGGAGCTGTGTTGCCAGTCAGCTAAAACTATTGTTCGTTGCAACTTTTAGGGCTGATTCACATCTGCGTTTGACTGAGTTCACCGAATCTGGCATAACCAGACACAGCCATGCACCAAATCCATTGACTATAAAGGGAACTAGCAGTCATCCGGCCGCTCTATGGTATAAGTAGTGGCTTAGGCCGGACAAAAAGTTCTGCATGCACTGTTTTTTGTCCACCTGAAGCCGGCAGTTATTCCGGAAAGCATCCAGATCCCATTATAGTCAATGGAGTCTGGCGGTGCACAGCCGATTTCAGCTATGGCGATCTAGTGACTTCCAGCAGGTTGTTCCTCTGCCTGGGCAGTGTTGATGATCTGATGAGATACACTATACTGTGAGCTGAGGCTGCTATTACATTTATGTGTTTTGCTCACAGGAGCTCTTAAAGGAGTGGAAACTGAAAGGTCCCCAAGTGGAAGTCATTGCTCAAAAAGGATCTGAATTAGAGAACAGAATAATGGAGATAACTGCTTCAGAAAGCCAACTGCAAAGAGGTGAGCAGAAATATATTGCTATGGATAATTGGCTGTTTGTGCTTTTTTAACATCCATTTCTATCTTTCAATTCCTCTACAATCCATCTTTCCTTCTACATTAAATCACCTGCTTTCATTGTGTCCATCTCTTCACTCCACTTTCTCTACCTGTGCCCATTATGTTATTTTTCCAGGTTCTGGTCCTCAGGTGATACGTTGGGAGGAACCCCCTCCTGGCTAATAGGCTCCCATTGTTTAAAAAAAATGTGTGTGTGTTATGTACCATATGTTTTGCACTATAAGAGGCGTAAGATTCACCTAGATTTTAGAGGAGGAAATAAAATAAAAAAGTACTTTTCATCAGACCTCAGCTCAGACCCCAATGTTAATCAAACCTCAGCTCAGACCCCTATGTTAATCAGACCTCAGCTCAGAGCCTTAATCAGACCTCAGCTCAGAGCCTTAATCAGACCTCAGCTCAGAGCCTTAATCAGACCTCAGCTCAGAGCCTTAATCAGACCTCAGCTCAGACCCCAATGTTAATCAGACCTCAGCTCAGAGCCTTAATCAGACCTCAGCTCAGACCGCAATGTTAATCAGACCTCAGTTCAAAGCCCAATGTTAATCAGACCTCAGCTCAGAGCCTTAATCAGACCTCAGCTCAGACCCCAATGTTAATCAGACCTCAGCTCAGAGCCTTAATCAGACCTCAGCTCAGACCCCAATGTTAATCAGACCTCAGCTCAGAGCCTTAATCAGACCTCAGCTCAGACCCCAATGTTAATCAGACCTCAGCTCAGACCCCAATGTTAATCAGACCTCAGCTCAGAGCCTTAATCAGACCTCAGCTCAGACCCCAATGTTAATCAGACCTCAGCTCAGACCCCAATGTTAATCAGACCTCAGCTCAGACCCCAATGTTAATCAGACCTCAGCTCAGAGCCTTAATCAGACCTCAGCTCAGACCTCAATGTTAATCAGACCTCAGCTCAGAGCCTTAATCAGACCTCAGCTCAGAGCCTTAATCAGACCTCAGCTCAGACCCCAATGTTAATCAGACCTCAGTTCAGAGCCTTAATCAGACCTCAGCTCAGAGCCTTAATCAGACCTCAGCTCAGACCCCAATGTTAATCAGACCTCAGCTCAGAGCCTTAATCAGACCTCAGCTCAGACCTCAATGTTAATCAGACCTCAGTTCAGAGCCTTAATCAGACCTCAGCTCAGAGCCTTAATCAGACCTTAGCTCAGACCCCAATGTTAATCAGACCTCAGCTCAGAGTCTTAATCAGACCTCAGCTCAGAGCCTTAATCAGACCTTAGCTCAGACCCCAATGTCAATCAGACCTCAGCTCAGAGCCTTAATCAGACCTCAGCTCAGACCTCAATGTTAATCAGACCTCAGTTCAGAGCCTTAATCAGACCTCAGCTCAGAGCCTTAATCAGACCTTAGCTCAGACCCCAATGTTAATCAGACCTCAGCTCAGAGTCTTAATCAGACCTCAGCTCAGAGCCTTAATCAGACCTTAGCTCAGACCCCAATGTTAATCAGACCTCAGCTCAGAGCCTTAATCAGACCTTAGCTCAGACCACAATGTTAATCAGACCTCAGCTCAGAGCCTTAATCAGACCTTACCTCAGACCACAATGTTAATCAGACCTTAGCTTAGACCACAATGTTAATCAGACCTCAGCTCAGAGCCTTAATCAGACCTCAGCTCAAACCCCAATGTTAATCAGACCTCAGCTCAGACCCCAATGTTAATCAGACCTCAGCTCAGAGCCCAATATTAATCAGACCTCAGCTCAGACCCCAATGTTAATCAGACCTCAGCTCAGAGCCTTAATCAGACCCCAGCTCAGACCCCCCCAATGTTTATTAGACCTCAATGCAGACCCCCAAAAAGACCTCAGATCAGACCCCCAAACATACCTCAAATCAAATCCCCAATGTTAATTAGACTCCAGATCAGACCCCTATATTATATGTATTTATACTGGCTGCCTCTCTATTAAATAGCTTTGTTAACTACACAGTTTATACAGCAAAAGAGAAAAAGCTATTCTAAAGTACCAGCACTATATAGGCCATAACGACCTCTTTTGGCCTTCATCGGATGAAAGGTGCTTTATGCGTTCATTTGACATATATGTCAAGAGTTTTCTGACCTATCCACCAAACATAGGCTCTTAACAGGATTTGATCATTAGCAACGTACTGTATCTATTATTTCAAATATCCTGACATACAGTCGTCAAATTTCCTCTTTTTTTTTATAGAGGAACGCCCTGTTTAGTGCAGATCATTGTACATTTTCATGCATTTGTTTTAGAGTTCATATAAAATTTATACTGCCTTTTTACAGCATATATCCACCTTTAAGCACACTTTAGCAAGTTTATGTTGTAATAGTAATGCATTGCATTGGTTTTCTTGAACTCATTCTAAGATGGAGTTTTTTTTGTTTTGTTTTTTATTGCACAACTACAGTCACAGTTCACACTGGCATCATAGTTTCTGTTAGCATAAAGACATAGCGGATGTGGCAAAAATTGCAAATAGAAAGATGAAAAGGGGGTTTTCATATAATGGAACAGTTATTTCTTTCCACTGCTGCTGTGGTGGGATATAATGTAAGGCATGCCCAAGCCACTCTATAAATCCTTGCTCCTGCTGATTCCTCTGCCAGCCCCTCCCTCTCCTTCATTGATAAGCCGAAGCGAGAGGACTGCAGGGATCTGGCTCTGTCATTGGAAGAGAAGAAGGGGCTGACAGAGGAAGTAGGTGGAGCAAAGGTGTACAAATTGGCTTGGGCCTGCCCTCAGTGCACTTAAAGGGAATGTGTCATCAGAAAATGACCTGCTCTTTGAATTTTTTTATGTTTTTTAAAGATTTTTGATGATGTTTTCAATTTTCCATGTCAATAACTATATTTAAACTTAATCCATAAATTCCTGCAGTTTTCGCACTGACCACTAAGCCAAATAATTGGCCCCACTTCTTGGTCTGTACAGATCACCTTACTGCAGTTATATAATATTCTAAACCTGCCTGTTATGATAAGGAGATATCACCTTTGTGTATAGATAAAGCAGGATCCACCATTCACAATAGGTGTCAGACCTTATCTATTCTTTCCTTGTACAATGACGTCTGCACAGGTCACAGAGCGTCCTAGAAAACTCTCCCATAGAAGTCGATGAGTTATCCTCCTGACCATTGTGTCTATGGACCATGGGTCTGCCGTAAAGCGAGAACAACTCAGGCAAGATGGCCGATCCCATAATAATGTTCAAGAAATAGAATTAAAAAATCTACTATCTGAAAATAAAAACAGATTTGTTGGTGACCGATTTCCTTTAACTGCTTATTTACATATGGATTAAAAGTGCTTTTTCTCCAGAATGAGGCAACAGATTGCTACGTGAAAGGTATCTTTACAATCATCTGAGCTAGGCCTACAAAGCATTGTGCCTGGTTTACCAGTTGATTTCCTCATGACAGGCTCCTTGTATTTTGTATATGTACTAAGTGTTAAGTGCAGTTTAAAGGTGGACCTATAGGGGAATCTGGGGAGGTTTGATGCTGTACCTTCTTATTATTAAAAATTCCAATAAAAACATCTGATTTAAAAAATAAAAAAAGGTGGACATATACTTTATAATAACTTGGTACTACATCAGTGAGTATAGACTTCATTACCCCCTTAGATTGACTTCTGTTTGACTGTAGATCGGAAATGTCATGGAATTCACATTAAGGCCTCTTTCACACTTGCGTTGTGAAGATCCGGCGTGCACTTACGTCGCCGGAATGCACGCAGGATCCGGCACAACGCAAGTGAACTGAAAGCATTTAAAGACTGATCAGTCTTCAAAATGCTTTCAGTGTTACTATGGCAGCCAGGACGCTACTAGCGTCCTGGTTGCCATAGTAGCAGTGGGGAGCGGCATTCTGTGCGGCTCCCGGGGCGCTCCTGAATGACGTCAGAGCGCCCCGCGCGCATAGATCACGTGATCCATGCGATCACGTGATCTATGCACTGGGGCGCCCTGACGTCATCCTGGAGCGTCCCGGGACCCGCACAGAATGTAAGTATGCCGCTCCCTCTACTCTTTACTATGGCAACCAGGACTTTAGCGTCCTGGCTGCCATAGTAACCATTGACAAAAAGCTAAACGTCGGATCCGGCGATGCGCCAAAACAACGTTTAGCTTAAGGTCGGATCCGGATTAATGCACTTCAATGGGCATTAATTCCGGATCCGGCGTTACGGCATGTCTTCAGGATTTTTGGACGGAGACAAATCCGCAGCATGCTGCGCTTTTGTCAACGTCCAAAAAACGTTGACATACTGAACGGAAGACATCCTGATGCATCCTGAACGGATTTCTCTCCATTCAGGATGCATGGGGATAATCCTGATCAGTAGCTTTCCGTCCTAGAGACCCGAGGACGGATCTCTAGGACGGAAAGCTAAAACGCTAGTGTGAAAGAGTCCTAAGATATGCTAGGAGCAGCAGAAATATGTAAATCTTACTAGAATTCCTAACTAAAGGGGGGCTTTGGGACAGAGGTACCAACAAGTACCAAAGTCCACTTCACATTTCTATTCTAAACGGTTTTAAAATACGCAGATATAAATACAGTAGGAATTCATCGAAATCTCGCGCGACTTCGGGCGATACATACTTTGCCTACGCGGGGCCAATACATTTTAATGCTGTACGGCAACAGCATTAAAAACAAATGTTTTGAATAAATCGACTACAGATCTATGATCCGAAGTCGATTCGCTTAAGCCTAAATCTAACTCAAGTGGTCAGTTTCAGGCTGTTTTATGGTTATTTTACAACATTAGATATTTTAGGCTTTTCCCCTTCCTGTGGTTCTGTGTCATTATATTCTCTGTTTGCCCCTTGAACAAGCATGAATCGGTGATTGAATGCAAATTTCTATTTCTATCACTGACCTGTGGCGTTCCTTTAGTGGTGACTCTATTTAGTTAAGAATAGAACTTCATTATCTTGATGGAGTAATTATCAGTTAGTGACATAGAAAGCAGAGACTAATAAGAGGGCAGTTTTAACATGTCGCTATATGGCACTTGAATGATTTCACTACCACAAGGGCTCTGAGGGTGAATATTTTATATTTCAGGTATTAAAATGAAGTCGTTTGGCTGCATAGGTCTAGCTATTTGTGTATGCACACTGGTTATGCAATTTTACCATTATACAGGCGACAGTTCCTCCATAATACGACGTGCAGTGCTGAATGCCCCTGACTGAATGAGAAAAATACAGGAGAAGATGGGCTTTTTTGCCCCTCCAGCTTGCGGTGTTACCGCTGTGGGCATCTATGTAAAATTAAAGGCTCATAAATGTTCAGTATGAGACCAGTGATTTTTAGCTGGCGCCATACTGTTGAAACAGATGACATGGATCCCATATGCGGTTGTGTACATGCAGACTAATTAAAAAGAAAAAATGAGATATTTCTAATTTCTATCTGTGTTTTGTTAGAACCCTAGTTGAGCTATTGAGAATACTATGGATACTGGAATTTTATTTTCTTACCATTTAGAACATAATATCTTGTTATTACTGAGTGGAAACATTCTAGTTTATACCCAGTGGCTGAAAACCTGTCCTGACCTAATGTTAAGGTGACCATATATCAGTAGGGGACACTGAACTGTTGTGTTAGACACACGTCTGGTAGCCCCTGGTTCATTTTGGCAGTGAGCTCTGCTCCGCTGTAGCATGTTGGTCCGCGCCGGCTCACCTTTGTAGCTGACGTTCACCTCCCATATCAATGGTGCTCTGCAGTTTCCACATGAATTATTCACAATGGTGCCGTTTGACCACTCATGATACACTTTCACCACAGCAGCACGGGAACAGTTCAGAAACTGTGCAGGTTCAGAAATACTGCCATGCTTGGTCCGAAAGCCAATAATCATCACTTTTTTAAACTCTGATAAATCTAGATAGGTGTACAGACAGCCTATCACACAACTTATGTACCCACCAAGCCAGCTCACGACACATGACTTCCTTCATGAACTACAACCTACTGACATCAAAAGTATGAAGTAGTCATAATAGTGTGACTCGACCGTGTAGTATTAATTTGGCCACTGTCTTTCATAACTATCCACAATTATTAAGCTTATTAGGAAGAATCAGACACCTCTAGAGGCCTTCAGCAATTAGACATTTGTCCATTGCAGAAAGAACCCTTTAGAGTATGTTCCCACATAGCAGATATACTACTGAGTGCAGTACCAGCAAAGTGGAGAGATTGACCTTCAGTGTTGATTTGAAAACCATCACAAATCCGTAGTGGAAACTGTGCTATTCGTGGCCATACCCGTAATGCATTTGCACTGCTTTATCCTAAAGACTGAAATTCTGATGTGTATTAATATTTATTACATGTGTTGTATTGTACATCAGTTAGTGTTATGGTTTTCGTCAATGACCAAACTATGGGGCTCAATCTATTTTGTGACATATTTGTATGGTCCAGTGTTGATGCAGCTTTGTTTGTGTTTGTACCGCATTTGTGATGTCCCTGCTTTGCCTTCTTGTTCTGTTCAGGTTCTGTTCTGATGGCTTCAGTGAGCACAGTAGGGAATGTTAATGGATATCATACTTGCCAAGGTGAGCATGTCCATTTGCTGTTTGGTCTTTGTTCCTCCTGTGCTTTTATCACTGGAATATTTTTTATTTATTTTTTGCTCCATACACAATACTTTGTTTTATTAGATTTGACCGGGATCCAGTGTGACGTCTCTGAGATTAGTCAGGCATATGTAGATCTTGGAGAGGTACTGAATAACCGTGAGGAGCAATTATCTTCCATGTTGGAAAAGATGACGAAGGTTCAACAAGAAACAAATCAGATGCTGAAGTGGTTGGAGTCTAAAGAAAGGGTCATAACTGCTGTCAATGTCTCTCCAACAAAGAGTGAAGTTGTTAGAGCACAAGCAGAACAGAACAAGGTATGTCTCAAATACATTGATAATTTGTGTTTTCCGCATAAGAAAACGCTTGAATTGTTTTTATTGGGTCACAGAAAAAACATGAATGTGTCCATTTTTGGCACGTTATCTAGGTAAAAACCGAGCAAAAATGCGAGCATTAATCTAGCATTCCTACTGTGGGCTCCACAGCAAAAATTCAATTTCCGATGTGTATTTCAGTTATGTGAACATGCTCTAATTGCATGTTTTGATATATCTCCCGCAAGTTGCGTACCTGAGTTTTCAAAAAAAGGCTTCCCTAATGTATTTTTCAGCCATCTAATTCTCTGTTTCAGCTGCACAACTAGATGCATTTCTCTCACAAGCAGTGGCTTTCTCCCTTCTGTAGAATTTTCAGCAATGTACTGCTGTGACATTCTTTCCCTTCCTTCCCACTATGTTTTTTATTAGCTCACAGAACAGATAAGGAGGGGGAAATCACACTTACAGACACAAGGGACTCCCCTATAATCTTCAAAAGCTTTGTAGAAACAATTCTTTTATCAGGCTCAGGATCTCAGCTAGCTTTGACACGCTCCCACTTCCTATGAGTCTGTTATAGGTTAGGTGGAAGTGAGACCCCTGGTGGACATGACTTTACATCTTTTTTCAAGAGGTTGTAGATATATTTTTTTAAATGAAGAGATTTAGAAATGTGCTAGTTACACCATTCACTATTATATATTTCATTGTGTGAAACTCAGTCACTCTTTAAGGGTATATTCACACTGGATGCATACACTGTGGATTTTTTCATCTTGATTTTGTGGGAGGAAAATCTGCCTATTACATTAGCAGCATATTGGATGAGATTTTACTACGGTGAGGCTACACTGTGACTTTTTGTAGCGCAACTGATTGATTTCAATTGTTTAACTACAGCTGCAGTCCAGATGAATGCATTCAGTTGAATGCAATCTTGTGGGCTGCAGCTGTCGCTCAATTAGCCATGGCCTAAATATCATACAAATGAAATGTATAGTGTGAAATTGGTGGCAAATGTGGCAACAAATCCATATGTAACTCTTGCAGATTTTGTTGGTGTTTTGATACAGGTAGTATTTTTCCTCTCACTTTATGTACTGTCTTGCCTGTTATAACTTTAGTGTCACTCGGTATACACCTTTCACCATTATAAGAGATGCTAACACACGCACGTTCAGATTTATTTCTCCTATTTGCTTACGTTGTTCTGCGGCCATTATATAATACCATTTGTAGATGCCATTTTGGTGCATAATGAACGTATGAAGACTTGTCATCTCCACTCTGACTGAATACAAAGTGAGTGGAAAACTTAATAATAATGAGTCACACATGAGAATTGTAGGTGTTGGAAAATTGTGTGGGGGCATAAGTAGTGTGTTCTTGTGGTAACTCGGCTGCTACTGTATCTTTCGTAGAGATGAGTAGGAAGTGCCCGTACATGGGTGACCTCTAGGGATGAGCGAATCGACTTTGGGTGAAACATTCGCATAAAACTTTGTTTCTGTACAGTATTAAAATGTATTGGCTCCGATCAGTCGAAGTTATTACTACCAGTTATTACTTCTGAATAATAACTTTAGAAATTGATTTATACTGGAAAAAAAAAAGCATTTCCTGAACCCTAGTTCGGGAAATGTTTTTTTTACAGTATAAATCAATTTCGGAAGTTATTATGCAAAATCTCACAAGACTTCGCAAAATAATAACTTCGGCTGATCGGAGCCAGAATCGAAGTCAATACGCTCATCCCTAGTGACCTCTGCTCCATTCTTCTTCTGGCCACCAGCTCATGTATAGAAAAAGGAAAACACGGGGCTTCTGTTCTAGTGACTGGTGGGGATCTCAGTGGTTTTGGCCCAACATTTACTTCATATTCTATAAATGACACCAGAGCTGTGTAGTTGAGCTGCACATTGATCTAGTTACCGTAACAGCTACATCTGTTGGCATCCTGTCAATTGGCTGATGAGCTTTTTCTTTCATATCTTCTTGTTAGGAATTCATATCTGAACTCGAGAAGAGTTCTGAAAAAGTGGAAAAGTTGAAAGCTGAATTGAAAGATTTGCTGGAGAAGCATCCCAACTCCCCTGAGGCCGAAACCTGGAGGCAAATGCTGGAAAACCTTAGTAAGAATGTGTTACAGCATAAAAAATCTAGAAATCTGATATCTGTATCTTTACACCCTTGGGAAGAGTTTATTCTTTAGTAATATATTAGAACAATTAAAGCTAAAATTTCAGATGGATGATCAGCTATTATAAGAGCTCTGCGTCATCCACACTGCATGCTTTTATAGACCAAAAGAAAATCATCAATTTCAAGTAATATTAAGCAATACACAATCCTTTTTTTTTTTTTTTTGCTAAAAATGTGGTTATATTATGGATTTTATGTTAAAAAACAACTACTAGCATATTTCTTTGTTATTTAGATGAACAGTGGGATCGAGCAAATCAAGTGACCTCTGAGCGACAGCAAAAACTGGAGGAGTCTGCCAACCAACTGGCTGTCTTCCAAGCTGCGGGCTCCCAGCTACGGCCATGGTTGACAGAGAAGGAGCTGATGATGAGTGTTCTGGGGCCTCTTTCAATTGATCCTAACATGTTGAGTGCACAGAAACAGCAGGTTCAGGTGAGGAGAGTATTAACTATATGTTTCCGACAGGATGTGTTTGATATTTCATGGTATAGCTGAATCAAGAGCTTAAAGTTTGGAACGTTTAGAAGTACATGATTTTGTACCCTTTTTTAGATATAGCTGTTTAATTCATTCACAGTGACAGTACTCCATTCATTTATATACCCATATATCTATCCTAAGAGGAAAATAAATAGGAAATTATATAAGGGCAGATTAGATGGACTGCATGGCCTTTTTCTGTCGTCATCCTTGTCATGGAAATAAATGAAAGGTTCAGTCGCAGTGTATACATTTTGGCAGAGTTTCATATAGACATATAAATGAGTTGGTTTATTACAACACATTTGCTATTGTCTTGTGAATCCTGGCTTCTGATGCACGTTCTGCTCTGTTGTGTCTTGACTTTGTGTATTCTGATCTGTCACTTTATACAAACACTGCTGTTATTTTTGTTCCAGTTTATGTTAAAGGAATTTGAAGCTCGCAAAGCCCAGTATGAAGAGCTAAAGCATGCAGCCTATGGTATCCTAACAGGACCTGGAGATGAATCTCCATCCACCAGCCAGGTTGAAGATGATTTCCATGAAATCAGTCAAAAGTGGACAGAGTTAACCAACCGTCTGAATTCCAGAGCTGACCATATTGACCAAGCTGCTGTGAAGAGTACTCATTACCAAGAGGTCCTACAAGGTCTTACAGACAAGATAAAGCAGACCGGCAAGAAGCTTGGTGCACAGCCAGCAGTTAGCAGTCAACCTGACGCAGTAAAGCAACAGCTGCAAGAAACTAGCGGAATTCGATCAGAACTGGAGGCCCTTGCTCAGGAAGTCACGGAAGCTCAGGTCTTATGCAGTGAATTGTCTGCACTTGTGGCAGAACCATACCTCAAAGATGAACTTCAAAAGCGGCTTGACACTGTGGCCCTTCCTCTTAAAGGGATGGAAGATTTGGCAGGTAAAACATATTCACAACTATCTAGTCTTATTGTTGCACATTTTTTGTTAAAATTAATGTATTAACTAAATATTGTATTTTGCAGCGGATCGTGTAAATCGGCTTCAGACAGCTCTTGCCAGTTCTCAGCAGTTCCAGCAGATGTTTGATGAGTTGAGAAACTGGTTGGATGAAAAGCAGACCCAGCAGTCCCAGAGTCAACCAATATCGTGCAAACTGGAAAAGTTACAATCTCTACTTCAGGACCAGGAGGAATTCCAAAAAACATTGAACCAGAATAGTGGGTCTTATGAAATGATCGTTGCTGAGGGCGAGTCTTTGCTTCTGTCCTCTCAGCCTGGTGAAGAAAAAACTGCTCTTCAAAATCAGTTAGGATGTCTGAAATTAAACTGGGAGGAGTTGGGGAAGAAGACATCAGAAAGACTTAACAAACTTAAAGATTGTTTGCATAAAGCCCAGAAGTACAAAAGACATGTTGAAGATCTTGTGCCTTGCTTAGACGACTGTGCGAACCAGCTGAAAGAAATGCGGGTCACTCTTGACCCCATGCAACTTGATGCCCAGCTTCTAAGAGCAAAGGTTCTACAAAGTGAAATAGACAAGAAACATTCTCTGTTGGAGATGATGAACACCACAGCTGATCTCCTTACTGAAGCTGCTGAAGTCGATGACCAAGAAATTTTAGAGGAGAAAGCCAAACTGAATCAGAGGATGGACAGTGTCACGGAACAGCTCCATGACAAGGCAGGGTCTATTGAAGAGATGTCCTTGAGGCTCAAAGAACTTAATGATAGTTTTAAAAATATTGATAAGAAGCTGGAAGGAGCAAAGCATCACTTGGCGATCTATGCAGCACTAGGTTCTCAAGCTTGTAGCAGTAAGAACTTAGAAAACATGAAGTCCCAGCAGGAAATGCTCCAGAACTTGGACACACAAGTTCAGTACTTGAAAAACATTATCCAAGGTTTGACTGAAGATGCACCAAAAGGTTCTGATGTCTCTGGTCTCCTGCTCCAGGCAGAAGATGTACAACATGACTTTGAGACCATAAAACAAGAGGTGAATGAGTGTTGCTTGAATATGGAACAAAAACTTCAAGGAATTGGTCAATTTCATGCTCATGTTAGAGAAATATTCTCAAATCTGACTGATCTAGATGATGAGCTTGATAACATGGGCCCAGTGGGGCGAGATGTAGACAGCCTGAGGTCACAAACTGAAGTCATCGAGAAGTTTTTAGAAACTGCACAAGGCCTAAAATCCGATGTAGAGTTCTCAGAAAAGGAATGCAGGGTTATGTTAGAGAATGAGGGAGGACCTGATCTTATTGCATTAATGCGAGAACTTGGCACGTTGAATAAGCAGTGTATGAAACTGACTGAAAGGGGCAAAAATCGACAGGAGCAATTGAAGGCCACACTGGGAAGAATTGAGGACTTCAACATGAAACTAAAAGACCTGAAGCACCAGATTTTGACGGCAGAGGGCAGCAGTGCATTGCAGGAGGTGGTTGGGACTGAAGTGGAAGCTATTAAGCAGCAATTACAAGATTTTAAGGTACAAATTCAATTACTTTTCCGATTTTGTCTTAAATGTGTTCCTTTAACTGAAGACTCTGCACAGTGCGTGCTTGCTTCTCCTTATATGAGAGTAATCTGTATTGTGATCATCTCCAGTAAAACCAAAGTACCACTGCACACTCTTAATTATGATGCAAATAAAATAGCTTCAATTCTGACGTTTTGGACCTTGGTCACAAAGTCACAAGAGGAGGAGGTTAGGAGGAAGAGAAGGAGAGCCCCTGTGAACAACGGTGTGGCACTGCGGGGGTGGCACATATCACACTGGTGTGCCACCCCCACAGCACTACACTGCTGTTTACTGGGGCTCTCCTCTTCCTCCTGCCCTCTTCTTTTAACTCTGTGACCAAGATCCAAGTATAGGACCGAAACATCACGATAAAAGATATTTTACTTGCATCATAATTAAGAGTGTGCGGTGGCACTTGGATTTTACTGACAGTATATCCAACCCATTCTGAACCTCATAACCTGGCACATCGAGTGCAACCCAAGATCCCAACTACTTGTCATAATTTCCATTCTGAACCTGCTGTGAGATTTGCTTTTATGTTCTTTAATAATAGAATGTGTGCCCTTTTTAGGACTTTATATCGTTAGGTAGAAATATGGGCATTATACATGCCATCATTCACTTGTGTTCTGTTGCCTGCAGGGTTGTTACTAACTCAGATAGGTGGCGGTATTCTAACGAATAAAGAACTTGCCTAAAGGGAATGATGTGCTTCTTATGTATATATAAACTGTGTATATATATATCTATCTCTATATATATATATATATATATATATATATTATAGAGAGAGAAAGAGAAATGATTTCTGCTAAGCAGGGCCTGAAGAATTTTTCTGAAAATATAGCTTAATGTTTCCAAGCATTGATAGTAATGTAGTTTACAAAGGTCTGAAGTAGTACATAATGTGATGTTGGTACCCGGGGATTATAACATGTCTCTAGGGGGTATTTGCACTGCCCTCATTCTGTGTGTTAAATAGGTGCAGCACAGGGTATGATCATAGCTTTGAGTACACTGAGGTAATTTTTTGAGTAGGGGTTACTTGGTTTAGGATGACCTTACAGTTTAGATAGATGTCAGCCAAACTCTTTAAAGGGAACCTGTCATCAACTTTATGCTGACCTCACTGAGGGCAGCATACATTAGTGTCAGAAATGCTGATCTCAGCGGTGTGTCACTTATGAGCTAAAAGTAAGTGGTTGCCGAGAACCAGCATCATAATCATTGCAGCCCAGGCCTTGAAAAGAGTCAAATCTACCTGAGAAGAGTCATGGTTATCCATAATCTCCTGCTCTCTCCAATGATCTACCTGAGAAGAGTCCTAGTTATCCATAATCTCCTGCTCTCTGCCCATCTGCTGATGATTGGCAGTTCTCTCCTAGAGAGAAAGGGAGAAAACTAGGTAGAAGACGGTCAGTCATCAGCAGGTGGGCAGGAGAGCAGGAATTCATGAATAACCAGGACTCTTCTCAGGTGGCCGGGACTCTTTTCCAGGCCCAGTCTGCAATGATTGTGATGTTGGTTCTCGGCAACCACTTACTTTTTACTTATAAATGACAGACCGCTGAAATCAGCTCACCTGTCTCTACTTAATACTGCCGTTAGTATGGACAGCATAAAGTTGATGTCAGGTTCCCTTTACGCATCTTATGTGTATGGGAGTATCATGATCTCAGGGGGGAATTGGGGTTGGGCAGGTTGGATTTCAGCATGCACGATCCCTTTGTTCTGACATAAAATAAGTCGCTGATACACGTGTCTGGCAGATGCTTACTCCCCTCTTTCTATTGAGAGCCCAGCATTCATGTGCATGGCGAGTCGGACTCCAGCTAAGCGGATTGACCACCTTTAGTAAAAACAGCTTGCATTATGCTCCTCTGTTTCAGAGGTCCATTCAACCTGTATTACTGTCATTCTTATTAAGGAACAGTAAGGACATGATAGACTTTTTTACGGGTGCACAGATGACACGGACCAGATAAGGGAAGGCATTTACCGGGAGGACTTCTAGGAGAACCCCTTACTGGAAATGTTACTGCTAATGAAGCTCGTACTTTTCTAGTCTTTGCTTTTAGTCCTGTATTCATACACATTACAATAGTGAGTGTAGCCTAGCTGGAGGAGAGCGATGCCTTTCCAGTAAGTGTAATCTGCTGTACAATTAACAGTTTACTGCCTGGGTTTGAATATTACAAGGGAAATGCCTGAGCTCATGGGAAGTGGAGACAATAGCAGGAAGAGAATGGGATTTTACATGAAGTAGTGCCAGAGAGGAGGCCTGGAGACCGATGGATGTTTAGGGGGATCTCCATGGATATACGTGTTTACATGGTGCCAGGAAGTTGTGACCTCTCAGTCATTTGGAGGAAGGCCTAGCGTCCCCTGACAGGCTGTTAACCATGTCATATATCTCACTTGTATCCACAAGCATCTTTCTGGAAAGTATCCACCAAGCTGAGGGAGGAAAGTCCATGGAATGAATAAGCCTGAATGTGGACAACATGTTGGGTTATATGGAGCTATAGGGGCAGATTTATCAAAATGGGTGTAAAGGAAAACGGACTTAGGTGCCCATAGCAACCAATCAGATTCCACCTTTCATTTTCCAAATGAGCGCTGTAAAATGAAGGGTGGAATCTGATTGGTTGTTATGCCAGTTTTCCTTTACACCAGTTTTGATAAAGGACCGTGGACATGAGGGGACTCCGTTTTCTAAGCATGCTTTGTCACCTGTGTAGGGGTTTCGAGGGAGTAGAAAAGCTGTGATATCACATATTGTGAATGGTGGATCCTGTGTTATCGAGGTGATATGGCATTCCAATCCTTCCTGTAAAGATGAGCAGATATCTGCAGTATAGTGATCTGTATAGACCAAGAAGTGGTGCTTCGGTGGGAAAACTGCAGGATTTTGTTTAAACATAGATATGGAAAATTAAAGATTACATCACCAAAGTTATTTAAAAATGTTTAACATAAAAACGTGATTTACACAGTAGGTCACTTTCTGATGACACATTCCCTTTAAAGAGTCCAAATCAGCCCTTTTGACTTGTCTGTTTGCAGATCCTTTTACACCTATCGATGTTTCAGGCAGTTATCGGGAACGTGGTTGATGAGGGCTGCATGTAGCAATCATCTCCCCTGTATGGAGACGAGCACTTGTCCCCATACAGATTCATTGTGCCTGGGCAGCAGATCCCGCTATACACAGAACGATCTGCTGCCCAGGAACATTTGGGGGTGATGTAAAAAGACTTTGTGGCTTTTTACATCGGTCTTTTCCTCCCCTTTGTGCTGCCAGAGAAAGCACCTAATTTGTGACAAGGCGTACCAGTTAAAACTACTCCAGCTTCTTCATCGGGTGATCACTGCCAACTATTTCGGGGTGCCACCACACATTGCAGCTGTTTTTAGTGCTTAAAAAAAAGCACCAAAGATGCAACACTGGCCTATTATTAGAGCAAGCGTTTGTGTAAATGCTCATCCCTGATTTTCGGTCCATGTAAAAGGACCATTACCAAATTCTGGTTTGCCCCATAAAATAACCGTGCCAGAGCACTCTGCGTTATGCCTCCTGAAAATCTGTGACAGCTGGGTATTATCCTTTCCCTGATCAATGTGTGTAGGGTCACACCCCCTTGGCAAGGGGCACTGTCATTTTTTGATGTCAATTTATTAAGAGAAAATGGCAACACCGAAAAGATGCTCTAGAAATGTGATTTCCTGCGGGATACAGGGATTTACTGACGCACCACAAGGACTCCTACACCAGAATGAATGGCGTCACCTCTACCAGGGCACAGCCAGAACGATACCGTCTTTGTAGAGAGACATATTGAGAAATCTAGCATACACAAGCCCCGTTTCACACCAGAGGATATTTTCTTTTTAAGATGAGTTTTTCAACCCTGCACTAGAGAAATAAATCCCTGGAAGAAAGAAATGCCTTCTGCCACCTAACGTTAGAGATGTGGGTGGTTGATGTCATGCATGCATGGCTAGGAGCTTGGCAGCAGCAGGCATGCCTGTTTGAGGAGGATGTTGAGGCAGTCACTTGACTCTCATCCACAGAAATTTTATTGGCCACATTTTATTCTTTACTGGCCCAATCTGACATCAGACGCTGGGGGCAGTCTTCTGACACCCAGCGAGCGTAGTGCATGGTCCCCATTCATTAGAATATTAGTTATCAGATGAGAGAACATGCCTGGACAGCCCCTTTAAGAAATCCATCAGGCTTCATTTATATGAACCCTCTTTCATTCTGTATCTCACTTACTGTACAAGTGCAAGGGACATTTGCAGGCTATAATCTCCAAGTATGTGGGTGTACTCCAGGCTCTTTATTTAGGGCAAGCACTGCCTGCTGATTCATACCCTGCCAGCGGGTCTCCTAGATATATTACCCAGGCTGTTTCACTGATGATCGGGTCTCGCCGCGGCTTTAGTTTGTCAGACAGAGGGGAGGTTGTTACTTTGTGAATGGGATTGAATTGTCCTCGAGCTTTCCCTGGCTGCACGTGGACATTAGATGGAGGGAGGATGATCTAACACAATGGTGCATTGCCCCGGGGATGCATATAATGAGGAGCAGTCCGTCCTAGACCATTGTTATCAGTGTATAGACTTGTACCACCATATAGCTGAAGGAGTGATCTTGAGAGGAGTCTGATCTTCTGTTACAGACTTGCAATGTGCAGTCGTTTAATACAATGTTGCAGCCTGCAATGTTATCCTATGGGGCTGAAACGTGTCAGTCCCTGCCCTGTGTTCAGCTATGGAATAATGATGTGTTGCAGCTTTATTAAAGCAGAATCTCTGTTCATTTCAATAGAGGCTGTAAATCTGTACCTTTTGTATTTCCCGGCGGATTTTTCCTGCATGCGTGAAGGGACCCTGACGGTATATTCACACTCCGTTTTTTTTTGCATGAAAATCTGCCTCCCATTTTTTTTTATGGGAGGCCACGTTGCAGTTCATGAAACTGAGGATTTTTCCTGTACGGGTTTTCAAACCATGCCAAGAATGTACAGGTCCATTCTTCCCCCCCCCCCTTTATTTATAGATGTATAAAACATTACAATTATAAGGCAATATAATATATATTCCCTACCAATACCCTCCCATCTCCCTTGCCCAAGGACTGCCCTGCTGGAGACAAAAAAAAAAATCCTAATCGCATTGCTCCATTTACTGTGGTTTCTCTTATTGGCGTACACAAATTTCTCATATCTCAAAGCGATGCACCCTATCCAATGGGAGGAACATGGTCTTAGCCCAACTGCTCTCTAGACTAAGTTCCTCCACTATATGGATAATTCTTTGCAGTGAGGTTTCTGTATCGCCAGCATATAGGGTTATCTTATCTGCCTCTTCTTTAACCCCAAACCTCTTTATCCTATCTAATGGCAATAGCCAGCGGTTCATAAATAAGTTAAAGTGGGGAGAGGGGACATCCTTGGCGAGTACCTCTTGACAAGGCGAAAGAGGTGGTAAGCACTCCATTCACATTTCTCCTGGGAGTGGGGAGCCTATAAAGTAACCAAATCCACCCTATAAAAAAATTTCCAATACCAACTCTTTCCATTACCGTCCAGAGGAAGTCCCACTCTACCCTTTCAAATGCCTTGCTGGTGTCTAGAGACCGGACGGAGCGGGACCCCCCTCCGGACATCTGAATGTTAGCAAGGAGGTGATGTAGGTTGAGACAGGCGTGCTTCCCTGCAATGAATCCTGACTCGTCAGGATGTATGAAAGTTATTACCTTTCCCAATCGAGCAGCTAGAATGTTTAATAGAGATATTGGCCGATATGACCCCTGTTCAATAGGATCCTTCCTTTTTTTTTCAAAATGAGAGTAATAAGGGCTTTGGACATAGAATTAGGGAGTCTACCCTCCTTGTCAATAACTGCTGTAGAATCACCTCTCCATATCTCCGATCTATTTTGAGCGGAATTCCATCTGTTCCTGGAGATGTACCGTATTTTTCACTTCATAAAACGCACTCTATGTTTTAGAGGAGGAAAATAAGAAAACATTATTTTTAATGAGACCTCATATCAGATTAGATCTTCAAATCAGGAACTCCGTTCATACCCCCATATCAGGGCCTCACCTCAGACTTCCATAACAGAACCCCTTCAGACCTCAGATCAGACCTCCATGCCAGACCCCCATCAGAATTAGACTTCCGTGCCAGACCCCCTCAGACCTCAGGTCAGGCTTTTAAAATGAATAATTTCACTTACCTCTCCTGCTCTAGGTCTGGCGGTCTCTGCAGAAGTTGTGCATTCGACTGTAGAGCTTTTTCTCTTAGACCAAAGGACTTCCGTAGGTATGCCATGTTATTACTAAACAGCCCACGAATAAAGACCTTGAAGGCTGAGATGTGCTGCCTGTCTCATTCACATGTCCGTAAAGGAGATCGGCTGCTTGATCCCAGTCAAATGCTGGCCATGTCTGGATAAAAAAATCATTGCATACAACGGTTTTTGTCCATCCGAAACCTGGCATTATGCAGAAAGTGGCTGGATCACCGCCGGACCTCATCGCATTCAGTAGGGATCCAGCAGTGAAGTAGAGGATCTGTACCGGAACAGCCTACCAGATCTTCTAATGGAGATGTGCGAATGAGGCCTTAGCATGGTACATGCCAACCACATGCTATCCTGGATGTGGCAGTGTTAGCTGCCTCGCTCTTCTGGGGAACCCTAAGGTTATGGAAGCCCTGGTCTATCAGCAGATTCAGTCGCTAGTAGGCCAGGATGTTAGGAAGTGCTTTAAGCTAAAGTGCTTCTATTTGTGGCAAACCAAATGTTGGATTTTTTAAGATGTTGCTATAAAACTGAAGATGAATGACCAGATTGGCACATAGGCCCAACAGTGAGGTTGCCAATGCACATCTGGTGGTTTTTCTGTGAAAACTCTTTACCGTGGTGCCACCAAAATGTCTGGCTGTGTGAAGTCTATGATTCTGCAGTAATGGCCCCTAGATGTATAGCGTTGTCTGGTAGTTTGAGTATATAGCGAGCTTGTGGGGTCAGTGTGTGCAGGAAGCGTGTTGTGTATGGGGTGTGTATCCTAGTGTGGATTCCTGACACACCCAGATCCTCACAGCTGTCAGTCTGGGGTCCGGCTGCGTGGAGCAAGGCAGCTGAACTGCGGCTGTTTATAACTTGCCATGTGCCCGAGGGTATGATTGGCACCGTGTACATGCAGAAGTCTCTGGGCAGTTGAAGCCAGTTATCCAAGGAATTTAGGGAGAAGGAGAGCACGCACTGACAAAATATGAATCAATGGGACATTCAGGGCACCAGAGAATTCCTTTCCTGTGTGCAAGCGTTCTAGCCGCCCCTCAGCCGTTATGTCTCTGTCCTGAATTGTTTGCATAGAAGCTGCCGGGACATTATTGTTCCTATGAATGTCAGTTACAGCTACTGGGTTATTGCTGTGACTGACAATGCGGGATATTTCTACCTAGACCTACAACTTGTATTCATTATTCCCATCTGATAAACTGATGAATATTGCTGGATATACCATCAATTTCATTTTTATTGTTGAGGATCCAACTTCTGGCACCCCCACTGATCCAGTTAATGAAGGGACAGCAGAGCTGGTTTAGCGCTGTATGCCATGTTTCTTGCACAGTGGCGCTTCAGGTGTGCAGGGAGCTGGACCACATCCACTTGACTGCAGTTCCCTACGCATGGGGGGCCACTGTGCAAGAAAGAACAGTGAAGGGGCCACAACACTGAACCCGCCCTGCGGCTCCTTTGGTAGTCCTCCCAAAGATCCTATCCCCACCAAACACAAAGTGATGGTGTACCCCATGGATATCTGGAAGCTTCCCAGTCCCTATATTCTCTGGAGTAGAGGCCATCCATCTTTTTCCAGAAACCCTAAATGCTCTCAATGGTCTCATGATTGCCAGAACTCCACCAGCACTTCCAATGTGTCTGATGAGTATTATGGCATGTAGAACGTAGATTTGCTTAGACTTTTCCCTGTTATGGGATAGTACTTGTATACTATATTACATGAAAAGGTCTAATACATCCATTCTCATGGCTTTAGAGTAGGAGTGGGGGAGATCTCTGAAAAATGGTGGCCCTTGGTAGGAGGTATTCTAACAGGGATGAGATTGTATATTCATTACCAGGCTATAGTTATACCCTTCAGTTTAAGGGGTTGACTGTCCTAAAACCCGAAAACCTAATGGTCCGAAAGTGTACCACACAAAAAACCACAACTGTTCCTGGCGTGCCTGTGCCACTGCCTTATTCCTAGACCTCTACCGGACCAGGAACTGGCTTGGTCCCGTAACCTCCGCAGCCAGTCACCAGCCTGTGTTGTGCACACCCTATAAGTATAGCTGCAATGCCATGTGCATGACAGTAGGAATCGGGTCTGCGGCATCTGTGAACCACTGAATTCTTTCGTACAATGTTTGTAGGGATAATTAGTTTTCACAACATGTCAAATGGAGGGCACATGGGATCCATGTAATGGTGCGTGAGGCCTATCCACATGTCCTATTACATGTAAGAGTTATATACCGTAGATCTATAAACATAATGGGATTGCTGGAAAACCCACCCCATGGTGAGGGGACAGTGCCCTGCTCCTGGACTGTGTCATGCCTCCTCCCACCCCATGGTGAGGGGACAGTGCCCTGCTCCTGAACTGTGTCCATGCCTCCTCTCCCACCCCATGGTGAGGGGACCGTGCCCAGCTCCTGAACTGTGTCATGCCTCCTCTCCCACCCCATGGTGAGGGGACCGTGCCCAGCTCCTGAACTGTCATGCCTCCTGTCCCGCCCATCTCCCTGTTGATCCATTTTTGGAAAGTGTTTGCAGCCTGAGGAACTTGTAGGGAGACGAACTGAGCGCAGCCGATGGCGGCTGCAAATGCAGGGCACCAGTGACACCTGCTGCTTCCGTACCACGACGTCTGGTACCCTCACCCGGGAGTGTCGGCAGGCGGAGGCGCTGCTGCTGCCCGTTATTTGAGGCGGTGCCAGTCCCGGAGGCGGTACTCGGTGGTGGAGGCGGCGCTCTGTACGGGAGGTGCTTCTTCTCCACTCCGTTTTCCGCAGACTTTCTTCCCACCGCTCGCTGTATGGATCCGGGGAAGGAGCGCGGCTGAGCTGGGAGTGACGGCAGGAGCCCGGGCACACTGGCGGAGCCCGTCCAGCATCGGAGTGCGGCTCTGAGCTCATCGCACATCAAGCCCTTTGTTCGGCGAAGTTTTTTTTCTACTCTTATTGTGAGGCGGCTGTACTGATACAGGGAGGCGGGAGCCCGGTCATCCTGATACACAGCACCGGGGAGGCAGCGCAGACAAAGCCCTGATCGCTAGTACACTTGTGCGAGCGTGTGATGTAGAGGACTGGCAGCAGGGCACACAATGCCATGATGTGCGCCTCACAGGAAGCCGCACAGTGTGCCCCTATGAAAGGACTTCCTGTCTGTGAACTTCCAGGAATATCCGCTCACAGGCGCATTTCAAATCATAACAGCACATCTGTAAGCAGCCTGCAGCTGGAGCGGTGCTGGGGGGCAGGGGGCAGCTCCTTCATCACCTCCTCCCTGTGTGAGGACCACACAGTCTGGCCTGCTCCTTGTATCCTTCTCTGAGGATTGCATGAGCTGGGATCATCAGCCATCACCTGGGGTCTGCTGAACCTGACCTTGTCATGGGAACCGCATGGATTACAAAAGGTTAATTGTGGATGTGCATTCTTCATGGAGACATTTTTAAGGCAGATCTTTTGACTGGGTGCATAAGATGGGGAAGCCACTTAGCCGCCCAGATTGTTTGCGCCAAAACCCATCATGTCTGGGCAAGGGGGAAGAGGAGGACGGTTACATCGAGGATTGCTATGTTCCTCAGAGGTCCATCTATGATACCATGAGGATCAACGAGCAGATCGACCAGGGATGTAAACTTAGTCAGCCCTCAAAGAGTACCATGGACCGAACTGAAATAGCTACCTTATCAAGCAATGGTACCCTGGGGACATCTCATGCCTGTGATGCCAAAGTACAGGAAGCGAAAAAGCTGGATGAGCGCGTGATATTTGATGCCCTCAAGTTGAGCAATGACACTCTTAAATCTGCCCCCGTGCCACCACGTCGCCGGCAGAATTCTGACCGCAAAGAAAATGTGAATCGGAGATCATGGAAAGCATTTATTCCACCAAATTTCCCAGACTTTGCAGAACGAATGGAGGCCTCCTTGAGCGAGGTATCGGAGGCAGGTACGTCTAGTCATTCCCTGCACGATAAGACCGAGTTCAGTCAGCTGTTACCTGATAGCTCCAAGCGCTCGTCTTGTGAACAAACTGAGTCCATATCGTCCACGTCAAGTCAGATCCAAACTCCTGCTCCCTCTTCTGTGGTTTCTGGGAATCAGAATCTGGAACACAATGTGGACTCGAGATGTCACCACGTGCAGAGTTTTGATTACTACAATGACAGTGAGTATGAGCAGGATCCATTGCTGGCGCAAGAGAATACAAGTCTGTGTACACGTTCCAAACCTGGGCACAACTTTCCTAGTGCCACATGGCCAAGGGCACTAAAGAGCTTTATCAAGGGAAGCCTCATTGATGGTCACCATAAAGCTGCTGAAATGGCTTATGAGGAATGTGTTATTGAGACTTTGCCCTTATCACCGTGTTTAAGTGATGAAGTGTTAGATGAGTCTTCAAATGTGCTTATTGTGCCAAATTTGAGAGAGAAGACTGAGTCAGAGTTGAAGTTTGAGGAGGATGAACTGAAAATACTAATGGAAGCAGAAGAGGAGTGGGATGACATTGACTCCGGAGATGCTTGTCATTCCGTGGCAGTATGTGACGGAAATATGTTGCCTTGTGAAATTGAGGAGCTTGGAGTATTTGCATCTAATGAAGGATCTCCAGAGAAAACGAACCCTTTTAGCAATCTAGACTTTCTTATTTCTCCTCCTGGTGATACAGTCACACCAGAGACTAGCTGGCGGCTGGATACAAGTGAGGACTATAGCTGCTGCTCAGCTGTTAGTGCAGGGAATGTCACAAGGAGGAGATACCAGAAATTGGGCAGCTATAGTGATTCAGAGTCGGACCCAGAGTCTGACCAATTGTTCCTAGAATTAGAACAGCAGTGTCTGACTGGACCAGCAGATGAGCCTGCTGAGCTTCATGAGTCCGTCCCAGAACCCAAGGAGAAGGAAGTGAGTGGTGAGAGTCCATCATATGTGAAATCTAATCCCAGAAGTCTACATGAGGACAGTAAATGTTCCCAGCTAGACACAGTGCATGACCACACGTACTGTAAAGCTAACTGTATAGACTTACTCACTACTGAAGTGTTAAGCCCTGTCCAGGCGGATATAGCAGGTCATGATGACAAAAGCACCCCTGCACCAGATGCATCTGTTATAAGCACACAACTGGTTAAACCTTGTAAGCAGGTTCTTACAGATACTTGCTCTTCTTCAGAATCAGATACTTGTCATTTACATAATTTAGAAGAAGTGGTTACCATTGCTAATGCAATTATCACTGTGACAAGGACCTGTGTAGACTCCCCAGAACCTCCTTTACTACAAGTAGATGAATGGCCTAAGTGTTTCACACCCAGTAGTAGTGAAGTGATGGGATTGCCAGAATCATCAGAGCAGATGGACATAAAATGTGGCCTTGGCGTGGAGGAGACCCCGACACCTATCCATTTCACTGATACGCAGTCCTACTCCCCTGTGTGTGATATGGAAAGGGATTCGTGTTTGGGTAGTTCTGAGCAACCAGATGAATCTTGGACTTGTGAAACTTCATTTCAGAGCACTGATATTATTTATGCAGACTCTTGTGATGAGGGTTCTGATAGGGGGGAGTTGACAGTTTCTACAACAACACATGGTTGCAGTAGTCTACCAGATGAAGCAGCAGATGACAGCCTGCAGAGTTCCACATCTGCAAGTGAACTGCAGGAATTACCAGATGACAGTGGAGGTAAAATCGAGGAAATGGCTAGTGGAAACCAGGTCAACATCTTATTTGAGTTGGCAGTGGACAATGGTATTACACATGAATTGAGCAAGTCCACTACACTCCAGGTCATCAGTCAGTCTATAGAGTTTGTGGGAACTTCAGGAGTGGTTAAGATCTCTGATGTTGTAGATGAGTCCAACGTTGGAGTCACCGTCTTTACTTGTTCAGAAGAAGTAAATGGAAGTTTAGCTGGAGATATTACCACGGCAATGCCAGTGGAGGCCATATTGAAGAAAGTCAATAGAGAACTTTTAGTGACTGTAGACACACAGGACACAGTAACATGTGATGGGTCATGTCTATCTACTAGCACAGATAAACCCAAAATTGAGTGCTGTGCAGCTCAGGAATCTTCTCCGACATCTGAAAATCTTGTAGATGAGCAGCACTTAAGTGGCCTTAAAAGTTTAACATTAGAAGCCAGTACCTCACAAGAATCAAGGTTAAAAGAGGACTTTACAGCTCAGGATTTGGATATTGCACAGAATCTCCTCACTCCAGGTGAAATTGCAGAAGGACGTTATGCTCTATCATCTGGCGAAGAAAATTCCACTGCCGTTCTGCAGGAGGTCACAACGTCCTGCAGTGAGGTTGACAATTCCTCCAAAGCCGAGGTTGAATATAGCACATCATCACAAACCGTACCAGACTCCTCATCCATTGAACCTAATTTGAGTGCAAAAAGTATAATGCTGTCTGAAACCTACTGCAAGGATGGGGCGTCTTCAAGGCAAGCTATTGAAGAACAGTGTGAGTCTCCTGAGCCTGAATTCGAGCTTGCATCCGAAGGGCTCAGCGCACGTGTTCATTTGTCAGATCTGAGTGACAGCTGTTCTCTGTCTGTAAACACAAGGGACAATAGTCTGGCATCCGAGGAAGAAGGCGGGGCTTGTGCGCTTCTACAGTCTGCTGCTGACACATCTGAGGACATCATCAGTACCGGGCCACTTCATGATGGCCCCATAGAGGTAACAAATACAGTGCTGTAAGTCTTACAACTTTTCTGTTCTCCTGTATACCCGGCCGCTTAGTGCTTGGGTAAATTTGGCCATGTAAAGAAAACATAAGACCTGATGATTACATAACTTGAGCGATGACTACTTGCCTGATTTGCATAGTTTGTTCACCGAATGGTTAATTATAGATCACTAGTGCACAGCGCTTTTCATAGCATGATGTAGGCGGAGAGCTCCTGCACATCAAGTACAGGAAAATCTGCTGCTGGCGGAATTTCTAGGAGCTGGCGAGTTATCTGTAGATGGGGGGTATTCCTTAATCACTGCACAGACCAGGCTGAACTCTTTAACCCTCGTAGTTCCTGCTTTCTCCCTCTCTTCTGTGCACGTGGCTGTAACATGAGCTCACGTCTTTTCAAACTTTTTGGAATTTGCTGTGGTATTTGTTCCGTTAGGTCAGGACTGGGTAATTGTACCGCGTAGAGGCCCAGTTTAATATCTGTCAACTGCAGAGAATTTTCTCTAGAATTGAAACCATTTCTCCCTCTGTAGTTTAGTTAAAATAATCTAGGCCAGTGATGGGCAACGTGCGGCTCTCCAGCTGTTGCAGAACTACAACTCCCAGCATGCAAAGCCTGTCTATAGCTATCAGCCTACTGCAGGGCATGGTGGGAGTTGTAGTTTAGCAACAGCTGGAGAGCCGCACTTTGCCCATCACTGATCTAGGCTAAACGGGCATGCAGTCAGTGTTGCGGCACTCGAGATGTATAGGAGCCTGTCCACGCCACGGTCCTGTGGTTTAATCAAATGCCTGATTTCTTACCCATGCATGGAGCCAGACCATGCATCATCCTATGTGCAGGAGCCGGACTGGTTCAACTACCGTCAGTCTCTTATGCAAAAAGAGTGTGTGACGTGAATGGGATAAGTCAGGGATGGGCAAACTGCGGCTCTCCAGCTGTTGCAAAACTACAATTCCCACCATGCCCTGCTGTAGGCTGATAGCTGTAAGCAGTCTTTGCATGCTGGGAGTTGTAGTTTTGCAACAGCTGGAGAGCCGCAGTTTGCCCATCCCTGGGATAAGTGATCAAAGCACATGACCACCGCCATTTTGGTTCCATGGCCATAGTGGCGGGCTTCTTACCTAGGCTGTGGATGGCCTGGACAGTCTCTTTAGTCTATATTCTTTAAAGTGGGCAACCCGTTTAAACGGAGCACGTCATGTTTACGCGCAGTCCTATCTGTGGGCAGCATGGCACAGTGCAGATCTATGGGAAATGATTTAGCAAAACGTGTTATTTATTCATTTACATTTCTGCCCGTTCTGTGCTCATGAGGCTGGTCCTACCCTGTGATTTACATACTCCCCTTTATCCCATGTCTCAGTATGCATACACATATAGCTGTCAGTGAGGCAGACCACCCACTCTGCTCCTAAGCCCTGAAATGAATATAATACCGGTTATACTGAATCTGTATCTGCTCCGCTTCTCCTGATCTATAGCATAAATCATGCAGCAGAATTCCTGGACACTGCAGTGCAGACACGTGCATGGAGGTAAAGTATTGAGGCCCTTTATTAAACACTAAGCGTTGTGGCACCTTCATCATACATATGCATTGTGGTACCCAACTGGCATCTTCAGCGTACCTGATGAAGGGGACAGCTTGGCGCTGCAACACATAGTATCCAGAAAAGAACCTCAACACTTATAATATTAAAGGGGTTATCCCATAATGTAAAAAAATTAAATTCAGACCTCATGTACTACATGACTATCTTTAATAAAATTAGAACCTCACACGAGTCCAGAGATCTGCCCTTTCATTGCTCCAATTTCACTGCTAGATTTATTTCAAGCTGTCATGTATGGGGCGTGTCCTTTCTCAGGGATTTGTCCTTTATGCTGTAGCTGGTGGCAGTTGAAGAATGGAAATGAGCATGTGCTACTATCTCAGTGAGCAGGACAGAGAAATTAGAAAAATGGCAAACAGCAGGTGGCGCTATACGGATAGATTTCGGTGACTAACTCAGTGGCTATACTAAACGTTTAATGACATGCAATTACAAAAGCAATCAGATCCAGGTGCTGGTTTAAAAACTGTAGATAAATCTACGATTTATGATAAGGTGAGCGCAACAGCAATTGCCGTTCTAATTATTAGACACATTATTGTAGACACATACACTGTGCAAGCCTCTTGATCTATACCATGCAGGTGACAGACCATTTTGCATCGGTAGGTGCCCAGGAGGCGGAGCTTCACTGCAAAGTGCTGTCCCCATTGAGCTGCTTCACAGCCCCTCCCCTCTGCTTTGAGTGACAGCTGTCGTGGTCTCCTAGTGAAAGGCTACAGCAATCAGTCAGAGGGAAGGGGCTGTGATGTGCAGAAACCACTAGCCAAAGCTGAATCTAGCAGAATAAAAGTTAATACTCACACTACTCCAAACTAAAAAAAAAGCTCTACAAAAGGTATATTTGGCCTCTAACAAGTGCTATAAACAGCATGGTGAAACTGCTGATAGATTCCCTTTAAAGATGTGTTCCATTTTGGCACAAATTATTGCCGTAGATCAGGGATGGCCAACCAGCTGTTGTAAAACTACTATTCCCACCATGTCTAGCTGTAGGCAGTCTTAGCATGTTGGGAGTTGGATTTTTGCAACAGCTGGAGAGCCACAGGTTGGCAATCCCTGCCGTAGGTGTACGTCAGCCATGAGGTGGCATAAGGAGGAGAAATGTGCCTGGCAAGTTGTGCTACAAATCCTCTTCATGTACCATTTTGACAACCATCAGAAATGTATAAAGACAGAATACCTGGCCTTGTCGCCCATAGCAAGCAACTAGATTTCATATCTTAAACTGTGGAAAAATGAAAGCTGCCCTGTTATTGGTTGCTATAGACGTTTTGACATTTTTGATAAATGAGGTCCATGTTATTTAATTTCCTTTCATGGATCAGGGATCACCCTTTCTGAAGTATTGCTGCTACACCATTATTGTATTCTCGCTGCTTCTGACTATAGCATTCTTAGTGAAAATCCTGATCTTTTAAAGAGTTTTGTGGGACGTATCTCCCAGTAGAGGTGTTCAGCAGTGGACACATCTTCATGTTCCCTCATGCTGATCTATGAATTAGGACCAGTTTATGGACCACGTTATTTGTTTGGTGTCTCTGACATAAGAAATTTTCCAAATGATAATATTGGAAAAAATTGCCGTGTTTTCTGTGACTCAAAATCAGTTTAATTGATTTGAAAGGGGTTGTTTTGGCATGGATTTCTACAAGCCCCATTCAGATGAATGAAAACGGATTTTCAGTTGCAGAAATCTGCCGCATGTGAAGGTGCCCTTACAGTACAACCCTGACAAGTGGCCCATACATATTCAGGTTTTGGAGCCAAAATCAGGCGTGGACTATAAAGCGAAAGATAGTATAAAGGGCAGACTCTACCTTTCCGTTTTTTTATGAATCCACCCCTGGTTTTATTTTATTCTTATTTTTTTTCCTCGCATTTGTGCAGATTTGCTGACTTTCTTCTCATGTGCTGTACCTGCAAGCCGCCGCCAGGGCGCCGCGCACCCGGCTCCTGCAGTAGAGGAGGCTGCCCGTCCTCCGCTCACCCTTATACCGTGGTTTTACCCCTGGTTTTAGCATCAGAAAGCCTTGTCAGACCTGATCCCTGCTTGAGGGTCACATAGTGAAGGCAGAAAAGGTAGTTTACCGTTTCTTCCTTTTTCTTGTGGACGGCTGGTTGTCAGCAGGGAAGCCCCCATCCCGGCGGCACAAACTACTGTAAAAACACTGGACTGTAGAATAAGGCGCCTTAAAAGGAACCTGTCAGAAGCTTTTTAGCAACTAAGCCATCGCCACTCCTTGTCTGTTCCACTTCCTTAGTTTCTGTAGGTGTCCACAGTAGCTCAAGAATTCAGAAAAAAAAAAGTTTAATGCCCACATGACACGTGCCAGACCAAATACACTGCGCTGGAAGTATAAGACGGCAGCACACAAGCAGAATTTTATCAATGTTCCCTTGTCCCCAGAGACTTCAGTCAAGGCAGACTGAGCGGAATCAGTGCTCGGGGAGCTGGACTTCACTAAGGCTACTTTCACACTCGCGTTTTGGCTTTCCGTTTGTGAGATCCGTTCAGGGCTCTTACAAACGGTCCAAAACGGATCAGTTTTGCCCTAATGCATTCTGAATGGAAAAGGATCCGCTCAGAATGCATCAGTTTGCCTCCGATCAGGCTGTCTGCGGCGTTTTGCTGTCCGCTTGACGAAACTGAGCCAAACGGCACAATAGAAAACAGATCCGTCTCCCATTCACTTTCAGTGGAGCTCATGACGGATCTGTCTTGGCTATGTTATGGATAATACAACCAGATCCTTTCATGACGGATGGATGCGGTTGTATTATAACGGATCCGTTTTTGCAGATCCATGACGGAGCCCCCCAAAACGCGAGTGTATGGGTACTTTCACACTTGCGTTGGTGCGGATCCGTCGCGTTTTTTTGCACAGACGGATCC
Source organism: Bufotes viridis (assembly GCA_033119425.1). Lineage (NCBI taxonomy): Eukaryota > Metazoa > Chordata > Amphibia > Anura > Bufonidae > Bufotes > Bufotes viridis. The sequence continues at coordinate 271,131,888 of CM065591.1, forward strand.
GCACCTATAATGCAAATGTTTGTATCCGTTCAGAACTGATCCGTTTGCATTAGTTAAAAGAAAAATTACAAAGTCCAAAACGGATCCATTTTGAATTACATTAAAAGTCAATGGGGAACGGATCCGTTTTCAAATGCACCATATTGTGTCATTGAAAACGGATCCGTCCCCATTGACTTACATTGTAATTAAAAACGGATCTGTTAGGCTCCGCCTCTTCAGACGGACACCAAAATGCTGCGTTTTGGTGTCCGTCTCCAAAACAGAATAGAAGCGGAACGGAGCCGAACTGATGCATTTTGAACGGATCCTTATCCATTCAGAATGCACTGGGGCTTAACTGATCCGTTTTGGACCGTTTGTGAGAGCCCTGAAACGGAATCCAAAACGCTAGTGTGAAAGTACCCTAAAATTAGCCTTACCCAGTGTCTGCAGCTCCTTGACAGCTAATAGGTAACTTGCTTACCATGGAGTGTTCCGGTTGGGACAAGTTATCCCCTATGCCACAAGTGATATGAACTGCTTCCAGGCTCCTGCCGTCTCACGTGCTCATATGCAGTATACTGAGGGAAGATGCCAGCTCAGTTTAATTTGTCTGCTCTTTTTCAAGAATCTAATCTCATTACTTCGCAGACTTTCTGCCCTTTGCAATAAGAGATCGAGCGCTTATTCAGACATTTAGTTGGCAAGTCATTCTGTTTGTGAAACAGCAAGCCTCACTTTCCAGAAGTGTTTATTTTGTGGATATCTGTCAGTGGATCATAAATTCAAACATTTAGTTTTACATTTTATGGAAAAAATTGTCTTGACACTGCTTTCTTGTTTTGTTGGAGGATTGTATTCGTAGCGCTTTTTACCTATTATTAGACAGCTATTGTTCTCTTGACAAGGGGGTGCAGATTCGCTTGTAATGGAGATCACGCACCAGTCATGTGATTTTAAATTCCACGGGTAACGCATTGTTTTAAATGGGCACCGTGTCTCATCTCTCCTGTGGTGGCGCTGCAGGGGAGGTAAAGGCCTGCTGCCATGTTCCTGTTCAGAATACAGCGGGAGGTCCTAGTAGGGAGACATCTTTTTGTTTAGTTTATCATCTGAGGACCCATTTTCGTAGCCCCAACAAGTATAGTTTCTTATGCTCTTCAGTACCCAAAAAGGTATGCAGAGGATACCTCATCGGATGCCTGCGCGGTAGATATGTGAGTGTATACGTCCTAGGACCCGAGACAACACAGCTCATCATGACATCTTCATTCTTTGTAAGGTTATTACCTTATAATTTGTGTTCTAGAAACCGGTTTCCTGTCCGTTCCCTGTATGATGTCACCTTAGCCGTCGGCTGTGACCTGACCCTCTTTCTATTACTCAGACAGTCCGCTGAAATTATACCATCCTTCCGTCGGATAAAGCATAGCGTTGATTGATTCATGTCCTGTGATGTAGTGACATTAGATGAAGCTTTGTTTTTTTCTTCTACACAGCTAAGATTTGTGTATGAACTCCAGTTGAGTATATGTGTATGGCGTCGTCCCCATGTTTGACAATGTATGGTCACAAGAATAAACAGTTTAATTTCATGTAGCCTCTGAAACGTCAGTGAGATTTGTAAGCTCATTTCCTCCTTTCCTTGAGATGCCGCCCTTCCTTTGCAATGGCCCCAAGTATTGAATTCTTGTTACGGTCCCTTTTCTTGTTGTAATGCAGAGACATACGCTTATTGTAAGAAATGTCAAGTTTTACTATATCTAATTGGCCTGTATTGCAAATTAACGAATAAAGAGGTTCTCTAGGATTTCACTATTATTAATGACCTGTGCTTTGTCCATCAGTGTTATATTGGCTGGGGTCCAGTTCCCAGCACCACGTCCAGTCAGCTGTTTTCAGGAGCCAAGGCACCAGAACCTTGCACAGCTTTGTATACGGTGTAGTAGCTCTGCCTAGCTACTTCAGCACTGCCCTCATTCATAGAGCTGCGTCGTTCCGGCACCTTGGCTCCTGAAACCCCCAGCACCACCGCTGATCAGCTGTCTTCTGGAGCTGAGGCGCCAGAACACGGCATCGGTATTATACCGCTTTGTATACGGTGTAGTAGCTCTGCCTAGCTACTTCAGCACTGCCCTCATTCGTAGAGCTGCGTCATTCCGGCCCCTTGGCTCCTGAAAACCCCAGCACCACCGCTGATCAGCTGTCTTCTGGAGCTGAGGCGCCAGAACACGGCATCGGTATTATACCGCTTTGTATACTGTGTAGTGGCCGTGACTGGTTACTGCAGCCATGCTAGAAGCTTCTCCTGAAAATAGGTAAGTTGCCCTGGACCACCACCGATCTAATATCGATGACCTATTATAGTCATTTCCTTGAAAAGTCTTTAAACCCACTTCTGTGTTTGTCCAACAGTTGCTGTAGTTTTCATATTCATCTAATTCCTATGTCTTTCCTTCCAGGTTTTTCAAAAGGAACAGGTAGACTCTGTGCAGGCGAAGCTTCAGCAAGTGAACGGCCTTGGCCAGGGTCTGATTCAGAGCGCAGACAAGAACTGTGACGTGCACGGACTAGAACATGACACGGAGGAGCTGAACGCCAGGTGGAACACACTCAACAAAAAGGTGAGGTGGCCATACTGTTGAAAATGTGTTTATCTTCAGGAGGAGGACTTAACATGGTGGCAGCGAACGGATCTTCTGATTGCTGACAGCCTGTCTTCGAATATATTGCGCAGAGATGTGGTGGGAGGATTTAGATTTAATTTCCAGTGAGATAGACTGCGTGTGGGTGGTAGAGATGAGACCATCTGACTTGTACAGCTTGGATCTGATTCTCAGAGCCTGCTGTTAAATCACATTCTTGTTTGAAAGATGCCAGACCCTTCCCCTCCCCCTCCAGCGCCATGTCGCCTAAGATTGCTATCTTGCAGTGAATGATGAGAAATTGTCTGCTACACAGGTGGCAGAGCGAGTGACACAACTACAGGAGGCCCTGCTGCATTGTGGGAAGTTCCAGGATGCTTTGGAACCGTTGCTCAGCTGGCTCACCGACACAGAAGACCTGATTGCAAACCAAAAGCCGCCCTCTGCCGAATACAAGGTGGTGAAGGCCCAAATTCAGGAGCAAAAGGTACAAGACCAAATAAGTCATTCCTACGTGCATTTAAAGCATATATAATAAAATTAAAATGGCTCAGCAAACGACCAGTTATTCTGAAAGTTACTCTATAGGAGGTATTTATAGGGCCTGGACATGGCCGTAATCTCACCACATGATAGTTTACATATAGCGGTCTCAAGACATGGACAGCATGCAATTCACCATGCACACCTATGTTGAGTGATGCCAAGTCATTTTCTTTTAAAGGAGTTTCCTGGGTTTTTAATATTGACGACCTTTCCTCAGGATAGGTAATCGATATCGGATTGGAAGGGGTCTGACATCCAGCACCCCTGCCAATCAGCAGTTTGAAGGAGACCACAATACTCACAAGAGTGCCTCGGCTCGCAGCTTACCAAGCACAGCGCTGTCCATTTTATAGTGGCTGTACTTGGTATCGCAGGTCAGCTCCATGGGACTGAGCTGTGCCTAGACCATGTGACCAATGAACACAACGTCACTGGCTAAGGAAGTGGCCCCAGCATGCCATGATCTCTTCAAATAGCTGATTGTAGGAGATGCCAGGAGTCAGACCCCCACTGATCCTGAGAATAGACCGTCAATATGAAAATTTCAGAAACCCTCTTTAATTCTCCCTTCACATTCCACCTGTAGCTCCTGCAGCATCTCCTGGATGACCGTAGATCAACTGTGGACATGATTCAAGCTGAAGGTACAAGAATCGCAGATGGTGCTGATCCTGCAGATGGGGACAAGATAAACCGCCAGTTGGAGACCCTCAAGGAGAGATGGTCATCTCTGCTGCAGAAGGCACAGTCAAGGTGTGCTTTATTATCTTTAATAGTGTCTTAATGGAGTTCCTAGTCTTATTGCTGGTCAGGTATAGGAAGGTTATAGATGAAAAATGCTAGTGGTAGTCAACCCATTTATGTACAGGACAGGCAGCAATGGGAAATGTTTTAATCACATAACATCTGAAAATTATCAGATGTGTTGCATAATGCCAGTCTAGGAGAAAAGGAGGATTGGAGTGCACCAAATTTATTATAAGGCTTGCGAATTTTGGATTGTCTACAAGTCAAATTTGCACTAAAACTTGTGCTGCTTTTGCCTTTTTTTGTCCTTTCCCTCCTAAGAATAGCTAACAATATCACATTGGTGGTGGTCCACAAGGGCGGACTGGCCATAGACCCTACAGGGAAATTTCTCGGTGGGCTGATGCCCCAGGGGGCCCCTTGAGTCCTTCTCATGGCCACCGGCAGCATACATAATGATCGAATTCTCTCAGCATTAATTAAAGTGTAGCTGTCATGTTTTCATAAAAAATCTATTTTGGCATATGTTACTGCTGGTGCAGCATTATGCATAAAGCAATATAATGATCTTCTCAAGATGGCTCCTCTACCAGTTCTCTGAGGCCAAAACTGCCTTCCCTCTCTTGACATACACACTTGCTGTAGCCAGCAACTTCCTGCCAGCCAATCAGATTGGATTACTGAGAGACACGCCTCCTCTGTCTTCTGTTTACAAAGGGAAGACAGACAAGCCCTAGCAGCAGTCTTTAAAGGGACAGGGGACATTAATAAAAGCTGTTATTATAAAGTAATTGGCAATCATTGACTCGGGTACACATGCCTAGCTCTAATAACCTAGCAAATAAAAAAAATGACAGTTGCACTTTAATGCTAGGAGCGTCAGGTACTTAAGTTCCTGCCTGGCCGCCGCATGTCCCCTTCCTGAATTCAACTCTATTGCCATGTTTAGGATGGTGATACTGTTAAATAATGCAGCAGGGTCGGCAGTATTTTGTGCTGCATTGTAATATTTGGTTCTGCTGGGGCAGTATTTTGTGCTGCAGTGTAATATTTGGTTCTGCTGGGGCAGTATTTTGTGCTGCAGTGTAATATTTGGTTCTGCTGGGGCAGTATTTTGTGCTGCAGTGTAATATTTGGTTCTGCTGGGGTGGTATTTTGTGCTGCAGTGTAATTTGGTTCTGCTAGGGCAGTATTTTATGCTGCAGTGTAATATTTGGTTCTGCTGGGGCAGTATTTTGTGCTGCAGTGTAATATTTAGTTCTGCTGGGGCGGTATTTTGTGCTGCAGTGTAATATTTGGTTCTGCTAGGGCGGTATTTTTTGCTGCAGTGTAATATTTGGTTCTGCTGGGGCAGTATTTTGTGCTGCAGTGTAATATTTGGTTCTGCTGGGGCGGTATTTTGTGCTGCAGTGTAATATTTGGTTCTGCTAGGGCGGTATTTTTTGCTGCAGTGTAATATTTGGTTCTGCTGGGGCAGTATTTTGTGGTGCACTGAGGTATTGCTGGCCCCGCCTACTTCTCTTGTCTCTGCCTACTTGTTTTGCCCCATCTTCTTTTAATTCCACTTTTTTTTTTTTTCCCGGGGCCACTTTAAGCTAACAGTCGGTCCCTGGTGATCCAACTGAAGGAGAGCGATACAGCCTCTTCTTTGGCCTATGAAAGCACATCCATCAATTACATGGTCTTTGTGTAGCTCCACCCCGTTCAATACCAAGCATGGCCGCTATACAATGTGCGATGCTGTGCTTTGTATACCCTCCTCAGGGTTATGAATGTTTACTTTCCAGAAAACCCCTTTAAATCTTTTCCCAAAGCCATTGGAGAATCTTTTCACATACTATTACAGTTATATATAATTTTTTTTTTTTATACAGGCAGAAACAACTTGATGACATATTAGTTTTAGCCAAGCAGTTTCACGAAACAACTGAGCCTATATTTGACTGGCTCTCAGCCACCGAAAAGAAGTTGGCAAACTCTGAGCCAATTGGCACCCAGACTGGGAAAATTCAGCAACAGATCCTACGCCACAAGGTATTCCAGGGGTGAAGGGGCCAGATCATGGCAGCTGGGCAGTCAATAGACATATATATATATGCATTTTTTTATTCTATTTAAATGCTGTTTTTATGTGTGATTGCATATTCCTTTTTTGTTTTTCATAATTTTATATAATTTCTTATTCATCATGTATGTAGACGTATATGTGCATTTTTTTATTGTATTTTAAATGCTGTTTTTATGTGTGACTGCATATTCCTTTTTTTGTTTTCTTTTATAATTTTATATAATTTCTTATTCATCATTAGAGTTGAGCGAACTTGTATTTTAAGTTCGACGTCCAAAGTTCGAGTTGGGGTTATCGAAGCATCCCGTTATGGATTCCGCTACCACGGACCATAACGGCATTTGGAATCCATAAGGGGATTCTTCAATGAACCCGAACCTTGGACAACACTAAGGACCTGGGGTGACGTCACCGTCATGTCATCAGTGCAGGGGGCGTGGCTCAGCACTGGATTGGATAAGAGGTGATCCAGTACTGAGCCACGCCCCCTGCACTGATCACATGACAGTGACGTCACCCCAGGTCCTTCGTGTTGTCCAAGGTTCTGGCTCATTGAAGAATCCACTTATGGATTCCAAATGCCGTTATGGTCCGTGGTAGCGGAATCCATAACGAGATGCTTCGATAACCCGAACTTAAAATACAAGTTCGCTCAACTCTACCCATCATTTATATCGTATAACTTTTATTTCCTTTCATTTGTTTACGATTTATTGTGTTATTATTAGTTCCCGTTTTATTAATTTTCTTCATCCTTTTTTATTTCTTTGCATATTTTTCCGTTTTTGGTGTGTTCCTTCTGGACAATTTCCAGAGTCTAGAAGACGATGTAACAGTCCATGAGACTGATGTTTGTCAAGCTGGCAGGCTAGTCGACAGTCTTTCTGCCCTGTGCTCTGCAACAGAACGTAATAGGTTGGCACAGAAACTAGACGACTTGCATGCTCGGTACACAGAGGTTCAGGATCTCTGCAGCAGAAAAGGTGCCTTGCTGGGGCAAGCACTGAGCAATGCCAGGCTGTTTGGGGAGGACGAAGTGGAAGTCTTGAACTGGATAGCAGAAGTAGAGGATAAATTAAGCTCTGTCTCTGTTAAGGATTACAAGTTGGAGGTCCTACAGAATCAACACAAAAACCAAATGGTACATTTATTTTACGTTCATCTTTTATTTTCTATCATCCTTATTTAATTTGTTTCTATATAATTTTGTACATTCTTTCAGTACATATTCTTCACAATAAATCATAAACCGTAATGATTAGAGTTATAGTGATCATGAATCACCCTTTCCAAACCTATTATAACGTCTGTCTAGTCTGGGGCATTCCCATCTGACCTGAGGTCTCCTGCAGCAGCGTGGTTACATCATCGTTTTAAGATACTTTGCACTTGATGAATTGTTAGATCATCTACGGAAAAAAAATTGGCGCCAGTCATGTCCCATTTGTAAGGACAATTAGTCATAATGCTTCTGTGAGGGTAACCTGAAAGAGTTAGTGCCTGCGAGCCCAGCACATCCACTACCTAGTAATAACCCACAATCTGAGGTTGCACTAGTGACCAGGCAGTTACTAGTGTATTCGTCATGGTAAATCCTAGCTGGAAACCAGCATGTACACTAAACGTGTTATCCACTGCTACCTAGCATTAGGTTTTAAAACCTCTATTATTACTTCTGATATAAAGGCTATCCATCTCTGGCCCATGGAAAACATTTAGGTTCTATTGCCTTTTCAGGCTATTATCTATTATTGTTTTTTTATTCACTTATTTGATTTATTTTCTGTTTGCTGCATCCACCATATTCTTGCCCGTGCCTGTCATTCCTTTAGTGAAATCTTCAGCATAAATTAATATCGCACGAAGACCCTTTGCTAACTCATGAGCTACTTTTAGATGGTTGACATTTGTTATTAAAGGGAAGAAATCCTGCTGAAGATAGGACTCTTAGGCTACTTTCACACTAGCATTTCTTTTTTCCGGTATTGAGATCCCTCATAGGGTCTCAATACCGGAGAAAAACGCTTCCGTTTTGTCCCCATTCTTTGTCAATGGGGACTGAACTGAACAGAGTGGAATGCTCGGAAATGCATTGCGTTCCGTTTGGTTGTGTTCCCATACCGGAGGCTGCGGTTTTCTTTTCATCATGGGATGCGGAGCAAGACGGATCAGTCATGACCCACAATGCAAGTCAATGGGGACGGATCCGTTTAACTCTGACACAATAGAAAACGGATCTGTCCCCCATTGACCTTCAATGGAGTTCATGACAGATCCGTCCTGGCTATGTTAAACCGGATCCGTTCATAACGGATGCAGACGGTTGGATTATCAGTAACGGAAGTGTTTTTGCTGAACCCTGCCGGATCCAGTAAAAACGCTAGTGTGAAAGTATCCTTACTCTAGTGTTTACTGATGACACTATAGTTTTTACTGTAGTGCCATGTTTTAATAATATCATGACATTTCCATTGCCACTGGGGCACAATGAAACTCAGGTCTGACCCCAGCTTGGCCCTGGGAGTCACTGGTTGGGGGAGCATCACGCTTGGTAACTGCAGACTTTTGTCTATGTGCCCTGCTATGGCATATGGATGTAACAGAGGGAGTTCCAGAGCCTTGAGCCCTTGCTATACACAATAATACATAAGGTGACCTCCTTTAGGAGGACGCAATACCTATTCAGACCTGTATGCTGTATGGGGAGCTTGCCATAGCTAACCATTGCCTTCACAGAAACCCTGCTACTTGCTATCACATACATTGCATTCTCTGAAACACACTGACCTCAATTCAGTATTCTCATGCAAAGTCAGAAGATTGCACAGTAAAGCTTTTGTTGTCTCGCTATTCTGCTCTATCTTTTTCACTATAAGCTGCTTTCCCCTGTCGCCATGCATTATCAGTATTCCCACTACTCGGGAGTAATTAACATAGTGTGAAGATACAGCCGCCCACATCCTATTATAGCTAGAACCGTTCCATATTCCGATAACTTGTGTATTTTTAGTTTATGAAAAACAGTACTTTTTAAAGAGCCATTACTTTTGCTTTTTTGGTGTGTATCTTTTTCTACCAAGGATACATCCACATGGGACAGCTACGCTGCAGATTTGCCACTGCGGAATTGCATGCAGCAAATGTGCAGCATTCTACAATAGATGCTAAGTGAATAAGATTTTGAGAAAATTCTGCAGCATTATGCCACCTCTTTTAGGCTACTTTCACATTAGCGGCAGCCTTCTCCGGTAGGCTTTTCCGGCGGATGAACAGCCTGCCAGATCCGAGCTGCCACTAGTGTACGCGTGCCCCCGGAAGTCCGCTCCGGCCCTATTCACTATAATGGGGGCAGGCCGGAGGTCTGGCTGCCGCATGGCAGATATGCCGAGAGGCGGCCGGAATAAAACTACGACGTTCGACGGATCCGGCAGGATGTTCACCAGCCGGAACAGCCCACCGGAGAAGGCTGCCACTAATGTGAAAGTAGCCTTATCAGTATTTTTGTGGCATCGCAGTGGCTGGGGCCTTGCATGTAGATGCTTGCTTTGTAGGATTCTCTATTCGTTTGAATTGTCACGTGACACTGAGACTTGACTTACAACATTTTACAATTGTGCATAATTTTTTAATGAATGTTTTTTATTGAATCGGCTCTGTCTGCCTGCACGGTTTTTGGCAGGACTGCTGCCACTACATGCATCTCTCGTTCTTTCTGCTCTGATTGTGCTTTCCCCTGTACCAAGGCCCTAAGTGAAGAAATAACCAATAGAAAGAGAAATGTGGATCAAGCTGTTAAAAACGGACAAGCTTTGTTGAAGCAGACAACAGGTACTGCCTTCAGAGGGTGATTAATTTAGGCATGTGCTGTCGGCGATTCTTTACTACTGTTGTAATTTTTATGGTCCATAATGATTCTATAGGTGAGGAGGTCCTGCTGATCCAGGAGAAGCTGGATGGCATCAAGACTCGGTACACCGAGATCACAGCATCCAGTGGGAAGGCTCTCAGAACATTGGAGCAGGCCTTACAACTAGCCAGCAAATTCCAGACTACCCATGATGAATTGACCAGCTGGCTAGGAAGGGTCGAAGAAGAACTTGCTCGATCAAGTGGCCAGTCACCTGCAGGAGATCAGATTCCACAATTCCAACAGAGACAAAAGGTAGGACTAAGTAAAATGTGGTACAGTGGAACAGGTGCCATTTGTTACAACAGAGATGTTCCTTCAGTTTCACTTATTTTTCCCCATAAACCATATGCTGATGTACAGGGCCGTGATATAGTTTTGTTGTTTGCAGGAGTTAAAGAAGGAGGCCATGGAGTACCGGATAGTCCTTGATACCATTAACGAGGTGGGCAGTGCCCTGCTGGAACTTGTGCCTTGGAGAGCCCGCGAGGGTCTAGACAAGCTCGTCTCGGATGCCAATGAGCAATATAGATCAATCAGTGCTACTATTGGACATAGGGTTGATCAGATAGATGCTGCAATTCAAAGATCACAGCAGGTAAGGAGATTTCATGGTAAATGTCTGGATGTCATAAAGGTGTGTTCTGTTTGTTTTTCTGAAATTTAGAAATACTAGAAAGCTTTTAATAAGCTCCTTAGCATACATTTATATTGTATAAGCCTTGCAGAAACACTGCACTTAGCAGTTATGCTCCATTTTGTTCTCCGTATCCTGCTTTAAAGGAGTTTTCTAACTAGGACACTTCCACTCTGAAGTGCGTCAGCTCCTTTGACAGCAACTGATCTAAGTTTATAGGGAATTTAGTATTACATGGTGTCTTTTGAAGACAGAAGGTGACCCTATAACACTGTTCAATGTGTCCTCCTTAACTCAAGTTGCTCTTTGCAGCAGTTCTGCTCCCTGGCTACAAGATGGGAAGTCCTGAGCAGGAGACCCCACTCTGTGCCATCGCTATGCCCAGATGAGGCATATGGTTAGAAGTTGTCCTGATGGGACAACACAACCGAAAATGTATCGGCTTCAACAAGCTTTTCCAGTTTTATGCAACTTTGTAATGTTGCTTACATGATTCCTTACCAGTTTCAAGATCTTAGTTTGCTGTAAGTGAATTAATGCGGTTGGGCATTGGAATAATATTGATAACCTATCCTGCGGATTGGTCATCGATATTAGATTGGCAGGGGCCCACTGATTAGCTGTTTGAAGGGGTTGAGGCATTCAGGCAAGCTCTGGTTCCTCTTCAGAGTTTACCTGCACGTTGTCATCTTTGTTGCGGTGCTGCAGTGTAATTACAACCTCCCCTATTGAGTGGGACGGAGCACTTTAATTCCACTGTGCCACCACTGCAAAGGAGACAGCGCGCAAGTAAACTTTGAAGAGAAAGAACTTCTTAGGCTGTCGTCCAACCTATTTAAACAGCTGATCGGTGGAGCTACCAGAGATGGACCATTGCCGATCAGATGTTAATGAGCATATGTCATCAGTATTACTCCACTTCACAACTCTTTAAAGCACTCTAGTTTAGGCTTTGCTCACTTTTGTGTCAGACATAGCGCTGCACTGTTTTGTCCAACGTTTTTTACAGAATCTAATGGAGCCTCCAACACAGATCTGTACTCGGCCTACATAACTCCTCGTGCACATGACTGTATCCCTTCTGCGGTCAGCGAATCTGCAAAATTCGGATGAGTTCCGCGTGCCATCGGCATAATCTCATTGGGTCCGTGGTCCACATTTTGCTGATATTTCTTTTTGCGAAATGGACATATGTTCTTAAAAAGATAGAACATGTCCTCAAAATGCAGTCCTCAGACCCGTTGTAGTCAATGGGTCCGCAAAAAATGCAGATTCAACACGGACGGTATCCTGATTTTGTGGATCTGCAAAACTTATATGGTTGCGTGCATGAGGCCTTACCTTTGCAGCTGAAAACATACAGCTGATACACGCGTGCCGCTTGCATCAGTGTACCAGAACTCTTTCTTCTTGTGAGCCATGCATCTATGGCAGAATGTTTTGACGGGAGGGGAGATTTTGAAACTGGGGAGCATTTTAATTTAGAAGTTTTCTTGAGGGAGTTAGGCCTCTTACACACGACCGTATGCCCCCCAAGACATATGATCCGTCAGCGGGACAATAGTCCCGGGGGCAGCTCGACGTGCACAGCATCATTGTAATCTATGATGCTGTGCGCTCCCGTGCGCACAATCAATGCCGCTCTGGGACATATGGCCTGCTCACAGATTCGTATGTCTATGAGGGCATACGGTCGTGTGTAAGAGGCCTTAGAGTGAGACCTGAGCAAGCTTGCTTTCTGTAAATCGCATAGACTTGAATGAAGAGAGCTGCACACATAAGCATCCACTTCATTCAGTCTGCAGGTAGTTGTGGCCACCTCACTTGGTAGAACGAGAGTCTGAGGACCTCTATAAGTGGAGGTCCCAGAAGTATTTAAGCCATAGTGTCTGCGATGGGAATACCCCAATAATTAAACCCTTTCTATGTGATCCGCCAGTCATGCATTAAATCATGCTTCTTCTGCTAAAGTTCTGCAGTCAGTTCCTAGTGATCCCTAAATAATGGATTCAGTTAGGAAGCGCCTGGTGCTTCTACTTCATTTACTTCAGCCCAGAGGAGATTCACCTAGTGTTGGACTTGTTGCTTCTTCTGTAATTGCTCTTTCTTTTGCTATTTCTGCAGGCTTCTGCAAGTTTTAGTGTCTGTAAATGTGATCTGTCTTCATGGGACATGTGCTTTAGAGCAGCTTGTATTCTGTTTCCTGTACTTTGTTTGGTAGTCCTTGTTGCCTCCTCATTTGTGCTTGTCGTTTTGTGAGGAATTGATTTAACTAGTTCAGTCAGAGAGATGGCAGCAGCATTCACTGTGTGTGAGCGAAATATTAAAGGGGTTTTCTGGAACCCAGCAGGCCCCGCAAATCTGCCTTAATTACACATAAATTACCTGTAAAAGAAACTTTGTAATATACATACCGTCCTGAAGTTGCATGCATTGGCCACTTGGGAACCCGGTCACATGATGCTCATCTTCTGAAGATCTCACTTGAGGTCCTTTACCAGGTTTCCAGCCTGGGCTATGGACGGAACATCCCTTCTTCTGTGGACGGGGCCAGAACTATTCTTCTCCCTGGCGCTTACATTGATGAAGTGGATTCAGGAGTTTGCGCATGCACCAGTGAGAGAAGTAGTTCTGACTTTATCCACTGCTATCCTGTCCATAGCTTGGGCTGGAAAAGACATGATACTGGTGGAAGCATAAGATTCATTAATTCATAAAAGGAGCATAATGCGGCTGGATTTCCGAGTGGTAAATCCAAGCTGGGTCCTGGAAAACCTAATTAAAGATGACCTGTGAGCACCCATGACGTGTGTTCCTCATTATATGGCAATTCTGGAGCATTTGCTTTCTACTCTATTATTCCACCTAGAATTCAATGAATAAATTGCCAACTGGATGTTGGTAGTTGGTGGTGTGTCCCTACACACTGTCCAGTGATGCTAATAGTATCAGACTGTGTAGGGACAGTGGTTTGTCTAGGCTGAATAGTAACACCCAGTTGTCAGTTTGTCATTCAGGGGGAATAACAGAGGAACAACACAGAGTTCTTTTAATAAATGCCTCAGAATAGTAAATTAATGGGGAATGCAAGTATATATAATCAGACGTGTCAGCAGTGGAGACGAGTCTTCCTTAGGCCAGACACACATGAGCGAGTTCAGTGTGATAAACTTGCAGCATGTGTCAGTGCAAGGTCTTGATCTGACCTACACTCCATTAGGGCTCATGCATGCAGGCGTATTTCTATCTGCATCCGAATTTTTGCGGATCGGATGCGGACCCATTCATTTCAGTGGGGCTACAAAAGATGCGGACATCACACTGTGTGCTGTCCGTATCTGTAAGTCCGTTCTGCGGCTCCTCAAAAAAAATAGAACATGTCCTATTCTTGTCCGTTTTTCAGACAAGAATAGGACATTTCTACAGAAGTTAAAAAATAAATTGTGGCATGAACTCGGCCGGGATCCATGTTTTGTGCGATTTGCAGACCCCAAAACACTTATGGCTGTGTGCATGAGCCCTTATAATGATATATAATGCTGTGTGACCCTGTGAGTCCTGAAATCTATTTAATTACACTGACATAATGCTGTCTGTGTAATTCAGTACACTCCAGGACTCTCAGGGTGACCCAGCATAATAAATCTGTATAGCTCTGTGCAACCTTGTCAGAGGAGGGGAGGTCAGAACCGGACCTCTCACTGACACGCTGCGTGTTTCTTGCATTCAACTCGCTCGTCAGTGTCGGCGTTAAAGGGGCTTTTTATTTAACTTCAGTATGTTGGCATGTACTTAACCCCTTATTTGAGTAACACAGCTCAAGCCTTTAGGTCAGTCTAGTCAGACCTGTTAAATAAACCTTGCTGCTGGAGATCAGAAAGATCTTATTTCGGCACACATTTGGAAAACACTAGTGTAACAAGGTGCCACGTAAAAGTCGTATGTGGGCCTAGACAAGCCAGTAAATGAAAGTTTAATAGCCTCTCTCTATCCTTAAAGGGATATTCCCATCACCTACTATGGAGGCCTATCGCTAAGATATGCCCCCACTGTCTGATAGGTGCGGGTCCCACCTCTGGGATCCGCACCTACAAGGGGAACAGAGTGGGGAGAGCTCTGGCTGGAGGACCCCGGGAAACCCGTCCACCACCAAGCGCTGCTCCCATACAAGTCAATTGGGAGCGCACCGCTCACGCACGCACGGCCCCTGCTCCCATTCATTTCTATGGGGCAGACAGAAATAGCCGAGCCAGTGCTCTGCAATTTTGGGCAGTCCCATTAAAAGGAATGGAGGGCGACTGCGCAGTGCGCCCTCCACTACTTCCCCGACCCCCCTCTGTTCTCATTGTAGGTGTGGGTCCCAGAGGTGGGACCCGCACCTATCAGACAATAGGGGCATATCCTAGCGGTATGCCCCTATTGTATTTGATGGCAAAACCCCTTTAATGTCTGGGGAGTCTCTAGTTTTAATTCGCTGTTCATTGTGTCTGCAATGTGTGTGCTTCATTGTCCTCCTTCGTCTTTGCTCCTTTCCTGCCAGTACGAGCAAGCTGCTGACGCTGAGTTAGCCTGGGTGGCTGAGACCAGGAGAAAACTGTTGGCACTCGGTCCAGTCTGTCTGGAGCAGGATCAGACTACAGCTCAGCTCCAGGTGCAGAAGGTATGACTACTCTTCCCATATTGCTGTGCATGGAATCTGTGAAACAATGTCTCTTTTTCAAATAAATCTGCTATTGTCATATTGTATAGTTTTTTTCTTCAGCGTCAGATGTTCAGTCAGCATTAGGCCTCATGCACACGACCATTGTTTGTTTCCGCGTCCGTTCCGTTTTTTTCACCCATTCCTTTTAATGGGTCCGTCAAAAAATGCGGATGGTCAACCGTTGTTCCGCATCCGTGGTCCGTGTTTACATTCCATCAAAAAAATAGAGCATGTCCTATTTGTTTCACGTTTGCGGACAAGGATAGGCATTATTACAATGGATCTGCCATAAAAACGTCACCCGTTGTTTTTGGCGGACAGAACGGACGTGGAAACAAACAACGGTCGTGTGCATGAGGCCCTAGAGAACGGTTACTAAACTGATTGTAGTATTAATAGAATGATTTTTTTTTTTTTCTTGACTGCTTTTCCCTACACATTAAATTCTGATTACCTGCGAGATTAATCAGGTTTCCTTGCTGTGCAGGCTTTCTCCGTAGACATTATCCGCCATAAAGATTCTATTGATGAGCTGATTGGCACGCAGGAAGAGATTCTGGGTACATGTGGAGATGAACAAAAGGCCACTTTACAGGTAAGTGCAAAGTTACAGTCTATTGAATATCAAGGAATGGTCTTCGCTGGGCTTGGATCAGCACTTACACTTGTATTTGTTGCAGGAGAAAACGAAATTATTGCTGCAGCAGTATGAGGATGTCAGCCACATAAACTCAGAGCGGTCAGCCCGTCTGGAACGTGCTCAGGCTCTTGTGGGTCAGTTCTGGGAAACTTATGAGGAGTTAAACCCATGGCTTGAAGAAATGAAGGCCACCATCTCCCAGCTGCCACCTCCTGCTGTCGACCACGACATGCTTAAACAGCAGCAAGAAGAAATAAGGGTAGGGCATCTTGCCGGTTATTACTTTTCACACCATAAAACAAGCTATTTATAAAACCGTCTAAATCTCTGTGTGATTTCCCAAGACGCAAGGCAGAAATTAGACCGGTAATATCTCTCACTTCTGTCTCAGATGACGTCCTCTGCTGACCCAGTATACTTTTCCACACAATCAGCTTCATCCTTTTCATTAAAACGTCCCGTGTCAAGACCGAAAGTTTAACGTTTCATACTTTGTTGAAATTGCAGCAACTAAGAGAGTCTGTTTCCGAACACAAACCCCACATTGACAAGCTTCTGAAGATTGGTCCACACTTGTGTGAACTGAATCCCGAGGAAGGAGCGGCCGTGCAGGAAAAGTATTATAAAGCAGAAGAGCTCTATCTTGGAATTAAGGAAGATGTTCGCAACATGGCTATGGCTTTGGATGATGCACTGGCACAAGCTGCTCAGGTATGCCATCTCACTGTCAGTTTTCTTTATCGTTTTGCTTACTGTAAGCAGGATCTATTGCTTGACATATCGTGACAGAAAATAACCACTTATATAAACACCCTACTAAGCACTGAATTTTGTAGGCACCTTTACATTTTCTTTAAAGAAAAATGATAGTGGTTGTCTGAGTTATAAAATGTCTCCCAGGCAGGAACATACACTCACCTACTTCCAATGCTGCTGCTCTGATCCTCCCTGCAGACATAGCATACAGTATTTCCTAGACTCCACTGCAGCCAGTCACTGGCATCAGCAGTATACAGCCTTAACCACTAGTCCTGTGGCATATACGGACACATCAACATAGTAACACAGGAGGATATTTTGGATTTCTGTTTAGGCGCACAGACTGCCAGAGGATGTGCCTAATTTGTGATGAGGCCCGTGTCTCGTCATAAATTATGCGCATCCTCCGGCAGCGAAGGGGAAATCAAAACCAGCGCAGTAAGCAACGGTTTTGATAAATCTCCCCCATAGTTTCTAAGGCTGAAAAAGACATGCATCCATACAGTTCACATCCAGTTCAGCCTGCAGATTTGGCAGAAAAAGGTCATGAGGTAGAAGCCAATTTTCTTAGGGAAAAAAATTCCTTCCCGACTCCATCACGACTGCCAGACTAAGTCGGCGTGGAGGATCGGAGCGTCAGCGCTGGAAGTAACAACTTATTTTTTTTGTTAACTAACTTTGCCAAACCCTTTTAAGAGTAAGAACTGAGCTAATCGTTTTGTCTAAGTTCTGGTGGTTGTCATTTGCCTAATGGGTTGCACGTTTTTTGTGGACTTGATGTGCAAGTGATTTGTGTCCTGCATCCTGTGTAGTCTCCACACCATCTTGCTCCATAGTCCAGGCATTAGCGCGTTTTACGGTTTGCCCATGTGTTACTGTGTGTTTGCATTGTTGAGTTGCCGTGGTTCATGTTCCACTAACCCCCATCTCTCCTCTCATCTCACGTCATCTCCCTTTCCTTGTGGAATGTGTTAACTTTCTGTTGTGCTGCCATGGTAACATGTCCCTGTCGGCCTGACTATTCTGCATTACAGATTGTCGAGGTAAGTGTCGTCCTGCTTCATTAGCGTCTAACCTTAGCCTTTGCTTGCCTTTATGTCCTGCTACTTTCGTGGTTTGTGGTTTTCGGCCATTGGTAAATGTAACTGTTCATGTACTTATTGTTCTACCAGTTCCATGACAAGGTGGGACCTATGTTGGAGACACTCGAGAGCATGGCGTCTCGCCTACATATGCCTCCTCCCATACCTGCAGAGGTGGAAAAGATCCGTGATTGTGTCAGTGAGAACAAGAACACACTTATGGAACTTGAAAAATTACTGCCTTCCTTTGAGGCCTTGAAACATCGTGGGGAAGAGCTACTCAGTCGCTCACAAGGTGCAGACATGGATCCGGCGGCAAAAGGTGGGAAAGCTGGTTCCAAGACTCAAATTAAACCTATTTTGTTATGTCTTTATGTCTTTACCATTGATCACATCCAAAAGCTAGGTATCCATGGTAACATCAGGTTCTCAGTCCTCCTTTTACGTTGCTATTGTTAAAATATATTACTTTATAAGCCATTGGGTAGTGAATATGTGTATTTTGACAAAAATGAGATTTACATGACATGACTTTGTGCTTGTATCTTGCCGCAGAAATTCAGGATAAGCTGGATCGGCTTACATTCTTCTGGGAAGATATCAAAACCAAAGCAGACGAGCGTGAAATGAAATTGTTGGATGTTCTTGAGCTGGCAGAGAAGTTTTGGTTGGACATGAATGCACTGCTAACCACCATTAAAGACACACATGAGATTGTCCATGATCTGGAGAGTCCTGGAATTGACCCGTCAATGATTAAACAGCAGATTGAGGCTGCAGATGTAAGGAACCTATACTAGTAGTCTGTTTTCCAGATTCTGCTCAAATTGCCATAGATTGTTGAAAATATACTCCTATATTTTCTTTAGTCCATTAAGGAGGAGACTGATGGACTTCACGAAGAGCTGGAGTATATTAGGATCCTTGGCGCTGACCTCATATTTGCTTGTGGAGAGACTGAAAAACCCGAAGTGAAGAAAAGCATTGATGAGGTACTTCAAACGGGAAATGAGCAGCCACGTGCAGCTTTCCCCACAGAGCTTTGTCCTTATCAAAAAATAAGAGTTCTACTTTAGTTGACGGAGCACAAATATTTGAAATCGGTCATAGTTTTACTATTTCCTGCATTTTTTAAGCCATTTTTCCTCTGTTAGATGAATTCAGCCTGGGAAAATCTGAAGAAAACTTGGACAGAACGTCTGGAGAAACTTAGAGATGCAATGTCCTATGCTGTGCAGTATCAAGACACCTTGCAGGTAAATGTCTACCAATAGGCAGTATAGAATACATTAAACTAAAATGGCCCAAAAAATATAATAGAGCTGACGATACTGTACGTGTATTCTTTGACAATAGGACGTGTAGCCCCAGTACTGGATTTCCTATAGGTAGCTCAGTACAGAAAGACATTTAGGTGGGACCTATCTGTATGTGAATCATTGGAACAGTGCAGTTTTAATTTTGTGAGCCCCTAATATATTGGTTTGACATAGAGGTGTTGAGCATTTTAAACTATAGTTCTATAGTTACAAGCAAGTGGATAATGAGACTTACTCATACAGTCTTTTCTCACCTTATATCTCATATGTGTAAATCTCATTCCATGATATATAATGCACTAAAATATATATTTTTTATTCTGTTTATTTAAAACCAAAACTACAACATAAAACAATTCATAAATAAAATCTAGAAAGTAGATCCATAGAACCATAAATATCAAATACCGTTTCAAGAGTCCAGACATATCACGAGGTCAACGACTGTCTGAGTATAAAAAGCAGACATGTAGTCTACACAGGTATCTGCCCATTCCACTAAATAGGGCCCGAAAGACCAAAGAATAGCAAATATTTTAAGAAGGGGATACATTCACCATTAAGGCTTATTGCACACAAACGTATGGTTTTGCGGTCCGCAAAAAAAAAACGGATGACATCCGTTTTTTGCGGAACGAAACATCTGGCCCCTAATAGAACAGTACTATCTTTGTCTGTGATGCGGACAAGAATAGGACAAGTTCCGGAAATACGGAAACGTAATGCACACGGAAACACCGTTTTTTTTTTTTGCGGACCCATTGAAATGAATGGGTCCGTATACGGAACGCAAAGAACGGCCTGTACACTCGCAAGAAAAACGTTTGTGTGCAAGAGGCCTAAATCAGATTTTTGCCCATTAAAGAGGATCAGATGATAGTCGCACCAAATAACCCAATATGGGAGTATACTATTCACCAAATTCCTCCATTGAGAAAGGGATGGAGGTCTTTCTGCCATCCATCTCATGGCAATGGCTTTCCTATCATAGTGTGCCTTGAAGGAATATACTTTTGTCTTCTGGTATTATACCTAGAAGACAAATCTCAGGAGTTTGAGGAACCGGCCTACCTAAAACCTCAGTCAAAAGTTTACTACGTCTGTCCAGAAGGAGGAGATCTAAGGGCATTGGCACACATGATGGACAAAGTCCACTTGTGCAGCAGCCCATCTATGGCAGAAATGAGCAGGTACCCTACCCATATGAAACAAGCGCAAAGGTGTCAAATAGCAATGTTGGATTCATAATTGGATTATTTTATTGCTAGTGGCTAGAGATACTCCTGGTGGTATTGTTGAGCCGTTCCTAAAACTTCTTGGTATAGGTATAGGGTAGAAATCGTCGTTCTTCCATTTAGACTCAGCAGCATTACATAGGTGCTAGTGACAATTGAGCAGATAGTTGGGTGTATATGAGTGATATCAAACCTCTCGGGCCCTGAGAGTGAAATATTCTAATCAAAGGGAATGAAGAAATATCTCTACTCAGAGGTGTAAATTGGAGTGATGAGGTACAGCATGATGTAACTTCAAACATCTAAAAAAAAAAAAGGACTTGATATGAGTCTTTCAGCTCACTAACAGTCTTAAGGAATTTATTAAAGTTGTATATTTGAATTACTATGATTAATTTCAGAGATGACCAAAAACTCAAATCAGAAATCTTAACTAGATGGGAGAGGCCATAGTAACAACACAGAGGAGCCTCTGCTATATATGCGGTAAAGTGGGAAACTACTTTAGCTAAACCAAGAATTGGTAGATGAAGGGATCTGTAGTCCCCAGCTTCTAGTAGATGCCACCAAGATTGTAATTGCAAAAAAAAGGCCAAATGGTATTCAGAAGTGGAGATTCAGAAACCCATTTGGAGATAAATCCGAGTTGACGTTCTTATATATAAATAAAGCAGGTGAGGCAGCTCCCGCTAGATCTGTAGGCCCTAAGTAATATATAAATAAAGCAGGTGAGGCAGCTCCCGCTAGATCTGTAGACCCTAAGTAATATATAAATAAAGCAGGTGAGGCAGCTCCCGCTAGATCTGTAGACCCTAAGTAATATATAAATAAAGCAGGTGAGGCAGCTCCTGCTAGATCTGTAGGCCCTAAGTAATATATAAATAAAGCATGTGAGGCAGCTCCCGCTAGATCTGTAGGCCCTAAGTAATATATAATTAAGCAGGTGAGGCAGCTCCTGCTAGATCTGTAGGCCCTAAGTAATATATAAAAAAAGCAGGTGAGGCAGCTCCCGCTAGATCTGTAGGCCCTAAGTAATATATAAATAAAGCGGGTGAGGCAGCTCCCGCTAGATCTGTAGACCATAAGTAATATATAAATAAAGCAGGTGAAGCAGCTCCCGCTAGATCTGTAGGCCCTAAGTAATATATAAATAAAGCAGGTGAGGCAGCTCCCGCTAGATCTGTAGGCCCTAAGTAATATATAAAAAAGCAGGTGAGGCAGCTCCCGCTAGATCTGTAGGCCCTAAGTAATATATAAATAAAGCAGGTGAGGCAGCTCCCGCTAGATCTGTAGGCCCTAAGTAATATATAAATAAAGCAGGTGAGGCAGCTCCCGCTAGATCTGTAGGCCCTAAGTAATATATAAATAAAGCAGGTGAGGCAGCTCCCGCTAGATCTGTAGGCCCTAAGTAATATATAAATAAAGCAGGTGAGGCAGCTCCAGCTAGATCTGTAGGCCCTAAGTAATATATAAATAAAGCAGGTGAGGCAGCTCCTGCTAGATCTGTAGGCCCTAAGTAATATATAAATAAAGCAGGTGAGGCAGCTCCCGCTAGATCTGTAGGCCCTAAGTAATATATAAATAAAGCAGGTGAGGCAGCACCCGCTAGATCTATAGGCCATAAGTAATATATAAATAAAGCAGGTGAGGCAGCTCCCGCTAGATCTGTAGGCCCTAAGTAATATATAAATAAAGCAGGTGAGGCAGCTCCCGCTAGATCTGTAGGCCCTAAGTAATATATAAATAAAGCAGGTGAGGCAGCTCCCGCTAGATCTGTAGGCCCTAAGTAATATATAAATAAAGCAGGTGAGGCAGCAACCGCTAGATCTATAGGCCATAAGTAATATATAAATAAAGCAGGTGAGGCAGCTCCCGCTAGATCTGTAGGCCCTAAGTAATATATAAATAAAGCAGGTGAGGCAGCACCCGCTAGATCTGTAGGCCCTAAGTAATATATAAATAAAGCAGGTGAGGCAGCTCCAGCTAGATCTGTAGGCCCTAAGTAATATATAAATAAAGCAGGTGAGGCAGCTCCCGCTAGATCTGTAGGCCCTAAGTAATATATAAATAAAGCAGGTGAGGCAGCTCCCGCTAGATCTGTAGGCCCTAAGTAATATATAAATAAAGCAGGTGAGGCAGCACCCGCTAGATCTATAGGCCATAAGTAATATATAAATAAAGCAGGTGAGGCAGCTCCCGCAAGATCTGTAGGCCCTTGGAGCGTGGTATGTCTCAATTTATGTCTACCCGATCCCTATATGAATGATGGAAACCTTTAACAAGGGAAAAGAACATTTAGGTAAGGATCTATATTTTGTTATTAAAATAGCAATAGCTCAAAAGGCTTGTCTCTGTCTTTTAGGCAATGTTTGACTGGTTGGATAATGCTGTGATTAAACTATGTGACATGCCTCCAGTTGGGACAGATACCAATACAGTGAAGGAGCAGATCAATGAAATGAAGGTAAATGCAGCCCCTTAATTAAATGTTACTTCGTAAACTGTATCCAGGAGTGTTGCTTTTGGACATGCTCATTCATTCCTTTTTTATTTGTTGTGTTACTAGGAGTTTAAGGTGGAGGTTTACCAGCAGCAAATTGAAATGGAGAAATTAAATCATCAAGGGGAGCTGATGTTGAAGAAAGCCATTGATGACACAGATCGAGACATCATTCAGGGACCACTCACTGAACTGAGGCATTTATGGGAGAATCTTGGAGAGAAAATTACACACAGACAGGTGAGGAGTCTGAATGAGGTGATAGGTGGAATAAACAGAAATCTTTAGACCAGTGAGACTTGTTCCAAATGTACAATGCCTTTATTAATGTTCGCTAATGTTCAGAATATAGGCTTGTACGTATATGGAAGCTCTGCTTGGCACTGGGGCCTCCTCCCAACGATGGCCTCCTTGCCTTGGCATGCCCTATCACACCCAATGACTTGTGTCTCTTTTCTGCAGCACAAATTGGAAGCTGCCCTGCTGGCCCTTGGACAATTCCAGCATGCTTTAGCAGAGGTAATGTCATGGCTGACACACACAGAAGATTTGCTAGATGCTCAGAAACCCATCAGCGGGGACCCTAAAGTTATTGAGGTGGAGCTTGCAAAGCATCATGTAAGTGTTGACATTGTGTACAAATCTTATGTTACTTTGTGACTGCTGCTATAAGTGCTCAATAATACAATTGTGGTTGGTATTCATCATTTTGCTAATGATAATTATATTACTATGATTAGTTTTTTTTGTTGTTTTTTTTTTTTAATATAGCTGCCTTCATGTAAAGGTCATATTTATGTGCTTCTTCTTCCTGTTTATTTGCAGGTGCTGAAAAATGATGTGCTAGCTCATGAGAGTACAGTGCAAACTGTCAACAAGGCTGGAAATGAACTGCTGGAGTCCAGTGCCAGCGATGACGCCAACAGCCTAAGAAGTCGGCTGCAAATGCTGAACCAGTTGTGGGAGTCTGTACTGCAGAAGACCGAGGAGAGAGGGCTACAGCTCGACATGGCTCTTCAGCAGGTTCGTAGTATGAAATATTAGTTTTCCAGCCTCAGATATTGCATGGTGTTTAGGATTCCCATCACGAAGGGGCCGTGAAACGAATGCACTCATGACCAGGTACTATTTTTGTGCTGCTGTACATTAGCTTTCAGTTGTGGGCCTTTTTACTAGCCATTGGTAGAGGTAAAAAAAAGTGCTATCGAAGACTGTGATTGGAAAACCGCGCTAAATTGTTTTGTAATATATATACATGTCAAAATGAGGGCACTTAGTGTGTCTCTCTTTTCAGTCACTGACATTATTTTACGCATTTATATAGCGCTGCTATATTCCACAGCACTTTACAGACATTAGCATCAAGCTGTCCCCAATGGGGCTCACAGTCTAAGGACAGTCTGTGCCTCCCCTGAGGTTTTAGTCATTCTCTCAGCAGTGTCATTTTTGACATAATGGTCCACATTTACTGGTGTGATTGCTCCTAGATCTAGTTTTAAAATGCACCAACGTTGGGTGCATTTTTTTGCAAAATGTGTCGCATCTAGTTTTAGGAAAATTCACTGCACCTAGCTTACTAAGGAGGCATGGCTTAGCGGGAATACAAAATTCTGTCACAAAGTTAGCTAACCAATAGGTGATATAAAGTTTGACAAAAATGTCATTGACGAAGATAAATGTGGTACTTCTTGTCTTGTCTGCGCCAATATGCTTTGTGAATTGTTAGCACTTGTGCTTTTTGTTAAGGGAGTTTATTGCAAGGTTTTTGTTGAAGAGGTTTTATGTTATTACCCAGTCGCTCTGTTATATTTAAGTGTTCCATATTTTGGTGTAACTTGCAGGCTCAAGGCTTCACTGGTGAGATTGAAGATTTCATCCAGTGGCAGAGCAGAATAGAAGGCCAACTTTCAGCCGCCAAACCCACTGGTGGACTTCCAGAGACAGCGCGTGAGCAACTTCAGACTCATATGGTAAGATATTCTTCTGTGGTCTCCAATGAAAATGATTTGGTTATCATGGCGGGTGGGGAAGGTATGACTATTGAAAGTTACATCCACATACTGTGACAGGACTTGCTACCTAACAAGAATTGCCTAGTGTAAGTGTAAAAAAAATTATAAATGATAAATGGATAAAAAATTAGTTAATACATTTTTAAAAAAAATCACTGTTTCTGATATTGCTAGAGGAACCCACTATCAAAAAGTAATATGCAGTGTACTACCTGGCGCAAGGGTTGAGCTGGGTGAAAGACACATGGTTTCTCTCTTTGTTTTTTTTCTTTGAGTCCATGTGACATGCATTACCCCCTCAGGCCCGGCACTAGACATAACAGTATATATTTTGTTCCAGTAAAGTTCCTTTTAGATTAGACGATTATCAGAAAATATTTGAATGCTCGTTCATGATAAAATGCCTGTGTAAAGGAACCACTGATCTCCCGATGAAAGAGCAATTGGAAGCCCTTGTTTATACTAGTTAGGCCTCTTGGCCCTCCGAGACATACGGTCCGTGAGCAGGCCATATGTCCCGGAGCGGCATTGATCGTGCTCATTGGAGCGTGGGACAATAGCCCTGCGGGCGGCCCAATGTGCACAGCATCATTATAATCTATGATGCTGTGCTCTCCCATGGGCACGATCAATGCCGCTCCGGGACATATGGCCTGCTCACGGACCGTATGTCTCGGAGGGCATGCGTTCGTGTGCAGGAGGCCTTAACCTGATACTATGATGTGGGTTTCTGAAAATGTAATATACAGTAGTCGTGTTGATAAATGCATGGATAAGTTAAAAGAAGAAAATTTCAGAGAACAAGACTGACAATGGGGGAGGAAACTGAAAATGGACTTATGCTGCTGCTATTGAAATCAGTGCGCCTGGATAGAATCCATCTTCAGTTTGCTCCATCTTGTGGCAATGTTGACCTGTAAAAGTGTATGTACTCATTTTATAAAATGGTCTCTGTACAGAAGCACGCTGAGAACCCCATTACAATATGGTATTAAGGAGGTTTTCCCACCATTGACATTTAAGTTTCCATAAAGAGTGGGCATAGGTCTCAACACAGCTCCCTTATCTTTGAAGGAATTGTTTGCTGAAGTGAAGGCAAATGAAGAGCTATATAAACAGCTTTTGGACAAGGGGCAGCTGATGCTTTTGAGCCGAGATGATTCTGCAGGCTCTGCCACAGAGCAGAACGTTGCCCTTCTGAAGAGAAAATGGCAAAACGTTAACAACAAAGTAGAGGAGAGGAAGGTAAGTTCTTGCTGTGACATGTTGGACACTGCTTTGGTAGCACTCTGTATATAGTTCTTATATGTGTGGGTGCTTTTATGGCTGTGTGTAAATATGGCGGATCTGTGATAATGATTTTGTGAGTTGTATATCAACAGGCAAAATTGGAAGAAGCTCTCGGCCTAGCCACAGACTTCCAGAATTCATTGCAAGACTTTATCAACTGGTTGACCCAAGCTGAGCAAAGCCTGAACATTGCACCACCTCCTAGTCTCATCCTGGACACTGTCCTTTTTCAGATTGACGAGCATAAGGTTATTTCCTGTTAAATACCATTCATTTCTTTGTCCTATGGCTATCGTTACTTAAAGATTATTTTCTTTTTGGCTTTCTTAGATTTTTGTAAATGAGGTTAATGTACATCGTGAGCAGATTATTGAGCTGGACAAAACCGGTAACCAGCTAAAGTTCCTCAGTCAGAAGCAGGATGTTGTCCTGATCAAGAATCTACTGCTGAGTGTCCAGTCTAGATGGGAAAAGGTGGTTCAGAGATCTGTGGAGAGAGGCCGCCACTTGGACGACGCACGGAAGAGAGCAAAACAGGTTTGTGTGGGGAGCGTGGAAAATGAAACCACAATGTATTTCTTGTACGTTGCCTCAAGTTATATGTTACATCTGCTTTCTAGCCTTTAACAAGTAAAAAAAAACAAGATTTTAATAAAAGGGAATCTCACTAGTTTGTGCTGTCCAATCGGATGGCAGCAACCAGAAACCCTGAAGAAAACACTGGATTACTCGAATAGTCAGTGTTGAGCTGCTCCAGCACACGCTGAGCACTAGTGTCTGCTCTATACGGTGCACAAGCTTGGGAGTGCTCATATTCATGAGATCTCAGCGATCTTCCTATACTGTGCATGAGAAGATCTGCCAGTCCGCTGCAGTAATGCTTTTAAGAAAATGACTGGATCATTTCATGTAATTGACCAAGCATTTTCAACAGGGTTTGTCACCAGTTTATGCTACACTCAGATAGAGCAGCATAACTCTGTTGGCAGATCCCCGTTAAGTTCAATTTAAGTAAATTGTGTTAACAGGGTTGCATGCTTTAAAGGTTAAAAATGTCAGATTTTTTTTTCCGACTGAGATTAGCGCATCAGTGTTAAAGGCATTTGTGTGTTTTAGTTCCATGAAGCCTGGAAGAAATTGGTTGACTGGTTGGAAGAAGCAGAGAATCACCTAGATTCAGAAATGGAAATCTCCAATGATCCAGACAAGATTAAATTACAGCTTTCTAAGCACAAGGTTAGATTATCCATGATACACTTCTCCACAGGAATAGCCTTTCCTGGGCCACCGAGATGTTCCTATGAAGAATTGCAAGCCTCCTATTTACTTCTTTTATATTTGAAACCTAAAACACCTTTTTCTTATAGGAATTCCAGAAAACGTTAGGCAGTAAACAGCCAGTTTATGACACGACTGTCAGGACAGGACGTGCTTTAAAAGAAAAGGCCTCACTAAGTGATGATGTGCAGAAGCTAGACCATCTTCTTGGAGAAGTGAGGGATAAATGGGATACAGTGTGTGGAAAATCAGTTGAAAGGTAACTATATTGTTATTTAATTTATTTTACTTAAGATGTAAGGTTGTGTAGCTGCCATTGTACGTTTGGGATATAATTAGTTTGGATTTGATGGTCCCCTTTGAACACACAGCTATATGACATTAGAGTATTTTGCTTGTTCTGGGTTACATTTCCAGAGTCTAGCTGAATTCTCCCACTTGGAAAATGTGGTGTATGGTTTTTTGAATGCCTTAGTAATTAAGCCCCTGCATGACTTTTTCCAACACATACGAAATCAACTCCACCTCCATCTTAGGAAAGAAGCAGAAAACAACGCTGGTTTCGCCATGCATATTGGGCTCTACAAGGTTCATCTACAGGGCGCTCACCTTTTTGATAAATCTCATGCAGGTTGCACTTGTCCAGGATTAGAGGAAAGGGTCTGCTTTTTCCCCAGAAATGGCTAGCTGCTTCTGGGGATAAAGATATACATTCATACATACTGTAAAATATCGTTCATAGGTGGATAGATGCTTAATTAGCTTTCTCATCTCATTTTCTTGCAAGAAAAACATAGGCCCAGATTTACTGATGTATCTGTGCTAGAATTCTGTCTATAAACGTGGCAAAGTTTTCTTCACTTTCTTCGACATGCTTGAAAAAGTGGCAGGGATTAGAGCAGGGGTGCACAACGTCAAGGGCCGAAAATAAATTTTTGCAATACTGTATTTAAGGCATAAACATACATGTTTGTTACCAGATGGTTGGGGGCCACACAGAATGGTATCAAGGGCTGCATGTGGCCCCCAGGCTGCAGGTTGGGCTCCCCTGGATTAGAGGAATGTGGATGGTACTTTGAATGAAAAAGTCGGAGCCTCGAATGCTCTGTTTTGGCTCCTAAATTTTGGAGCAATTCTGGCATAGAAGGGTGTCTATGTCTGCACCACGTTTATCATCCAGCCTGAACCAATGTGATAAATCTGGTGCAGGTCTAGATAGCCTGTCCAACCTTACACCATTTACAGGATCAGTACATCTTGGTCATAGTATCCAGTATGTGGTTAGAATTTCTCCATGTTAAGGCCATTTTCCAAACTTGTACTGTATTTTTCTTTACAGACAGCATAAGCTGGAAGAAGCCTTGCTGTTCTCTGGCCAGTTTATGGATGCTTTACAGGCACTGGTTGATTGGCTATACAAGGTGGAACCTCAGTTGGCAGAAGATCAGCCCGTACATGGAGATCTGGATCTTGTAATGAACTTGATGGATGCCCATAAAGTAAGGCTTTTATGTTGCTTTAATCCTAAAATATTTGATATAGTTGCAGGTTTTTTGTATGTGCTCATTTTATTTCATCATTTATAAAGGTTTTTCAGAAAGAGCTCGGGAAGAGAACCAGCAGCGTTCAAGCTCTAAAACGTTCTGCCCGGGAACTGCTGGATAGTAGTAGAGAGGATACTACCTGGGTGAAGGTTCAACTTCAGGAACTGAGCACACGTTGGGACACTGTCTGTAAACTGTCAGTGTCTAAGCAGACCCGTCTGGAGCAAGCTCTGAAACAGGTATGTATTGTGATGACTTCATGAGAATAAGACATATTTTTGCAGCAATTGTACTTTAGAATACGTAGAATTTACCTTGAAACATACACTTAATTATGTTTTTACCATTTAGGCTGAGGAGTTCCGTAGCACCGTCCACATGCTGTTAGAGTGGCTGTCAGAGGCAGAACAGACCTTGCGTTTTCGGGGTGCTCTTCCTGATGATGCTGAGGCTTTGCAGTCGCTCATTGATGTTCACAAGGTGGTGATATTTTTGCTGCTAGATCACATATTTTTGTCCTTATTACTGCATATGCCACCAGAGAATCGTGCATATTCTCTAGATTGGTTGCTTCTCTTACAAATCGTCTCCTTAATTTCTCTAGGAATTCATGAATAAAGTTGAAGAGAAGCAGGTAGATGTGAACACAGCCGTCAGTATGGGAGAGAGGATTCTAACTATGTGCCACCCAGACTGCATCACCACAGTCAAGCACTGGATTACTATCATCCGAGCTCGATTCGAGGAGGTATAACCAAATATCTATTGTGCTTGGACTCATGGTTCAAAAGGCGAAGCTTACTAAAAGTGGTGCACAAATAGCAAATATTCCTCTGTGTCCTCATAGTTATGCACAGCGTCCTGTGTGTTGGGTTTTTGTGGCATTTTGATGCACAGTTCTTCAGATATTAAACCTTGTAACTATATAACTATATATTATCTTTTTAGGTTTTGACTTGGGGAAATCAACACCAGCAAAGGTTGCAAAACGCACTTGCTGAACTTCTTTCCAATTCTGACCTACTAGATGAGTTGTTATCTTGGATCCAATGGGCTGAAACCACACTCATCCAAAGGGATCAGGAGCCTATGCCTCAAAACATTGATCAAGTCAAAGCCCTAATCTCTGAGCATCAGGTACGATACACATGGGTTGCGTATTTAGTTTTGGGTTACTGCACTGTAGGAAAGAATGTATTGTAATGAAAACTGGGTTTACAACATTCTAAAGATATCAGTCTAAACCGGCCTTTTTCTGACATTGATATTTTGCTGTGATTAGAATAAATCATTGCTGTACTGTATAACGGGATTTTCTTTTTTCATCATTGAAATACTATCAGCCCCCAGCATGGCAGACTAATGCAGGTCACATAAAGCGATTCAGTGGGCCCAATCTCTTTGTTCACTAGCACAAAGCCGTTATTTCTGGAATCAGATTGTAGTTAGAATTGCTCTTAGCCGCTTTAACCTAGGAAATTCATGTTTAGATACGATTACAATATATGTCATTGACAGTTACTATGATTTAAACCTTCTGTTCTTCATAGTATGAAACAATATAATCCAAATATTGCACCCCCCTTTTAAAGCATGGTGCACATATCATTTGACAAGCTTTGTGCTCATTCCTTTTGAAGGTGTTCATGGAGGAAATGACTCAGAAGCAACCAGATGTGGATAGAGTGACAAAGACGTACAAGAGGAAGACCGATCCTAACCATGCCTCATTCAGTGACAAGACCCGAAATAGTGAGTGGGTTTATCTGATTCTTCAAATCTGTGTGTTAGACACATCTGTGTCTTCAACATAAAACCAATGATAGTCTTAAAAGTATCATATATCTGCAGGTATCCTAATGACGTTCTAGAATGATTTTACCCAGAACAGCAATACTGGTGTGCACTATTAAGATTGTGAATTTTGGGGGGAGGTGCTATTCTTCATTATCTTTGAAAAAGATTATATTTGATGGCTTCCGTTTCTGTTATGCATTAAATCACTTTATTTTTTGCAGGGAAACCTGCAGTGCAGTCCACCCCACCAGTCTTTCAGATGCCCTCCCAGTCGGAGACCAAGAACCCTAGAGTCAATCAGCTGTCTGCCCGTTGGCAGCAGGTGTGGTTATTGGCATTGGAGAGACAGCGAAAGCTCAATGATTCTTTAGACAGGTTGGAAGAGGTATGGTAACCAATCTGCACCTTTGCCATATAACCTATTCGAGCTTGCCTTGGTTATTGAACTTTATGTTTTTTTTGTCGTTTTTTTTTTCAAGTTAAAAGAATTTGCCAACTTTGACTTTGACATCTGGAGGAAGAAATACATGCGGTGGATGAATCACAAGAAATCGCGGGTCATGGATTTCTTCCGCAGGATAGACAAAGACCAGGATGGGAAAATTACCAGACAAGAATTTATTGATGGGATATTGGCATCCAGTAAGTAGACAGGTTCTAAGGATCATGATCTTTAAAGTTCATCCTCTTGATTCAGTTACCAACCAATGATGTCTTCTGTAGAATTTCCAACCACAAAACTAGAAATGACAGCTGTGGCTGATATCTTTGATGGTGATGGTGATGGATACATCGATTACTATGAGTTTGTAGCCGCCCTTCATCCCAATAAAGATGCTTATCGGCCGACTACTGATGCAGATAAGATTGAGGATGAAGTAAGTGGTTTTCTTCCATTAGCAAGAATACTCTCACTTTCTAGTAGTTTTTTTTTTTTTATATGTTAATACTCATCTCTGTGACTTATTTCTTCAAAGGTCACCAGGCAGGTGGCACAATGTAAATGCGCCAAGCGATTCCAGGTGGAACAGATCGGAGAGAACAAATACAGGGTAAGCAAAGTGTTTTTCTTTTTGTGACTCTTTGGTAGGTTCACTTAGTGTTAGGAACTATCTTGTGTCCGCTAAAGACGTCTGGTTGTCATTAGCATATGCCTTGCAGTCTAAGTGTTAGTAATTAACCAATCGAACACTGCCTTTCGGTGATGTGAACCACAAGCTGAAAGAGTTTTTGCCACGATTATTGATTACTATTTTGTGGTAAAGCACAAAAACGTAACAATTGTTCACTTGGAATCATTTTGAGTATTGCTCAAGCGTCAAGATGTTGCTTGTTATTCCCTTTCCAGAAAGTCCTAGTAAAGTGTTCAGTGCTAATGACAGAAAACTGCTTTTAGGGCTTGTTCACACCTTGGATTTTGACACCGTCTAAATCCGCAAAGTAGGATGCCGTGGAACCGCTTGTGGCTTGGCTCTACTGAATGACGCTAAATCGCAAGTGGGCGCTCGAGGCACGCCATGCAAAGAAGGGACATGTCCTTTCTTGACACAGTCTTGGCTTTAAATCGCTTCCCCACAAACTACAGGCCGTCGAAAACCATAGGAGGCAGCTGGCTGCATTTTGGGGCAGAGTTTGTGCCAAAATTCCCCTGTGAGAACAGGCCCTTACTGTGAAAATTCTGCACACTATGAATTGGGAACCACTTTACTCAATGAAATGAGAATTATTGTCTACGACAAGTAAGTGACCGCAATATCGAAGCATAGTTGATTTTTTTAATTCCCTTTTTCTTATGCTATGTTTTGTATAATTAAATAATACAGTTTAGATTGTGCAGCAGCCGTTTAGAGAAAACGATATTTAGTTTTTAACCAGTGCAGTGCAATTCAGCTACGTTTGTGTCAGTAGTAGACAGTTCTGTGTTATTGCTGTGTATGCGCAACTAAAGAGTTTTCTTTCTTTCTCCTTGTGCTTTTTCATGTAGTTCTTCCTAGGGAACCAGGTACAGTGCTTTCTGTTGCTGCCTCTTTTCTGCCCGAATAATCACTTGCTTACATACTAAGTTGATTCATTTTTTTTTTTTTTTTTTTTTTTACTGTGATCATCTTAAAATTCTGACAATCACCATAGATTTATTTAAGCTGTTTAGGAGATGTGAACAGACCTGTGTCTCACGCAAATAAACCCACACTGCTTAATGTGGATGCTCCTTATTGTGTGAATGGGTCTGCATGTCATAGTGAACAGCTCCATTAATTCCTGGGGTGTCTACATAGCTACTTGCCATTCATCACAGCTAACGGTGACTGGGAACGTCTTGTGAGATGTCCTGTAAATCTCAGATCGATGGAACTCCTATCACATCCAGCTGATTGCTGATAAAATTGTAATAGAAGTTCCCACATGGGAAATCTACCGCCTATGCTTGGACATAGATCTTACAGGAGCCCATCAGCCGGACAGCTGCATGAGCATGTCATTGGGTCTCCCTTCTCCATAATTTAGTCATGTGACTTCTCTAGGACCCTGCCAATATGGTACAACTAACTCCATTTCCACAACTAATCATACAAATCAAGGATTCGGGGCTGTGGATACCTCATATTCACCCCCTAGTAGATCATGGGAGGATAACAAGCTTCTTTTAATTTATAGCCAGGTTTTCCTGGATAGAAGCGGTGGCTAAAATTCTGAAGAGCTGAATGTAAAGCTCTAAGACTGAGGCTTGTTCTCCAGATCTGCTCAAGATTCATTCTCCGTTAATATGTGTCTGTACGCACATAGATTCATTTTCTGGAGTGAATCTATGAACACGCACATATTGGCATATATATTTATACCTATATATGTCTGGTTTGGTCTACGGGTGACTTGACATGCATGTATTGAAAGGTTTGAAGAGATCTGATGTAAGTAACCAGTTGTTTGGTTTTCTCAGTTTGGAGACTCTCAACAGTTGCGCTTAGTGCGTATACTGCGCAGCACAGTGATGGTTCGAGTTGGAGGAGGCTGGATGGCTCTAGATGAATTTTTGGTGAAAAACGATCCTTGCCGAGGTAAGAATTTCTGCATCTCAGATTATAACACAATGTTTATACATTGAATGCTCTTGTGTTTGGTTTAAAAGGTTTTTTTATGCTATTTCTTCAAAATCTGCATACAGCAGTGTTCTCCAAGCAGTGGCTCGGGACCCCATGTGGTGACTTGTGCTCCCCTGAATGTGACTGGAAAGCTAATAGCAGCCACAGTTTCTCTTGTTTCCTAGTGGCACCAGGGAGTGACATTTATCATGTAGAGAAAGTTTATTCAAGGCACTCATATTGCCTCCTTTGCTGGCCGGATTCATTTTTCTATCGCATACACTGCTCGTCTTAACGGTTACGACCACCCTGTAATCCAGTCGCAGTGGTTGTGCTTGCACATGGTGCTTTTTCCTATAATGTGCAAGGACGGCCACTGCTGATGGATCGCAGAGTGGTCATAACCATGGAAACGAGCAGTGTATAATGTGATGGAAAAATGACTCCAGCCTATAAAGGAAGCAATATGGATAATAATACATTAGTAAGTGCCTGGTATTAACTTTCTCTACATAAAAAAATGCTGAACCCTACGAAGATTGGGGACAGAAACACTTTACTAGGGCTGTGCATGACTGCATACAAGGATTACGTGCCCAAAAATAAATGACTGGTCATGGCTGAACAGAAGAAATGTGTAGTTTGATGTCTATATCTGAATATAGCATCTAATAGTCATCTTTTTAGGGTCTTGCTGCCTTGAACTTGCATTGCCTATAGCAGGGTTCCAGACTTGCCATGTATTTAGTCTCTACCCAGTCACTTTCTGTTGAATCGGGTGTCTTAGGCTGGCCTTACACTTTACAGATCTAACATGGATTGAGACCACCACAACTGTTAATTACTCATTTTAGGGAAAACAGTGGAAAAGTGGAATCTGCCAAGAACTTATCTCCTTCCCTCCATAAAAATGACATGCCTGTTCCACTAAGCCAAATCTGCATGTTATTAACGGAGTCACTAAGATAGCTGCTCAGTAGATAGCTGGCTGTTTTATCTACTGCATATGGCCGGCCTCATATTCCTTTCTATTAGAAACCATTTATTGTTATTGCTCAGCTGTTTCAGATTTTGGGTACTGGTGGGGCAAATGCTTCAGATGCTCCTACAAGTATAAGTTACTTTTCCTGACTTCCCGACCAGCGCCGTAGTACTACGGCTCGCTGATTGGGTGGGTGCAGGAGCTGCGCCCGCCCGATCAACTGGTTGTTCCCGTTAGCCGGACCCCTGCTGTATGCACATGCATCGGTGAAAACACCAATGCCGGGGCATTGACCTTCAGTATGACCAATGCCGGCGCATTGACCTTCAGTATGCCGCGGTCAGCGCTGACCGCGGGGTGTGTGGAGGGAGGGAGGGAGCTCCCTCTCCTTCCCCATCGGGTCCCCTCGCTGCTGTGACGGGGACCAGATGGCAGGGAAGGCAGCCCTATGCCTTCCTTAGGCATCGTGGCTGCCTTCCGTGACAGCCTGTGAGATCCAGCCCCATGAATCTCACAGGCAGGAAGGCTGTAAGTTTATTACAGTGAGTAATAGACTTACAGCCAATACATTACATTACAGAAGTA
Organism: Bufotes viridis; assembly: GCA_033119425.1. Lineage (NCBI taxonomy): Eukaryota > Metazoa > Chordata > Amphibia > Anura > Bufonidae > Bufotes > Bufotes viridis. Next base: position 271,167,225 of record CM065591.1, read on the forward strand.
TTGTAATACATTGTACAGGGGATCAGGCCCCCAAAAGTTGTGGGAATTTTTTTTTTAAATAAAGTTGTGCATAATAAAAAAAATCTTCTTTTCCCATAATTAAGTAATAAAAAAAATAGTAAAAAGTAGGAAGAAAAAGAAAAGTATGGTTGTGCATAATAAAAAAAATCTTCTTTTCCCATAATTAAGTAATAAAAAAAATAGTAAAAAGTAGGAAGAAAAAGAAAAGTATACATATTAGGTATTGCCGCGTCCATATTGACCGGCTCTATAAAAATATCACATTATCCACCATTCATCAGGTGAATGCAGGAAAAAAAAAAAACTGTGCCAAAACAGCCATTTTTGGTCAAAAAGGCATATTTATCCCAAAATGGTACCAATCAAACCGTCCTCTCATGCCACAAAAAATGAGACCCTACCTAAGACAATCACTAAAAAAATAAAAACCAATGGTGCCCATAAACGAATCCATCAAAATTTGCGCAGCAAAAGCCATAGGGCGCTCCTTCCGTTCTAAATCCTGCCATGTGCCCCCCCAGCAGTTTACCATCAGATATGGGGTATTGCCATATACAGGAGAAAATGGGTAACAAATTTTGGGTGCTTTTTTTTCCTGTTACCCCTTGTGGAAAAAAAAATTTGGGGCTAAAGCAACATTTTACTGCAAGAAATTAAACTTTTCATTTTCACAGCTAAGTGTTTCTAAATTCCATAAAACACTTAGGGGGTCAAAGTGCTCAATTACCCCCCTTAATATATTCTTTGAAGGGTGTAGTTTCCAAAATCGGGTTACTTTTTGAGGGTTTCCACTGTAGGGGTACGTCAGGGTCACTTCAAATGCAAAATCGAGCCCAAAAACCATTCTAGCAAAATCTGCCTCCAAAATCCATATGGCGCTCCTTTCCTTCTGACCACTGCCACGTGCCCATAGAGCAGTTTACCTCCACATATGGGGTATTTCTGTAAACTGCAGAATCAGAGTAATGGAAATTGAGGTTTAGTTTGCTGTTACTCCTTGCTGTGTTGCAAGAAAAAATTGATTAACATGAAAAATATGCATAAAAAAATGAAATTTTGAAATTTCGCCTCCATTTTCCTTTAATTCTTGTGGAACACATAAAGGGTTAACAAAGTTTATAACATCAGTTTTGAATAATTTGAGGGGTGTAGTTTCTAAAATGGGGTAATTTATGGTGATTTCCATTATGTAAGCCCCTCAAAATCACTTTATAACTGAAATTTTGTTAAAAACTTGAAAAAGGGCTTCTAAAATTCTAAGCCTTCTAACGTCCTAAAAAAATAAAATGACATTTACAAAATGATGCCAACATAAAGCAGACATATGGGGAATGATGACTGATAACTATTGAGGCATTACTATCTGTCTTAAAAGTAGAGAAATTCAAATTTGGGATTTTTTTTTATAAATAAAGGAAAAACCACTGTCAATGTGTCACGAGAAAACAGTCTCAGAATGGCTTGGATAAGTAAAAGTGTTTCAAAGTTATTACCACATAAAGTGACATGTTGGATTTGCAAAAAATGGCCTGGGCAGGAAGGTGAAAACTGGCCCAGGGTACAAAGGGTTAATGTAGCGTTTTTTTATACCTCTTTTTCCACTTATTCTTATGCAGCCAGATGAAATCCACTACAAAGTGTTTTTTGCGTTACGTTCGTGTTTTTGTCAAAAAATGCTCTAGTTTAAGTGTTTTTACCCATTAGAATCTCTATGGGAGTTGAAAACCATTTGAAAAAAATACAGTTAAAGTATACAGTAAAAAAAAAACCTACAAAAATAGCACACGAAAAAAGATAAAAACACGTGTTTTTTTTATTTATTTATTTTTTTAACTCTGGAGAAAAATGTACTGTACTTTAAAAAATTTAATGTGAAAGAAGCCTTCAGCACCCATCAGGGGAGACAAACACGGCATCGTTTTCCCATCCTGCCACCAGAGGGCAGTATGGTTTCATTTTAGACAATGGGGAAGTAGATTTGTTTTGTTGGTGTGCCGGCTATATGGCGCATATCCGAAGAAAGTTCCATCTGTTCTGTGCTTTGTATCCGTGGTAGTGCATGCAGTCACTGACTTAATCTAGGGTTTGGTGTTTTGCATCCTCTGTTTCATAACATAGCTGTGTTCCTTCAAGATATGATTTGTTTGGGATTAGTGTCTACACATTGAGCCCAGTTCAAACCTATGTCTTGATAGATAATCTTGTCAATGTCTGTACATTTTGCATGCCTTACATCATGTCCATTTCTCCCCTCTGCACCTCTGTACCCTTCTTAGTTCATCATCCAGGAATTAAATTAAAGAGAACCGATTCCGTCTCATCCATAGGCTTTGGTAACCGCTCTGGCTTTGTAGATGTGCTTATTGCTGTCAACATGTTTTATTTGAGTTTCATCATACGCAAGAAGAGAACTCTATATTGTATTCACATTGTATGACCATGACCACTCTGCATCTGCACCTGGAATTAGCATTTTGGGTGAGAGGATCTCCACCCCAGTCCGTTTTGTATAAAAACGTGGCAGAATGAAAGAAAGGCAAATGAAGGAGATCTGTCATGGAGGTTAAAGCTGCGGTAATCTTCTGACATGTAGTTCCCAGGCTCATGAGCTCTTCAGCGCCATTGTAAAGGCGCCATCATATTTGCCACTGAGCATGCAAGTCCACTAAGCATTAAAGAGAATTTGTCACCATGAAATCCAGAGCGGCATGTTTTAGAGCAGACCTACATATATACATGCATGCTCAACTGAGCTAAGTGTGCATGTATTCTGGAGGGGAGAATGCTCCCAAGAATGAAAAGATCGGCGCGCTGTGATCCAGATGCCCGATCCTTCTCTAGCCCAACATGGGGTACAGTTGGGGGGATAAGTTGAGAGGCCCCACATACACATTAAATAGTCAGCCAGTCCTCCCAAAATTGACAGGCTTGGCTGACAGTCTATTGTATATGGCTAGCCTTAACTCGGACAACAGTCTTAGAGGTAGAGTGCACGATGATTACTGCGTCTTTATACCTCCTGGACATTTTTCTTGACCCGACAAGCCTCTGCTCTCAGTTCAGTGATCATTCTGCCTTGTGCTGACAGCTTAAGTCACCTGAGAGTTGCTGCTTTTTCTTAGGTAATATCTATGTAGCAACCAGTCTCTCTCATGACTGTCATGCCTCTCGTGCTTTATATCCCAAAGCAGGAATAGGCAGTGTGCTGCAGCACGGCACCATGGATGACGATATACACTTTTGCTACCAAAATCGGTTGCCTACCATTTAACGTATGCTTTGTTTTAATACGGTGGATGCATAGATGGTACAGGAATGAGGTTCCGAACCTCCTACATTAAGGCTCCATTCAGACATCCGCAAAGGGTCCGCATCCGTTCCACAATTCTGCGGAACGGACCCATTCATTCTCTATCGGGCCGGACGTGATGCGGAGAGCACACTATGTGCTCTCCGCTTCCGCATTTGCGGAGCGAAGCCTCGAACTTCCGGGCTTCGGTCCCGAACTTCCTGTCCGTGGCTCCACAAAGAATAAAACATGTAGCTGCGGACAAGAATAGGCAGTTCTATGGGGGGTGCCGGCCGGGTGTGTTGCGGATCCGCAACACCCCACGGACGTGTGAATGGACCCTAATAGGGATGGAAATCCAGATAACACATTTGCCCTGAACCCATGCAAACATGACAAAGCAATGTGTGTGGCTTCTGAGAGATTTAACTCTTAACAACCCAACTGACCCACATTTGCTGGCTATACTGTATATTAACCTGTTTTGCAGAACTAAATACATGTGATGTGTTTGTTGCTTACTATAACCTCTGTGCATCTTGTTTGTGCGTGAGAATCTTACGTACAAATTTGTAACCTCTGTATATTTATTTTTATCAGCAAGGGGAAGAACAAATCTCGAGCTGCGAGAGAAGTTTATACTACCCGAAGGGGTTTCCCAGGGAATGACCCCCTTCAGGTCACGAGGGCGAAGGTCAAAACCGTCTTCCAGGACTGCCTCTCCTACTAGGTCCAGCTCCAGTGCCAGCCAGAGTAACCATAGCTGTACATCTGTTCCATCCTCACCCGCTACCCCTGCAAGTGGTTCAAAGGTAGGTTTTGTGCATGGTTATTCGTACATTAACATATGCATATTTGGAAGTTACATGGGGTACAAAGGCCAGTGTCTTTTGCTTTGCTTTGTTTGCATGCAATACCTTTTTTTACCGTATGGGAACTACTTTGTATGTGCTTTGTCTTTTATACATAGACTGGCAGATTCTCACTCATGACATTTTTTAAAGCTCATCTTTGTGGCACAGTGACCCTTTAGTGAGTGTCATGTAAGAAACCACACAATGCAGTACACAGACTAAAGCCTCTTGGTTGGAGGAAAAGGTTAGTGACCCTTTTGGAATTACCTGGATTTCTGTGTTGATTAGTAGTCAGATATGGTCTGAATGTTTTTTAAGTCACAATTATAGGCAAACAGAATTTAAAGGGGTTCCGTAGTGTCTTAATATTGATCACCTGTCCTCAGGATAGGTCATCAATATCAGATTGGTGAGGGTCCAACTTCCAGCACCCCCCACCAATCAGCCATTTTAACGGGCTGCGGTGCTCATGCAAGTGCTGCATCCTCTTCCATGTTTACCTGCACGCTTTCTCCTTTGTAGCAGCGGTGCTGGGTAATTGTACCGTCTTCTCCAATTCGCTTGAATGGGATGATCTGCTATAGTTACACTGCACACCACTACAGTCCAGATATCATGCAGGTAATCATTGAAGAGGATGCAGTGCTCACTCGAGCTTAGCATCCTCTTCAAATAGCTGGTCGTCAGGGGTGGCGGGAATTGGACCTCCATGATCTCTGAGGATAGGTCATTATATTATGACACCTTTAACCTTATTAGTAACACAAAAACACTTATCTCATCTGCCCTTGAATGTTGCTTTAAAGGGAACGTGTGAACAACTTTATGCTGAGGGCAGCATAAATTAGTGACAGAAATGCTGATCTCAGCGGTGTGTCACTTATGAGCTAAAAGTAAGTGGTTGCAGAGAACTAGCATCATAATCATTGCAGCTCAGGTCTTGAAAAGAGTCAAATCTACCTGAGAAGAGTCCTGGTTATCCATAATCTCCTGCTCTCTCCAATGATCTACCTGAGAAGAAATCTACCTGAGAATAGTCCTGGTTATCCATAATCTCCTGCTCTCTCACCCGTCTGCTGATGGTTGGCAGTTCTCTCCTAGAGAGGAAGGGAGAAAACTAGGTAGAAGACGGTCAGTCATCAGCAGGTGGGCAGGAGAGCAGGAATTCTCAGGAGGCCGGGACTCTTTTCCAGGCCCAGTCTGCAATGATTGTGATGTTGGTTCTCGGCAACATAAAGTTGATGACAGGCTCCCTTTAATTGAACACATTGAGTAAATGAGCAGTGCAGGAAGAAAAAGTAAATTAACCTCATAAAACATGTAGTAGGACATGACTACAAAAGCATAGCTGAAGACCCGGGTGTACGTCAACTGATTTGACAAATTATCTACAAATGAAGGAAATTCAGGATTGTCACCACTCTGCCTAGGAGTGGGCGTCCTGTTAAAGAGGACCTTTTTATGACTTCTAAAGATATCAACTAAGGATGCTCACGTGGAGAGCGGCGCCCAGGGATCTCCCTGCACTTACTATTATCCCTGGGCGCCGCTCCATTCTCCCGGTATAGGCTCCGGTATCGACGCTCACCAAGTTATAGTAGGCGGGGACTTGGTGGAATTGGTTATAGTAGGCGGAGCCTGCCCTTCATCTCCTTCTCCCCGGCTGTAGCGCTGGCCAGTCGCAGCGCAGAGCTCATAGCCTGGGAGTTTTTTTCTCCCAGGCTATGAGCTCTGCGCTGCGATTGGCCAGCGCCGCAGCCTGGGAGAAGGAGATGAAGGGCAGGCTCCGCCCACTATAACTTAGTGAGCACAGATACCGGAGCCTATACCGGGAGAACGGAGCGGCGCCCAGGGATAATAGTAAGTGCAGGGAGATCCCTGGGCGCCGCTCTACATGTGAGCATACTTGGTTTATATCTTTAGAAGTGATGAAAGGTCCTCTTTAAGAGCACTCCAAGAGCACAGTGGGCAGTTCTGAAAGAAGTGTGGAAGAGCCCATTGGGTTACCCAAGAGTAACAGCAAATGACCCTTGGAAGCTTGCAAACTGCCAAAACTTTCTTTTTCATGTATCCAACATTAGAAAAATACTGAGCAAAAATGGAAGCAAGAAAAACGCTGCTGTCCAGAAAATAAAACTGCGGCCTCTTATAGGTTGTATAGCGGTTGTCACATAAAAAGTATTTATCAGCTATGATTCAGAGAACAGGGGGTCTCCTGTGTCCTTTATCAGAATAGAGCGGTAGTGATCATGTTGGTCCTCCACTTTTCACTTCTATAAACAATTGTTAAGTTTAGTTTGTGTTTGCCTATAATTGTGACTTGTGATCAATGCAGAAATCCCGGTGCTTCCAAAAAGTTCAATTTCTTTTTTTTTTTCAAACATATGTGCACTTTTGAAACCATTTTTGTAAAATAAAAAGGCCAAAACTGATCAAATAGTCTGGGAAAGTTCTGGGATTGAAAGGCAAAAATGTATCTGGGATTTTAAAAGATTTATTCCACATTATAATTATATATATATTTTTTAACTATTTAGACACTTAGTGGGAGATTTATCAAAGGCCAGCATTTAATGCAGATCTTTGAAGTCTTCTGTGCTGCTGGAGGGTGCAACTAATTTATGATGAGGCGCAGATCTTGTCATAAACTGGATGCATCCTCCGGCTGTGTGTGCACCAGAAAGAAATCTGTGGCAGCTGCCGTAGATTTCTGCCTTTATTTGCGCAAGTGAAGACACATTTGATGGACCCGTTAGTCCTGCCCTCACGACGCCCTCCTTTTTGGAAAGTGGTAAGGGGTGACATTTAAAAAGTCACAAACGTGAAGTTTGCTACTTTTTTACGCCAAAAAAGAGGCGAAGAGAGATGCTAAATATCCCTCTTAGTGTTACCATATGTGATATGCTTGCCTGCTTTAGTCCTTTGGTTCAGATTCTGTTTGTTTCAATGTATTTTTTGTTTGCATTTTTGTGACATCTCATTACCCTTCTTCATCTTCGCTCGCTTCCCGTCCTGTGTGCCCTTGCCCCTCTCGCAGACTCCACAGCAGCCATCTCGCTGTTACGAGAAGCCCTGGCTTGTAAACAGCAAGGCTGGCACGCCCTCTAGGGGTTTCGAATACTCAGACTTCCAGATCCCATCGTGTGAGGTAGAGTATGGTCCTCCAACAGTAGAGCCTCCACCCTTTCCAGGAGCCATCTTCCTGCTAACACTTTGCCTCGTCAAGCTTTCCAGAATTGAACTAACAATTGTCTTTTGAATGGATGAGAAATACTTGTGTCATTATCCAAATAAATTTACTTTCCCAGTTTTGATTGATTAAGGCATGTGTTCACTGGTTGAAAAACTAAAAAATGGTCTCTCTTTACTAAAGTTACCATGGAGGTTTTCCCTCAGATATTAACGCATGATTTTTAATTACACTTAGATTTCTGCAAATTCTAAATCTTAATTCTTTCAGATTGGTGTCGACTCAAAATCTATTGAAAAAATATGTTAAGATTTCATGCATGCTCATTCAGTCCATTGAACGCCACTTGAATGCATTGTCTTTACCTTAACAACACAGTATATTGCTGAGCATCAAGTCACTAATGTCTATAAACTGTGATAAATACATATATTTCTTCTTTTCATAATCTGGAAGGTTTTCTTATGAACACCACTGCCGAATTAAGGTTTCCTGTACTCACATACAATCGGTGCTTTTTCCAGACTGGTAAAATTTGATTGTCCGAAGCAGTGACATGATCCTACACTGGCGCTACTGGGGCAGTATTACAGAGATGTGGGGAGACATGTAGCGGTACATTGGGTCATTTCTCCACAACAGGCCTATTTTAGGATTGCAGACTTTGATCTGTGGACATATATACTCCAACACTTCAGAGTTTCTATTGATTGGTGAAGTTTACCTAGAGCACCTTTATTCCTTCCCACACTTCTAAATTATTAATGCTGGTTGTAGCAGACTTAAAGATAGACCATTGTAGTGTCATAGTGACTAGAAAGTTACTAATTAGCTTGTACTGTTTTATTGCTGCGCTAAGTAGTGAAGCAGCAGACTTCTTTTTAATTATTGATTTTATTATATAACTGGTTTGAAGACTGTTCATGGCATTGATTGCTCTTTTTAATTTGTTATTATGTGCCCAATTTTTAAGGTAACACCAGCACAAAGCAGCAAAATGAAGAAAGCTGCTATCCATACAAGCCGTTCATCCCTCACAGGAGACATGTCTGGAATTACGCCATCTGGTGCCAAATCAAGTCGACCTGGTAAATAATTTACCACAATTGTATTGCTGGTTCGAGTAGCGCTAAAACCATTCCCATCGTTCACACCATAAGGCTGTGTTCATCACGTTTGGTATATAGGCAGTGAAAAACTCCAAATGCATATAGGGTCTGATTGATCATAGACCGCTGCAGAACCCTGTGCAGAACATACGCCTCATCATAAATTAGCCGCAGTCTTTGGAACTGAAATCTCCACAATCCCCTGGCTGGCGTAGATTTTAGTCGTCTTTTATGCCAGAAAAATGGCGTCAATGAAAAAAAAATATGGCGAGGCTGCTGGCCCCTCCCTTTTGATACATTTTTGCACAAGTGTTGTTTAAAAAGTTGTAAACGCCCTTTTTTTTTCTTTTTTGTGCAGCATGCCATTGTATTGTAAAGTCATTGACTGCTCTTTCCAATACAGTTGATAAAAAGTTATGCCAACGCATACCAGCAATGTGTGTTTCAAAAGGCCATCCTTTTGACATATGTCCAATCATAGGAGTCTTTCACAGCGTATACTAGCAACCTATTAATAGCAGGAAATATTGTAACTAATGGAAGTAGTGTGTCTTATGGTTTGTAGTTTGATGCAGCAGCATGGTTTTAATACAGATAGTTTGATCATTGGTAAATTAAAGAGTTAACCCAGTTAAAAGTTTAAAAGAATAAACTTTTATAATACAGATCCTGCTTGAAAGCAATCAGTCATGATGATGCGTAGTGTGGACATGTTTTTTTGTATTTATAGATTCTCAGTAATACAGGAGAATCTCGAAAAACTAGAATATTGTGCAAAAGTTCATTTATTTCAGTAATGCAACTTAAAAGGTGAAACTAATATATGAGATAGACTGATTATATCCAAAGCGAGATATTTCAAGCCTTTATTTGTTATAATTTTGATGATTATGGCTTACAGCTTATGAAAACCCCAAAGTCACAATCTCAGAACATTAGAATATTGTGAAAAGGTTCAATATTCTAGGCTCAAAGTGTCCCACTCTAGTCAGGTAATTAATCCATAAGACCTGCAAAGGGTTCCTGAGCCTTTACATTGTCTCTCAGTCTGGTTCAGTAGGAATCACAATCATAGGAAAGACTGCTGACCTGACAGTTGTGCACAAAACCATCATTGACACCCTCCATAAGAAGGGAAAGCCTCAAAAGGAGATTGTAAAAGAAGTTGGATGTTCCCAAAGTGCTGTATCAGAGCACATTAATAGAAAGTTATGTGGAAGGGACAAGTGTGGAAGAAAAAGGTGCACAAGCAGCAGGGATGACCGCAGCCTGGAGAGGATTGTCAGGAAAAGCCGTTCAAGTGTTGGGACCTTCACAAGAAGTGGACTGAGGCTGGAATTAGTGCATCAAGAGCCACCACACCCAGACTGAGCCTGGACATGGGCTTCAAATGTCGTATTCCTCTTGTCAAGCCTCTCCTGAACAACAAACAACATCAGAGGAGTGGACTGAGGCTGGAGTTAGTGCATCAAGAGCCACCACACCCAGACGGAGCCTGGACATGGGCTTCAAATGTCGTATTCCTCTTGTCAAGCCTCTCCTGAACAACAAACAACATCAGAGGAGTGGACTGAGGCTGGAGTTAGTGCATCAAGAGCCACCACACACAGATCGAGCCTGGACATGGGCTTCAAATGTCGTATTCCTCTTGTCAAGCCTCTCCTGAACAACATCAGAGGAGTGGACTGAGGCTGGAATTAGTGCATCAAGAGCCACCACACACACAGATCGAGCCTGGACATGGGCTTCAAATGTCGTATTCGTCTTGTCAAGCCTCTCCTGAACAACATCAGAGGAGTGGACTGAGGCTGGAGTGCATCAAGAGCCACCACACACAGATCGAGCCTGGACACGGGCTTCAAATGTCGTATTCGTCTTGTCAAGCCTCTCCTGAACAACAAACAACATCAGAGGAGTGGACTGAGGCTGGAGTGCATCAAGAGCCACCACACCCAGACGGATCCTGGACATGGGCTTCAAATGTCGTATTCCTTTTGTCAAGCCTCTCCTGAACAACAAACAACATCAGAGAAGTGGACTGAGGCTGGAGTTAGTGCATCAAGAGCCACCACACACAGACGGAGCCTGGACATGGGCTTCAAATGTCGTATTCCTCTTGTCAAGCCTCTCCTGAACAACAAACAACATCAGAGGAGTGGACTGAGGCTGGAGTTAGTGCATCAAGAGCCACCACACCCAGACGGAGCCTGGACATGGGCTTCAAATGTCGTATTCGTCTTGTCAAGCCTCTCCTGAACAACAAACAACATCAGAGGAGTGGACTGAGGCTGAAGTGCATCAAGAGCCACCAAACACAGACGGAGCCTGGACATGGGCTTCAAATGTCGTATTCCTCTTGTCAAGCCTCTCCTGAACAACATCAGAGGAGTGGACTGAGGCTGGAGTTAGTGCATCAAGAGCCACCACACACACAGATCGAGCCTGGACATGGGCTTCAAATGTCGTATTCGTCTTGTCAAGCCTCTCCTGAACAACATCAGAGGAGTGGACTGAGGCTGGAGTGCATCAAGAGCCACCACACACAGATCGAGCCTGGACACGGGCTTCAAATGTCGTATTCGTCTTGTCAAGCCTCTCCTGAACAACAAACAACATCAGAGGAGTGGACTGAGGCTGGAGTGCATCAAGAGCCACCACACCCAGACGGATCCTGGACATGGGCTTCAAATGTCGTATTCCTTTGTCAAGCCTCTCTGAACAACAAACAACATCAGAGAAGTGGACTGGAGGCTGGAGTTAGTGCATCAAGAGCCACCCACACACAGACGGAGCCTGGACATGGGCTTCAAATGTCGTATTCGTCTTGTCAAGCCTCTCCTGAACAACAAACAACATCAGAGGAGTGGACTGAGGCTGAAGTGCATCAAGAGCCACCAAACACAGACGGAGCCTGGACATGGGCTTCAAATGTCGTATTCCTCTTGTCAAGCCTCTCCTGAACAACAAACAACATCAGAGGAGTGGACTGAGGCTGGAGTTAGTGCATCAAGAGCCACCACACAGAGATGGAGCCTGGACATGGGCTTCAAATGTTGTATTTCTTTTGCCAAGCCTCTCCTAAACAACAAACAAAATCAGAGGAGTGGACTGAGGCTGGAGTTAGTGCATCAAGAGCCACCACACACAGATCGAGCCTGGACACGGGCTTCAAATGTCGTATTCGTCTTGTCAAGCCTCTCCTGAACAACAAACAACATCAGAGGAGTGGACTGAGGCTGGAGTGCATCAAGAGCCACCACACCCAGACGGATCCTGGACATGGGCTTCAAATGTCGTATTCCTTTTGTCAAGCCTCTCCTGAACAACAAACAACATCAGAGAAGTGGACTGAGGCTGGAGTTAGTGCATCAAGAGCCACCACACACAGACGGAGCCTGGACATGGGCTTCAAATGTCGTATTCGTCTTGTCAAGCCTCTCCTGAACAACAAACAACATCAGAGGAGTGGACTGAGGCTGAAGTGCATCAAGAGCCACCACACACAGATCGAGCCTGGACATGGGCTTCAAATGTCGTATTCGTCTTGTCAAGCCTCTCCTGAACAACAAACAACATCAGAGGAGTGGACTGAGGCTGGAGTTAGTGCATCAAGAGCCACCACACAGAGACGGAGCCTGGACATGGGCTTCAAATGTTGTATTTCTTTTGCCAAGCCTCTCCTAAACAACAAACAAAATCAGAGGAGTGGACTGAGGCTGGAGTTAGTGCATCAAGAGCCACCACACACAGACGGAGCCTGGACATGGGCTTCAAATGTCGTATTCCTCTTGTCAAGCCTCTCCTAAACAACATCAGAGGAGTGGACTGAGGCTGGAGTGCAGTAAGAGCCACCAAACACAGACAGAGCCTGGACATGGGCTTCAAATGTCGTATTCCTCTTGTCAAGCCTCTCCTAAACAACATCAGAGGAGTGGACTGAGGCTGGAGTTAGTGCATCAAGAGCCACCACACACAGACGGATCCTGGACATGGGCTTCAAATGTCGTATTCCTCTTGTCAAGCCTCTCCTGAACAACAAACGTGTCTGGAGGAAGAATGGAGAGGCACACCATGCAAGATGCTTGAATTCCAGTGTGAAGTTTCCCATTCTGTGTTGATTTGGGGAGCCATGTCATCTGCGGGAGTCAACACAGCCGTCTACCAGGAGATTTTGAAGCACTTCATGCTTTCTTCCGCAGACGAGCTTTATGGTGATGGTGACTTCATTTTCCAGCAGGACTTGGCACCTGTCCACACTGCCAAAAGTACCAAAACCTGGTTCAGTGACCATGGGATTATTGTGCTTGATTGGCCAGAAAACTCGCCTGACCAGAACCCCATAGAGAATTTATAGGACATTGCCAAGAGAAAGAGGAGAGACATAAAACCGAACAATGCAGAAGAGCTGAAGGCTGCTATTGAAGCATCTTGGTCTTCCATAACACCTCAGCAGTGCCACAGGCTGATGGTATCCATGCCACGCCATATTGAGGCAGTAATTGATGCAAAAGGGGCCCAAACCAAGTACTGAGTACATATGCATGATTATACCTTTGTTTATTGATTTCATGTAATATTCTAATTATCTGAGATTGTGAATTTGGAGTTTTCATAAGCTGTAAACCATAATCATCCAAATTAAAGCAAAAAAAGGCTTGAAATATCTCTCTTTGCATGTAACGAGTCAATCTCCTAGATTCGTTTTACCTTTTAAGTTGCATTACTGAAATAAATGAACTTTTGCACAGTATTCAAATATTTTGAGTTTCACCTGTAGTATTCTATCAGCAAGTTTTGCCACATTCCTTAGGCAGCATGAAAATAGGTGACAGGTTCCTTTTATATCAGATATGATGCTTGTACTCCGTCTACTTATCTAGTTTTCCCACTTACCCTTTTTGCTTTCTTATTGTAGATCCTAAGAAAAGTGGCAGCCGTGCCGGGAGCCGTACAGGAAGCCGTGCCAGCAGCCGCAGAGGGAGTGATGCCTCCGACTTTGATCTTCTAGAGACACAGTCCGCCTGTTCAGACACCTCAGAGAGTAGCGCTGCTGGTGGTCCATCCCGCCGAGGACTGTCTAAACCTTCTAAAATCCCCACCATGTCAAAGAAAACAGTCAGCACTCCTAAAACGTCAGCCACCAAGAGATAGTCCTAACTGAAGCTACGCTCTGGCACCCGAGCAGATAGCCTATAAATGAGACAGACCGTGACATTTTCTATCATGCACTGTACATCTGGATGTACGTGGATTCTCTGTGGAGAGATTTCTATCGTCTATACATGTATACAAGAAAAATGTTTATAACTGCCTTATCCGTTTTGTTTTTGTATGTTACTACTTCCATGTGAATATTTCTGTAGATACAAAGCCTTGTGTGAATTCCTGGTAAGATTCAGGGACTCTCGGAGTGTAAAACAGGAGAGTAGACGGCTAGTGATCTGATTTTGTGGGTTAGGAGACCCTTTTTGTTAGGGTTAATATCCCATGGCTACACTACTAAACTTTACTATGGAAATCCTCTGTTTTGTATATGAACTATTCTTTATTAAATTGCAGAGGATCAGAGACTGACACAAGATTTTAATAAGATTTAGTCTTTCTGAATTGACAGCACTTGCACATCTTGCTTTGACCATGTAATCAAGATATCAAGTCTCTTGCCAATGAAATGGACACTGTGGGAGCTACCACGCCTGACAATAAATTCCAAAATACTGGTGCAGCATAGATTAGCGTATGCTTCTCCACAGCCATTTTGCACTCCTGCCAGATTCAGCGGATTTTCTAATTGTAAACTACATTTGTTTTATTTATCGGCTTAGGATTTTTCTTATTTATTATTTAATGCTCATTCCACGTAGAATTTGTGTGACATGTTCATTTTTTGTAAGAAACACTCACAGTCGTGCGTCCAATGAATGGGACTCACCAGCACAATTCCTTCCTCACGTTTGTATGCTGGCTTCCTCTAACAGACCAACCCTGTGGGGTGGAAGGGTTAGGGCTCGGATGGATCCCTCCTGTTATCGGTCATTACATCCAGTTCTTACCAGGCTGCTGTGTGATTTTCTCAGTTTGCTACAGAAATTGATGCTGTACCAATGAACTGTTAAACAACAACACTTTTGTATTAAAATTGCTTGCAGTAACAACTTATCCCCTAGCCGTTGTCCTTTTATGTTTTTCCACAGACATTACTGATGGGTAATGAATAAGTTCTCTGCAGCTGACTTCCTATCCATAGCTGTAACTCTTCTGATATACCGGGTGGAATATTTCTGTTACGGCATGGTTTCCTCCAGGCACTGATCTACTAGTTTACTCTAGGGCACACATGAGCAGACTACCTCTAGTCACGCCTGCACACACCAAACATAGTTATGTCGTGTCGTTTGCAGAAGAGGAAGTCAAGCTAGTTTCTTCCTCATTAGACAGCGGAAGTATCTTCTGAGACTTACGGCATATGAGGCTGCCTGTGTCTCATATCTTGCCGTCTCCTCCACACTGAAGGCTGCATTTAGTATCATTTCATAATTTGGTGCTTTTCTGTTCGCTGTTTTTTTGTTTTGTTGTTTTTTAAACCCACTTGACCCATCCCACCTGTTTGGGCACCAGGGTGGCGATGGAGCTGTGGAGGCACTGTGCTCGATGGCTTATTGACTGCCGTGTGCTTCCTCCTAATCATCGGGTAACTCTGGACACTGCACAAGTATGTGACCTAGCTCAAGCACTACGAGATGGAGTCCTTCTTTGCCAACTGCTTAACAACATGTTGCCTCATAGTGTCAACTTGAGTGAAATCAATGTGCGACCACAGATGTCACAGGTATGGACTGGTGTTATACTTTCACATTGTGTAATCTTTGTATACCTATATGTCCTTAAGAAACTCATTAGGCCTACATAAATGTGAAGCCTGCTGCCTCCGCTTTTCCATGATTTTCTACAGCAAATTACTACTGCACCATCATCTTCGTCTATAGCACAATGGTGAGAGCATATGCTGTCTGCTGTGCCCAGTCACTTATTCTCGCAGACAGTAAAGAGAGGAATTTGTAATCTTAAAATCTTTGGAATCTTAAAAGGGGAAGTGGATTTTTTTACCGTAACTAAGAATCAAGAGGTTGATATGTCAGTTCCTAATTGTGGGAGTATGTGATACCGGGAAGGTCCTTTTGCACACACATGACACAGATGGGCTGCTACCTGTATGTGAAATTGTCACATACAGGCAGATTTCAAAAAGCAACTCTCATTACATTATCACGGACCTTAAAATTGCTGGAAATGGCCTAAGCTCTCAAACTGGAGCATGATACAAAAATCCCAATGTATTTTTTGCCTTACGCAATTTGATTAAACGGAAAGCAAGAAGTATTTTGCCTGCATATTAAGAAAATTCAGTGTTTGGTAAAAGGTGAATAGATTCAGCTTCTTATTCCCCAAGGAATAGACCTAAAAGAGTTTTCTTACAACAGACTTCCTGGTTGTGTACAGCACATGAAACCCCCTACTAAATGGGGAACTCGCCATATAGCGTAAGCACTGATGACTACAATGAAAGTTGTCTGGTATTACAGCTTTAGAGCCTGTGTTATTTTATGCCCACTGGTATATACAGTAGTGGTCGTGGTGTTTTAGCACATTCTTAAATGTATGGATACATTCACAGTTGGTAGCAATAAGGCCTCATGCACCTGGCATATCTGATCATCAAAAAAAAAACGATTCTTGAAAATTGGATAGCTCACGTTTCTGATTGCATTTTGTTGTTTTCTCACTCCATTCATAGGAACGCTTATTATCTGGTGGTGTAAAAGTGCCGCCAATTGCCCGATGAACGAGCAATACACTCGTTCTTCAGGTAATCGTATCATTCATGCGGTCACAAAAATCATCGTTTGCTGGCAGCAGAACGTGCTGTGTAAACAGTCACTGCTGCCGGCAAACAACAAGTCTGTATGGGGACGAGCGATGTCATTAGCGATCCCTCCTCTCCATATTGTGGAGGAGATTGCTGCATGTAAATGTCTCCTCCACTGACCAGCAGGCGATTGTCAGGAATGAACGCTTCCTTCCCGACAAGCGCCTGCAAAATTGGCTCGTGTAAAACATATTTGTAAGTATTTGCACAATGTGCATCTAAAAATTAGATATGCCTTTGGAAATTGAAGAAATAATGCAGGATGTAGAACAGGGAAGTGAAGTACTCATAAGGTTTACCAGAAGCAGGATTATTTTGTGTGTTTTCCTAGATTCTTTGTCAAAAGCTATTTGGGAACTGCTCCGTGAGAGAATGCCCAGTATATTTTGAGAATATATTCTTGGCTTTGAGTAAAAGTGAAGGACTGGTTATATCTGTAAAGATATATTTCCTTATTACACGGCTGCAAGAAAAAACAACAAAAAGAGCTCCTTTTATTCTAGTAGTAGCTCTATCTTTATAATATCTTGATTAAATTCTTGTGCACACAGCCGTATCAGGGCACCAGTAGATGTGCATGGGGACTCACTGCGCCTCTGTATGCCTTAGATTTCATGCTGAGGTATAGTGTGACATACTCCATTAGAAGCTATACGTATGGAGCTACTCACCCCTTGATTCTCCTACTGACTGGCCCTACTGTTAACTCATTTTGAATATATCATAACTCCGTATTTGTAAATCTTTCTCCTGGTATAACAAAACGCAACATAACTTTAGGGCACTGATGGGCAAACTGCGGCTCTCTAGCTGTTGCAAAACTACAACAGCCATCATCCTACAGCAGGGCATGGTGGGAGTTGTAGTTGGAGCTGGAGAGCCGCATCCCTGCTTTAGGGTTCCCTGTATTTGCACCAATGCTGCACAGTAGATGACATAGCCGCCATCTTGGTAAGCAAATAATGCAGTGGCTTATTTACATTGGTACCGGAGGGCTTCGTTGTGCTGGCCAAAGTAAGCTCTGCAGTGATGTTGTTTTTGTTTTTTTTAAGCTGTTAGAAATGTAGAGCAATTCTGAAATCTATGCAAAAAGCAGACAACTCCTTTAAAGAAATTCGTTATTAATTTGACATGATCTGTCCTCAGTAAAGCCATGTTTTTCTGGTTTTTAGATAGTCAGTTATAATTTTTTCAGAAGATTTTCCATCATTTTTGCTAATATAGTATCTACTATTATTTTTACTATAATAGATGTTTTTAGATGTTTTTGTTCTACCCTTTTCGATGGGTGTAACAATGGCCATTCTCCCATCACCAAGCGGTTAGTGGATGATGTTTCTACTCTTTATTAAAGAGTTGTCCTATTAACGACAACCTATCCCCTAACCACGGAATAGGGGATAAGTGTTTTATTGCCATTTGACTGCAGGGCCCCCACTGATGATGCCGCTACCAAGTAGATTGCTTGCAGGTAGATGGCCCCTTCAAACAGCTAAACATTGGGTGTGCCAATAGTCTGACCCTCACCAATCTGATATTGATGGTTTATCCTGAGGATAGGTCATCAATAAACTGAATCCAGAAAATCCCTTTAATAGGTTAAGGACCACCTAGGTCCTTAAAGCCACCCTATATGTATTAGCATTTGTAGAACTATTGAGTCAAACAAACAGATTTGGCTTGGGGCTACTCCTAAAGACTTTATAGTGGTAGTCCTCTGGTTTTTACCCTTTAACCCATATACAGTGATTTGGACTCGCTGCAGGGAACCACCAGATTGCCACCCCCTGGAGTAGTCTCTGTTTGACAGCTAACCCAAAGGGGTCAAGACACTAGTGCGTAAAACTGAAGGGGCCGACAAACCATAGTCAATAACATGCCAATGTCAGGGCAGGCAGAGTTTGTGAAAGTCCAGAAAGTAGTCCGGGTCAGGGCAGGCGGCTGAGGTTCAACGTGGAGATCAGGAAAGGGTTGGTCAGGCAGAGGTCGGTGCACAGGAAATTCAAACAGCATGTCCAATGGGCACTAAGAGGAATTGCCAGTAAAATGTACAGCCTGCAAGGGAAAATCAAAGCGCTAATCCAGTGGCCTGGTCCGCCAGGAAGGAGGAGAGGAAGGCTAGCAGGTCCAGGCTTCTGGGAGCAGATGAGAAGAGTGGTATCATGTCCGCTAGGGAGAGCAGAGAGGCAGTGGGTCACCATAATATAGTAGTATAAGGTGAGTCAAGAGTCTCAGGACAGCCTTTTATTTCAGAAAAACTAAAGGGAAAATTAAATATTTGAATACCCCAATATCCTATCTATCAGGCCAGTTATGGTTAACCTTCGGCACCCCAGCTGAGGTGAAACTACAACTCCCAGCATGCTCCATTCATTTCTGTGGAGTTCTGAGAACAGCCAAGCAAGTGTGCATCTTGGGAGTTGTAGTTTTACCACAGCTGGAGTGCCGGAGGTTAGCCATCACAGCATTAGGCTATGTCCAGAACATGGCCACCATCTTGAAAGCTGCCATATTGGATCAAGGGAAAACTTTTCCAATGGGTAGGGAGTCAAGAAGTATATTTGCAATATCTCTTGTGGTTCAAAGGTTATCAGCACAGAAAGCTGCAACAACAACCGGGAATGTTCCCTGTGATGGACAGCTTTTTTTGTGTTCAATGTGTTGTCCCTGGTGCTGAACCCCGAACTTTGACCTTCAAGCTTTGAACTTCCTGTGTTAATTTTTTAATATTGCAAATCTAATTGCAGCAATCTATTTCTGAGAAAATTCTGGTCTTACTTGATATGCTACATGACACCCTTCCTATTGGAAAAATTAGCTCTTGATCCGATGTGATGGCTTTCAAGATGGCAGACATAGCCTAAAAGCTAGCCCCCCCCCCCCCCCACCATTACTTGCTGGGGTATTCAGATATTTTATTTTCCACTTTGTTTCTGAAATAAAAGGGTGTCCTGAGACTTTTGACTCTGAATAAGTACTGGGAGCATAATAACTATTAGGTACACTATAAGGGAACATAAGTATTGGGGCCACTAAAGGGGACATTATAAGTACTAGGGACACTATGGGGGAATTATAATAACTGAGCCACTATAGGGAACCTTATAAGTACTGAGGGCACTATGAGGGGATTATAGGTACATTATAACTATTAGGGGCACATTGGTTAGTTTTTTAATGTATTGAATTTTTCAACAATTTGTTCCAAACTAACCCATCAAAAAGGGCAACATAATCTAATATGTTGGTTGTCTATCCCAGGCTGCAACTACTTTGGGGGTTCAAGTGCCAACACGGCAATAACCTGAATACCAATGTTGTATATCTTTCATGTACTTTATCATTTAGCTATAATAGCCTGCCTACATTTAATGTACATTGCCTGTGCCGTTCATAGTGTTTCCCGGGGCTGATGAATGGCAGGAAAAGTCTAAAGCATATTGGTGCACCATAGACTTTTTCCAGGGAGCAGGTGCCCACAGAGAGGGCTCTGAGTGCAGCCTCTGGCCTCAGTGCCATGGGTTCACTACCACTGATATAGAGGGTACTTCTACTACTAATGGGGGCACTTTATGGCAGCATTGTCACTTATTAGGGACACTTTTAATAATGAGGTTACTCTGGGAAAGAATTACAACTTTCTGGGGCTTTTGGGTTTGCTGGGTATTATGAATGGGGTTATCTGCATGGTACTATTATTTCTGCAGTATAGTGTTTGGGGGCATGGGGGAGCACAGTGGGCAGAATATTGTGGGTAGACAGAGGATGCGGCACCATGATGAGAATAATGATGGAAAAGTCAAGAAACAAAGATGTATTTGTGGCAAAATGCAGAGACCAGACGTGAGAGAATTTATCACAGTGGTCTGGTCCAAATGGAGATGAGAAAGGAGAATGTGTATAATCAGAGGAGACATCACTGGATGTAATGGGTATGTGTTGCTGTATTCTGTATGTTTGATAGCAATGAATATAATGTCAATCCAAACATGTCTTTAGTAGACATGTGGGGGCACTAAGGAGACATGACTACTGTATAGGGACATTAAAGGGGCAAAAATTTGAATCCCACCCCTGAATATAACTTAGAAGATATACACGAACATGCCACAACATTAGAATGACTGACAAGTGAAGTGAACAATATTGATTATCTCATGAGAGTGGCACCCATCAAGGGGTTGATACACTGTATTAGGCAGCATGTGAACAGTCAGTTCTTGATGCGTTGGTAGCAGAATAAATGGGCAAATGTAGGGATCTGAGCCACCTTGGCAAAAAACAAATTTCTATAGTCAAAGCTGTACTTATCTATGGTTATAATAGTTGGGCACAAGCCAGTGTTCACAGGAATGGGGCATATACACAAAACATGTCTCAGTGTTAGCGCTTTGGGTTTTAAATGTTGTCAAAGTAGTAATTACCAATGGGTCTGTAAAGTACATATACAGTCACATCTTACAGGGCATGTATGCTGGAAAATTAATTGGCAGAAATCTTTATCAAGAGGAAACACAATATCTAGATGTTCTCTAAGAACTCTGCTGGTGCACCTAATATAAGCAAGCATTGAGGAGTAAGGTTTTAAACCTTGAAATATCTATAATGCCAAATCCTATGTTGGGCAGATATCATTATCTTCCTATCAGCCGTGTAAATGAGAAGACATGGTAACTGTGCCAACATTTAAGTCACCGAATTCTACAGTGTTATCTATTTATCCCATAAACAAAATGTTTTGCCTATTACATTTTAATCACGCCTGACTGTGAGTGACTGAGAATCTATGATACGTTAGATGTAAAATATGATAAATGGCACCTAAGATGGTCTTCGTCTCATCTGGTTGATCCCATGGTCACTGGGCATACAGATACATAGTTCTTTGTAATAAGACAGGACCGACAAGTGTAACTTTCCATTAATAGCTCAAGAAATGTTTCCTTATTGCTGGTAAGGGGAATAGTTACAAACCTTCGCTATCCTTACCCTTGAGCGATCCAAAAGAGTGCCCAGATGTTGCTGTATAATGGCCTAATAGTTAGCCATGCAGTTGCCAGATACATTGTGCCGCACAGTATCCAAACTAATGGTGCATATATCATCCAGATAGTGCACGCAATGTCTAAATAGTATATATATGTTTCAGATAAATAGTTTAATACAGAGCCCAGTTAAATAGTACATCCATCCCTGGAAAGGCCATACTTCATTCAGGCAAATTCAATGGTAGACTGAAAAAAAATTACTAGCACAATTCAGATGAGCTAGAATGCTATACAGGGAGAGTACGAGGGTCCAAAACACTGATGAAAAACCATTTAGACATCTGCTAAAAAATAGGGGAGGCTTAGTATCGCAGCTATACACAGACAGCAGACTATCAGCTCAACCAGTACATAAAACACCCAGATATATGAAGATGCCCAGTATTATTTTAGCTCATCAAAATAGAGAAGCGGAGTGGCAAAGTTAAATAGCATTATAGGCGCTGTCCAGCCACTTAAATGTTTGGAAGAAAGAAAATAAAAGCTTCAAATGTTATAAAATAATAACAGAAGTAATGCTTTACTGATCCTTTGCTGCTCCCCTAACATGTTAACGATTCTTCCTACTCCAGCAATAATGTTGCACCCTTGACTCTTCACATCATTGCTGGAGCAGGAACAACAAAGATTACTCACTTCTGATCCGAGAGGAATTGGTTTGCAAGATTATTAACCAAACATTGGGTGTAGTAACAAACCCCTATTTTACTTAGTTCTCTGGCACCCAAAAGAAGGAAATTTGGTGCAAGCTCCTCTTGCACAAAAATGCTGTGTCTTTTTGCTAAGTTTTGCACTGCACACACCACTTTGAAAAAAAGTGGACTGCGTTGATGGGAAAACTTGCATAATTTATGCCTGGCGTAGAAGCTGGAGTAGATTTCCATTATGGCACACGGATGGCCCAAGATGGGCCATAATTATTGAAATACATGCACCTCTTAATAAATCTGGTGCATCTGGCATCAGTGCAACAACAATTAAGACCAACGTACAGTCTTAGTAATTTCCCCCCATTGTGCTTTGTCAGAAAGACAAGATAATGAAAAACATAAACCCCGGAGGTTGATAGGATCGTGTAGTCTAAGAGCCTCACTGATAAAGTAGAGTCTATGCTTCTCAGGAGCACCCCTCACCTACAGTACTTTTTTTTTTTTTTTTTTTAAAGCCATAGAAAGGCTTAAAGGTTTTGGGGTTTTTTTACCACTTTTTTTGGAGCAACAAAAATACCACAGCCACATGTTACACGCTGGCCAATAGGAAATTCTAAAACTCTACAAAGAGTTTAACTGCCATTTTAAAAATATTTGGCACTATTACAAGCTGCATGTAACAGTCAGGTATTATTAAATAACTGGCACTGATGCCTGATGGTTTATTATGCTTAATTTATGTTTACTAGCAGGTCCGTTTACCTGCTTCCCACCTCTGGACTCCCAAAATGGAGGGTCATATGACAAGTCACATCCATCTGTGGCCCCATTCACTTGCAGTGGGGGCTGACTACGCCTGCACTAGTTCCCCT
Organism: Bufotes viridis; assembly: GCA_033119425.1. Taxonomy (NCBI): domain Eukaryota; kingdom Metazoa; phylum Chordata; class Amphibia; order Anura; family Bufonidae; genus Bufotes; species Bufotes viridis. The sequence continues at coordinate 271,190,185 of CM065591.1, forward strand.
TTCCCCAGTATAAGTGAATGGAGACTGCTGATGGATGGAACTGGTCACATGACCCCACCCCCTATTACTTTTTCCTTGGGGCAAAAAATGTTTAAAGAGACTCTGTCACCAAGATCGACCCTGTTAAAACAGGCATACTGCCTGGTATGGCTCATCATGCTGATTAAACCAATATCTTTCTTTTGTCTGTAAGATAAATAACTGCTGAGAAATCAGTGTTTTTATTCATTTGCAAATGAGCAATTGGAGCTCCAGGAGGCAGGGCTGAATCGTTTGAGCACTGCTTTGTAACACCTCCTGTGCTCTGAACATTCCCCCCTCCCCTTGATTGACAGGGCTAAACATGCTAAAGGCAAAGCTGTGTCCAAGATAATATACATATTATTGCTTTATTCTCAGGCAGAATATATGATTATAAAGACACCAGTAATACATGATCGCTTATAAGTGCAGCGGGCAGGTCCCACGCCAGGGGTCTCTTCTAAGGTGTTATGTGAGTTTTTGTTGTGTCGTCCCCTTATATAGAAGGTGATGGTGGAACCCAGGTGTAGGAATGCTAGAGTGGTGTAAGGGTAGCCTATGATGTCCCTTTAGGTGTTGTGGCTGTGCACTTGTCACGGCGCTCCTACCTGGATATCCTGGAACCCCAAGTGTAGTTGTCCGCAAGCAGTGCAAATAGGGTTAACAGATGAGGGATTGGTAGAACAAATTGAGTCCAGACTTGTATTGAAGTTGAAACAGCTTTCCTTGAATAAACTTGCATTAGGAAACCATCTTCCAACTTTATCTTGGTTATCAGCAGGCTTTGGCATAAATCTGGCAGGCACACACATTCGGCTCTGCTACATCTGTCACTTTATTTAGCTCTGCTGTGCTATCTCGATTAAAAAGAAACTTTTCCTTTCTGCTGTAAGTTGCAACTTATCTTTCTGTAATCTGACTCCGTTTTTCTCTTGATCTGTATCTTTCTTTCTATCGGTATCTAGGGAATCTTTCTTCCTGGCTTTGGAGGCATTCAGCTTTGGCCTCTGGGCCCAACAGAACAGACCGGTTCTGCTGGTTGGAACACAGCCTTCCCCTTGCAGGTTGTGCTCTGAAACTAACTTCTGCAGGCTCGTCCAGCAGGGACGAGGGCCTGCTGCTTCCCCTTACAGGGGGTGAAGCTACTCTGACCTTCACTAACATTGAACTCCTCCCTATCTAGAGAGGGCTAGAATGGAAAGAGAAGTTCCATTCTATATAAACTAGCTCTGCCATAGGTGCCGCCATCTGCTGGTGAACCAGGCACATTACACCAACATTACATTTGCAAACATAGTAAACACACATTTTTGCAGGACATGGAAATAGATGCATAAGATGACACTGAATCACCCATATGAGATAGTAGAGGGGTGTAGGAGATGGTAATGCCACTCTGGGGCGTTACATTCCCCGACACTTAAAACCCAGGCTGCCCTCGGCTTGTGCTTATACAAAGTGCTGCATGATAATAGACATACAAAGACTAACAAAGAAGGCGGCTACCACTGGTACCTGACTGAGTAGGGTGTCTTGCAACGGTTCTCCCTCTCGCAGAGAATCAACCAAATTCTTGTACTGTAGGGGTGTAGGAGGTGGTAATGCCACTCTGGGGCCTTACATAAGCATAGAAAAAACATATATCTCTATGTGGTGATGCTATAGCTTAGTGGTATAATGGTTTATTATATTTGTAGAATCAAGTCCCAGAAGAGATATAAGTTTTCTTTCTGTTATTTTTTTCTCTCTTATTTAAAACCATAATAAAAGGCTGTACTATAATATATATTAATAATGATATAGGCCTTACTATATTGAGAATAGTGAGTTTTTTTTGCTAAAACCTATTACTGGTTTATTCACATACACAATATATTTAGCTTTCTCAAAAAAACAAAACAAAAAAAAAACTTCTCAATATGATAGACATAGACTTTTCTTATGGGACAAATGTGGAAGAAAAAAAAATCAGAAGACATTTTTTTTTAAATATCTCCCAAGATTCAAACCTAGGATCTCTATATACAAAACCAATCACTTAATCACCACCTATAACATTATCACACAAAGATGTATGTATTTTTCCTTGCATATCAGCTAACACATATCACCAGTGTCTGTATGACCATATATTGTGTCTGTGACTACAGCAGTAATATGTAGATTAGCTTTCTGAGCAGATCTCAGTGTGGTGAAGCTATAGTACATAGTGTATATGATATTTACATGTTCGCACACAGCTTTAGGACACAGCTCTGTCCTCAGCCTGCTGTCTAGTCCTGTCAATCAAAGAGGGGAGGGGATGCAGAGCACAGGGGGCGTTACAAAGCAGTGCTCAGATGATTCAGCTCTGCCTCATGGTGCTCCAACTTTCTCATTTGCATATGACTAAAAAACACTAATATTTCTAGCAGCAGTTGAACATAAATACAAAAAAAGGTAAAGTTTTAATTAGCATGATCAGCCCTACCAGGCATTATGTCTGGTTTAATAGGGTTGATCCTGGTGACAGAGCCTTTTTAACCTTCTGTGTGAGATCTCTCATTATAAAGATACTGCTAATGAATAGAAAAAGACTGATCAACTTTGTACATTTCTATGGGAGTTTAAAAGGTAACAAAGTGAGTTCATTTGTCTGCCATGAAGGAAGCCTCCCCTTCAGAAGGTAATGCACTGCTTGCAAGAATAGTCTCATATACATCTGCTGAGAGAGCGTAAGTCTCTAGGGAATAGAATTTCACATGCATATAACTGCTTCGAGCACTACAAATTGAGCACTGCACACTCTAGAGATCTTGAGGATATTTATTCATATTTATAATCCACCCCACATCAAACTGAATAACCTTCACAATCTACACAGACTTGTGCTTTCCTAAGAATTCTATTGCTCCAAAGCATCTAAAATGTAAATGAACAAACTTTGCAAATAGTTAACCGTTTTGGGTCTACAGCTCCTTAACAGACCTATATATCTCCATGGTAACAAACTACAAATTTACTTATTTATTTTACGCACTTATATAGCACTGCTACATTTCGCAGCGCTTTACAGACATTAGCATCAAGCTGTTCCCAGTGGTGCTCACAATCTAAGTTCCCTATCAGTATGTCTTTGGAGGGAGGAAACCCATGCAAACATGTGGAGAACATACAAACTCCATGGAGATGTTGTCCATGGTCAGATTCGAACCTACGATCCCAGTGCTAACCACTGAGCCACTGTGCTGCCCATGTACAGGTCAGCAATAACTAAACTTGTCAGGCTTTGCTTTCATGGGTCCCAATAAAATCTAATTACTGGCAAATGCATGTAGGATTATTATAATTCTTTATAAATTGTACTTCAATAAGTCTTTCATTGTTCAATAAGTCCTGGGCTCCATAGTGACTTTTGAGAGAAGTTGCACGACAAGCACAAGATCTCTGTGATTATCCCTCTGCTTCTCCACCATAGAGAAAAATCGGGCCTGTTGGCTGCAGCAATCATTTTACCGTGGTTGTCACCCCACCAAATGTGGCTGCAGAGTTTAGATGATGCTAAATTGTGAGCAGATGTCAGAATACCACTATCTTCAGCTAGTCTTCTGCTTAGGTACTTCAGTAGATTCAGAATTTGGGTGGTGTCCTGTTCAAATACATGTACAGTAAACCAAAGATAATTCTGTTCTTCATGAGATGAATAGCTGGTGTTACTGTGTAAACTGAGGGCTGATCTTTTGAATGGCACTAGAACTGTAAAATGACTGCCTACAGTATATAAAATAAGTATAAAGGACGAAAAGTAATAGGCAAATGATGTCAAGAAAGATTTCTTGTGCAGTTACGTAAGGTTCATGTAAATATGTTCTTTCAAAAAAAGGAAGCTCCAAATAAATATCTGGCATAGCTTATAATTCAAATGGTGTTCAAACACGTACACTGCTTTCATTGCTTAACAAAAATTTGTTATGGAGTTTGAATGTTCAAAGTAAGTTTTTTGACACTGGATAAGGAACCAGTCCTAAAAGGCAGGTATTATAAAAAATCAATTTACAACTCTAAGGGTACTTTCACACTTGCGGCAGGACGGATCCGGCAGGCTATTCAGCCTGCCGCATCCGTCCTGCCGCAAGTGCCCGTGCACTGCCGTGCTGCCGCTCCGTCCCCATTGACTATATAGTTGTGCAATGAGCAACATTTTTCTGATGTTATTCCACAGTTTTTATACACAGTTTTCTGCAGATTGGTAAAACATGCTTTTTTTTTATACCCCATCCAGTGATGAAGTAGCAAATTGCTCCTCCAGCTGTTTTTTTATTGTTTTTGTTTTTACAGCTCACCTTTCCACTGTTTTGTTGTCCCTGTCCCAATTTTTTTGATGCGTTGCTGCCATCAAGTTCTAAAAGAGTACATTTTTTTATTAAATGGTAAAGTCTTGCACTTTTAACATCTCATGTGATCTATGTTATAATGTGATTAAAATATGGTTCTATGAGATTTGCAAATCATTGCATTCTCTTTTTATCTACATTTATTTACATTTTACACAGCGTCTCAACTTTCTTTTTAAATTGTGGTTGTATTTTGCCAGAGGAGATCATATACACTTTTTCATCCATGTAGCTCTCCAGTCTGTGTATTATCATTAGCTCATTGTATTCTGGCTGTTGCTTAGGTTTAGGGCTCAGAATCATGAGAATCATGACCACATTATGGTACAGATCTGTAATACAGTGGCCAAAGACATACGGGTTGTTATTTTTTTCTTATTGATTCTATATGAATCTGCAAGAAAAAAATGAAGCATGTTCCATCTCATGCCATTTTATAAAGGTATAGGGGGTCATTTATCAAAGACCAGCTTGGCACCATCTAGGGTTCTTAAATTGCCATGTTCCCTAAGTGGCTATACTTGGTGTAAATTTCAATTGTCAACCTCACAATTTCCATGAAACTTGATATCACCTACAATGCCACTTCGTGTTGTTTAATTTAGGAAACTAAGTCAAATATGAGTATAATGAAGTAAAATTGGGAACTTCAACGTATAAGAACTGTAATTACTATAATGTTTATACATATGATGTGTCCATTGCAGAGGGTTGTTTTACGCCAGTCGTTGAAATCTCCTGCGCAGTCAGAGGATGCAACTAATTTATGATGAGACACGGGCTGCATCATAAATTCAGGAGCCACCCAATTATTACCGGACAGAAGTAAATAGCAAATTGTTGACTCACCATACGTGAAGCCATATATATCACCCAAAAATTGGACCACAATTTTCAGCGAATGAAAATCGAAAAAACTTTATTAACAATGATAAATACATACATGTTAAAACAAGGCAGCAGAAAGGTGGAACACAAAGATGAGGAACAGGAACCAAGGGGGGGCTGGGAGGATCCCCGGAAGAAGCCAGGTCTCTGGCGAAACGGTGTTGGGTCAGGAGGCGGCTGAGAGATCGACACACCATCCAGGGTATGACTACTTAACTTTTTCCAAACTCCAAGTTTTTGCTCCTACATTTACCTTTGCTGCAATATTTGCCCGGGGTTTATTGCTCATTGGCGCCTTGGAGTTTCATTTATTCATTTTTGCTCTATTAGCAATTTTTTCTCTCCCTGTCTTTTGGTGTGCTGAACTCCCAGAAAGAAATTATAATGGTTGTAGAATAAGTGTGGCCAATAACCTGTTTGACGTTGGGCTAGTCCTGAGGGCGCTACCCCAGTACATGCGAAACCAAGGCAAAAACAGACTGAACAAGACAAGATAAAAAAATAGCAATACATTGTACACTTACATAGTAAAAACATCAAGCATCAACCAGAGAAGCATGAGAGTAATAAAGACAAATACATGAATAGGGGTGGTAGGGCATCCATTCCCCTCCCACTTAAATACCCTCTACATGGAAAATACTTATCTTATTCCTTGGAACAGACACTTGGGAAATCAGACAGCAGAACAAGCCCTTAACAAGACAAGGTCAGGCACACAGAATAAATGCAAAACTATGGAACAGACAGTGGGAAATGGCAAACGGAACTTAGGTCAGAATTCAAACACTGAACAAGCAGACAGAATCTAAACAGATACCAATGGAACTTGTTGCACAATCAGGGACAGGACACAAAACTCAGAATATATAGCAGAGCAAAAGAACACATAAAACAAACAAGTATGCTCACAGACCCAGGGAGAGATAACCCTAGCAGTGCCAAACTGAGGTAAGATACAAATCATAATGGCACCAATCCACACCCACATGAAAGATGACACAAAGACGTATGGAACAGTGGCAAACATGAACCATCATTGAGCATAATGGCCCAAATTCAAACCTACAAGAAGCCGGGCCCTGCGCGCATGGAACAGTGGCAACAAGTGAAACGCTATTGTAACATATGCATTTAAATGTCTGCTTTTTCTTAACTTTAGATCACCCCCACGTACAGCTATCAGTGACTGACAACTATCTCTGTATTCATACTTACATATGGAATGCTTTCAATCACTAATAACCCCTCACTCGTGTGCAACTACCAGTGACTGACAGCTATATTTGTATACACACTTACACAGAGAATGCTATCAATCACTGATAACACCTCCCCTGTGTACAGTCATCAGTGACTGACAGCTATCTATGTATACACACTTACACAGAGAATGCTATCAATCACTGATAACACCTCCCCTGTGTACAGTCATCAGTGACTGACAGATATCTATGTATACACACTTACACAGAGAATACTATCATTCACTGATAACACCTCCCCTGTGTACAACTATCAGTGACTGACATCTATCTATGTATACACACCTACACAGAGAATGCTATCACTGATAACACCTTCCCTGTATACAGCTATCAGTGACTGACAGCTATATTTGTATACACACTTACACAGCGAATGCTATCAATCACTGATAACACCTCCCCTGTGTACAACTACCAGTGACTGTCAGCTATCTATGTATACACACTTACACAGAGAATGCTATCAATCACTGATAACACCTCCCCTGTGTACAACTACCAGTGACTGACAGCTATCTCTGTATACACACTTACACAGAGAATGCTATCAATCACTGATAACACCTCCCCTGTGTACAACTATCAGTGACTGACAGCTATCTATGTATACACACTTACACAGAGAATGCTATCAATCACTGATAACACCTCCCCTGTGTACAACTATCAGTGACTGACAGCTACTGTATGTATACACACTTACACAGAGAATACTATCACTGATAACACCTCCCCTGTGTACAACTATCAGTGACTGACAGCTATCAATGTATACACACTTACACAGAGAATGCTATCAATCACTGATAACACCTCCCCTGTGTACAACTATCAGTGACTGACAGCTATCTATGTATACACACTTACACAGAGAATGCTTTCAATTACTGATCACATCTCCCCCATGTACAGCTATCAGTGACTGACAGCTTACTATGTAGAAACATAGAATGTGTCGGCAGCTAAGAACCTTTCGGCCCACTTAGTCTGCCCAATATACTAAATACTATGAATAGCCCCTGGCCCTATCTTATATGAAGGATGGCCTTATGCCTATCCCATGCATGCTTAAAGGGAACCTGTCACCAGGAAATTCACTGATAAAGCAGGCATGCTGCCTTGTAGGACTCACCCTGCTGAATATAATTATACCTTTTACTTGGTGATCTGTTGCTTTATTGTGGAGAAATAGTACTTTTAATCCATATGCTAATGAGCTGATTTGAGTCCAGTAGTTGATATGAGTCCAGCATTTTTTCTATTCAGAGCTGTAGCCCCTCCCCTATTTACTTCTTCAGTTGTAAAAGGGGCGTGGTTTAAAAAAATGACCTGCATTATAGCCAATACAAGCCTTGCTGCCTTTCACTTTAAAGCCTAACTGCCATACCTGACATGTCCCTTATCAGCCATCATGTGTTTATCACTCCATGAACAAACTAGCCCTTATTATAATTACTAACTTCAATAGTATATTCCTCCCCTTTTTTACCTAAGCATTCCCTGTTATTCATTTTCCCTCCAGTTATTAAAATGAATGAATGATGTAATAAACCACGCCCTTTTACAACTGAAGAAGTGAATAGGGGAGTGGCTATAGCTCTAAATAGAAAAAACGCTGGACTCATATCAACTACTGGACTCAAATCAGCTCATTAGCATATGGATTAAAAGTACTATTTCTCCACAATAAAGCACCAGATCACCAAGTAAAAGGTATCATTATATTCAGCAGAGTAAGCCCTACAAGGCAGCATGCCTGCTTTATCAGTGAATTTCCTGGTGACAGGTTCCCTTTAAAGTATAACTGTCAAATTTTTTTTTTTTTTACTATTGGATTTTGGTGATTAATATTACCTTGTTGGCCCTGTTTTAATTTCTGATTGTTTAATAAATAACCCCTAAAAGCCACCTAAAAGTCCCCAGTATTGGCTATTGTTACCTGAGATAAAATCAGGTTGCTATGCTCCTTCCGTCTACCAGATGAGGATGGAGCACGCTGCGTGCACTGGGAACTGATAGTGAGTCAGCATTGTAAGGGAATGTATAAAAAGCCAGGTTCTTCCTGACAGGAGATAACAGTGCTGGGCTGTGTGTGTGAACTTCTCCTCATGCCTGTGCTTGGCAGACACTCCCTTAGCAGTACTGGACAATGTGGCTGCTCAGTGTATAAATGACAGCCTTATCTGATAAGAGGAGAGCTTGTAGAAGGACTACAGGCTTCAGCCAGACCTGGGAACTTCACTGCAAGACCCCCCTATACAGAGCTGGTCTTCACTAACTTCACTGCAGGTGTCCTATGGATTAGCCTCAGGGCTGAGGGCAGCCATTTTAACAGAATAGTGAAATTGCAGTTTTATGCAGACTGGTTGCTAAGGGCTGAATCTTATTAAATAAGGGGTAAGTAAGTCTAATAGTTATTGATTCAGGTATATTATCATATTAGTAACTACATATATGAAAACTGAAATTTGGGTCTAAATGTGACAGTTATCCTTTAAACTCCTTCACTGTATTTGCAGCTACCACTTCTGCAGGAAGGCTATTCCATGCTTCCACTACTCTCTCAGTAAAGTAATACTTCCTGATATTACTTTTAAACCTTTGCCCCTCTAATTTAAAACTATGTCCTCTTGTTGCAGTTTTTCTTCTTTTAAATATTCTCTCCACTTACCGTGTTGATTCCCTTTACATATTTAAAAGTTTCTATCATATCCCCTCTGTCTCTTCTTGCTTCCAAGCTATACATGTTAAGGTCCTTTAACCTTTCCTGGTAAGTTTTATCCTGCAACCCATGTACTAGTTTAGTAGCTCTTCTCTGAACTCTCTCCAAAGTTTAAATATCCTTCTGCAGATATGGTTTCCAGTACTGCACACAATACTCCCAATGAGGTCTCCCTAGTGCTCTGTAGAGCGGCACGAGCACCTCCCTCTTTCTACTGTTAATGCCTCTCCCTATACACCCAAGCATTCTGCTGGGATTACCTGCTGCTCTGTGACATTGTCTGCCCACCTTTAGGTCATCTGATATAATGACCCCTAAATCCCTTTCCTCAGATACTGAGGTTAGTACTGCATCACTGATTTTATATTCTGCTCTTGGGTTTTTACACCCCAGGTGCATTATCTTGCACTTAACTATCAGTGACTGTCAGCTATCAATGTATACACACTTACACAGAGAATGCTATCACTGATAACAACACCCCCATGTACAACTATCAGTGACTGACAGCTATCTATGTATACACACTTACACAGAGAATGCTATCAATCACTGATAACACCTCCCCTGTGTACAACTATCAGTGACTGACAGCTATCTATGTATACACACTTACACAGAGAATGCTTTCAATTACTGATCACATCTCCCCCATGTACAGCTATCAGTGACTGACAGCTTACTATGTAGAAACATAGAATGTGTCGGCAGCTAAGAACCTTTCGGCCCACTTAGTCTGCCCAATATACTAAATACTATGAATAGCCCCTGGCCCTATCTTATATGAAGGATGGCCTTATGCCTATCCCATGCATGCTTAAAGTATAACTGTCAATTTTTTTTTTTTTTTACTATTGGATTTTGGTGATTAATATTACCTTGTTGGCCCTGTTTTAATTTCTGATTGTTTAATAAATAACCCCTAAAAGCCACCTAAAAGTCCCCAGTATTGGCTATATTTACCTGAGATAAAATCAGGTTGCTATGCTCCTTCCGTCTACCAGATAGAGGACGGAGCACGCTGTGTGCACTGGGAACTGATAGTGAGTCAACATTGTAAGGGAATGTATAAAAAGCCAGGATCTTCCTGACAGGAGATAACAGTGCTGGGCTGTGTGTGTGAACTTCTCCACATGCCTGTGCTTGGCAGACACTCCCTTAGCAGTGAAGGACAATATAGAGCCCAGTGTATAAATGACAGCCTTATCTGATAAGAGGAGAGCTTGTAGAAGGACTATAGGCTTCAGCCAGACCTGGGAACTTCACTGCAAGACCCCCCCTATACAGAGCTGGTCTTCACTAACTTCACTGCAAGACCCCCCTATACAGAGCTGGTCTTCACTAACTTCACTGCAGGTGTCCTATGGATTAGCCTCAGGGCTGAGGGCAGCCATTTTAACAGAATAGTGAAATTGCAGTTTTATGCAGACTGGTTGCTAAGGGCTGAATCTTATTAAATAAGGGGCAAGTAAGTCTAATAGTTATTGATTCAGGTATATTATCATATTAGTAACTACATATATGAAAACTGAAATTTGGGTCTAAATGTGACAGTTATCCTTTAAACTCCTTCACTGTATTTGCAGCTACCACTTCTGCAGGAAGGCTATTCCATGCGTCCACTACTCTCTCAGTAAAGTAATACTTCCTGATATTACTTTTAAACCTTTGACCCTCTAATTTAAAACTATGTCCTCTTGTTGCAGTTTTTCTTCTTTTAAATATTCTCTCCACTTACCATGTTGATTCCCTTTACGTATTTAAAAGTTTCTATCATATCCCCTCTGTCTCTTCTTACTTCCAAGCTATACATGTTAAGGTCCTTTAACCTTTCCTGGTAAGTTTTATCCTGCAATCCATGTACTAATTTAGTAGCTCTTCTCTGAACTCTCTCCAAAGTTTCAATATCCTTCTGAAGATATGGTCTCCAGTACTACACACAATACTCCAGATGGGGTCTCACTAGTGCTCTGTAGAGCGGCACGAGCACCTCCCTCTTTCTACTGTTAATGCCTCTCCCTATACACCCAAGCATTCTGCTGGCATTACCTGCTGCTCTATGACATTGTCTGCCCACCTTTAGGTCATCTGATATAATGACCCCTAAATCCCTTTCCTCAGATACTGAGGTTAGTACTGTATCACTGATTTTATATTCTGCTCTTGGGTTTTTACACCCCAGGTGCATTATCTTGCACTTAACGACATAAAATTTTAGTTGCCAGATTTTTGACCATTCCTCTAGTTTTCCTAATTCCTTTTCCATTTGGTGTATCCCTCCAAGAACATCAACCCTGTTACAAATCTTTGTGTCATCAGCAAAAAGATACACCTTACCATTGAGGCCTTCTGCAATTTCGCTGATAAAGATATTAAACAATATGGGTCCCAGAACAGATCCCTGAGGTACCCCACTGGTAACAATACCATGGTCTGAATATACTCCATTGACTACAACCCTCTGCAGTTTATTGATAAGCCTTCTATGTGGGACAGTATCAAAAGCCCTCCTAAAGTCCAGATAAGCGATGTCTACTGCACCTCGTCATCTATTATTTCAGTCATCCAATCAAAAAAGTCAATAAGATTAGTTTGACATGATCTCCCTGAAGTAAACCCATGCTGTTTTTTATCAATCAACCCATGGGTTTTTAGATGTTCCACAATCCTCTCCTTGAGTATGGTTTCCATTATTTCCCCACTATTGATGTCAGGCTTACTGGCCTATAGTTGCCCGATTCCTCTCTACTACCTTTCTTGTGAATTGGCACAACGTTTGCTAATTTCCAATCTTCTGGGATGACACCTGTTACCAGTGATTGATTAAATAAATCTGTTAATGGTTTTGCTAGTACACCTCTAAGCTCTTTTAATAGCTTTGGGTGTATCCCATCAGACCCCTGTGATTTATTTGTATTAATTTTAGACAGCTGACTTGGAACCTCTTCCTCTGTAAAGACACATGCATCAAAGGATTCATTAGTATTCCTCCCTAACTGAGGTCCTTCTCCTTCATTTTCCTTTGTAAAAACTGAACAGAAGTATTCATTGAGGCAGTCAGCTAGTTCTTTATCCTCTTCCATATACCTTCCTTCTTTTGTTTTTAATTTGGTAATTCCTTGTTTTAATTTCCTTTTTTCATTTATGTATCTGAAGAATGTCTTATCACCTTTTTTCACTGACTGAGCTAATTTCTCTTCTGCCTGAGCTTTAGAAGCTCTTATAACTTGCTTGGCCTCTCTCTGCCTCATCTTATAGATTTCCTGGTCATCATCGTTTTGGGTGTTTTTATACTTGCTAAATGCCATCTTTTTGTTTTTAATGATTTTGGCCACTTCTGCTGAGTACCACAGTGGTCTCTTCCTTTTTTGCCTTTACTGACAAGCCTAATGCACTTTTCTGTTGCCTTCAATAGTGCCACTTTTATTTAAGTGGTCCCATTTCTCTTGGACTCCATTGAAATTGTTCCAGTCTGATAGGGACTTTTATACCACTGATCTAATTTTAGAAAAGTCTGTTTTTCGAAAATCTAAACCTTTTGTTTTTGTATGGAGTGACTCAGTCATTATAGTAAACCACACTGACTGGTGATCACTAGATCCTAAGCTCTCCCCTACAGTAATATCAGATACCAGATTGCCAATTGTGAATACTAAATCTAAAATGGCCTCCTTCCGGGTTGGCTCCTCAACTACTTGCTGTAGAGATAATCCCAGTAGGGAATTTAGAATGTCTGTACTCCTGGCAGAACTAGCTCTTTTGGTTTTCCAGTTTATATCAGGAAGATTAAAGTCTCCCCTAATGACAACTTCCTCTTTCAATGTCATTTTAGCCATTTCCTCAACTAGTAGATCATCTAATTCTTTGACTTGGTTAGGTGGTCTATATATGACACCTACACGAGTTACCTTATGATTACCAAGCTGCAACGTAACCCAAACTGACTCTAAATTGGTCTCGCTGGCTTGTATTAGATAAGATTTTATGCTATTTTTCACATATAGGGCCACTCCACCCCCTTTCTTGCCTTCTCTGTCTTTCCTATATAGAGAGAACCCAGGTATTGTTATATCCCAGTCATTGCTCTCATTGAACCATGTCTCAGTAACAGACACTAAATCTATATTCTCAGATGCCATTACAGACTCAAGTTCGTTGATCTTATTCCCTAAACTTTGAGCATTTGTAGACTAGACTCTCAGCTTGTCATTTCTTATCCTATCAGCTCCTGACATCTTCTGGCATCTTCTACACAGAAAATGCTATCAATAACCGATAACACCTCTATGTGTACAACTACCAGTGACTGGCAGCTATTTATGTATACACACTTACACAGAGAATGCTATCAATCACTGACACCACCTCCCCCACGTACAACTATCAGTGACTGACAGCTATCTATGTATACACACTTACACAGAGAATGTTATCAATCACTGATAACACCTCCCCTGTGTACAACTACCAGTGACTGGCAGCTATTTATGTATACACACTTACACAGAGAATGCTATCAATCACTGACAATACCTCCCCTGTGTACAACTATCAGTAACTGACCCCTATCTATGTATACACACTTACACAGAGAATGCTATCAATCACTGATAACACCTCCCCTGTGTACAACTATCAGTGACTGACAGCTATCTATGTATACACACTTACACAGAGAATGCTATCAATCACTGATAACACCTCCCCTGTGTACAACTATGAGTGACTGACAGCTATCTATGCGTACACACTTACACAGAGAATGCTATCAATCACTGATAACACCTCCCTGTGTACAACTACCAGTGACTGACAGCTATCTATGTATATACACTTACACAGAGAATGCTATCAATCACTGATAACACCTTCCCTGTATACAACTACCAGTGACTGACAGCTATCTATGTATACACACTTACACAGAGAATGCTATCAATCACTGATAACACCTCTATGTGTACAACTATCAGTGACTGACAGCTATCTATGTATACACACTTACACAGAGAATACTATCAATCACTGATAACACCTCCTCTGTGTACAACTATCAGTGACTGACAGCTATCTATGTATACACACTTACACAGAGAATACTATCAATCACTGATAACACCTCCTCTGTGTACAACTATCAGTGACTGACATCTATCTATGTATACACACTTACACAGAGAATGCTATCACTGATAATACCTCCCTGTGTACAGCTACCAGTGACTGACAGCTATCTATGTATATACACTTACACAGAGAATGCTATCAATTACTGATAATACCTCCCCTGTGTACAGATACCAGTGACTGACAGCTATCTATGTATACACACTTACACAGAGAATGCTATCAATCACTGATAACACCTCTATGTGTACAACTATCAGTGACTGACAGCTATCTATGTATATACACTTACACAGAGAATACTATCAATCACTGATAACACCTCCTCTGTGTACAACTATCAGTGACTGACAGCTATCTATGTATACACACTTACACAGAGAATGCTATCAATCATATGTGGCTAAATGTCATACAGTTAAATGCATCACCCATTTAGTGCAACTGCAAAAAGATTATTTTTTTCACAAGTTTGCCTGTATCAGAGGGCGTGGCCCTCTAAACATTTTTATGCAATAAAAGGAGAGGCATTGCTACTATGTGCCAAGTGGACAGTCTTAACATGTCAGGTGCATTTTCACCTATGGATGCATCCAGCAGATGTGGGGATTTTCTGGTGTTACACGAATGATGCATTTTCTTTGCAAAGCAGGATTTATATGCTGATTCATTCATGAAAATTGCCACTCTTAGAGCTCTTTCACACAAGCGTGTCCCTTGCTGGAATCACGCTCTGCGAGAGGGATCAAGCAGCCTGTACTACAGAAGCGCATGGCATTATCATGATTGATAATACTGTGTGTCTCTGCCTGACCTTTCTGTACTGGAATCATACTGACAGCTTTATGTCAGTTTGATTCCGTTGAAGAAAGGTGACACAGCACCACACAGCATTATAAATCATGATAATGCCATGTGCATCTGTAGTACAGACCTCACAATCCTTCTCTCACACAGAGCGTGATTCCCTCAAAGGCCACGATCATGTGAAAGAGCCCTTAGTTCTTTATCATGACTCTTGGGTCATTTCTATACCGCCTTGCTCGCATTTCAGTTCCTCTGCAAAGGGGTGTCCTGCATTGGTTTTCACCACCCAGTTGCAATGGAGAAGTATGCCCTTAGTTGTGTGATGAGAGTAATGAGTAATGAATAAAATTATATTGTTCTTGATATCTTCCAGTTTCTCTGCTTGAAGAATATCCGCACCTTCCTTTCAACCTGCACTGAAAAATTTGGGATGCGCCGAGCAGACCTATTTGAAGCGTTCGACCTGTTTGATGTCAGAGATTTTGGAAAGGTACATGTATACACTATGTATGTTTGATCCATGTGGTGGATTTAGTACGTTAGTACGTGTGTGCTCTCTGAGTGATAATTCACAGGCACATTTCAAAGAAGCCATAACAAAATGAATGCATGGACGGGGCCATCAATATTCGATTGGTGGGGGTCCGACACCCCACACTGTTCTGCAGTAGCTCTGGCACAGGCAGTTGGTGCTGGAACTACAAGGCTCTGTCCATTGTGCAGTGCAGGAGTTTCAAACTCGGCTGAATATATGGGCCCCACATAGAAAAGGTTGGATATATGGGCGCACAATAGAGAAGTCTATGGGAAACGACTGCAAAAATTCCACACCCAGGACATGCAGTGATTTCGGAAAAAAACTACCAAGACCAAGGAACAAAAAAAAAGGAAATTGCCTAGTAATGCCACTATAAAAATGCAGTGTTTGTATGGGAATTTATAATTGTTGTGTTCCCTTAGTATATGTGTGTCAGCTACCTACTAATATTATTTTTTTTTTCCTCACTGGTGATTTATACCGATTTTGAATTTGCTATACTGCAAACCACTCCTCTGTGTATTGACTTATTAGTGAGATATGGTAAGAGTAAACTTATATAAAGCATGGGGGAAGCCTCTGATGAGAGGGGAGGTAGATTTCAGCAGTTTCTCTTTATATATTTTGCAAGAGGAGGAAGTATAATCGGAGCTAGCAGGCTTGCAGAGATAGTGACCTGACTGCAGCTCCACTGTATGGCTATGTACAGATGGCTAAAATCTGCCAAAGATTCAACAGCAGAAAACAGGCACATTCATAACAACAACAGCATCCCATTGACTCCAAAGTGAAAAACTTGACCGTATCCATACCTTGTACACAAGGCAGAGTGCTGATTTGAAAAACACTTGATAAGTGGCATGTTACTTCTTAAAAGCATATTTGATGGTGGACTCCATAGAAGTCAATGGAGAGGCAGAAAAACCTCCTTGAAAAATGCGACCAAATTAGAAAGCCACAAAAAAAAAATAACCTGTTTTCAGCTACTGATTTTTCTGTGTATTCTAACCGTGTGAATATACCCTATAACATAAGCTCATAAAAATGTACTGTACATGAGGATCTGAAGCTGGCCATACATATGAGATAACCAAACGCTCTCAAGGTCGTGAGCGAGCATAAGCAGAGGGTACATGAGCAATAACAGTAAAGTTGGGCCCTGCACTACAGCAAAGAAACCCCAGCTAGGTATCTCTCCTGATTAGGGATAAGTGAACTTGTGTTTTCAAGTTAGGCGTACAAGATTCAGGTTATCTAAGAATTCCATTACGGAATTTTTAGATAACCCGAACCCAAATCTTGTACGCCTAACTTGAAAACACAAGTTCACTTATCCCAACTCCTGATCCTCCCATATATGTGTATGCTCAGCCAGGCATGCATACAGTGCCTTGCAAGAGTATTCACCCCCGTTGACTTTTTTTGTGTTTTGTTACATTACAGCCTTAAAGGGGTATTCCCATCTCAGACAATGTCTGATAGGTGCGGGTCCCACCGCTGGGACCTGCACCTACAATAAGAATGAAGCGGGGAGCGCTGTGGCTGGAGGACCCCGGATTTCCACACATGACAGCTGCAGCCAATTACTGGTCTCAGTGGTGCACCTTTCGTCCCGAGATAACCAGCACCAGAGAAGTCTTGCGACCACTTCTCTCTCTACATATTTTATAGTTACATTTAGCTGATTATTTCTTCAGTGCACAAAGTGACTATGATCTCACACAATGTGAATTTACTTTATGGGCTGTGTGAACACATAGCACGACACAGGCTGCTGTTTCAGTTCCTGTGTGGGTTTCACTCACTTCCTTTTACAGCTTTACTATTTCAGCAACTGATGGGAAACTCCAGCTCAGAGCGTAAAAGCCCACAAGAGTAGAGGGGCTTGATATAACTTATCAACCATGTATGAGACACGAGTGAGAGCAAGCGCTCATGTCATATGGTATGGACATGTTGTGGGTTTGTAAGCAGTGTTACCAGCTGTCTATTGGCTTCTTTACAATCAGTCTGGTAATAATGAGCACACCTCTGTGTACAGAACTCCACTATTGCCAGGTATCCTGTAAAAAGCACTAATAAACCAGTAACATATTGCACATTTATTAAGACTGGCATCTTGTACGATGGACTTAATTTCTGCGCTGCTGGCATGAGGTGTGCCACAATTATTAATAGACACACGCTTCATAATATTTGTGACATATCTCTGCAGGTCCGTATACTAGGACTGAAATCTCTGCCAGCAAGGGGTCTGGTGTAGATTTCAAGTGTAATTTAAGCCAGTTTCCTGATGTAAAATATAGCAAATGTGCCAGGCCGGCTAGGCCTGTTCCTGTACCACCAATTCCCACCTGCTTCACCCACTTTTGGGAAATGCTCCAAAATTTGAAACCTTTTTAAAGCCACTTTTCTGGCACACAGGGCTGAAAAGAAAGATGTAAGTATATCCAATTCAATCAATTATTCTGCAGTGCAGATTCAGAGGAAGGCAAAAACCAATATCAGGCCGAAAACAATATTCCTTATCTTAGGGAAAACGTCCTTACGACTTAAATACGACAATCAGAATAACTCCCTGGATCAACTACCCTTCTCCAGTAATCTAATATTACTTGTATTATTATTACACTCAAGCGATGAACCTTTTGAACTCTTTCAATGAATTAACTATTACAACATCCTGTGGTAGAAAGTTCCATAGGCTTACTGCTCTTAGAGTAGTTACAGCTCTTACAGTAAAGAATCCCTTTCTACAGTGTGTCAGTGTAGGGACCTACTTACCTCTAGATGTAGGGGATGCTCTATTATCATAGATACAGTCTGGTATACAAATAGATCATTCACGTTTTGATAGATTTATATATGGCTATTAGGTCACCACTCAGCCATTTTTTTTTCTACAGAATTTTTATTGAATATTTTAACTAGTGTTGATTCAGCTGCTTCGGCGAATTTCACAAAAAAAATCGCTTTGTGACGAATTACATTCTTTAGTCGTCTGTGCATTAACATTGAGCAGTTAGGGTTATAAAAAAAAAAGTTATCAATTAACCACTGCCCATTCAACAATATGGAGTAAGATTTCTGTGGAAGTGAATATGAGGAAACAATTGCCTAGGTTGATATCTTCCAAGAAGACCCAGACCCATACACAATTGGCACTGCTACCCTGTCTTCAGGTCGCCAAATGTTCCTGGGATCGATTTAATTGAACACAATCTGTAGTTTCAGGGATGGAGGGAAGGTTGGTATTTATGTTTTATAGCTATATGTGACCTAGTTATTGTAAGGATAAGTGAAATTTGGGAACCAGCATCTGATTCAGTCCTAGGGATAGGAGCGTCATTGCTGGTGACCATGTCAGATCGTAACCAGGGTTGCCCTGTATGAAGTTATTACATCTCTAACATATGGCTGGAGAGTTGAGATAAATTTTTGCAAGGCGGTATGGGGTCATAGACCACCTACACCAATAGAGAAATTTCCTGGTGCCATTAAGGTGGTTGGAGCAGCGTGAATACCTTTCTTATGTCTGTATGCTAAAGAGCTGCAGAGATATCTGCATTTTTATTCATATGCAAAAGAGCAAGTTGGAGCACCAGAGGAGGGTCTGAATCCTTGAAACGCTGCTTTGTAACACCCCCTGTGCTCTGCACACTCACCTCCCCTTGATTGACAGGGTTAGACATCAGCATGATGAGGGCATAGCTGTATCCTCGAGCTGTGTCCTACTATGTCTATGCATATACACTACTTACTATCGCCTTACCACATTGAGATAGCTAATATCTATATTACTGCTTTATTCACAGGCACAATATATGATTATAAAGACACTAGTAGTATGAGTTAGCTCTCTGAGCATGGAAAAACCATTCTATATGGTAATGTTATAGCTTAAGCAAAAATACATGGGGTGACAGCACCATTGTAGGTAAATACCCAAAGTCCATATAGTGGCGGTGCCTGTGATGTTAGGACCTGACCATTGGTCCCCAATACGATACCAAACAAGAAAGGATCGCGGCACTGCTTCGTCTGTAGAAAATGTTCTTTATTCCACCTTAAAGTGCGACGTTTCGACTTTAATCAAGTCTTTATCAAGCATGCTTGATAAAGACTTGATTAAAGTCGAAACGTCGCACTTTAAGGTGGAATAAAGAATGTTATAGCTTAGTGATAAGTGGTCAGCCTTGCATGTAGAGATCCCAGGTTTGACTATTTCAGATATTTTTTTTTTCAGATTTTTTTTCTCTCTCATTTAACACATTTTTTTTTTAAAAAAGCTCAGAAAGCTAATACATATATTGTGCTTGTGAATAAACCAGTTATAGGTTTTAGTTTTCTAAGTGAAAAAAACATTATTCTCAATATAGTAAGGCCCTTTATTATTATATATTATAGCATATCCTTCTTGAACTTATGATCTCTACATGCAAGGCTGACCACTTACTACTAAGCTACCTAAGCTTGCATTACCACATAGAGAAGAATGGCTTTTCTATGCTCAACAATCTAACACATATTATTGGTATTCATGATTACTTTATTTACTGCCTTTGAACCTGCTCAACCACTGCTATGTCTTTCTTGTTCCCAGGAGCCCAGAACTGTACACAATACTCCATGTGTGGTCTGACTAGTGATTTGTAAAGTGGCAGGACTATGTTCTCATCATGTGCATCTATGTCCCTTTTAATGCAAATCATTATCTTATTGGCCTTGGCAGCAGCTACCTGACACTGGTTGCTACAATTCAATTTACTGTCAACTAAAATACCTAAGTCCTTTTCCATGTCAGTGTTACCCAATGTTTTCTTTTCTATGTAGTCAGTCCCATAACAAATGTATAACTTTACATTTATTGGTGTCATGCCTCATTTGCCATCTCTCTGTCCTAGCCTCCAACATAGGGCTCATACTGACCTCAGGATCTAAATGTTTGTCTAGGCCAGGGGAGGACAGTTCATCATGCTCTTTTCTGATGTTCAATTATTCACCAGCATGGGCCATTGTCTTGTCTGGTAAGGTAAAAAAGGAAGTTGCAAACCGAAGGAAGTTCTTTTGCCTAATGGGAAGAACGGGGTTATTGGGGATTTTACTTTACTAACTAGAGAACCAGAGTAAAGTCTGCCCTTTCTCATTTGCCGTAAACCTGGCAAATGGTGGGTGGCTACACAGTAAACCAGAATGAATAAGAATCACACTTGCTTCTTGTAAGTCAATACACTGTACTGCAGTTCACAGCATTAAAAAGTGAATGGGAGCTGAGCTCCGGCAACCCGGCATGGCCATGAATAGAGCTGTCTGCTTCTGGGTCCATCAACTGTGTTATTTCCTGCACCGTTGGCTGCTGAGAGCAGTTGATTGGTGGATTGCTGTTTTTTTTAGACTCCCACGATATTGATGACCTATCATGTTATGTTTTAAACAAATCAACATTCCTGTCTTTTAACTTTGTCTGATTTTAGGTTATTAACACACTGTCCATATTATCCTGGAGTCAGATTGCACAAAGTAAAGGTTTTTTGTAAGTACTGTTTTTTTTTTTTTACTGCAGGTTTTTCTGTGAATTTTTAATTTTTGGAAAATGACACCTATGTGTTTTATAATGATTACATGACCTGTGCTGGTTTCTTCTCAGGCCATTCCCTACTGAGGATTATGAAGCAGATGATGACATCTACAGTGGTCTCTCTGACCAAATTGAGTAAGTTAGAACACACCAGAGCTCAAGTAATTACACCAAAAGCACCCAAACCTTGATTTACTATAGCTAGTATGATATTCAGTTTTCAGTTTTGAGAATTGCTCCAAATGTTCCCTTGTTGCCATATGATTT
Organism: Bufotes viridis; assembly: GCA_033119425.1. NCBI lineage: Eukaryota > Metazoa > Chordata > Amphibia > Anura > Bufonidae > Bufotes > Bufotes viridis. The sequence goes on from CM065591.1 coordinate 271,211,774, forward strand.
TGTAGGATTTTCCTTTAGTAAATCCTCAAAGTACACCTAATACCTTTCAATAAACTTTACATCAATTAGTAGTACAGTGTGTGTACCTGAGGAATAACACTATATCTGGCAATATGACTTGTATCTGCCATTTTCTAGCAGTTTTCCCTGTGCATGCTAAATATCTGGTATACAGTTCACCTAGATCTAGTTTTCAGTTCTCCACTGCACACAGAAAGTAGAGGAGGATCTGCTGCTGGATTATGGAGGACGTTACACAGTACTGCCCTGTATAGTTGTGAATAAAGCACTTGGACTGAGATAATTAGCTTCTTCACTCCTCCCACTCCTCCTCCACAGACATATATTGACATGTGTTATAATATACTTCAGTGGAGTGGGGGGGGGGCAGTTGATAACATCAGAACTAGACATTTCTCACTAATAAGACATATTACAAAGTTTCTTATGGTCACTTTTACTATTGATTTATGCAAAGCTGTGTGAAAAGTTAGTGACCATTTAAATGATTAAATGGGGTTTCCACGAGTAGAATATTGATGATGTATCCACAGCATAGGTCATCATTATCTGACTCGTGGGGGTCTGACTTCCAGCACCCTCACTGATCAGCTGATTCAAAGCAGTGTTTTGGTAAATACTGCAGCCTCTTCCTAGGTAATCACATCACTTCCATTGGTCACTTGGCCTAGGTGTAGCCCAGTCTCATTCAATTGAATGTTACTGGGCTGCATTACAAAGCACAGTCGCTATACAATATATAGCACTGTGCTTGGTATGTTGTGAGGAGGTTGCAGCACTCACTGGAGTGCCACATCCTCTTCAGACAGCTTATTAACGGGGTGCCAGGTGGACCCACTTTAATCCCACTTTGAGGATAGGTCATCAATATTCTACTCCAGTAAAACCCCTCTATATACTGATATCTTCAGGATAGGTCATTAATATCAGATCAGTAGGAGTCTGACTCCCAGCTCTCCTGTCAGTTAGCTGTTTTAAGGGGCCACGGCGCTCAGATGAGTACTGCGGCTATTCCATAATAAACCAAGCACTGTGCTATACATTATATTATTGCTTTGTTTGGTATTGCAGCCAAACCCATTTAGGTGAATAACTTTTCAGTGCTCACCCAAGTGCCATGGCCCTAAGCTCCAGCTGATTGGTGGGTGCGCAGAAAGTGAGATTTCTACTGATCTCATTTTTAAGGCTCATCAAGAGGATACACCATCAATATTTAATTCCCTGAAAACCTCTCTAAAAAATCTTGTAAGTGTGTAACCACTTACTAATCACATATGTAGCTCTCGCATGTCATGCTTCCAGTGTATGCACAGCCTATAATGAGTCAATTGTATACCAAGAGTGTCCTTTGGGCATGTCTGATCGATTGTGTTCAACTTGTTGCCAAGCGAATACTAGGGCATCTTGTAAAAATATGTATACTACATGAGGGCTATATGGAACCGACAGGACATTACCACGAAACAGGATACAATATATAAAAATGATACATAAGATAATACTCAAAAAAAGTAAGGGATATTTGGCTTGTGGGTGAAATTTCAGATTGAACCTAAAATCTAGCCTTTACAGGTGAACTAAATGTGACCTTTTCTAAACTTTTGAATGCACATTTCCAAATGTTAATTGTACTTTTTGGACAACTTGCTGTTCTCTAACAAGGAGCTGAATGGCAAAATTCACAACAGGTGTTCGATCCATGAATCGCCCAACAAATTTCCTGGTTCAATTAGAATTGGTATTTAAACAGTCCTCCTCATAATGCTGTTTACATTTTGACATCATGAGACCAAGACGACACCTAACAATTGATCAACAGTACGTCGCCATTGCGAGGCTTCAAGCAGGATGTTCTCAGATGGAAGTAGTCACTGAGTTTAGAGTGTCACAGAGTGTTATCAGCAGGTTTCAGCAGAGATACAGAGAGACTGGAAGAGTCACAGCAAGACATAGACGTGGATGCCCTTTGGCCACATTCCAAACTGATGACCACTTCATTGTGAACAATGCCCTGCGGAATCGGATAATAAATGCTACAAAACTCCAGGCACATTTAAGGGAGGTGGGAGGCACCCAAGTGACACGTCAGACAATTTGAAACAGTTTAGATCAGCATGGTCTGTGTCCTAGATGACCTGCAAGGGTACCTGACCACACCACCAGGCACATGTGTCATCATCTTGCATGGGACAGGGATCATCTACACTGCACTAGGGAGTTATTTCCTGATGTATCCATTGAACTACACTTCACAGAATTCCTTGGTGTACAAGTTTATGAAAAAACAATATTTAGTCACTGATACCAGATGCTATTTAGGGCCACGCAAATTGCGGATCCATAAAACACGGATGCCAGCCGTGTGTGTTCCGCAGTTTGTGAAATGGAACGAGCAGCCCATTATAGAAATGCCTATTCTGGTCTGCAAAACGGACAAGAATAGGACATGTTCTATTTTTTTGTGGGGTCATGGAACGGAGCAACGGATGCTGACAGCACACGGAGTGCTGTCCAAATCTTTTGCGGCCTCATTGAAGTGAATGGGTCTGCATCTGAGCCACAAAAATTGCAGCTCGGATGTGGCCCAAACAACGGTCATGTGCATGAGCCCTTGAGCGGTGTAGGATGGGTCTCTCACCAGAGAAACCTGAAAGATGGATGGAGCTCAGTTATTGTTACTAAGTAGCAAAAAATAAAAAAATTACATTGACACTGGTAACTATAGGCTGACCCAGAAAAGTAAGTCTCGAGCCGAAACAGCTGAGTTTATGACAAATATTCGCTCGCATTTGGTATCATTTCATTGAGGTTGTAGCAAACAACCTCCCTGGGTTGTTACCTAATGTACTATGGGCATCAAGTATCAATATTTCCCAGCATAAAAATATCTTTGTTTTCTCTTGCAACCAATCAGAATTCATGTTTTAGTTTTCCAGTGTACCATAGAAACTGAAAGCTTAGGGCCTTAGCACGCGGCTGTTGCCCCGCTGTGGCCGTATTGCGGCCCGCATACAGCGGGTCCGCAATACACGGGGCACCGGCCGTGTGCATTCCGCATCATGGATGTGGACCCATTCACTTGAATAGGTCCGCAAATCTGGAGATACGGAACGGAAGCACGGAACGAAACCCCACGGAAGCACTCCATAGTTCCGTTCCGTGCTTCTGTTCCGCCAAAAAATTAGAATTTGTTCTATCTTTTTGTGGGACATACTGATCGCGGACCCCATTCAAGTGAATGGGTCCGCGATCCACATGCGGCTGCCTCATGGTCGGTGCCCGTGCATTGGCGACGGCAATTTGTGGTCCGCAGCACGAGCCCGGCCAGCACACGGTTGTGTGCAGAGGCCTAACTCTGATTGGTTGCTGTGGGCAAGGAAGGCCCAGTATGTAGGCGACACTACAACACAATTGACACAAAATATACGATCATAATAAATGTATCACACCAGCATGGTATAATTTCTTACAGTGACACTGGGGAGGAAGATGAAGAACTTTATGATTGTGTTGACATGGATGAAGAGGAAGGCAATGAAATATATGAAGTACTCATGAAGGGTGATGAGCAACCAGCACCACCAAGAGATGGGGTAAAACATATAGCTAGTTGTGTCTACCTGTACAACAAGACATCATACATTATGCTAACATAACTGATAAATCTAACAAAATATAGCAGATTAGGCCATAGCTGCCTAACAGATACCATGACATGACTGGTTTCACACAATTCTTCATCTATTTTCTGAAAATATCCCACAGAAAATGACTACAGATGACATGAAAAGGTGCTGCCTCCAGGAGTTGTACCAGACAGAGGAAAAATACACAGACACGCTTGGATCCATCTGCCAGGTAATGATTTACACAGTAGTAGTGAAAGTGGAGTACAAATGTGTGGGGTTAAAGCAGAAGATTGGTATCTGTGATGTTTTGTTCCTGAAATGTTGATGGAACTGATAGGATCATTTCTCTTTTCTAGTATTTTATGAGACCTCTTCAGAATTTCCTCCGGAGAGATAAAATGAGTGACATATTCATCAATATAGAGGTGACTACTCATAATATTGTATTAATGTGTATAACTATTGACCTTTACAGTATAATATCAGCTTCACAAAAAATTCACAGGTACATCATGCTGTCTTAAAGGGGTCCAACAGGGATCACGAGTACTGTTATAAGTGGCACAACCCCTTTAAGGCTTTAAACAAAAACGCCACAAAAACCATTTAAACCTGTAATAGTAGTAAATTAAGACCATATGACAGCCATGGATAACTTCCTGCTAGCAGCGACTATTCATGGAGCAAAAAAACATAAAGAAAAACAAACAAACAAGGCAAACAGAAACGGGTGGAGGGGATCTAGAGTTGCCAAAGAGGAAGTGACAGCCAACTGGTTGTGCTTACCACGGTCAGTACCAACAGTGGCATCTGAGATGTTAGCCAGAGGGAGGGTGCTCCCTCGGACCTCCGATCGGCAACCCCGTTGACAACATCACTAGATGCCGATTGCTTATGAAGGCTCCCAAGCCTGCCATAGTAGCTCCCTGTTAACCCTTTCCTGTGGCAGGGCTTAATAGACAGACAGTAAAAATCCCACAGACTGCAATAGTATACTATTGCAGTCTATGATATAAGCAATCGGATGACAGCATGCAAGTGCCCTAAAAAAAAAATTTGTTTTTTTTAAAATATTCAAACATCTATTATTTCTACCATTCTTGATGTTATCACAGATCATTACAGCAAGAATAATTTTGAGAATATACTCAGGTATAACACGTCATGCATGAATAAGACCTTACACACACAGTAGATTGCAGAGGCTGCAGTCCAGTTTCTCTCTGCAGCAAGTGCATGGAGTTCTGCAGGTCCCATTCAAATGAATGATACAGATGCAAACATTTCTGCATCAAATTTGAAGCAAGTAAATATACCCTTAGCATATCAAACATTGTGCAGTTCCGAAGATATGAAGCAATCCTGATCCTTTATATAAAATACAATAAAAATAAATCTGTGCTTTTATTCAGGTATGAACTACAATTCTCAGCTCCTTTATAACCAAACCTTTCCCACCTAAAAGGGTAGAAATTTAATTGACACGTTATAAAATAATTGAAAACAATTTAGCATTCCTCCAGAAGAAACTCAGTCACCTATAGGTAGCTACCATGTAAATCCGTGCCTGGCCCATTAAAAAGAGCCTTGAATCATGATGACTAGGTATTTTAGCCAAGCTAGAACCTCCTCCAAAATGAGTATTGACGGGGCAAGAATCATGAAATATTTTAAAGGCTAAATTATATAGTCATGTTTTGGGCATGGTTCACATTTGGGCGTTTTACAGCGCGTTTGAACGCGCTGTAAAACGCCCCACGCCCAAACAAGTACATGAGCTTCTTTGGGGCGTTTTAACGCGCCTATGGACAATGATGCCATAGGGGAGAATCACTGAATCGCGTGTATGACGCGCGTTTCTTAGTTACAAAAATCGCGCATCCAAAAACGCGCGTAAAACGCGCGATTCAGAAACGCTTAGGTGTGTTCCCAGCCTTAAGGCTCTTTAATGAGTCAGACATTGACTTACAGGGTACTTCCCTGTAGGTTTTTTTCTGGGAACACTGCCAGTAAGGCTACTTTCACACTGGCGTTTTGGTTTCCGTTTCTGAGATCCGTTCAGGGCTCTCGCAAGCGGTCCAAAACGCATCAGTTTTGCCCTTAATGTATTCTGAATGGATAAGGATCCACTCAGAATGCATCAGTTTGGCTTCGTTCCTCCACCATTCGGCTTTGGAGGCGAAAATTGGTGTTCAACTGACGAAACTGAGCCAAACGGATCCGTCCTGACACAGAATGTTAGTCTACGGGGACGGATCCGTTTTCTCTGACACAATAGAAAACTGATCCGTCCCCTATTGACTTTTAATGGTGTTCAAGACGGATCCGTCTTGGTTATGTTAAAGATAATACAAACGGATTCGTTCTGAAATGATGCATGCGGTTGTATTATCTGAACAGATGCGTTTGTGCAGATCCATGACAGATCCGCACCAAACGCGAGTGTGAAAGTAGCCGGAGATGCCATCTTTACACCAGCTGGCAGTCTCTGCAAAAAGAAACAATAATAAAGGAAATTGTAGCCATGAAAAAGACATCGCTATGATGTTATACAGCAGGAGATGCTGAGCAGATTCATATATCAGTTTGTGGTAAAAGATTCAGTAATACTAGTATTTTATTCATTTAAATCTTTGTAATTCTGGCTTAAATGCTTCTTCAGGCATTTTCCCTAATTTGCTATTGTTAATAACCTGTGGAGGGAGGATGTTTTACATAGTACTTACCATCCCTTGCTCCTCTGATGCTGCCATCTCCCCTGCGCTTGCACACGTTGCAGCTCTTACACCTAGGTCCTGACCGGGTGTGGCTGCTAAAGGAAAAGAAGTGCCCACATCCAGTTGGGACCTGGGCAGAAGAGCCGATAGTGTTCGCAAGCGCAGGGAAGACAGCGGTGTCAGCAGAGCGAGAGAGGGTAAGTACTATGTAAAACACCCTCCCTCCACAGGTTAGTAACAAGTGCTAATTAGGGAAAATGCTCGGAGAAACCCTTTAAGACTAGGGCTACACGATGACATTTGTTGCGCAACATACTTTATAATGCTAGTCAATGGTGTTGTACTCAACATACTGTGACTGCGACACAACAGTCGCAAAAAAAACATCCAAAATGGATTTTTGTGCGACTGTTGTGTCGCAGTCACAGCATGTCGCAGTGCGACACCTTAGACTTGCATTATAAAATATGTTGCACGACATTGGTGCCACCTGAATGCCGTACGACACATGTTGCAGTGCAGTTGTGCCCTATATTTCGCCGTGTAGCCCTAGCCTTAGAGTCCAGTGGGCGATGGTACTAAATGACTGATGGTCTTTCCTGCATTAACAGGCATACAAGGATAGCTATTAATCACTGATAAGACCACCTGCTGGACAAAGCCAGAATGAGACCTAAATGCATTAAATACTGAATCTTTTCCTATAAATCTATATATGAATGTGCAGCTCATCCTGCTCAGTAACACGCTGCTTACAGATCATGTTGCATGATTAACAAAACAGGTTTCCTTTAAGGCTACATGCACACGACCGTTGCCTGCCTCCGTGTCCGCTCCTCCTGCAAATTTTGCGTCCGTCAAAAAAAAAACGGACGACGGACCGTTTTTTTTGACGGATCTAAAAAAAATAGGACATGCACTATTTTTTTGACGGAATGAAAACACGGATAACGGATGCGGAACAAAAACGGTTGACCATCCGCATTTTTTGACGGACCCATTGAAATGAATGGGGAAGCATCCTATCCATGAAAAAAAACGGAACGGACGCGGAAACAAACAACGGTCGTGTGCATGGGGCCTAAGGGTATGACCACACAGTCAGGTTTCTGCATGCAGCTTTGGAAGCCAAAATCAGGAGTGGATCATAAAAGGAGAGAAAATATAATGGACAGATGCTAATTCTCCTCTTTCTTGAATACACTCCTGGTTCAGGCTTCCAAAACTGCATGGAGAAACCTGACCGTGTGACTATACTCTAATGCAGCTGAAAAAGTGGAACTGTATTCTACACATGCTTTAATACATGTTATGCTGTTTAAAGGGAATCTGTCTGCTCTGATTCCCTCCCCCCCCCTTCCCAAACTAGAGTAATAGGAGTATAGTGTAAGTGACACCAAGTCCGGTTATGTCATTTTTATCTTCTGAAACGGTGCTCCACCTAACCAGCAGTAAAATGCATTGGGAGGACTCCTCTTTGCGTCCTCATCATTATGTACACATGCTCTGAAGTCCGCTTAATACATTTTACTGCTGGTTTGTGGGAGCACAATGTTGGAATGCAAGATACAAATGACATGAATCAGACTCCGCATCACTTACACTATACACCACTTACTCAACCTTGGGGGTGTTTTGGAGCTGACAGATTAGGCAGACCTCAATATATTATTGCTTAGCTCCATATTCCCTATATTGCAGGACCTGAGGAAACTCCATCAAAACTTTTTACTAGATACGAAGAATTGCACCTCACTAAAGACCTGCCAGAACTTGTATCAAGTGTTTCTTCAGTACAAGGAGAAGTATGATCATGATATATTCATAGAAAGAGCGTATTTTGGTTAAGAGAATAATATATGCTATAAACCACACACCAATCAGTTAACGTCAATATGACATAAGTTCTTCATCTCCTTTTTTTTTTTTTTTTTAAATATTTCATACCATAGCACAGTTGAATATGAATTGTCTTTTGGACAGTAATTTCCAAAAGACAATAAAAATGATATACAAGCTAATGGGAAATAACTTTAAGCACACATATACTACAATTTGTTTTATTATTTAGCCTTTATCTACTACTTCCAGGCAGGTTGTTTCAACTTATGTTGCATTTACATGTAGTTTTTAGTGTCATTTTCTTGCTCGTTTGCGTTTTTAGTGACATTTTTTGCTGCAAAAACATCATCTCCAGACATTAGGGTACTTTCACACTTGCGGCATGGCTATCCGGCAGGCTGTTCCGGCGGGTGGACAGCCTGCCGGATCCTCCATGCCGCAAGTACCCAGGTGCTGCCGCTCCGTCCCCATTGACTATAATGGGGGCGGAGCTACGGCGCAGCACGGCAGTGCACGGCCGGAGATCGCCGGACTAAAAGTACTGCAGGTCCAACTTTTTAGTCCGGCAATCATTGCCGTGCACTGCCGCGCTGCGCCGTAGCTCCGCCCCTGCTACCATTATAGTCAATGGGGACGGAGCGGCATGGCGGATCCGGCGGGCTGTTCACCCGCTGGAACAGCCTGCCGGATAGCCATGCCGCAAGTGTGAAAGTACCCTTAGAGGAAGGTCTATGGGAAATCTGAAACACGACTGCAGTTTTCCTCCTGAAGTTTTTGTTCGTTAGGCAGCGCTTTTTTTTTTCTATCTTGCTTTTTTTTTTTTTACGTAGCATACTGTCGTTTTTGGCATTTTTCTAGTGTTTTACCAATAATGTGTCTATAGGGAAAACACCTCTCCCCCAATTCTCCTTTTAGAGTTATGTTACAGAGACCTAAAAATGACACGACTTTTGGGATTGCATCTTCATAATTCTGTGTTTTCAACCAGGCTTCTTATCTATGGTACGTACTGCAGTCATGTGGAATCTGCCACTAAAAGACTGGAACAAATTTCGCAGGAACATGAGGGATTCAGAATGAAATTAGAGGTATGTGAGTTATTGTTTATTGATATAAAATACTGTTTTTTAGACCATGTACCTATAATCCTATAGGTTATGCTAGGAGTAAAAGAAAAGAAAAAAAAAACTATGAATCGCCTACAGTCCAGCAGTGTTCCATTGCTAGGGCACTGACGTATGAGCTGGCAACTATGTTAACTAAGCCTGGCAAGCCCAGAAAATCCACTCTCCTGCCATGCTGTGCCTGGCCTGCTGCCGCCACCACCACCACCATCATCATGATCCTCCTCCTCCTTACTGTTAAGACATCTGGGGTCTATAAACAGAGACAGGGTCTAACCAGGGATCTGTACTTTTAGGGGTCTGTATATATCAGGGAACCTAGGCTGTGGTCTGTAATTTTTAGTGGGCCTGTATATATGGGGGGGGGGGGGCAGCATGTGGTCTGTTTATGAGGACTGTTTAAGGGTCCATTCACACGTCTGCAATTCTGTTCCGCATTTTGCGGAACGGAATTGCGGACACATTAATTTCAATGGGGACAGACGATGTCCCGGCCGGGTCCGCAATTGCGGATCCGCACTTCTGGGTCCGCAATCGCGTTCCCGAAAAAAATAGAACATGACCTATTCTGTGTAGAACATGTCCTATTCTATGTAGTGCCAGCGATGTGCGGTCCGCAAATTGCAGAATGCACATCGCCGATGTCCGTGTTTTGCCGGATCTGTGGATCCGCAAAACACACACGGACGTGTGAATGGACCCTAAAGGGGGGTTCTGGCCTGGAGTCTGTAAAAAGGAGGATCTGACTGACTTGGTGAGGTAAGTCATATGTATTAGTTATGATTCAAATGGCATCAGTTGAAGCGTGTCTGGGGCCTATATAAATGGGTGTGGCATACATTAAAAATTTCACGATGTGCTAAGTATGCCACTTTTATTCTTTTTTTCTAGACAGAAACCACAATGCAGTCCCAAATCAATCACGCAACAATTCCACCCCTGTCAGAACTAAGAATGGGGTCCACTAGAGTTCTAATGTCTGAATTTTTTTAAATGATTTCAGACAACCTTTGTAACTGATAGCTTACTTGAGGGTACTAGGTTTTAGCTTCTTGTATGTAGGAGGTATTTGCTACAGTAGGTTGAGAAAAACTGATCTAGACAACTTATTACTTCACTTTATAAGGGTTTTCAGGGATTTTCATATTCATAGCTTATCCTCAGGGACCGGTAGGTCATGAATATGAGATTGGTAGGGGTCCGACTCTCAGTGCCCCCTCCAATCAGCTGTTTGAGGAGGCTGCGGTGCTCCCGTGAACTCCCTCCATTTGATTGTGGCCGTGCTTGATATCGCAGCTGAGCTTCATTCACTTGAATGGGACTGAGCTATGTCTAGGCCATGGAAGAGGCCTAAGCGCTCACGAGAGCCCTAGCTTCTTTGAACAGCTGACTGGCGGTGGTGCCGGGAGTTGGACCCCAGCTGATCTCACATTGATGACCTAAGGATAGGCCGTCAATTTGAAAACTCTGAAAAACCCCTTAAAACACTATAATACAACAGTTCTACCCCAAATTCTTCCATGTCTCTATAATACACTTCTATTAATTTGGGCTTTGGCACTCTACCTCAGTTATAATGCTAAAATGTGTTTTAAATCTATGCAAAGTGAGAAGTTACATGGTGACTAATATGCAAAATATGTTGTGTGTTATCATGCTTCGTTCTGTATATCAATGTGTTTATCAATGGATGTCCAGGAAACCATATTCATACATCAGCCTCATACATAGTAGAGGCATTGTTATAATACTAAAAGAATGGCATATAAAAAAGGGCCTGTCGCCTGTCTAAACAGTGAAACTACACACTTCCATTACTTGGCACCACTCCCCTGAGTCCTCTGTGGACTTCATTTTCTAAGTAGCTCCCTTGCGCCCATTTGAGTTAAGTCTGTTAGGCTGTTCAGGCTCCTGAGACTAGTGAGGCAGTGCTTAGCCAAGAGGGCAGCCACCAGCACATTTCCCAAAAGGGGTGCAGCATTCAGTCTGGGCTTCACTATCAAAGTACCATTCATCATATCACAGCTAGTTACACAACATGCAGGCGCTAGAGATAGAGATTATTACAATCCAGAACCAATTTTTATTTACCTCTAGTAATTCTAATATAAATTCATGCATTCTTCCTGATGATAGGAATTAACATTTCTGTATACCACACTACTGGAGGTCTTGCTATAGATACATGCAGCTTATGGTGGTCTTGGTGGATCCATACATGACATCTTGGAGACACTGAGGCATATGCCAGTCTTTGGTAGAATTTTGTGGGAGAAAGAACTTTTGTGCTGTTGGTGTGCCTGTAACCTAAATCTGTCCAGCTATTTATGTGCAAATTATGTTAAATGTATCGAGCTGAGGGGACCCTATGCCCTTTTGCAAAGCTCTGCTTAAGGCCTCTTGCACAAAACTTTTTTTTTTCCGTTTACGCTCCGTTTTTTGTGTTCCGTACGGACAGTATACGGAACCATTCATTTCAATGGATCTGTAAAAAAAAACGGAAGGTACTCCATATGCCTTCCGTTTCTGTATTTCCGTTCCGTTCAAAGATAGAACATGTCCTATTATTGTCCGCATAACGGACAAGGATAGTACTGTTCTATCAGGGGCCAGCTGTCCGTTCCACAAAAAATGGAATGCACAAGGACATCATCTGTATTTTTTGCAGATCTGTTTTTTGCGGACCGCAAAATACTGAAAAAGCCATGCGGTCGTGTGCAAAAGGCCTAAAGAGGACTTTTCATGTTTTTTTTTTAGTTTAATTAAATAACTTTCCTTGCGGGGTACCCCTCGCTGATGCTGCCACCCTGCCTGTTTTTTTCAAATATCTCTCCTACACCCTGCTGTGTCCCCCTGCAGTTTTCCCTCTCAGTATGTTAATACTGAGCATCGGTACAGGGAGAAGACGACACCAGGGTTTCTCAATGGGTGTTTCCTTCTCCCTGGCTGTGCTGCGGTCCAATCACAGCGGAGAGCGTCGCAGCCAGGGAGAAGGAAACGCCCATTGAGAAGCCCTGGTGTCTTCTTCTCCCTGTACCGACGTTCAGTATTAACATACTGAGAGGGAAAACTGCAGGGGGACACAGCGGGGTGTAGGAGAGATATTTGAAAAAAACATATTCAAAGAGACACACAAATATATTCCCATAGGAAGAAAATGATAGCATTTGGAGAAGTTTATACAGCTTATAACTAGACCAGGCAGGCAGAAAATGCTCCAAATTTACCACTGTAGTGTATGATCTGTGGTAGATTTATTGCATTGTACTATACGTGTTACACACAATTTCTTTTTTTTTTTTTATCAAATCTTTATTTAGATTTTAATATAGCTGAATAAGACATCACTGAATGGGCATCACGAAAAACCAAACATTAACAACGACATCCTTGGTTCGGAAATCATGGGATACATATCAAGTCGACATACATACTGTCAATTATAGCATACAGTGCATTATATTACATTACAAATGTGGGGCGATACTTATGCAGCGTGTACAGCAAGAGTTCAACAAGAGTACCCAACCCTCAGGCAATAGAGTATATGTAATTCCAGTACTATGATAGTCCACTACCCTTGCAACTACACGGTACACGGTGGTCGACAGGGGCATTACCTGCCCATAAGCAATGTTGATACAGTGCAAACGTGAATTATGTTACCTACGTCACTCTTTGATGCACGTATTGTTTTTTATGCCATTCGAGCCATGGATTCCACATCAGAAGAAACTTATCATGCGACAGGGATTCCCAGCTAGATAATTCTTCTAATTGACACAACTCGTGGACTTTGCTAACCCAGTCCCCAATTTGCGGCGATTTAGTGGATAGCCAGTACGTTGGGATTAGAAGTTTAGCTGCAGATACAAGGGAGGCCAATAGGGAGTGTTTGGTCAGCACAAAACCAGTGCTAGACAGATTGAGCAATACTACAGATGGGGTGAGGGAGGAAGAACCAGGGCGGATCTCCTGTATACAGTTGGAAATCATATCCCAAAAGGGAGCTATCAAAGGGCACGACCACCATATGTGAAACAGCGTACCAGTGGCAGCGCCACATCTCCAGTATTGGTCTGAGCGAGAGGAATCCATGGCTCGTAGCTTATCAGGAGTGTTATACCACCTGGTGACTATCTTATAGGCATTTTCCTGAATTCTGACGCAGCGGGAATAACCATGTGAATGACCCAGGATCCTATCCACTGTCTCCTTATCAAAGGCGGTGCCTAAGTCTCTCTCCCATTGTGCAATGAAGAGGGGCTTGGTAGAATCTGTAGCCTCCATTAATTTATGATATAACAATGAGATTGTCCCTTTTTTACCCATTTGCTGAGTCAAGATCACATCATACCAAGAAGGTGCATAATGAGTCGGGGTACAGGCTATGTATTGGTTGCATATATTCGAGATTTGCGCATAATGTAAGGGGGACCACGGTATATCCGGGTAGTTATTTTTGAGCTCCTGCGCTGGTGCACAAAATCTCCCACAGCTCCAGTTCCTAGCACTGACCATATTCCTAGGTCATCCCTGAAGTCCTTTACTAGCAGGAAGGGTAGGTAGCAGAGAGGAGTAAATGGTGATAGGCATTGAGATGGGTAGATGTGCGATGACATTTTAGACCACGTCTCCAGTACTCCTTTCACACACAATTTCTTATGGCCTACTTTAGAAGAATAGTTTGTGGCAAACAGAGAAATGACAGAACACAAAAACTATTTAATTTAAATTTTTGCGCAAAACAAAAAGTGAAAATATGTAACATCTTGACACTTTGACTACAACATGATAATGAATATAATTTGCTTACAGTGTGAATGGCATAGGTGACTTCAGCAATGAGATAGTGTATGTGATAGAACCCAATAATTGATGATAATGACTCTGCTTTGCAGGAATGTTCTCAGAGAGCTAATAATGGTCGCTTCTCCCTGCGTGATCTACTGATGGTGCCGATGCAACGAGTTTTAAAATATCATCTATTGCTACAGGTAATTGTATCTGACAAAGATGTGTCGTGGATATAAAGTGCAAAAATGCTTTCTATACAAAAAAACAAAAGAAAGGATCAAAGTAAAAAATATCAAAGTTATTGATCCTACTGAGGAGAGGGCGACATAATAACCTCTCAGCTTGTTGGCGAGAACCTTAATTATTTTGTGCAATTAGAAAGAAAGCAAGGTACCATCTTCTATGCAAAAATATATGTGAGTTTATTATACATAAGTGCTAAATACAAAATCGATAATACAACCTGTACAATGATAGACAATGAAATATAATACCATTACTTTTCATTGACCAATCAACACAAATAGTATCAACCCCTTACTATCACCTTTTAACCAATTGAGGTATATGGCGGCACTATAATTTACCAGCTCAGTATCAGGCTAGGGAATAACAAAGTTCCCAAGGACTAGATACCAATGTCTGATCCTCAGTTAGCAATATGCATCTTTGCTAAGAGAATGATCAAAATTGATCAGGAGGCTTATCAATACGGATCCACAATTGGGGATCTTTGACTATATACCGGGCTAAGTAACTTATCAATACCACAAGCAATAAGCAAGATATACGTTACCAAGGGTCAAAAGGTGAGTAGAGCTCCCGAGGGACGGTCAGCTCTCCAGAGTTTTCCCCGTGATCCAGGATAAAATCCAAAGCTTTGCCACATTTTGTTTTAGTCCTTTGTTTGTAGAACTTTTTTTTTTCTTTTGGAACAGACTTATCAAGAGAATACACCCCTTTAGATAACGGTCTTCCAACTAAACCAGAGGGTGTGCACATATGGTAATGATACTGTGAGATCATACATTACCCAAAATGCTTTGTGGTGAACGTGTAATGTTACCTGCTGATACGTAGGCGGCAATGTTGTATAACCTATAAATGTGAAGCTTTTAAGAGTTAAATTTATATAATGTGACTTCATGTTAAGTATTAAACATCTACCACCTGGGACATACATCAAAATGGGAGGCATACCCCCTGACACTTGAAGCAATTAAAAACCTAGATTCCCAGAAACTAGTATAACTGTTCTCCCGTCATACAGCTAAAATGTAGACAACAAATGTGTGGGTTTTTGGATTTCACAGGTGCCTTATCTTATGAAAATAACACAACTTTCTCATTAGCAGAAATCTAACTGAGCATGCTTTCCTAGATACCTCAGGAATACACGCTTCTGGTGATACACACAGGAGATATATATACGTTAATATACGATTATAACATGTAACAAAATAAAACCAATATATGAAATATAAAACAACACATATGTGATATATTGATTAACTTGGGTCAAAACTAAATACGATCCACTATATGAACAGATAGACATTATATGTTTGTCTCATTAATACATCTCATTATAAAGATGTGCCAGACGAGTGCCAGGAAGTAACCTTATCTCGGCTCATAGCCTAGTGATGAGGTAAAATTACTCCCTTAGATAGGCCCACATCTGCCAGGAAGAATCTTACACAATGAAGGTTCATACAGAAGGGTGAATATAAGTTCAACATGGCTTCTTATGGGCCATGAATACACGTTATAACAATAATAATGTATAAATGTTTATATACTTAGGAAAAGGCATGACAGATGCTAATTGCTCACATTTATTCATACTTGACTCTTCTTACCCTTTTTTTACGTATGTTAAGGAGCTGGTAAAACACACTGTGGAGCCGACAGAAAAGGAGAATCTGAAGCTAGCTCTGGATGCAATGAGGGTGAGTGTGTGAGGGCATTAACTACTCATACAGTCTATAAAGTTTTGAGGAGCTTATCACATGGCTAAATCTTACTTATGAAATAAAGCATAAAAAGTAGGGGAAAAAAAACCAGTCCCAATTTTATTTGTGACATGGGGAGCGGTAATGACAGGATCCCTTTATTTACCAATCACACCTAGGCTTCCTACTAAGGTCAGCTTCTCCTCAGCCAGGACAAGCTTTGCAACATTTTTTACTTTGGGACTCTTGGGTGTTAAAGGGGATGTATTTGGGGGAAAAAAACTTCCAATGAACCAGAATGAGGCATATGGACTTCATAGTCATTTTATTGCTATACCCACAGAAAGATACTCATTAGTCCCAATATTTGTTACTATAACGTAATTAACTACTCTGCAGAGATGTACAGAAATGTCCTGTAGAGTTAGTGGTGCAAAGTGATCTTATGACGCTGCTTCTGCTTTCTCTCTGTATATCCAGCACTCAACTCTGGTTATGCTGTATCGAAGTACCACTTCCTATATGACTCACCAAGAAAGTGTATAGCACTTTACCTGAAAATGTCATGTACTGAAGTGAGAATGCTCCTTAACCCCTTAACAATTAGACTTTAATCACATTTCATCACATTGTGAGACCACAATCTTGCGTTGCATATAACTTATTGATTAGCTTTTTATACATTTGTTGGGGGGGAATGAAAATAAAAACCAGAACAATTCTACCATTGTTAACCCTGCCGTAAAAATACCAGCCTAGCTTGTATTCATTGGTCCAAATATTGTGTTGCTGCATTCTGAGACCCAAAATGGGGAGAATGTGAAAAAAGAGCAATTCTGCCATTATATTTTGCTGTTTATTGTGTGTTAAAATAGTACCGTAAATCTATATTCTACCCGTTATTATGATTTTTCTTAGTACTAAATATGTGGAATATTTATGAAGAAAAGATCATTCTTGCTGAAAAAAAGGTTTAAAAATGACCAATCTTAGTTTATACAGATGTTATCCTTGGGTGGATTCAAACCTAGGACCCAGTGCTGCAAGGCACCACTGTGCTGCCCCTGTCAATCGCCTTACACTGTATCTCACAAGCACTACGATTGTCGGGAAGGAAGCATTCCTTCCTGACAATCGCCTGCTCATCAGCGAAGAAGATCACCGCATTTACATACAGCAATCTCTTCCACAGTACAGGGAGAAGTGATTGGTATTGCCATTGCTCATCCCCATACATAATCATTGTGTTCCAGCAGCAGATCATGATTAGACAGCACGATCGGTAAACAATTATTTTTTAGCCTGTGTAAAAGATGCAATTGCCCAATGAACGGCACTTTTACACAGGCAGATCATGACTAATGAGCATTCCTACGAACACTTAATAGCAACGGATGCTTGTTAGTGAGGATAGACCCTTGGCCAATAGTGTGATACAGGCCTTAGCTGCTGAGGTCGCTATTGACCATGGCATCTTAGAGGGTTAAACATATGGGATCAGGGGTTTCTCTAATTCCAGCCATCACAGTAGGGGTCTGGATCCCAACCACTACTGGCTCCCATGGTGAACTCACAGGCACAGTCTCTGAGCCCATGCAATCACCATGACATACATGTTTGCTTCTTTTCTTCAAGTTTCCATATCAGTATCCATATTAGCAAAATATCCTGAAATCTTGCAGTTTTTGTACTGGCTACTGAGCCTCAAAGTAGGCTGACAAAGTAGCCTGTTCTGTACAGATCACTTTTCAGTAGTGATCTCATTATTATCACAGGCAGGGTTACAATGACAGATAACACCTGTATATAGATAACAGGATCCATCATTCACAGTAGGTAATAGGGACAGCTCAACTACTCCCTCTGTTCAACAGTGTCCCTCTGTGAGGTGGGGTGGATTATCTCGGCAAATGAGAAGTGCTCACTAACACAGATTTAGACAGATTTGTGAACAATATTTGAGTAATGGGTCTTTTGTGTATGTAGAAAATGTTTCAGATCTCTCAGTTCAGCTCATGCAAAATGGGAGCAAAACCAAAAGTGTTGCGTTTATATTTTTGTTCAGTATATATATATATATATATATATATATATACACACTGACTAATTACACGTCTAAATGTGCTGTTACTTATTATCTATATCTAAATTGTATTCTGATAATTGGATAATTTGTTCACATATTTCAGATTTACTGTTATTACAATATATAAAAAATATAAGAATATTTTCAGTTAGTAAAGTGCTGTGGTAGAGATACTTGGTAGGAACACAGAATAAATGTAATGTGAAATAATAATGAATTAATAAAATCAATGTGTCTGTTGCTTTACAGGATTTGGCACAATGTGTGAATGAAGTAAAGAGAGATAATGAGACAATCAAACAAATCACCAATTTCCAGTGTTCTATTGAAAATCTGGTATGCCATTAGTTACAGTTTGTCAGGGGAACTGGCAATATGATTTAAAGAATAAGGACATAATACAAGATGCAGAAAACAAAGTTCTGGGCTTCTAGAGCTTTCTAGAACCTTAATTGCAAACTGCTACTAATTCATTGATAATCTCTAGCAGGAGTAAATAAAGAATGGTACATCCTAGAGCACATGTGTCAAACACAATGCACTTGGGCCAAATGTGACCAGTGCCCTTGTTTTTTGTGGCCCACCAGTAGTAATATGCATAGCCCGTCATATGAATAGTTCCCTTTAAGATGCACTTCAGGACGTCCTGACGGGGCTCAAAGCAGGTGCCGCCTACCTTATATTGCTGTGCTTCTGCTGCCGCCTCCTCCTTTGTCTGGCCAGAGGATGGCTCAGCAGCACGGTAACAAGAGGAAGGCGACAACATCATCTTAAAGCATGACTGAGCTCTAACAAGGGCTTATAAAAGTTGGTATGCCTATGTTAGTATGTACAAGATGGTATAAGTTAAACCTCTTCTTGCAGTGATATGGAGTATGCTGGTATAACCTAGGCATCTCCTGTATATAATTATATATATACAGCTGGTAGGGGTGAGAGAATCGACTTTAGATGAAACATCCGAAGTCGATTCGCATAAAACTTTGTTCTAATACTGTACTGAACAGGAGCTCCGTACAGTATTAGATGTATTGGCTCCGATAAGCCGAAGTTATTGCTTCGTGAGACTTTGCGCAATAACGTCATAAATTAATTTGTACTGTAAAAAAACATTTTCCGAACTGCGTGTATAACTTATACCAGCTGTACATATATAATTATATACTGGAGATACTCAGGTTATACCAGCATGGTCCATATCACTATATACAAGAAGATGTATAACTTATACCAGCTGTACATATATAATTATATACAGGAGATGCCCAGGTTATACCAGCACGCTCCATATGACTATATAGAAGAAGATGTATAACTTATACCAGCTGTACATATATAATTATATACAGGAGATGCTCAGGTTATACCAGCACGCTCCATATCACTATATACAAGAAGATGTATAACTTATACCAGCTGTACATATATAATTATATACAGGAGATGCCCAGGTTATACCAGCACGCTCCATATCACTATATACAAGAAGATGTATAACTTATACCAGCTGTACATATATAATTATAGACAGAAGATACTCGGGTTATACCAGCATGGTCCATATCACTATATACAAGAAGATGTATAACTTATACCAGCTGTACATATATAATTATCTACAGGAGATGGTGTTATTTAACAATATGTTAACATCAGCCATACGGTTGCCTTAACAGTCGATAAATGTAGCTACGTCTAACTGGCATAGTTGCATTCATACACTCGCAGAATTACTAACGGCTCTTTGAAGACAACCATAAGGCCTCGGCAAGAATGAGTGCTGCCAGTAGTAACCAAATCAGACATGTCAGGAGATGTTACAGGTCCTCTGTTAGGCTACATAAACATGGTGTGTATTACATATAGATTTTCCACAAGGATTTTCATGCAAACAATCCACAGTGTAGTACAGTACCATCTTAGTAGATGAGAGTTTCAAAATTTCATCTATACAGTGTGGAAAGTTTCTGTGCGAAAATTAACCTGCTGTGCTCCGCTGTTCCCCTGCTTACCGCGCCGGTCCCGGGCGCCGTGTTCAGCAGTGATCTGCGGCCAGTGCTTCCCATTCACCGCTGCAGTCCTGAGCTCTGTCTGTGTGAGTGCTGTTGTTCTGAGATCTTCTCCACAGGTCGCTCTCAGCCCTGGCCTCAGCATGCTTGCTGTAGCACTTCCTTAATGGCCGGTGTGCGTCCTGGGCTTTATGGGTTAGGTCAAGTGACCTCTCTGACCTATCTTAGCCCTCCTGCGCATATATAAGTGGCTCAGCCCCCTTCCCAGATACCTCAGTGTCAAGGTCCTTGTTTCCTGCTAAGGTTCCCGTTATCCGCTAGTGTTCCTGACTCGTATCTGTATTCCTGGACTCTGCTACCTGTTAGATCCCTAACTGCTTGACTTGACTCTCCTTTGCCGATCTGGATTGCCTGACCTGTACCTGTGCCACCTGCCCTGACCTTTTGCCTGTCTGACTACGCCTCTGCCTCATCCTTCGGTCCTGCACCTCTGGTACCTTTCTCAGGTACCTCCTGGTCCGCCTGGACCAACTGCCTTGTGTGCCTATGCTCCTCAAGAGGTAGTGACCTGGTGTTCCCCTCGGGAACGTCTATCCCCACCATCAGGGGTACTGTGAAGATCCAGGGGTTCACTTAGACAATGCCCTTAGAGGAGGTAGGACACGTGGCACAGTGGGTTCACACCCGCTGGTTCGTGACACCTGCTGCATGGATTCTGAGATCCACAGTATGTTGTTTGTTTGTGTGGATTTTCAGTGCAGTTTTTACCACTTGCAATGCATGGATTTAAAATCCGCAAGTGACACGTGAATTTGGTGTAGAAAAACAGGCAAATCCAGATGAAAATCTGAATAAACTACACTACCATGTTCATGTACCCTAAGACTCATTCACACTGCCATATGTTGGTGTGCATTTTGCATCAGTACTTATATACCAAAGCCAAGAGTGGGTCCAAAACGTGATAACAATACAAATCTACATCCATCTTTTCTTTTCAGTCATAATGCAGCTGCAATTTGGCTCTTCTATTACAACCATACATTCCAGCACAACCATGTGTCTTATGACTCAAACTAACAGCATCATAGGGATCTATAACACAGTCATAATGGGGTGACCCAAAAGGAGGAGAGCAGAAATTGTGGTCATAGTACTTACTCTGACACTCCCTTGGGCCATGCAGTGATGGTAAGGGCGCACCTGTTCTTCCCTTTGGGGCATAGTCTGGTTCTGGGCTCATGCCTGATGCAGGTTGGGGTGCACATGATGTTGGTGGTTTAGAGGTGCAAGGCAGATTCCCTCGGTGCAGCTGTGGATGTTTGTGCAGTGCAGCAAGCAATGATGAGGCAGTTGTGCAGCAGCGCAGTTCTTTACTGAAGAATTCAAATGAAAATATATCAGGACAGTTCTTAGCAAGCACAAACTGACAGTCAGTACACAAAATGCACTTTCTTCAGATGTTACAGGCTTCAGGGCTGCACAGGTAGCTAGTAGGCCAAAGTGTCTGTTTAGAGCAGTCTTCCTTACACTGCACTTCTTTAGCTCACTTGTACATAATTATCCAGGAATGAGCGTGCACCCTTTCTCTGGTACAAAGCAACCACAGGGTGGACCCTAACGTCAGACTAAACAGACTAAACACTGCACCATTTTTTTAAGTTATCCACAGTGTCATATGGAACAGTGGGTATATAGGGATTTCTGCCTTTGATACTTTTCCTGGGCCAGAAACATTTACACAACTGAACAATATGACTGTAGAGTAGTGCAATTCACCTCTACAGAACTTCTACTCTGCACTTCTCTTTCTCTCTCTCTCTCTCTCTCTGTTCTGGCCTGCTTTCTGTAGGTTTTCTCTTGGTCTTTTTTGCCTTGCCCTGACTGTTACCTAAGTCCGGTTTCGGCTGGTCTGTCAGCTCGATATTTTGTCCCTGTTCTCTCTGTTGTAAGACTGATTAAAGGGACCTTCCTATCGTCATCAGTATCTGATCGGTGGGGGTCCGACTTCCGCAACCCCGCCAAACAGCTGTTTAAGAAGGCAGTGGCACTCCTGTGAGTGTTGCGGCCTTGTCTCAGCTTTTTCTAGGCCAGTGATGAAACGTTCATTAGCAACATGGCCTAAGAGCAGCTCAGCCCCATTCTAGTGAGTGCAATACCAGGCACAGCCACTACATAATGTACTGCGCTGTGCTTGGTAAGCTGCAAGAAGCTCAAACAACTGATTGGTAGGGGGCCCGGGTATCGGACCCCACCAATCAGATACTGATGACCTATCAAGATGCATCTTGTGCTGTACTCCCCAAGTTTCCCCAAGACTCTGGGGTCCATAGAGAAAGTAGGGACTATCCATCTGTAGCTATCTATCTGAGCAAGAAAACTTGGCAGAAGCTTCATCCTGCTCAAACAACAGGCAGCACTAAACACCAACAGGCTCTCTGGTTACAAACAACTATATGGAGCCTATAAGGGTTTCATGTAGTATCTGCTCCTGACAGGTTCCATTGAAATTTACTGAGTTTCAAAACACTCAGTAAGGCAGTACAATCACAAACTATAAAAGCAGATCTCTTTTGTGAACTGTTCTCTGAATGCTGCCACCAATCTATACAATGGACTTTTTTGTTCTGGTTGCCATGGCTACCTCCAGGGTTATGTCTATTTTTCTAATGTTATTGTGTTCATTTTAGTGAAATTCTTTTTATCTGTATTTTTATCTGTATTTTTTTTTATCTGTATCTCTGTTAGCATGCTTGTATAGATAAGAGGGCAAAGTGTGAATACATGGAGACATATATACAGTACAAGGCCCTTGGATGTAGCTAAATGGAGGAAAACTGAAAAATTTTGCAATACAGAAACAACTTGTATATTATTTTGTAACTACAAAGTTTCATTTATAAAAAGTTTGGAACCCTTTTTACCCCAAAGTTAGGATTTTCAAAAAGATGTAGGGGAAGGTTTCACCCCTTACTCTATAGTTCCTGCTAAATCACCTATTTTAGCAATTTTTGTATAGTAACGCAGATCAACAATATCTATATTTTCCATTCTAGCAATTACCACCTTACTAAGCATTTAAGTGAATTACTATATACCAGGGATGCTCAACCTCCAGCTGTTGTAAAACTACTACTCCCACCATGCCCTTCTGTAGGCTGATAGCTGTAGGATGTCTGGGAATGATGGGAGTTGTAGTTTTGCAACAGCTGGAAGGCCGCAGGTTGAGCATGCCTGCTCTATACCAATGTATTCTTACGTGATCATACCACATCTTGCCTGTATCTTATTCTATTGAAAGCCCCCTTATGTGCTAACATCAGTCTTTGTATTATATACTCATATATATACTGATCTCATTATTATCTTTTTCCATTAGAACGAGTCTCTTGCTCAATATGGAAGACCAAAAACTGATGGCGAGCTGAAAATCACTACTGCTGAGAAGAAGTCAAAACTTGACAGGTGGAATAAACACTTCTTCCTAATGTCAGACTCATAACCCAAAACACTCGCTCCGTACAGTATTTAAACTAAGTATTATGCGAATGAAACATCCGAAGTAGATTCGCTCATCCCTAATTACGATATTGAAGCAATTCTTCGAAATTGCAGGTGCAATGAAACTATAGTGGTGATTGAAAGTTTGTGTACCCTTCAGACGTTTCTATATTTCTGCATAAATTTGACCTAAACTACATCACATTTTCACACAACTCCTGAAAGTAGATAAAGATAATCAAATCAAACAAGTGAGTCAACAATATTAGATTTGGTAATTTTTTTTTTTATTGAGGAATATGATCTAATATCACATATTTGTGAGTGACAAAAGTATGTGAACATTTAGGATCAGAAGATAATTTGAAGGTGAAATTAGAGTCAGGTGTTTTCAATACATGAGATGACAATCAGGTGTGAGTGGGCGACCTCGTTTATTTAAAGAACAGGGTTCTATCAAAATCTTATCTTCACGACATGTGTTTGTGAAAGTGTATCAAGGCACGAACAAAGAAGATTTCCGAGGACCGCAGAAGAAGAGTTGTTGATGCTCATCAGGCTGGAAAAGGTTACAAACCCATCTTTAAAGAGTTTAGACTCCACCAGTCCATAGTCAGACATATTGGGGGATAGTTATCAAAACTGGTGCTAAGAAAAAATAGCTTATTTGCCCATAGCAACCAATCAGATTTATCCTTTCATTTCCCAAATAATCTCTAATAAATTAAACATGGAGTCTGCTTGGTTGCTATGGGAAACTACACCAGTTTTCCTTGGCAGCAGTTTTGATAAATGTCCCCATTTGTGTACAAATGGAAGAAATTCAAGACCATTATTACCCTCTCCAGGAATGTTCAACCAACAAAGATCATACCAACAGCAAGGCGTATAATAGTCTGTGAGGAGATAAAAGAACCTAAGGTAAGCTCTAAGCATCTGAAGGCTTTTCTCTCATTAGCTAATGTTAATGTTCATGAGTCTACCATCAGAAGGATGTTTGATTTGGTTATCTTTTTCAACTTTTATGACTTGTGTGAAAATCAGTTGTAGTTTTAGGTCAAATTTATGCAGAAATTAGAAGATTCTGAAGGGTTCACAAACTTTCAAGCACCACTGTAAAGATATATCTATTAAAAGATGAGGTGTTAAGAAAAGATGTGTGTAGATATTGGATAAAAATGGCTTTGTAAACCTATAACATAAGTAACTCGTGTTTCTTTAACCATCATGTCATAGTGTTTACTTTGCCTATAGTTTACCATGCATGATGCATTATATGTGCTTTGCAGATATGCTTTCCTTCTGGACCAGGCATTGCTTATCTGTAAGAGGAAAGGCGACACATATGACCTGAAAGAATTCATTAAGCTTTACAATTATCAAATCCGTGATGATTCTTGTAGTGAACGAGATAATAAAAAGGTAAGAACATCCCACAATAAATTTCTGTTTACTGGGCATAAGAGCTGCTAAAAGAAAAATATACAAAGTGAGTATTAGAAGTGGGGCTATGAGATGTTACTGGAGAATTCCACAACCAAAATCAGGAAAGCCTTGAGACATTCCTAGGCTGGAAGAAGTTTCTCTGTCTTTTTTCAGTTCTAGCTGACACTGTGCCAATTGCCTTTATCATCTATGTCATGGTTGCACAAACTGCAGCCCACTATATGATTCTATGTGGCCATTAACCAAAAGGCTATCGCTTTTGTGGAGGGCACTGTTATGGGAAGAGCTGTGCAGCTTGCATGCTTATTGTGGGAACTGTGGACTTCTGCAATGGACATCCCCCAGAGTGATTGAGTCCCAGTGTTTTAGGAATGCTGAGTGGTCACGTGGCCTTAATAGTTTGTGTCACAGTGCTCCTACCTGGATACTGTTGCTCTCCAGTGTAAGGCTCCGTAGCAACAAAGGGATTGTAGTTGATGGAGTAAGTAGAGTCCAGATTTGGTAAAGTGTAACAGTTTTACTTGAATAAACTTGCAATAAACTGGTGTCATCCAAACAATATTTGGACGATATTATGAACTTTCTCTTGGCTCCAGCAGGCTCAAGGTGATCTCAAATACTTTTATTTCTCTCTCTCTCTCTCTCTGCTGTGCTACTCTTTGGCTTCAGTTTGGTTACTGGACTTTCTAGAGGTTCTTGTAGTGTTGAGGGGGGTGTCTTTGGCTGTTGACCCCCTAGTAATACTCAGTCTATGAACTGCAAGGAGTGGGGATGCTTTACAAGCTACTTCCCGAGACTCCTGCAGCAGTGAAGGAAAAACGCTCCTTCAGTGCGCCTTGTCTGATCTACTTCCAACTCTCAACTAACTACAGCTTCATGCAACCCCTCCCTTGGTAGGAAGCAGAACTAGCCCACTACTGCCCAAATGGGATGATAATGGAATAGTAAGTTCCATTTTGACTACAGCTCACTGCGAACTGCTGGACAACCAGGGACATTACATGAAAATAACAGTTTTTGCTTATAACTAAATGACACTTTGCTGGTGGTGGTACATTTGGTGGTGCAAACACTACACTTTTATTTTATGCAACTTAAACAAAGGAATCTAGGTGTTATGTGTAGTGCAGACCTTGACTGGTATTCTCTGTGCACTACCTTCTTAGACCCTTCGCCAGGCATAACACATTACATCAATTTTACCCAACTGCTCCTTTTTAAAGGTGTATTCCAATGCCATGCCTCTGACCTACCAAACATTTACGCCATATGCTATTGATATGCTATAAATATCTTGGAAAACAGTTTTCTAATTTAATTGTGGCACGTGGGAGTGGTAAAGCCTGGCAATGTGGGTATTAGACCAATAAAGGCTGTGCTCTCCTGATGTACACCATGCAGCGGGTCATATTCCTTCTTATCTTTTAGTGGTCACACATGTTTTTTCTGATTGATGCTCGTGGATCTCATGGATATGAGCTTTTCTTTAAGACTCGGGACCTGAAAAAAAAGTGGATGGAACAATTTGAAATGGCTCTGTGAGTGACTGAGATCATTTTCTATATTACCGGAAATGTTTAACTTCAAACTTGATTGTATGGATTGCATGCACTGCACACACAACATATATTCTGTGAACATATCACAAATATACAGTACCTTACACCTACTGAGAACCTGCCTTAATGTTTCATAGATCCAATATTTATCCTGAAGATGCTCATGCAAATGGACATGAATTCCAAATGTATTCGTTTGAGAACACAACCACATGCAGAGCCTGTCAGATGCTGCTACGGTAGGAATGCTGTGAATGTCTCACAGTAAACGGTCTATTAGATTGGCCTAGCGTTCAGAGTCTAATCTTGTATATGCATATTTGGCACCATAGGGGCATGTTCTTTCAGGGATACCGATGTGTCAACTGCCGAGCTCCAGCTCATAAGGAATGCTTGGGAAGAGTGCCATGCTGCGGGAGGCAAGGTGAGCAGCTAAAACACAAATAGGGAAAGCAAAAGAGATTTTAGGATCTTGGCAACAGTTTATAATAGACGTTCAAATGATAAATATGATTACTTCGTTATACTAATAGAAGACCAAAAAGTCATATAAAGCTGAAGGCCATATGCTACTAACCATATTATGGAGATTCAATGTGATGTGCAATATTTGTGAGAATATTAGTCAGTAGTGATTACAGACTAATAATTCTACAAATATTTTGTGTCACATTAAATTTCCATAATATGGTTGATAGTCCTTCACATTTTACTGTTCATTTGCAAATTTCCCTATAGTCACTGCTACATATCCATATCCTGTATAATTAAATATAAAACTGTTCATTAATGGAGCAATGCTGTATCTAGGTCAAGATTTAAATTGGTACAACCACAGGTTATCGGTCATGTCAACCAAAGTATCAGATATCTTTTGAAGTCTTACTACCATGTTTAATTTTCATTGTCTTCAGCACAAAAAATGTTCAGCGTATATGAATAGATCTGTTGTGGCTTTTAAAGGGGTTGTCCATATTTCTTTTTATTGTACTTTTCCTTCCTGCCACTGCTCCAATCCAGCACTTCTGGGCATCTTCCTAAACTGCAGCCAATGACATATTGTTTAGCTGCGTGAGAACGTTCTATATGCTGCTGCAACCAACGATGGCCTCAGTGGTCTAGCGCTGTACAACACTGAGGCCAATGATTGGCTGCAGTGGTATAAAGAATGGAAACCCTGCAGCCAAACAATATGTCACTGGCTGCAGCCCAGAAAGATGATAGAGTGGCGTCATTGGAAAGGAGGGGCAGCAGTTAGGGTAGGTAAGGTTTTTACTTTTTTTTTTTTTTTTTTACCAAGTCCCCTATTACTTTTATAAGCTGAAAAAAAAACTATAAAACCCTTTAAGAATATATGTTGTGATGTTTCCAGACACAAGATTTATGATAAAAAGTAAACTTGAAATAATGGACAAATACAGTGGACAAATTAAGGCTTATTGATATTATTTCTAATATATGTTGTACTTTGTGTTTAAATTCTTCATAGTTTTCAAGATCTCTGCTTGCTGACAGGAAACTGAACACCTGTTTATATACTGAGGTTGTAATTCTGTCCTGTAAATTTCTGCAGACACAAGTACACAGCTCATTATAGTGTATAAGAGGTCCGTACATGTGCCTTTTGAGCATGATCTGGATAGAGTTTCCATTCACTGACAGAAAGTAGAGGTCTTAAGGCAAGGTTTGGGGATTGAAGCACAAAGTATATTAGAAAAGTTTCATTATCCAAAGTTTCCATTAGACCATGATCAAGCTTTATATAAAACTGGAAAATCCTTTTAACCTAAAAACTACTGTTCCCATTTTTCATCAAGCTGGAAGTATCAAATAAAATATGAAATGTCATCAGATGTACGCTAGTGCTATCTTTTATTTTACTCTGATATGTATAAAATGTATATTCCTGAGATACCTGTTAATAAGCAGCAACTGATTGATGTGGGAAATATTTTGACAGCTCCATTGTCATAAATCTGTGGTTTGATGATCTTTTTATAACATGTTTAACAAAAAATACTATGCTTTTTTTTAGATGCTGCTGGCTGCAACCCGAAAAAGGTACAGTATGTACAATAGTAGATAACTGGCAAGCTGCCCTATGCATTGTGTGTGTATTTTTCCTAAATCCAAGGCAGCACGCAAAATAGGGCCCCATGCTCTTCTTTCTAAAGGCAGTCTGTCACCTGGAAATTCACTCTTAAACCAGGCACAATGCCATGTAGGGCTAGAGCAGCTGAATGTAATGATACCTTTCACTTAGGGATCCATTGCTTTATTCTGCAGAAAAATTACTTTGACTCTATATGCAAATAAGCAGTTAAGTGCACCAAGTCACTCTGTGCACCCTCGCTCATTCTGATTCCTCTACCAGCTCCTCCCTCTCCTTCTTGATTGACAGGACCCAGCAAGATGACTATGCAGTAACCTGCCTCTGTCAATCAAGCAGCAGGAGGGTCTGGTACAGGAAACAGGAAGGGTGCACAGAGTGGCTTGGGCCTACCCTCAGTGCACTTAACTGCTCACTTACATATGGATGAAAAGTACCTTTTCTCCAGAATGAAGCAACAAATCGCTAACTGAAAGCTATCATTACATTCAGCAGAACTAGGCCTACAAGGCATTGTGTCTGGTTTACCAATATAGTTTCTGTTGAGGGGGCTTCCTTTAAGATTGTTCTCTGAATATTTAAAGAAAAATTCCAAGGATAATGAAAAAGTTCATTTACATTCCCTGGCTTTTTAGGGCAGTGAAATGATCAGGTGAAATCTAATAGTTTATGATACTATAGTACTATACTATATGTTACTTAGAATATTGTATCAATGGAATGGCAATACTTATACCTGGTAATGTGATTTTCAACAGAAACCGGGCCGAGGGACACCAAGTAAAAGGGCAGAGACAGGTATGTGTAAACTAAGCACCATTTAAGGTGGATTCATTGACCTACTATGAAAGATCCTGCTGTGATGAGCAGGTGAATCCACTGAAATTCCACGTAGATATCTAAACTTGAGTGATGATCATGTATGCCAATTTTTCTTAGGTCTTACAAAGATGGAGACTTGTCACGACTACGTGGGAATTCCTCCACCACCCATTGCCTTTGGGCCACCACTACAAATGCAAAAGGGTGATGTCATAGAACTGACAAAAGCAGAAGCTGAGCAGAACTGGTGGGAGGTGAATGATCTTATATTATCTCTACATATCTTGCCTGCTCACTCCAGAAGTCAAATTTTTGCAGTGACATTTTTATTTCTCATTCCTCCTTTTGCAATGCGAAGGTTGAAAGCAATTCTTGCAGCAATGCCGTTACAAAACCAGCCCATTTCAGGCCATTTTTGCTGCAGCGGCTTTCAGGGAAGAGATAGAAATTCAGCAGCATCGTCGTCCTGTTTGAACATACCCTTGGAAGTCCCAGTGCATATATGAACAGCACCTAAGCAGTGTCCAAAATACCGACCTAACTTCCTCTCCATATTTGAAGGCAACGCTAGTCATAAGGGTCCTATGGAGAATTATTCCCACCACTCTTTCCTGATTACTGGTCCTGCCTCACTTTCTTAGGTTCCAGTCACTGTAACTAACATTCTATCCCTCTGCCTACACTGTCTGCTCCATTACATTAGGCAGCACATCACCCTGTGCTAACATGGATATGCTGCCGGCAAACTATGAAACTGTGCCTGGTAGGAATACTTATCATGGTAACAATCGTTACATATAAATGCTGCTAAGTATAGGGCACTGATCGGGAATGAACACTCCTTCCTTAGGCCTCTTTCACACGGGCGTCACGTTTGACGCCCGGATCAGAGGCGGGTGCGTTGCGGGAAAATGCCCGATTTTTCAGCGCGAGTGCAAAGCGTTTTAATGCGTTTTGCACGCGCGTGGGAAAAATCAGCATGTTTGGTACCCAGACCCGAAGCCGGACTTCATCACTGAAGTCCGGTTTCGGGTTGAGTACGCTGTAGATTTTATTATTTTCCTTTATAACATAGTTATAAGGGAAAATAATAGCATTCTCAATACAGAATGCTTACTAAAATGTGGATGGAGGGGTTAAAAATAAAAAAATGAACTCACCTTATCCACTTGATTGCGTAGTTGCGATCTCTTCTTTGTTCATTAGCTGTCGGCTAAAGGACCTGTGATGACGTCACTGAGCTCATCACATGGTCCAATCACATGGTCCATCACCATGGTGATGGACCATGTGATTGGACCATGTGATGTCACCACAGGTCCTTTAGACGGCAGCTAATGCTTGAAGAGAGAAGAGATCGGCAACTACGCGATCAAGTGGCTAAGGTGAGTCCATTTTTCTTATTTTTAACCCCTCCATCCACATTTTACTAAGCATTCTGTATTGGGAATGCTATTATTTTCCCTTATAACCATGTTATAAGGGAAAATAATAAAGATCGGGTCCCGTCTCTTAGCAACCTTGCGGGAAAATCGCACTGCATCCGCACTTGCTTGCGGATGCTTGCGATTTTCCCGCAACCCCATTCATTCCTATGGGGCCTGCGTTGCATGAAAAACGTACAATATAGAGCATGCTGCGATTTTCACACAACGCAGAAGTGATATGTGAAAATCACCGCTCATGTGCACAGCCCCATAGAAATGAATGAGTCCGGATTTAGTGCGGGGCAATGCGTTCGCCTCACGCATTGCACCCGCGTGAAAAACTCACCCGTGTGAAAAGGGCCTTAGTGTGTTAGGCCTTGTAAATCGGCTCTAGGGCTAGGTTCTCACCACAGTTTTTATATTGTTGAAACATTCTTTTTTTTTATTATTTATGTAAAAAATGGCTGTCAAACAAGATGCCTAATCTGTAGCATCCTGCTTCCATATAATTTCATTGTACAAAAAACAGATCAGAAAAATGATAGTCTCCTGTTGATCCCGACAGAACTTGTCCAATGGAGACAAACGAAAACTGTTAACCATGACGGAATCTTGATTGAAAACTTGTTTGTGCCTATAAAAACCATTGAAACAGAAAACTTGTTTGTGAGGCCACTTCACACCGTCAGTATTTGATCAGTGATCAGTATCTGTAAGCCGAAATCAGGAATGGAAAAATGTCAGCCTCTTCTGTGTTTTGGACTCATCCCTGGTTTTGGCTTAGGCTAGGTTCACATCATGTTTTTTATCTTACATTTACCTTAGGCCTCATGCACATGACTGTTGTTTTGGTCCGCGTCCGAGCCGCATATTTTGCAGCTTGGGCGCAGACCCATTCACTTCAACGGGGCCGGACTCCGTGCATGTCCTATTCTTGTCCGTTTTGCGGACAAGAATAGGCATTTCTACAATGGGCCTCGTTCCGTTCCACAATTTGCGGAACAGAAAGTGGAGCAGCTTCGGTGTTTTGCGGATCCGCGGTTTGCGGACCGCAAAACACATACGGTCGTGTGCATGAGGCCTTACAAGCACTGATGAAAAATGGTGTTCAAATACTGACCAAGTGAATGTAGCCGTGCGTGATCTGGACAGGCCTTTATAGCTACAGTAGTAGAGTGTACATTGAATGGAATTGAAAGGGAAACCTTCCATTTTGAGAAAGAAGTAAATCTTAATTTGCTAGGATGTTCACCAAACAAAAAAAGAGAAGAAACCCGGAGGTATCTCATGCCCTAACTACAATTTGTACACTCAGTGGTGGGGCCTTTGTTATTGAGATGCCTATAATATGTATATCTGCATATACTCTGTACAAACACAGAAAAAGAGAGAGAGAACAAAAAGCAACATGCAGCGGTATTTAGAAAAGTATCAAAAATATTTTATTGAACATATATTAAAAATCATAGAAGGAGGTAGCAAGAAAGCATAGACGCCACCCTGGACCCTATAGAAAAACGTACAAGAGCATATATGTATCTAGCATCGTTAGAAGGTAATATAAGGTTCGCCGAAACGCGCGTCGGGGTTGACGCCATCCTGGTCCCTCCCTTCCATTTTCTTACTGGTAAGTACCCCTTCGGGTTCTGTTCTAGCACGATTCATGTCTTTTTCTGTTTGCCTTGTACCACCAACATTATCTATATACAAAGACACTTGTCCTTATTATTGTTCCTTTTTTGTGGACTTTTTGAAGGCTACAGCGAGGCTTAGATATACCATACTTAGTTAACAGTATAGCGTTTGACTTTCTGCTATATTACCTTCTAACGATGCTAGATACATATATGCTCTTGTACGTTTTTCTATAGGGTCCAGGGTGGCGTCTATGCTTTCTTGCTACCTCCTTCTATGATTTTTAATATATGTTCAATAAAATCTTTTTGATACTTTTCTAAATAACGCTGCATGTTGCTGTTTGTTCTCTCTCTCTTTTTCTAGGATGTTCACCAGCAGTTGACATGTGATCACTAACATGTTCATCTATTTTTTTAGGGTCGAAACACGTCTACAAATGAAATTGGCTTCTTCCCATGCAGTCTGGTAAAGCCTTATATATATGTAAGTGGAATAATGATGCATAAAGTGGTTCTTTATACTGTAAAAGCATCTTGTATAATCACTTATCGCACTGCTCACGATGTCATCTCTAATGATTCAACTATTTGTATTTTTGTACCTTTTAGGCTTCGTTCACATCACCGTTCAGCCTTTCTGTTCTCCTGCTCCGTTTAGGAGCAGGAGAACGATAAGGACTGATTCTGCAGATAACTGAGCCCTATCTGAGCTGAACGGAGCCTTAAAAACCCCATAGACTATAATGGGGCCCGTTAGGTGTCCGCTAAGAAGACGATTTTGGAGCGGAGACAAAAAAGTGCATGCAGTTATGTGCCGAATCCGTCCTTTCCGTTCTCCAGCTCCTAAACGGAGCAGGAGAACGGAACGGCTGAATGGTTATGTGAACGAAGCCTTATCCAGCAGAACCCACTTAGAATCTAATGTGTGCAGTCAGTTTAGATGTTTCTAGAGACAAAATAAAACAGATATGCCTTGCCCATCTGGAACATTGGCTTATTTGGGTAACCAAGTGCTTTTTTAAGTTCTGTTTTTCTCACACATTACTTGTTTGCCGCTTACGAGTATAATGCACTATTTCATTATATGGAGACAGCATTTCTCATTTTCAGTTGTCATACCAACACAAGTCTAGTTTGTAACCCTAACAGAAATGATTTATACAACAGTTTTAGCTTTAAAGTTATTCAAATTTTGAGGTATTTTTTAATTACAATTTGATACTCAATTTAGATTGTAACTCTTTACTCGCAGAATCCAATAGCTGATCTGTCATCTTTTATCTGGTGAGTGCAATAATGTTTAATCATTTAACCTTTTGGTGAAAATACTAATCCCTTTTCGTTGCCAAATAAAAACTCAGATTGCTTCTACGAGTACAATGTGGACTCCAAACTTGCTGACTGTTTTCATTAGGAAGTATGAAATTGACAGTGGTCTGCAATTCAAAGTAATGAGGCTAAGAAGTAAATAATAGGTGGACAAAGGTGTTTGAATTGTTAGGACAAACTGACATTTCCCAAGCTGTAGTAGAGCGGTAGCAAGCAGAGAACTATTACCAAAGGCTTATATACAGCAGTCAGCTGCAAATAGCACACACTTAAACTCACCTATTGGAATGATTATGACGCCTAACATTTGGAGACTGAATTATCCCCCTCTCTGTTCAGGTATGCCGGTCCAATGGAAAGGAAAGAAGCTGAGCAACTATTGACTAATCGATCTGATGGCACTTTCTTGGTCAGACAGAGAATGAAAGACTCTGCAGAATTTGCAATTAGCATAAAGTAATACATCCGTTCCATTCTACACTGTAAAGTAATGCTTTCTGTTGCCTGCTTTGTTGTGGTTGACATGATCTGACTTTTAGCTGCATTTTAATATTCTTAGGTTTAATCAGGAAATCAAACATATGAAGGTGACGGTTCATGAGGGACTCTGGAGGCTCACTGAGAAAAAAGGCTTCAAGGGACTTCCTGTAAGTGAACATTTTCCCAAGCTGTTACATATATTGAGCTACATCCAATGGGAATCTCATTTATAGATAAATAATACTTAAAGGGGTTGTCCGGGCTACAGATAATGATGATTTTTCCTCAGGATAGGTCATCGATATTAAATTGTGGCGGTCAACATCCGGAACCCCCACCATTGGCTTTTTTGGGAAGCCATGGCAGTAGAAACTACATTGTGTATGGAACACAGCGCCATACATGGTGCAGTGGCCATACCGGGGTACTGCAGCTTAGTTCCCATTCAAGTTAATGGAAGCTGCACTGCAGTACACTGGTGCCAGCTGGTTGGGTGGGGCTGTCAAAATGTTGACTGATCTGATATTAATGGCCCATCCTAAGGTAAGATAATCAATATCTGCAGCCCTGACAAGTACTAATATGCTTATAAAGATAACCTGTGTTGGTCTGGGGTAAAATGGGCCTATATCTACCTTAAACTGTATCATAAACCCTGTTCTTATAATTACACAAACAGACCATATAAGTAAAGTCTAAAATGTTATTTATGAATCATTGCATAAGAAATTAGTCTTAGTAGCAAGTGACTGCCTCCAACATCAGCTGGCTCCATCTGGGGTTTTCTTGTAATGGCCTTTTGGGGTCCATTATTGTGTCATTGTCCTACTGAGGATCCTCTGGTAGGTTAGTCCAACGCTGAAGATACAGTAGGTGTAAATAATGGATAGATATACCAGAATAAGAACAGAGTGAACACTACGACATAATAATGACTATATATATTTTTATCATATTTTTGGACTATAAGACACACCCCATAAGATGGTCCTCAGGTTAAGACAACAGGAAATTAGAAAATGAATTTATTTTCTACTAATTAAAAGTTCCTTGGTAGTTTAATGAAGTGGAGGGGTCAATGTCACTAATGTTAATAGTGTAGGATAGAGTGGATTAGTAGTTTATGTTCAGCTACTGTTAATCCTAGAAACAAAACAAACAGCAATGGCGCATGTGGTCACATGATAGAAATATCAACATTAGGAATGAGCGAATTTCATATTTTGAAGTTCGTGTTGTGGTATTTACTGAATTGCGTTGTGGATTCCATTACCACGGACCATAATGCAATTCTATGACGGAACGTATAACCTAATGACTTTAGAGGCATTCCGTTATTCATTCCGTCATAATAGAAGTCTATGGCCTGCATAATGGATCCGTCCCGTTTGTGTTATGCAGGGGAGTCCTCTCCTGCATAACCGAAATGGGACGGATCCGTTATGCAGGCCATAGACTTCTATTATGATGGAATAAATAAGGGAATGCCTCTAAAGGCATTCTGTTAAACATTCCATCATAGAATTGCGTTATGGTCCGTGGTAACGGAACCCATAACGCAATTTTGCTTTTACCACCAAAGTGCTCATCCCTAGTGTTCAACTATGTGCTAAAAATATAACAGCCGTGTTCTGTTGGTCAGTACAATTATAGCAACTCCAAATTAATTTCATATTTATCATATTTTACTACAAAAACATTTATTCATATTCATATTCTGACACCTATAAAATTTTTATGTTTGTATCTACAGAGCTGTGCTAGATCTTTTTTTTTGCAAGCCAAACTGTAGTTTTTATAGGTAACATTTAAGGGTACATATATCTTTTTGATCACTTTTTATTCAATTTTATGGAGGGACAAAGTGACCAAAGATCTGCAAATCACAATTTTTTTTTTGTTACAGCATTCATCGTGCTGAAAAAATATTTTTTGAATTGAATAGCTCGGACATGGTGATACCTGTTATGTTTTTGTTTATTGTTATACTTAAAACTAATTAGGAAAGGCATGAGTTGAATTTTTTGTATTTGTGTTTTTTTTTTATTTTTTTTTACAAAACCTTTTTACTGCAATTTTTAGCCCCCTTTTGGGGACTTGAACATGCAATCTTTTGATAACTTGTACCATAGACTGCAATAGAATATCACTGCAGTCTATGGGGTTTTTGATAGGCTGCCTATCAAGCCATGCCACGGTTTTGCAGGCAGCTTACTATGACAGGCCTGGGAGCACAATTTCTGTGTGTCATTTTCTCTGTCTGACCACTCAAATACCGTGGATCAGAGTTACAGTGCCTCTGATCCCCGCCATTGCTGCCACGTGTATTCTGTATTATACAGTCTGTATCATACATCCCCCTACATGCTCATGGTGTACATGTATGAGTTATGTGATAAAGAGTCACTGAGTTTTCAACATACTTTTGATATGTTTTGAGTGCTGAGACCTCCACTGATCCCACCAATCAAAACTTTTTACTTGATTCTGACATATAGAGGGGTTCAAGTAGTTGTAATGATTTGAAAAATATGGCTGGTTTCTACCAAAAATAGTTTTTAAGTCTAGCATTTAGGCCCCTTTAACACGAGTTTTCCGCGTGGGTGTAATGCGTGAGGTGAACGCATTGCACCCGCACTGAATCCGGACCCATTCACTTCAATTGGGCTGTGTACATGAGCTGTGATTTTCACGCATCACTTGTGCGTTGCGTGAAAATCGCAGCATGCTCTATATTGTACGTTTTTCACGCAACGCAGGCCTCATAGAAGTGAATGGGGCTGTGTAAAAATTGCAAGCATCTGCAAGCAAATGCGGATGCGATGCGATTTTCACGCATAGTTGCTAGTAGACGATCGAGATGGGGACCCGATCTTTATTATTTTCCCATATAGCATGGTTATAAGGCAAAATAATAGCATTCTTAATACAGAATGCTAAGTAAATTAGGGATGGAGGGGTTAAAATTTTTTTTTTTAACTCACCTTATCCACTTGTTCGCGCAGCCAGGCTCGTCTTCTTTCTATTTTCTTTAGGACCTGGGAGCAAAAGGACCTGTGATGATGTCACTGCGCTCATCACATGGTCCGTCACATGTTATGGACCATGTGATGGACGCAGTGACGTCATCAAAGGTCCTTTCCCCCCCAGGTCCTGAAGAAAGTAGAAAGAAGACGAGCCGGGCTGTGCGAACAAGTGGATAAGGTGAGTTTAATATCTATATTTTTTTAACCCCTCCATCCCTAATTTACTTAGCATTCTGTATTAAGAATGCTATTATTTTCCCTTATAACCATGTTACAAGGTAAAATAATAAAGATCGGGTCCCCATCCCGATCATCTCCTAGCAACCATGCGTGAAAATCGCTGTTATAAGGGAAAATAATAAAATCTACACAAGACCGATCCCAAACCCAAACTTTTGAGAAGAAGTCCGGGTTCGGGTCTGGATACCAAACATGCCGATTTTTCTCACGCACGTGCAAAATGCATTTAAATGCTTTGCACTCGTGCTGAAAAATCACACATTTTTCCGCAACGCACCAGCATCTTTTCCCGTAATGCTAATGTGAACCCAGCCTTAGTGTCTGTGTGTCCATGTAACAGACTACAAACCCTATGTAGAGAACTAATAAAAGCACGACTGCAGAACATTTCACATGTAAACAATTGAACTGAGAAATGGGGATCATTCTAAACTAAAGTGGTATTATACCTACTATAAATGAAAAAATAGAAGCTCTTTGCGCACATTTTTGATCAAACGTGTGTCGGGCCCATCTACCAGGCGTCAAGGTGGTTTCTGCAGATTGGTACCAAACACTAACAGAACTGCCTCTCATGGACTTATGTAAGCCTACAATATTCAGGACGGTGTAGGAACCAGCTACATTAATACTCTGCTCAGAAGCCCCAGGCAGATGGGCGTTGTTCAGTCTAAAAGAGGCCGCTACCCTCAATATATACTGCAAGAAAATGTAGACTAGCACATTCATGGTCCCAGGTGCATATCCATAAAGCAAGCATACAGAGAACTAATAAAAGCATGGCTGCACAACATTTCACAAACTAAGAAATGGGGATCATTCTTGTAGTACAAACCCTATGTAGTCTGATCATGCAGTCACATTTACCATTTACATTTGCCATTTACCTGTTCTCTAATTTACATTTGCCATGTTTTACCTGTTCTCTAATTCATGCTTACCTACCAAATGTGAATATGTATGAAAAAGTGGACAGACAAAAGGGAAAGGACAGCAACATCAGTCTATAGGGAGACACATAGGACTGCATAGGAGTAGTAAACACAAAAGGTATATTTAAGTCTATTTGCAGTTGT
Organism: Bufotes viridis; assembly: GCA_033119425.1. NCBI lineage: Eukaryota > Metazoa > Chordata > Amphibia > Anura > Bufonidae > Bufotes > Bufotes viridis. The sequence goes on from CM065591.1 coordinate 271,250,607, forward strand.
GCAACATTTTTCATGTTAGATCCACTGTGACACAAAATACCATTGGTTGTAAGGTACTGACTTTACCTACATCATATTTTTAATAGGAACTAGTTGGGTTTTACCAACAGAACACTTTAAAAGATTGCTTCAAGCTCTTGGATACGACGCTACAGTTTCCTTTCAAAGAGCCGGAGAAGAAAGAAAACCTCAGGATGGGTAAAAATATAGACAGTATGTTCTGATATAATTGCCATTCAAGAAAGTAGCAAAAATGGTGCCAGCTTCTATTGAAAGTGGTGTGATTTATTTATCCCAAAGGACAAGAGCATGCAATGTACAGTATTTAAGGCCCCAGCTTTGGGATAAATAAGACTACTTTCACACTAGCGTTTTTGCTGCATCTGGCAGGGTTCAGCAAAAACGCTTCCGTTACTGATAATACAACCGTCTGCATCAGTTATGAACGGATCCGGCTGTATCATCTTTAACATACCCAAGACGGATCCGTCGTGGCCCACAATGCAAGTCAATGGGGACGAATCCGTTTTCTCGGACACAATCTGACACAATAGAAAACAGATCCGTCCCCATTGACTTACATTGTGGGTCATGATGGATCCGTCTTGCTCTGCATACCAGGATGGAAAGCAAACCGCAGCTTGCTGAGGTTTGCTCTCCGGTATGAGAATAGAACGGAATGCATTTTGGAGCCTTCCGTTGTGTTCAGTTATGTTTTGTTCCCATTGACAATGAATGGGGAGAAAACGGAAGTGTTTTTTTCCGGTATTGAGACCCTATGACGGATCTCAATACCGGAAAATATTAACGCTAGTGTGAAAGTAGCCCCTAATTATACCTTTTTTAATGGATGTTCATGCGATTTATTTCTGTATACGGCTGGTAACTTCATCAAAGTGATTTGGGGACATGAAGTCCTCTGTCAGATGTATCTAGGGTTTGCTTTGAAGTGAATTAAAAAATGACTTTCCCCTCTGTTGCTCCTCACATACGTAGGCGGATGATGGGGACAGAAAAATGAATAATTTTGGTCTGAAAAACTGATAAATTATTCTAGTGGGAGACATACACAGGTTCAATACATACACTAGGGCAATCCTGCTTCAATGAAAGGACCCTGTCAAGCTGAGCTATAGCTACTGCATAAAACAGGGATCAGGAACCTCCGGCACTTCAGCTGTTCAGAAACTACAACTCCCAGAATGCTTCATTCACTTCTGTAGGAGTTAAAAGAACAGCCAAGCGTGTTTGCATGCTGGGAGCTGTAGTTTCACAGCAGCTGGAGTGCCGAAGGTTGCTGATCCTTGGTATAAAATTTTATCCAAATAGGTCTGTGAAAGAAAAAATGGAAATAAAGTCACCATTTATTGATTGTAATAGCTATAAATAATTGAGGATTGTGGTGGATTAAATATAGATATAATTACAGGGTGGCCCACCAAAAAGTAGCCTGCCTCCAGCGATAGTTTGACAAGATGAACAAGCAAGTGGATTGCTTTTTTTTTTCTTAATTACCCACAAGTCACAAAAGATGCTGAAAGTGGCCCCGTTCACGTCTCTGCATCTTTGGGCACGTCGGATTATGTCGGCTGATACTGCTTGAGTCTCTTCAACAGTGATGCTGCAGAAGAAAAAATGTCCTGCTTTTTCCAACAAGATGGGGCAACATGCCACACCTCACGGCACTCACTGGCATGGGTTCATGTAGCCACCACGTTCTCCAGACTTGTCCAAATGCGATTTTTATCTGTGGAGAAATATAAAACAGATAGTGTCCACTAACAATCCACATACCCTGGACGAACTCAAGAAAACATCACAAACACTATCTGCAGAATCACTGCTGAAGAGCTGCAAGTAGTATCAGCCAGCATAATCCAACGTGCCCAAAGATGCATGGACGTGGACGGGGACCACTTTCAGCATCTTTTGTGACTTGTGGGTAAAAGACAATCCGCTTGCTTGTTCATCTTGTTATACTATCGTTGGAGGTGGGCTACTTTTTGGTGGGTCACCCTGTATAATTGCAATGGCGGCAACTGTGAACTATGTTCAGAATTCATACCTTAATATGTACTGCCATTACTGTTTTCTTCAGCAGAACACAGGATGAAATATTTGGGCTCAGCTCGAGCACGTTATGACTTCTGCGCCAGAGACAGAACAGAACTGAGTCTAAAGGAAGGCGATGTTATCAGGATCCTAAATAAGAAAGGACATCAAGGATGGTGGAAAGGAGAAGTTTATGGCAAGGTACGGAAGAAAAAGTGTGAAAATACATGTGTAAGGTGTATTGCTTAAAGAGAACCTGTCACCATGTTTTTACATATTAAACTAAAGGTACCTTAAATCTTGTCTACCATAAGAGTTTCAAGCGATCCATCCATAACCTTTTCTGGATCCCCATATACTAATATATCGCCCCCTAAAGCTTTCCTGACGTTATGCTAATTAGCATAATTTATTCCTTCCCCTCACACCATCAGCACCTATTTCCCTCCCCCTAGACTTTGATTGACAGCCAATATTCTGCATCTTCGCTCGAAAACGCGTCTGAAATCGCGTGCATGCGCAATTGTCTTTTTCTCTTGGACCAATAAGATAGCTCAGTGTATGTCCCTTCCCCCTCATGCCACAACGTGCTGGAATGTTTCAATCCTGACGCACCCTCGTTTTCAATGTTAAGAATAATGCGCATGCGCGAGATTACATCGATATAGGGTGCTTCTGAGGCGGAACTGAGGAGCTTGACTCAGGGAAGATATGACTCTTCTCAGGTGAGAGACGTAAGATATGACTCTTTTATGCACATTTGCATAGATGGCGGGAAGTGAAGAAAAGATTATAGTTGGTTAAATCGGTAGGAAGATTTAATTCTAAATGTGATTTATATGACTGGGGAAACACAATAAAGATGTAGAAAGGTTAAGTTTAATAGCTAAATTAAAGATGACAGGTTCCCTTTAAAGGCTATGTATACCTATGGTGGTATTTTTTTATTTTATTATTGCATTGTATACATTTTGAGCAAAAAAATAATCTTTTTTTCAATTAAAAAATGTTGAACCCGTCTCTGTGCAGCCTTGAGCTTCTCTAGTAGCAAGGTCTGTGTTTTTACTGTGTTCCATCAGGCAGCTCAGCTGATGGCTTCTTATCGCTGACCTCCTTAACACTAGTCATTATAGCTCAATTCTTATCTTACTGATAAGAATGTGGCTTAAATAAGTGTTTAAGTAATTTAAGTATTTTAGTAATTTAGAGATAATGTTTATTATAGGACTGGCACGGATTGAAAGAAGCATTCACACAGGTAGACAAAACAGTTAACCCTTTGTGACAGAACGGCTCAATATTTTAATAAAGACCAATTGAAAAAAATAATTTTTAGTTCAAAATGAGTAAAATGCAATCATAAAGAAATTGCCCCTGAGGGTATACATATTCTTTAAGCACAAGAATGACACCAAATTCTGTATTTCTTTGTAATGAGTGTAACATGTCTTCTATTTACAGATTGGTTGGTTTCCTTCCAATTATGTTGAAGATGACTTTTCGGAGTACTGCTGAGTGATCCACTCTCTGAAGAGCATTTAGTTTGGACACTGAGGATTCATCATTTTTTAATCTAGTAAATTATAGTAAAGACTAAACCACTACTTGCCTCAAGCACTTGCCAAGTGTGGTTTTGAAGGAACTTTTGTGTTGGTTGTCAAACAGCTTTCTCAGTGATGGCCCTTAACTAAAGTCTTACAAAGATTCCAAGGACATTTTCGCATAGAAGAAAAAGTTTCCAACTTAGAGTTCTCTCACATTTTAGAAATAAACTGAACCATATCTTTGGATTAATAATAATGGCACTGACACAAACACATTCAAGCTGTTGTACCATTAAATCCCTTTTTAATGTGTATTTATAGTATGTGCATGGTCCACTTAAGAAGTCATACTTGCTATATGTAAACCCATTGTACTAAAAACCATCAACTGAAATGTTACAAGTAAGAAAAGGTAGAAGACATACATAATCTAGGAATTTTTGATATCTTACTTTACTTGCCATCATGGGTTTTGTGTCCCACCAGTCATATTTTACATCACTTCGATGCATTATTGGATATACATTAAAAATCCTTTAGTAAAATGGAAAGACAAATCTAGGCTTCCTTTGAGAAAGGGTTTCCTGATCTGTCGATGTGTGAGATTAAATAAAGCTACCATATTCCAGTCTACCAAATTAAGCTGGAATTTTATTTATCATAATTTATTAAAGCCTATCTGTTAAAAATTTAAAAATCATTCCCTGAGAAAAATGCACTCCACTAATCAAACATTCACACTACACACCTTGTAGTATTTACCCACTTTTTTTTTTTTTTTTTTTAAACATCAGTTTTTATTGAAATACCATCAAGTATACATAAGGCAACATGTGATTTTCAGGTATCATGGTATTCTTTTCAATTATAGAGATTACATCAAAATACAATGGAAATGAAAAGACATAGAAAACAGTCTAATAACCTGAGGGAATCGAGATATCAGTTCTTACATAAATTGTAGTCTTTGCTAACTAATAGCTAATATGGCATTTCTCAGACAATACATGCGCATATGATTAGGAGATCAAGCAATCAATCAAAGGGGTTTATGAAAAATAGAAGTGATCCAAACTTCCTATCTAGATTGATATTGACGGGACACGTTGAAAGCCGAGGCGGACATCCTTTCAAACCAGCATTGTTCATTAATGGACTGTAGAATGTTTGAGACGTGTATGGGCGTTCTTGTTTTCCAATTGGCCGCAATTTTTTGTTGCACAGCTGTGCATGCATGAGAAAGTATGGTAGAATGTAAAAAGGAGAACTATTCTACACCAAGGGATAGAAGAGCTAAAGCCGGGTCTGGGACAATTTGAAACTGACATACAGGTATATCGGATAATATAGGGAAAATCTGGGGTCAAACTTTCTTTATTAATCCACATTCCCACCACACATGCATATATGAACCAATTCCACTGTCACATATCCAACACACATCTGATGTGTTGGGGAAAATACGTGACAGGCTGCACGGTGTGAGGTACAATCTATAGAATATTTTTCGATGAGTTTCCAAGTCGGATATACACTTAGAAAATTTGTCCCTTCCTCCATTAGTAAATTTCTGTAGCAGGAGGATATGCTGTGGGAATTGATGTTAGGATTGGAGATCCATAGCCTTAATAAAGGAAAATTAGAGGATTGAGCAATGGGAATCAACCCAGAGCTAAGCATATGTCTAAGTTGCATGTACTGGAAGTACTCTGGCAGGTTATGTTTGGCAGCTAAAATGTGCAATTGATGTCAGTGGTGTACATAGAGAAGTTAGCAAGGATCAAACCAGGACCCCCACAAAGGACAAAAGGGTTTCTGCCTAAACCCTTTTCAATGACCCTTAGGCCATTTTTCCACTGCCTCATTTGCTAAAAGTTGTTTCTTTAGAGGGTAGAGTCCTGACCAAGTTTTCACCCCCAGTAGAAGAGGAAATAATCCCAACTAAGACTGGGCCCCCTCTTGCCCTGGGCCCCAATACCAGTAGTATGGTTTGCCTCTATGGTAGTTACACCCCTGATTGATGTAGAGTAGGAACACCCAGATCTTTCAAGAAATGGAGGCCTTTCTCGGACCAGGGTGATGCTGAGCAGTTAGGAACAAACAACTCAACAACAGATATAGGGATATCCATTAATTCTATGGTGTCAACACATCTATGGAAAGGATGGGTTAGTTCACAGCCGTATCACAGCTGAGATCGGGGATATTAAGTATGAAAAATTGTTGTGGAACTCAAAATATAAAAGGGAACATAAGAAAGTGTGAATGCTGTGTCCCCTTAATAGACCAAGCTCAATCTGAACCTATTTCCAATCCACAATTGTTTCAGTTGGGCCAGTATCACAGATTTATAGTATAAAGACAGAGATGGTTAGTTCACCCCACTCTGATGAATATAGGAAAACAAGATGTCCGCCTTGACCCTCTGTCTCTTCCCACCCCACACAAACCACATAAGCAAATTTTGCAAGGTTTGGATATAGGAGATTGAGATAAATTGAGATAAATATTGGTATGTACATTTCTAAAAATATTTAGAATCTTTGGTAGAAGTACCATCTTGGCTACAGCAATACTCCCCAACCATGAGATGCAAAACAACCTCAAGGAGGATATTTTATTCGTAACCTCCTCTAAATATGACAGATAGTTAGTTTGGGACAGTGTGGATGGTGGATAGAAGAGCACTATTCCTAAACTGTGTTTTCAAATTTCGGAGTACTTTATGGTCTATATTCATCAGTAATATTTATGATTTGTTCCCATTAATTTTGTAATAGGAGGCTTCGCTTAAGTGATTAATAATACAACTGGCTGCAATCAAGGATTGGGAGGGATTGAATAAGACCAAAATAGTGTCATCTGCAAATAAACCAATTTTATTAGTAACGTCTCGGGATTTAATCCCAGTGATCTCGGGTGAGCTTCGAATGCTTTACACTAGGGTTTCAATGATCAAAGTGAAAATGAGAGGGGAAATGGGACACCCTTGTCATGTTCCATTTGTAATGTCAAACCTAGAGGATAGAAAGCCCGAAGTATAAACTATTGCATTGGGGAAAGAATAAAGAGCTAGGATGGCTACAAAGAAGCTTCCTTGAACTCCAAATTTTAATAAAGTAGCTCTCAGAAAGCCCCAATAAACCCTGTTGAACCCCTTCTCCGCATTCAAAGATAGGAGCAGAGAAGGCGCTCCATGTCTTCATAGTATATCGAGGAGGTCTATAAATCTTCTGGTACTGTCAGATGTCTGTCTATTTTTCACAAATCTAACCTGGTCATTATTACACTAGGCAAAATATCTACTAATCTATTAGACAATAATTTAGAAAAGATCTTGAGATCGGAATTGAGTAATGATATGGGACGGAAATTTGCTGGAGTGTTGGGAGGTTTTCCTGCTTTGGGAAGTGTGACTATTAGGGCTGAGAGCATTTCCTTGGGAATGGGGTTCCCTCCAAAGAATTGCTGGAAACATCCCTTCAGGTATGGAGAGAGGATCGGGGAAAATGTCTTGTAGTACTGTGGTAAGGTGCAAGGTACTGTGGTCGACGGGAGGTACGTGTCACCGAGGTTCCTGGCCTCGGTGAGGTAAGAGCCGGATTTTTGGTGTGTCAGCAGCAGCTAGTGCTGCTTGACACCTTGCTATTTAGTTTGGCTGCAAAGCCAATCCGGGCCGGCTCTTACTGGGAGTAGGCAAAGAGTTGGGTGGGTGCCTACTCCCCACGGTCCAGGCCGGGTTTTCCAGGGCCTTTATAACACAGCCAGCAGCTGGGTGTGGAGGGGGTGATTGTCCTGGAGCTGCTGTTAGACTGTTTCACTTGTGTTTGGAAGTTCTCTGGGCTGGAAGCAAGAGCCCAGCAAGGAGTGCAGACGACCTGGAAGCCTGACGGCGACTGTCTTACGGCTGGACTGACAGCCAGGTGTGAACCTGCATCTAAAAACCTCCCAGGTGACTGGAGCCTGTTTTGGACTGTCTTGTTTTCCGCTTGATTTCTTATGTGTGTGAATTAACACCAAGAGACTGTTTTATTTTGTGCAAGTGTGAATAAAACACATCTGGACTCCCTGTTTTGCCTCTATACTGCACCCGCACTGCTATCTACCAGAGCGACTCCCCACATTTGGTGGAGGATGCGGGCATGCGCAGTGAGGCTGGCGTGACCGCCGAAGTTTGTTTTGTTTTGCTGGGCACAAGTGCATGGCATATATTAAGCCAGCAAAGCTACAAGTAGGAGTTGCTGGCAACATGGAGGCGGCTGTGAAAGCTCTCATAGAGGCTAACGTGCAGCAGCGGGAGACCAACCAGCTACTATTACAGCACGTGATGGCGTTACAAGCTGCAGGAGCGTCCCACCCCGACCATGATGCCCGGAAAGCAGTCCGTGCGGCGATCCCAAAGATGACCCCTTCGGACGACGTTGAGACATATCTGGCGGTCTTTGAGAAGGTAGCCGTGAGGAAAAGTTACCCCGTGACCAGTGGGCCGAGGTGGTCGCTCCGTTCCTGGCATCCGGGCCCCAGCAAGTTTTTGACTTGGCAGATGCCCAGGCTGCTGATTACCCCACGGTGAAGGGGAGATCCTGGCCAGATTGGGGGTAAACGTGTTGGTCCGGGCTCAGCGGGTCCACCAGTGGGACTTTAAAGCGGCTGAACCCGCCAGGCCGCAGTACTATGAGTTGCTGCATCGGTTGCAAAAGTGGCTGCAGCCTGATGTTCTAAGTCCGACTGCTATGCTGGACCGTCTACTGGCCGACATGTTCTGGAGGGCCCTGCCTTATCCCTCCAACACTGGGTCGGCCAGGCGTCTCCGGTAAGTGCCCTGGAGATGGTCGACCTGGTGGAGCGTTACGAGGCCACCAGAAACCTGCAGGGAATCTTGCTGGGAAGGGTCAGTCAAAACCCGGAGGCCTCCGCCCCAGTTCCGGCGTCCGGCGACAGAGAGGCCTGCACGGAATATACCCCCTGCGGATCCGCCTCCCGTGGTATGCTGGAGGTGTCAGGAGCCAGGCCACATCAGGGCCGACTGTCCGCATCGGGATGAGCCGATGGATGTGAACTATGGCTATTGCCACTCCCTGTATGCACGGAAGCTGTGTGCAACTGGCACCCGTGAGGGGCAGGACAATAACCACCTGTGTCAGGTAGAGGTGGGAGATTCTCTGGCGGTGGCCCTGCTGGACTCCGGGAGTCTAGTCTCCCTGGTAAGGGCTGCCCTGAGTACGGCCTGTGGAGTATACCGGCCGTAAAATCGGGTCCTGTGCATCCACGGAGACCTAAAGACTACCCCACTGCACTAGTGACTTTGTCCACAGCGGCTGGTAAGTGGACCCACGAGGTGGCTGTTGCTACCAAACTCCCGCATGAATTGATACTTGGGAGGGACTTCCCAGGTTTCCGGCGCTGTGGCAGCGATAAAACTGTCTGATGGACCCGAGACAGGGGTAACCCTAGGAGAGTGGCCTGATACCACTGGAAGGCCAGAACCCTGGGAGCCCGAGTCTGAAGGGCCAGCGGTAGGGGTGACCACTGCTCCAGCGGTAGAGGGAGACAACCCCACTGAGTGTAATGGTGGGAGACACGGAGGACTTGCCACCGGGACCTGAGTTGGCAGACCTCAATGTCTCCGGGGAAAATTTTGGGACCGCACAACACCGGGACCAAACCCTAACCAGGGCCTGGGAAAGTGTCATAATAATTGATGGTAAACCCCAGAAACCTAGGGCTGAATTAATGTTTCCGCGATTCATTGTTCTTCAGGATATGTTGTATCGAGTGAACCAAATCCGAGTGAGCCTGTTGAACAGTTGGTGGTGCCCACAGCGTATCGCAAGCTGGTCATGGAGCTTGCCCACCAACATGTTCTTGGGGACACCTGGGGTGGCAGAAAACGCAGGACCGCATACTACAGCGATTTTACTGGCCCGGTTTGTTTAAGGAAGTAGAAGAGTATTGTAAGTCCTGTCCCACCTGTCAGATAAATAGCCCCAGCCACATTTCCGTAGTCCTCTGGTACCTCTGCCAATTATTGAAGTACCGTTTGAGCGAATCGCTATGGATCTAGTGGGCCTGTACCAAAGTCTGCCAGGGGCCACCAACACATTCTGGTAGTTCTCGACTATGCCACTCGATATCCGGAGGCGGTGCCTCTGCGACATACCTCAGCTAAGCTCATTGCCAAAGAGTTAATGGAAATGTTTTCCCGTGTGGGCCTGCCAAAGAGGTTCTGACGGACCAAGGGACCCCTTTTATGTCCAAAGTTATGAGGAACTGTGTAAATTGTTGCGTATAAAGCAGTTACGGACGTCCGTTTACCATCCGCAAACAGACGGTCTTGTCGAGAGGTTTAATCAAACTTTAAAAAACATGTTAAAAAGGGTGGTGTCTAGAGATGGGAAGGACTGGGATCTGCTTCTGCCCTATCTCATGTTCGCAGTGCGAGAGGTGCCCCAGGCCTCTACTGGGTTCTCGCCCTTCGAACTGCTTTATGGCAGACACCCTCGGGGCCTGTTGGATATCGCCAAGGAAGCGTGGGAACAACAGCCTGTCCCCCACAAAAGTGTCATTGAGTATGTCACCCAGATGCAGGAACGGATGGAAAGGGTGTTGCCGCTGGTCCGGGAGCATATGGAGGCAGCGCAACAAGCCCAGAGTAGGGTGTACAATCGTCAGGCTCGGGTGCGGAGCTTCAACCCGGGAGATCGGGTTTTGGTTCTGGTGCCCACCCTTGACAGCAAGTTCCTAGCCAGGTGGCAGGGCCCCTATGAGGTTATTGAGAAGGTAGGGAAGTAAATTACAAAGTACACCAGCCGGGCGGCGCAAGCCGGAGCAGGTGTACCACGTGAATTTACTGAAGCCGTGGAAAGACAGGGACACGGCCGGCGACAACAGCCCCCGGCCAGGGCTTCTAGGTGACAAGGGTCCAGCCCCACAGTTCGAGGCCTGCGAAGCGGTAACCACGGTAAAAATCGCAGACAGCCTGTCTTCCAAACAAGTTCAGGATGTCAGGGAGTTCGTCAGTCGGAACACGGATGTGTTCTCGGACCTCCCTGGCCGCACGTCTCTCATCCAACATGACATCGTCACTGAGCCTCAGGCCAAGATCCGGTTAAAACCCTACCGGGTACCCGAGGCTCGGCGACGGGCCATTGCGGAGGAAGTGCAGTTAATGTTGAAGCTTGATGTCATTGAGGAGTCGAAAAGTGAGTGGGCCAGTCCCATAGTCCTAATACCCAAGCCGGATGGGACGTTGCGGTTCTGCAACGATTTTCGCAAATTAAATGAAGTGTCCAAGTTCGATGCGTATCCCATGCCCCGGGTAGACGAGCTTGTTGAGAATTTAGGGCAAGCCCGTTATTTTCTGTGCTAGACCTCACTAAAGGATACTGGCAGGTACCCTTAACGGAGGCGGCCAAGGAAAAACCGCTTTGTTACCCCGCAGGGCCTGTATCATTACAAGGTGTTACCCTTTGGCCTGCATGGCGCCCCGCCACCTTCCAAAGGTTAATGGATATTGTACTGCGACCTCATCGTCGGTACGCTCGGCCTACTTAGATGATGTAATCATCCACAGCGCCGACTGGGAAAGCCATTTGCCCAAAGTGCAGGCGGTTGTGGATGCCCTGAGGAAAGCTGGACTAACCGCCAATCCAAAGAAGTGTGCGATTGGGTTGGAAGAGACCAAATACCTGGGATATGTTATTGGGCGGGGAGTCATCAAGCCGCAGGTAACTAAAGTAGAAGCCATACGTAACTGGCCTCGACCGGTCACTACCAGGCAGGTAAAATCGTTCCTGGGGATTGTAGGGTACTACATGCGGTTTGTGCCCCACTTTGCCACGATAGCAGCACCATTGACAGACCTATTGAAGGGACGAAAGTCCGGAAAGGTTCACTGGAGTGAGAAGGCAGAAGAGGCTTTCTCTGCATTGAAGTCGGCCCTGTGTGGGTCCCCGGTTTTGGTGACACCCGACTTCAACAGGGAATTCATAGTACAGACGGATGCCTCAGAGGTAGGCCTCGGTGCTGTACTGTCTCAGGAGGTCAACGGGGAAGAACATCCCGTTGTCTTCCTGAGCCGTAAGCTCAGTCCCGCCGAGACCAGGTATAGCATAGTGGAGAGGGAGTGCCTGGCTATCAAGTGGGCACTCGAATCTCTCCGCTACTACCTGTTAGGAGGAGGTTCCGTCTGGTGACCGACCATTCCCCTCTCAAGTGGATGAGCCAGGCAAGGAGAGGAATGCTCGGGTCACCAGGTGGTTCCTATCCCTGCAGAACTTCAAGTTCTCCGTGGAACACAGGGCAGGCCGCTTGCAGGGTAACGCAGATGCCCTGTCCCGCGTCCACTGCCTCACATGTGTTCACCCCCTCAGGGTTGAACAAGGGGGGTATGTGGTAGGTGCAAGGTACTGTGGTCGACGGAGGTACGTGTCACCGAGGTTCCTGGCCTCGGTGAGGTAAAGCCGGATTTTGGTGTGTCAGCAGCAGCTAGTGCTGCTTGACACCTTGCTATTGGTTTGGCTGCAAAGCCAATCCGGGCCGGCTCTTACTGGGAGTAGGCAAAGAGTTGGGTGGGTGCCTACTCCCCACGGTCCAGGCCGGGTTTTCCAGGGCCTTTATAACACAGCCAGCAGCTGGGTGTGGAGGGGGTGATTGTCCTGGAGCTGCTGTTAGACTGTTTCACTTGTGTTTGGAAGTTCTCTGGGCTGGAAGCAAGAGCCCAGCAAGGAGTGCAGACGACCTGGAAGCCTGACGGCGACTGTCTTACGGCTGGACTGACAGCCAGGTGTGAACCTGCATCTAAAAACCTCCCAGGTGACTGGAGCCTGTTTTGGACTGTCTTGTTTTTCCGCTTGATTTCTTATGTGTGTGAATTAACACCAAGAGACTGTTTTATTTTGTGCAAGTGTGAATAAAACACATCTGGACTCCCTGTTTTGCCTCTATACTGCACCCGCACTGCTATCTACCAGAGCGACTCCCCACAGTACTCATTGGTTAACCCGTGTGATTTGTTTAGTTTGAGAGAGGTTATTACCAGAGATGAGCGAACTTCTATTTTTAGTTCGGCGTCCAAAGTTCGGGTTCGGGTTATCGTAGCATCACGTTATGGATTCCGCTACCGCGAACCATAACGGCATTTGGAATCCATAAGGGGCTGCTTCATCGAACCCGAACCTTGGACAACCCTAAGGACCTGGGGTGACGTCACCGTCATGTGATCAGTGCAGGGGGCCTGGCTCAGCACTGGATCCCCTCCAATCCAGTGCTGAGCCACGCCCCCTGCACTGATCACATGACGTGATGTCACCCCAGGTCCTTAGGGTTGTCCAAGGTTCGAGTTCGATGAAGCAGCCCCTTATGGATTCCAAATGCCGTTATGGTCCGCGGTAGCGGAATCCATAACGGGATGCTACGATAACTAGAACCCGAACTTTGGACTCCGAACTAAAAATAGAAGTTCGCTCATCTCTAGTTATTACTTGAGTGATTTCATCAATATGGATATCTGCGTTTAATATATCTAATTGTTCTGACGATAATTGGGGAAGAGAAATTTTAATCAGGAAGGTGTTAATTACTGTATCTCTTCAGTATGTTGAGGAGTATTAGCGTCTAGGGCGAGATTATACAATTTAGAGTAGTATGAGGCGAAATCATCAGCTATTTTTTGTGGAGTCATAATTTTCTTCGCTGCTCTGCCATATAAAAAGGGGATCCTAGATTTGGCAGATTTAGCTTTAATCCTGTTTGCTAAAGATTTATTAGCTCTGTTTCCGCAATAGTAATACATGGATTTGGATTTGTGGAGGTAGAACTCAAATCTGTATTGCATTAACGCATTTAGCTTATATCTCGTGTTGATCGAGCATGCTTGGCCGAACACTAGTCCGGTTCGAGCATCTCGATGCTCGGGACATGGCCCGCATGTGCTCGAGTGCAATGCTCGAGTTTTCTCCCCGAACATTTTTAAACGTGCAGGGAGGTACTGGCATCACTATAATGCAGTAGCCATGTTGGCTACTGGCATTACAGTGATTGGCTGGCTGGAACGCGTCATCAGGTGCTACATAGCACCTGATGACACTTGTTCGGCTCAGTATTAGTCAGGGAGAGCTGAGCATAGGAAGGGACAGACAGTGTAGGGAGTGTTATTGGAAGATTTTTATTAGAAAAACTTTTCAGAGACCCAAAAATTAAGGACCAGAGGTTTTTTTATTTTTTGCGGGGGTTTTTCCGCTCCCTGCCTTCCTAGAGCCATAACTTTTTTATTTTTCGGATCACATAGCCATATGAGGGCTTGTTTTTTGCACGACAAGTTGTACTTTCCAATGCCACCATTTACTATTGCATATGATGTAGTGGGAAGCGGGAAAAAATTCCGAATTGGGTGAAATTGCAAAAAAAAAGCAATTCCACCACAGTTTTGCGGGTTTTTAAATTCCGATTTTCGATATTTGATAAAACTGACCAGTTACTTTTATTCTACAGCTCAGTACGAATCCGGCAATACCCTATATGTATAGGTTTTCTTGCGATTTGATAGTGAAAAAAAAACTTTTCTGTCGCCATGTTTTGACCCCTATAACTTTTTTGTAATTATATGTACGGAGCTGTATGGGGGCTCATGTTTTGCATCATAATCTTATCTTTTTATTAATACCATTCTGGGTGTGTGTATGACTTTTTAATCACTGTATCAAATTTCTTGTCGAAAATGAAGCGACCAAAAATGGCGAATCCGCCATTTGGACACTTTTTTCCGTTTTGCTGTTTGACGTATGGTGAATATTTTTTGATATTTTTATAGTATGGGCGTTTTCGCACATTGTGACACCCATGATGTGTATTTTTAAAAAAAAAATTTGGGCAAAAGGGGGTTGATTTGAACGTTTTTTAAATTATTTATTTATTTTTTTAACGTTTTTTTTACACTTTTATATAGTTCCCATAGGGAACTATAACATACAATCATCTGATTGCGATTATCATACATTCCAATGCAATAGCATTCGAATATATGAAAGGGGTTAAATGTCCGCGATCGGCATTGCTGCCGGTAGCGGACATTAGCCGCGGGTGTCCGCATGGTTCTTGTAGCAGACACCTGCGGCATGAAGCAGGAGCGGGTGCCATCTTAAGGGACAGGACACAGGACGTACGGGTACGTTCTGTGTCCTTAAGAGGTTAAGGACTATTGTGTGTGACAGACAGCAGCAATATATATTTTTAGCGCATCCTGTGCTAAATAGCGTCTAATAGGCCGATGCGGACAGTTAAATTATCCGCGCAATATCTAATGTGTAAAGTGTGCGCATCCCAAAAATATCTGTGAAATCCAGTGAACTTTTTCCGTAGACGGTGTCCGCTGCGGACAGTGACAATAGCTGCCCCACATTTGCAGTGTAATGTGTGCGCTGAAAAAATGTATCTGTGACATACAGTGTACTTTTTCAATAGACGGTGTCCACTTCTGAGAGCGACATTACCAGGGCCACATCTAATGTGTAAAGTGTGCATTTAAAATTTTTATCTGTGACATACAGTGTACTTTTTCAATAGACGGTGTCCGCTTCTGAGAGTGACATTACCAGTGGGACATCTAAAGTGTAACGTGTGCGTTTAAAAATGCATCAGTGACATACTGTGTACTTTTTCAATAGACGGTGTCCGCTTCTGACAGTGACATTACCAGGGGGATATCTCCAGTGTAACGTGTGCGTCTAAAAAATGTATCTGAGACATACAGTGTACTTTTTCCATAGACGCCGCGAACAGTGACATTACCTGTGGTACCTCTCCAATATATCGTTTCCTCATCCCAAATATCTGTGACATTCCCTGTAATTTTTTTATTAGCCACTGGTGACAGCATTAACATTATCTGCGGAATATCTCCAGTGTAACGTGTGCGTTAAAAATTTTATCAGTGTACTTTAGTTACGGATGGTCGGGCGGCCCTGCCAAAGGTGTGGCTGCGCGGTAAGCGGATGTCACTCCGGATGCTTGAAGGAAGGAAGGAACCGGCACTTCTTTGTACTGCAATTATATCAGGTTTATTTGCCACTCATAGGAAAAGTGACGCGCGTTTCGACAAATGCAAGTGCCTTTATCAAACAATGTGAGCAGCAGGATAGGGTACAGTGTACTTTGTCAATACGCTTCTGACAGTGACATTACCAGGGGATATCTCCAGTGTAACGTGTGCGTCTAAAAAATGTATCTGAGACATACAGTGTACTTTTTCCATAGACGCCGCGAACAGTGACATTACCTGTGGTACCTCTCCAATATATCGTTTCCTCATCCCAAATATCTGTGACATTCCCTGTAATTTTTTTATTAGCCACTGGTGACAGCATTAACATTATCTGCGGAATATCTCCAGTGTAACGTGTGCGTTAAAAATTTTATCAGTGTACTTTAGTTACGGATGGTCGGGCGGCCCTGCCAAAGGTGTGGCTGCGCGGTAAGCGGATGTCACTCCGGATGCTTGAATGAAGGAAGGAACCGCACTTCTTTGTACTGCAATTATATCAGGTTTATTTGCCACTCGTAGGAAAAGTGACGCGCGTTTCGACAAATGCAAGTGCCTTTATCAAACAATGTGAGCAGCAGGATAGGGTACAGTGTACTTTGTCAATAGACGGTGTCCGCTTCTGACAGTGACATTACTAGGGGATTATCTCCAGTGTAACGTGTGCATTTAAAAAATGTATCAGTGACATACAGTGTACTTTTTCAATAGATGGTGTCCGCTTTGGACAGTGACATACGCTGCCCCACATCTGCAGTGTAACGTGTGCGCTGAAAAAATTTATCAGTGACATACAGTGTACCCACATAGATCCGGAGGCATCTCGAGACGTCCAGAGGATGTCTAACAGGTTCCTCTGAGGAGGTAGAAGGTATAGAAAGAACCAGGAGGGATATCACCTGGTTGATATTCTGGAACAAAGGAACTTTAGGCCTTAAATACAGGAGAAATCTTAGAAGGACCCGATCTTGCAAAAAGAAGGTATAGGGCTCATGTGCTGAGAGCTTGAAGCTCAGAGACCCTCTTGGCCGAAGTCACTTCAAGGAGAAAAACAAGTTTCCACGTGACAAACTTGAAATCCACCTCCTCTAAAGGCACAAACGGGGGGAGATGCTAACGCCTTGAGAACTATTGATGAATCCCATTGAGGAATGGGTCTCGGTACTGTGGGCTTCAATCTTTCAGCTCCCTTAAGGAACCGTTTAATGAGCGGGTCCTAAGAAAAAGACCTGTTAAAGCAAGCTGAGATGGCTGAAACTTGAACCCTCAGAGTAGATGGAGCAAGGCCCTTGTCAAGACCGTCTTGCAGGAACTGAAGGATGGCGGAGAGGGGTGGATCTGCAGACACCACCTCCTTTGAGGTACACCAGGATGAGAATATCCTCATAATCCGTGAGTAGGCTCTCTTGGTAGAGTCCACTCTTGAATGAGACAGTGTTCTCAGGACCGACTCTGAAAGCCCTTCTATTCTGGGAAGGGACTGATAAACCTCCAGGCTGTCAGGTTAAATCTGTGCAGATCTGAGCAGAGGTGAATGTCCCACAACACCAGGGTCTGCAGAGGGGGGAGCCTCCAATATTGCCCTCGACTCATTTGGGTAAGCTGGGTAAACCAGGGTCTCTTTGGCCAAAACAATATGATGGCTTTCAGTGAGGCCTGATCCTGACAGATTTTCATCAATAACCTCTGAATCATGGAAAACGGAGGGAAGATGTAAGCCAGCCTGAACCTCCAGGATATTGACAAAGCATCTATCGCCAGGGGGTTGTGCTCCCTGTAAAGGGAGCAAAACCTCTCCACCTTGGCGTTGAACCTTGTTGCCATGAGATCCACCTCTGGCATGCCCCACTTGAGGACTATCTGCTTGAATATCTCTGGATGTAAAGACCATTCCAATGTTGGAAGACCGCAGCTCAGGCGATCCGCTATCATATTGAGGGAGCCTCAAATGTGGATCGCAGATAAGTGGGAAAGGTTCGACTCTGCCGAATCCAGAATCACCCTAATCTCTGATAGGAGGGGAAGTGATATTGTGCCTCCCTGCTTGTTGATGTAAAGTACCACAGTCATTTTGTCTGAATGGACTTTCACAGCTTTGCCTCGGATCTGAGGGGCGAAGTGAAGGAAGGCTAGCCGGATAGCTCGAATCTCGCGGAGATTGGATGAGAGAAGCCGCTACTGGGGAGACCAGGTTCTTTGAACTGGAGAGTCGTCTAGGTGAGCGCCCCAGCCTATTTGGGACGCATCTGTAGTAAATATGATCCAGATTGGCTGGGTCATGGACTTCCCGTTTAAAAGATGGACCCACCATCTGAGGGAATACCAAGTTCGCCAAGACAGGGAGCACAGGGAGTTTAGCCCGGCAGGGCTTCCATTCCATTTAGAGTGGACCTCCGACTGTAGAGGGCAGAGGTGCCATAGAGCCCAAGGGACTGCTTCCACAGACGCTGACATGAGCCCCAACATCTTCATGATAGTCCGAATTGGGACTCGCCGAAGAACAGACAGGGACTTTGCCGTGTTCTGTATCTGGGATCTTCAGAAGTCACCTGGAGAGACATCCCAACGGAGTCGATTATGAAGCCTAGATATCTTACTGAAGTTGATGGGGTCACGTTTGACTTCTGCCAGTTGATGATCCAACTAGTCGGGACATAAAGGAGATTGCTACATGAAGATGGTGGGTTAGGACCGCTAGAGAAGAGGCTTTTAACAGCCAATCGTCCAGATAAGGAATGATGGTCAGTCCTTGAAGTCTTAAAGCCGCCACCACAGAAACCACCACTTTGGTGAAAGTGTAAGGGGCAAAAGAAATGCCAAAAGGAAGGGCAACAAACTGAAGGTGTCTGGTGACACCCGAAACCTGGGCCGCGATCCTGAGATATTTCCTGGAAGCAGGATGGATCAGGATGTGCAGATATGCATCTTTGGGGTCCAGGGTTGCCATCACGTACCCATGATTGAGAACGTAAACCACTGACCTGATGGTCTCCATGCGAAACTTCATCTTCTTTATATACCGACTGAAATACCTAAGATCGATAATCATCCGGAGATCTCCTGATGTCTTGGAAACCATAAAAACTGGTGAGTAGATACCTAAGCCCTGTTCCCCTGACGGAATCTCCTCCAGAGCCCCCTTGCGGATACAGTCCTGAATGTAAGCCTCCACAACCGACTGCTTGGCAGCTTGTAAGAGCTTGGTCTTGATGAACTTGTCTGGAGTAAGAGAAATTAGATTGATTAGATACCCCTCAGAGATTATATTCAGGACCCAGGGATCCAAAATATTTCGGATCCAATTCTCTTTGAAGTGGGGGACGGCCCCCGACAGGTAGATGAGGCAGAGGAATGGGGAAGCTTTCTGGCAGGACGGTAACGGGAGTCATCCAAGAGCCTCGTGGAGGCCCGTAGTCAGGAGATCGATTTTCTATCCTTGGCTCCTCCGCGAGAGTACTTCGAACCCCTTCGCTGCGCTCCCCAGTCCCTTCGAGCTCTTAACTGCTGGCCAGACCTACCCCCACGGTCCTGTCCCGCCCTCGAAAGGACTGTTGAAGATGACTTTCCCCTTCTTATCTGATAGGCCTTCCATAATTCTATCAAGCTCCGAGCCGAACAAACGGTTGGGCTCAAAGGGAAGGCCACATAAGTTGTATTTAGAGGAGTTGTCAGCGACCCAAGGCTAAAACCACTAAGGCCTACGGCCGCTGACAAAAGGGCCATGGATTTGCCCGCTAATTTCAGCTGAAGCTGCGCAGTATCGCACATGAAATCCGTAGCCAGGTTAATGGTCCTGAAGGCAGCCAGAATGTCATCATGAGACACCTTCTGATCCACGTCAGTCTGAATCTGGTTCAGGCGAGACTGGAGGAACGTAGAGGCCCCCGTAGCAGCAAGGGCTGTAGAAGCGGATGCTGCGGCAGCCTTGTAACCTCTTCTCATAGTGCAGAGTGGACAATTTGGCAATAGCCATGTCCACCTTGGGAATGGAACCCCACGATTCCACAAGGATTTAGCCATCGGGAACCTGGTTCTAAATTTCTTGGTTAGAACCGGACCTTTTTCAGGTTTCTTCCACTCTGTATGCATGACAGAGAGGAGGGTCTCATCCGCTTTAAAGACACGTGGTGCCCAACTAGCGGGATCGGAAGGCTCCCCCGGGTCAACATCATGGTCGACCTGATGGACTTGATTAGCTTTTGTGTCCTTTCTGAAGGAAAAAAACACGAGGTAAGCTGCTCCTCATCTGAGGAGGAAGAAACTAAGAAGACCACTGAGGGTCTCTCCACTGGAGCAGAGGTCTCCATAGGCATCTGAGCAGGAGTAGGAAGCCTTACATCAAGTATGTTCACGACTCCCTTGATGGACCCACCCACATAGCTCTTCACCCATGCATACATGTCCTGCATGATAGGTTCACCCGAAGGTTGGACCCTCGGACAGCAGCTGTAACACCTGGAGTAGGGATAGCTATACTCCAAAAGAGTGCTACAATCGTAGCAGGATAAATGCCTTCTCTTACAAAACGACTTTCTGCTATCAGTATCCCGCGGAGAAGACATCATTGTGGAAAAGAAAACTATTTAAAAATAAATGTTAATAAGCAGAAAAGGCAAGAGGTACACCCAAGGAAGCTGAAAACCAGACGAAAAACAAAGCACCAATAAGCGGAGAAAACACTCTGGAGACTCTGGGAGCTAGCTGTGAAGCATGTGCAGCCAGAGACCGAGCTGGTGCACAATGCTTCCTTAAATAGAGAAGAGGCTGGACCCAGAGGAAACAAAGAGGAAACGCGCGGAGGCGAAGCAGGTAAGCTGCCGGGGGAAGAGAAAATATTTCAACAAGGGGAAAAAAATAAGGGCAGAACCCCTAGGCCCTGGAAAAGAGAGACAGAGATCCCCAAGAAATAAGGGGATCACCGCCAGTCCACCTGTCTAGGAGGACAGAAAAAAACACAGTGGGCCGGGGGTGATTCTTTCCTTTTAATAATAATAATTCCGCCGGTCCTACCAGTCCACGGGGGGGTTAACCCCATATGTGCTGCTGGTAGGACGTAAGGGAAAAATATATTTGCCGATCAGAGGTGCACATAAGACTTTTGCGTCGTGTATTAGTGGAAAAAGAAAAAATATATTTGCCGGTCAGCGGTGCAGTTATCTGTTCTAAAGTCTTTTGTGGCGTGTATTTGTGGCAAAAGAAAAATATATTTGCTGATCAGCGGTGCAGTTATATGTTCTAAAGCCTTTTGTGTCATGTATAAGTGGACAAAAATAAGGGCCTATTTAATGTTCAGCGGTGCAGTTATATGTTCTAAAGCCCTTTTTGGCGTGTATTAGTAGCCAAAAAATATATATATTTGCCATTCAGCGGATATGTTCTAATGCCCTTTTTGGCGTGTATTAGTGGGGAAAAAGAAAAAGGGCTTATTAGCCATTGTGTGTTGAAGTGAGAAAATTACAGCCCGTTTTTGGTTTGTATTAGTGTATTAGCAACTAGCAGAGTTTGCCCTGGAAAAGCTGTCCTGCCTGGCTAGTAGTGTGGCATCAGAGCGGGTTTTTAGTGCGGCGGAGGCCATAGTTACCCCAAGAAGAACTCACCTTGTCAAGATGAATCAGGTATGGATCAGCCAAGATTTCCACCCACCAATGCCTGATGCATCAGACTAGATCATCCATGGTGCCACACCAACACTTTGACAAAAGAGACCGGTTTCTTCTGGCTACCTGCCTCAGCTACTATTCTGATGCTGTCACTCACCTGATGTCACACATCTGACGCCAAGTGCTCCTTCTTTCTCCATCTTCAGATGGTACTTGTATTGCCACCCACCTCTCCACTCTGTCACCGGGTCACTCTGTAGTCTCCTCATGCTGCTGCAACCTCCTCACTATGTCATCTTGCCACTCTGTGGTCTCCTGATGCTGCTGCCACCTCCCCACTCTGTCACGGGTCACTCTGTGGTCTCCTGATGCTGCTGCCACCTTCACACTGTGTCACCTTGCCACTCTGTGGCCTGCTGATGCTGCTGCCACCTCCACACTCTGTCATCATGCCACTCTGTGCCCTCCGGATGCTGCCGCCACCTCCACACTGTCATTGTGCCACTCTGTGGCCTCCTCCTGATGCTACCGCCACCTCTAGACTCTGTTATTGTGCCACTTTGTGGCCTCCTGATGCTGCTGCTGCTGCCACCTCCACACTGTCATTGTGTCACTCTGTGGCCTCCTGATGCTGCCGCCACCTCCACACTCGGTCATTGTGCCACTCTGTGGCCTCCTGATGCTGCCACCACCTGTGGTCCTGTTTCACTCACAGCAGGTAACGTGACCCCCAACGTCATCCACCAAGTTCCTGTGGTTACGTTTCATGTATAGGCTTATCCCTGCCTGAGGGAGTGGCCCGACTCTGTACACGAAAGACCAGAGCCTGTGTGCCCGCCCCTCTCTCAGCAACTTGCTGCCAGCCAGCTTCTATGAGGAACAGTGCATGCGCGATCTCTCACCAGTGCGGTGGCAGCCCTGTGAAAACAGCGGTCCCCGTCACAAGTGATCCGGCCCAAAGGCCCTCCCACCACCAGATGCCCATATGTAATTGTATGTGCATATAGGAATATATTCATCTATATCTATAAAGATCTATATATCGCTCTATATCTATCAACATATATATATATATATATATATATATATTGTTGAAGCTGCTTTCAATTAAATTTCAATTACACTCTGGTGCTCCAAATCAAGGTCCCCCAAGGGGTTAATATGCACGCGTGGTAGGGACAGACACTGATTACACAGCAATGCCCATACTGGGGCCCTCAGGAAAAGAGACGATTTTTCAGAAAAAGGGGATCTATGCGACCCAAAGAAATCCCTTTAGGGGTCCCAGTGCTATTTGTCCTAAAACTTCACTTTTATTTATTAATATTTTAAAATCCCAATAGGCAAACCCATCTGATATATTTAAAATTATCAGGGTGCTAAACAGTATTTTCTTTTTTCCACAACTCTCAACCGGGGTCAAAGGGTGATATTATTTATTGGTAAGTATGTATGGTAGTTTGCAACATAGATTTCCACTTGTGTCTCTTTATCACATCACCTACACCATTAACCATTTCTTATGTACCACTGCAAGGTACTATGTATCACATTAATTTATAATCTTTGTGGCTCAACCGTATCTTTTAGCTACAAAGTTAACATACACTTGCAGTGCCCTTATTATTAGCTGCAGATGTAGAGGGACCGAGTTGGTTGTGTGACTCTGTAATCAATTTAATGTGCGGTTAACTTCACCACATCTTTACTGGTCGCACCAGACTGCCAAATTTTGCCCTAACGAGGGTTAAGGATTGACCCCGTCCAGGGACACAGCGTCCTTTGCGGCGTTATACTAGTGGTAGTACTACCACATGACTGCATTTATTCATTTGCGGTTTATTTCACCACCTCATTTCTGGTCCCACCAGACTGCCAGATTTTGCCCAAGATAGGATTAACCCCAAACAGGGGCACAGCATTCTTAGCAGCGTCACGCTAATGGCAGTTCTACCACAAACCACATTCATTCATTGATTACCTCTGACCCTATAATCTGATATCGGAGCTGGGTGCCCTAATTACATCCCTTGCTAAAATCATTCACACCGCTACCCCTCCCGACATGTTTTGCTGCTGCGGCTAGTAACCCCGACTCCCCTGACAAAGCCGCAGCAGCGGTGAAACATGTTGGGAGGGGTAGCGTTGTGAATGATTTTAGCAATATTAATAAATAAAAGTGAAGTTTTAGGACAAATAGCATCGGGACCCCTAAAGAGATTTCTTTGGGTCGCATAGACCCCCTTTTTCGGAAAAAGAGACAGACACTGACACGCAGGTGGGTCAAAGACTATCTCCCTGTTTATTACAATGAGTAAAACATTTTATAGATTTTCAGGGGGGGGCGTCCCCCTCTGAGGCTCCTGCCATCATTTAATTGGCTAAGAAGGAAAAGGAGATAAGAAGAAAAGAGATAACACTTGGCATCTGCGCATTGTGCAAACTTTGGTATGTGAACTAATGTAGCATCTGTATGCTAGCGCAATCTTGTAATGGCATCTCACTAACATTAATACTGCATACGTCATATATGACACTTCAAGGAGGTGCTTTTTTTTTTATAGACAATGAGTATCATCTAACTAAGTAATTGGCTCAAGCATTTTTCCACAGTCCATACATCCTTCTTTCACATCTGTGGGAGAAGAGAGGACGAGCTCAGCCCCCAGCTGCGTGACCCCCTCCTTCTCTCTTCAGTGTTGTATAAACAGGCAGACTGAGCAAAGGGAGGAGGGAGCTTAAAGCAACTACATAAAAATAATCTAGTTACACTGTCCTAGAGATACAAACTATAGAATGATATTCACAGTCCCCCCTTGAATCTCATTCTATCCCTAAACATCTGTCCCAATGCTCCGACTCATCTTCACCAGCTTCCATGACAACCTATTCCTAATTAATAGCCTCCCATGACACTGGATTTGAGCACGGGGAAGTCAGATGATCTTTCCCTAATTTGCGCCGACGTCATATGGGGGGGGAGATTGGAGGTCATCAGTGCTTCAGATTTTTCTGGATCAAAGTCTTCATACAATTCTCCCATCATCATCTCTGGTACGGCCTCGTTAACTGCCTTGCTGAACAATTTTTTTATTTTTATTTTTACACAGGGAACAATACAGCGGATAATTAGTACAAACAAAATCAAAACAATGATGATGATACCAATTTGCAACAGAATCTGCTTCCAATTTTTAAACCAGTTCTCTAGCCCTTCTGCCCATTGATTATTGTGAACATAAGAACTATTAATACTGAAAATCTTTGGGCAATACTATCAATGGATCACTGAGCTAGAATTACTATCTCATTTAGAATCCATATTCTTTGAGTCAGGATCAGCAGTCACACAAGGGGAAACAAGAAACACCATCTTTTTAAGTCTCCAGACTCAACACTTTCTTGAAATGACTCCAATTAGGCTTTTCTTTGAGCTTCACTGATGTGCTAGTGGTCAACAACACTCGGAATGGACCATTAAACCAGGGTTTGAGGACTTTCCTAACTTGTCTTTTTACTACCACCCAATCTCCATACCCAAGTGGGTGGGTTCCTGGTAATTTATCAAGATCTGGAAGTGAAGCAAAAACGCGAAAAATTTATTTTAGTCAAATGCCTGTGCAAACTGATCACATAAATTATTTTTTTTGTCCACATAGATGATGAAACTTTGCAGTGGACGTAATTCAGTCCAGCATTCTGTGGTTTATAGAGCAGTATTCACACTGGATAATTGCTGCTGCAGTATTCACACTGCGATAATTGTTTTTTATGTCCACATAGATGATGAAACTTTGCAGTGGACGTAATTTAGTCCAGCTTTCTGTGGTTCATAGAGCAGTATTCATACTGGATAATTGCTGCGGCTAGACATGCTGCTGAATACTACATAGGCTGTGAATGTTTTCAACATACGCTTATGTCTGTTTTGAGATTTGCACTACACCTTTGGTGTTTTTAAACTTGGGATTTTTTATACACAGCTTTTAATAATGTATTTGTTTTATATGTCTAATATATAACAAGCGTAGCTCTCCTGCGTGTCTCAAATTAACTTCAAGGTGGTAACACCTGGTTGAACCCTGCCCACAGGAGGGATCAACATCCTTGGAACAGTATATATACCTTGACATTTCTGACATACAGGAGGTCATGAGTAAGAGCGTTACCGCTCGAAACGCGTAGACCGCTACCGCAACCAATGTGTGATTTCACTTCTGTATGGTGACTGTACTTACCGAAATAAAGGATTACAAGGCTTTTCTGAACTAAGTTGGAGTTCTGGATTTTCCTCCTTTTTTCTCTGCATCGTCTCCAAGGACTTCCTTGATTATTCCTTGCACCCAGGGAGGAAGACATTTACTTGCAGGTGAGCTGGACAATCACTTTGTTTTTGCGTTGATCACATAAACTGTCAGACAACCATGTTGCATCTTGAGCTGCTATGGGAAATACAATCCTGTCCAACGGCTGACCAAAAAGGACCTTATAGGGACTAAGCCCTGTCTTACAGTTAGGGGTATACCTTACTGAAAAGAAGGCTACCAGCAGGCACTCTGTTCATGGCTTTTTGAATCTTTAACTTTAGTGTCCCGTTCAGGTCTTTCTCCTCTACCCTACCGCTGCTGTGTAGATGGTACGAAGCATGTAAGGCGTGTTCTACACTCAAAACCTTCATTATCACCTGCATCACTTCACCTGTGAAGTGAACACCTCTGTTACTTTTTTAATTCAAAACCTTTTTTATTGTTTTTCAAAAAGGTTTTGTGGACAAACAAGCAACCCCACAAAAGAAAATAAAACACAAAACACAATCCCACTCTTTACCGATCCCCCCCCAGGTTCCGAGCTCACAATCGTATTAAAGTCCACAGACGAGGTACCAAGATAGATCTTTTCGGTCTCGAGAGTCCATCGAGCGGTAATCTTTGCAGGACAGTCCAATCTTTACGTGTCTTTCAGGACTTCAAGTTTAAGATCAGCCACACCTTCAAGCAACCGGTTTTTCATATCAATTAACAGGCATACCACACCTAGCATCATGCAAAACAACAGCCACATCAGGTTACACTACAAGATTGTGATGTGCTACCCACAAGGACCAAATCTTCTCAAACTTTTTATTACCACCACGTTTTTGATACACATAGCTTTCCAGCCTCACTAGCACATGAATCCTGTCAAGTAAGTCCTGGACGACCGGGGGAGCAGAGTCAATCCAGTGGAACGCAATTAGCTTCCTTGCTTGGTAAAGGATTCTCATAACCGCTAACCTAAGTTCAGGAGTAACTCGTAACATTTCAGTACATCCCAATATACATAATGTAGAAGATAAGTCAATGTTAATATCAAACACAGCATGGATTAGACTCGCAACATCAGACCAATAGCGCCGTAGCCTCGGGCAGTTCCACATCAAGTGAATCAGATTAGCATTGTGTGCTCCACATCTAGGACAGGTATCGTCTGTCCTATATCCCATCCTGTGCAGCAAGACCGGAGTCCTATATACTCTGTGCAATAAAAATAATTGTGAAACCCTATGGGCTTCGCTCACAGCTATCTTGGGGAAATCATCTAAAACTTCCTCCCATTGTTCCACAGTTAGGCCAGGAATATCTTGTTGCCATTTAGCATACAGCTGTGTGATAATCAAATGTGTATCAGCAGGCGTTATTTTCTCCGTACGATCTTGCGATTGTACAGCATGGCGCACCTGAAGATAGACATAGAACAATGTTTTAGGAAGTCCGAACTCTTGCTGTAATGTAGCAAAGGACTTAAGAGAAGTATTCTCGTACCGCTGACACATTCGATTAAGACCATAGGTGTCCCAAAGCTTCACGTTATAGACTGCATTCAGTTCTTCATAGAGACGGTTAGGCCAGATAGGGGTAAACTGTGTATATCCACGAATCCCCACAATTTCTTTAGCTTTCCACCAAACTGTGTGTATAGTGCGCAATATATTGTATTGCCCCCCCTTATCATAGAAAATACCGCTCTCTAATGCTGTAGCTAGATAATTAGTGCGAATAAGTTGCTGCACAACTCGCCTCACTGTATTCAACTTATCTGCCTCCCCCCACCCTCGGAGGTGCTGCAGCTGGGCTGCAAGATAGAACATGCGTGGGTCGGGGACACTGAGGCCTCCCTGGTCTTTAGGTCTACACAGAACACGGTGATCTTGGACTCTGACAGATACAGACTGATGTGTGAACATATCCTACAGGACAAAAACAACTATGAGAGATTACTATCTAATCCTACTGAGGTATACTTATCAGAACTCAGAAGTATTCTCTCAGAGGCCAAAATCGAAAAACTTATATCTGAAGGCGAATTTGATTTCCTGTATCCCAAGAACCCAGTTGTTGCAACATTCTATAGCCTTCCCAAGGTACATAAAGGGACCAGCCCCCTAAGAGGGAGACCTATAGTCTCAGGCATTGGGAGTATCTGCCAAAATATCGGCATCTACATTGAAAGAATCCTAATGCCTTTCGTAGTGTCCCTTCCGTCATATGTGAGGGACACTATGGACCTCTTAAAGAGACTGGAAGGTATAAGTGTGGAACAACAGGCCGTCCTAGGCAGTATTGATGTTGAGGCACTGTATTCTTCCATCCCCCATGCTGCAGGACTGAGAGCGGTTCAATACTACCTCAGCATGAGGGGGTGCCAGTATACAGCACATAATAAATTCATTCTAAAGTTATTGGAATATCTATTAACCCATAACTTTTTCCTGTTTGGCACCAAGCTATACCACCAGCTCAGGGGCACGGCCATGGGTTGTTCCTGTGCGCCGGCCTATGCTAATCTGCTCCTGGGCTGGTGGGAAGCAACCAGGGTCTTCACGGACACAGTACCGTCGAGTACCGGGCCCATAGGCCTATGGGTCCGGTACATCGATGACATTTTTGTAATATGGAATGACACCCTACCATCCTTTGGAGAGTATGTGGCAAAATTGAACTGCAATGATATTGGCCTCAGGTTCACTTATGAGGCAAGTACAGAGAACCTCTCTTTCCTGGATATCTCTATCTCACGTAAGGGACCGGATGAGCTTTCAACAACTATATTTCAGTAAACCTACCTCCACAAACTCCGTCCTACACTGGAGCAGTAGCCATTTCATCCCTCTGAAAAGGGTATTCCATTTGGGCAGTATCTGCGCCTGTGGCGTAACTGCTCTGAAAAGACGGAGTTTAGGAGACAGGCGAATGACTTAAGAGAAAGGTTCCTGAGTAGAGGATATCCAGATGAAATTCTGAGGAAAGCATACCACAAGGCAGTCATGACAGATCGTGTAGACCTACTTATACCTAAAAATAAGACTGTAGAGGAAAAAAGATCCGTCTGATAACAACTTTTGATGGGAGCACGGATCGCATGAGAGGGATTCTCAAAAAACATTGGCAGGTACTGATGGTTGACCCAGATCTGAGGGAGGTCATTCACGACTATCCCCAAATCACATTCAGAAGGGGCACCAGCCTCAGAGATTCCCTCGTACACAGCCACTACACCCCACCCTCTGACAGGGGTACATGGTTGGATCAGAAAACAGTAGGGTGCTATAGATGTGGAGGATGTGTGGCATGCAGTATTATGGCGAGTGGTAAAACGTTCTACAGCACAAACCTGCAGCGATCCTTCCCTATCAAGGATTTTATCAATTGTAAAACCCTGGGGGTTATCTATAAGATAACCTGCATGTGCAAACAGGAATATATTGGAAAAACTAGGAGAGAGCTGCGCCGCAGACTGGGCGAGCACCTCAACGACATTGCAAACAAAGGGACACCCGGTGTCTAGGCATATCCATGAGTGTCACCAGGGAAATCCCAAAGGTATGACAGCAATGGGCATTGAGAGAATTGCCCCCAGCCCGCGGAGGCGACTGGGATCGTCTCCTACTCCAAAAAGAAACACGCTGGATATTCATCTTAAAAACAGCCTCCCCTACAGGTCTAAATGAGCAGACTAGCTTTAGCTGTTTTGTTTAAAATTACAAACTAAACCCTACCATCTTCTCTCTGATAGATTTTGCACTTATCCAATTCCTTGACACTAGTGGCCTGGTTCAGCATTTGAGGATAACCTAGCTTTAGTTTCAGGTTTTTACCTATTTTGCATTAAATGCCATTCTCTATTGAGCGCGTCTCCACAATAGAAGATGCGGTAGGAGCGACTGCTGGGAGAAGCGTCCCTGTCTCCTAGCAACCGCACCTGGAGTCTCGCGATATCAGGCGAGACCGAGCGCTATGAAGTTATCCTATTCATTAGCGCGGGCCTGACGTTTTTCTCACATCGTCTGGATGCTGCTGCGCATGCGTCGGCTGACACGCAGCGCTCCATGTCTGGGAGGTACGTCACCCAAGCCTCGTTTTGGACACAGGTCTTAAATATTGGCGCGAATCAGCGCCATATAGGCTACATCCAGCCTGGACGCCTGAGTGTGACCGGTATCAGTTGTCTTCACTCCAAGTTCTTTTGGATTTTTTTCCTTTTCCCTTGTATATCTAGGGATCAGGACCAGCCAGCGAACAGCCCCTAGGCTCCCCATGTTTCCCCTGATGAGCAACACTCCTTGCGAAACATGCATGTAGGGACCTGGCAGCAAAGGGTCAATTAGGGCGGATTAATTCCAGGGTTAGGTTCCGGTGCATACCCGGCCGCGGGGATCCGTGGCAGGGGTATAAGAGCTATTGTAGTCCTTAGGCAGGGTCTTACAGGGTAAGTTATCTATTTCCCCTACCTGTCTCACACCGGTACACCTGGTCTACTATCTCTGAGCTCTCCATACACATCAGTTAGGAGACCAGTGCATTACCAAAGGACGGATCCACATGGTGCGGTAAGACCACCGGTTTAATGTTATTATTCGCGGGTGCCGCCGTGCACAATTGCTATTGGGTCCTCCTGGAACCTAAAAACGCATGGTTCCAGTCTAGTTGTGTCCCAATTTATTATTATTATCAAGTTAAGGGTCTATTTTCTTATAGTTATCTATTAAAAGTTATATTTTAACTCATTTAATCCTTGCATCACCCCCTTGTTATGTTGTAGAAAATACCGCTCTCTAATGCTGTAGCTAGATAATTAGTGCGAATAAGTTGCTGCACAACTCGCCTCACTGTATTCAACTTATCTGCCTCCCCCCACCCTCGGAGGTGCTGCAGCTGGGCTGCAAGATAGAACATGCGTGGGTCGGGGACACTGAGGCCTCCCTGGTCTTTAGGTCTACACAGAACAGCAAGTTTTATGCGTGGTACTTTCTTCTTCCAGATAAGATCTCTGAATATTGCATTAATAGCGAGAAATACTCGCAGGGGGATCCAGGATGGGGCGTTATGTAATAGATACAAAAGTTGCGGCATAAGGATCATTTTTAACAAATTGGTTGGGCCAATAAGCGATAGAGGGAGTTTAATCCACACTTGGACCTTTCGTCTGAATTTATCCAAAAGTGGTAACAAGTTCAGACGAAAAAAATCTTGCGGGTGCAATGAAACCTGGATACCAAGATATTTGATGGAAGGTACGATCTGCAGTCCTGCAGCGAAACTTTGATCTTCCTGTGTAACGCTTCCCAAAGGCATTAGTACTGACTTTGTCCAGTTGATGGTTAAGCCAGACAACTGTCCAAAATCATTAATAATTTGCATGGCAGCCAGCAAAGAGGAAGTCCAATCACTTAAGAACATCAAGAGGTCATCTGCATAAAGAGCCACCTTCTCCGTCACTGACCCACAGGTGATGCCCTTCACTGCCTCTACTTTTCTAAGTGCCTCCGCCAGAGGTTGCACCGCAATTGCAAACAACAGTGGAGACAGGGGGCACCCCTGCCTAGTTCCCCTGTGCAGTTCAAAGGAGTCGGAGAGGCTACCATTCACTTGCAGCCTAGCTGTTGGACGTGCGTATAGTAATCGGATCCAGTTAATGAATTGTGAAAACCCTGGGGGTTATCTATAAGATAACCTGCATGTGCAAACAGGAATATATTGGAAAAACTAGGAGAGAGCTGCGCCGCAGACTGGGCGAGCACCTCAACGACATTGCAAACAAAGGGACACCCGGTGTCTAGGCATATCCATGAGTGTCACCAGGGAAATCCCAAAGGTATGACAGCAATGGGCATTGAGAGAATTGCCCCCAGCCCGCGGAGGCGACTGGGATCGTCTCCTACTCCAAAAAGAAACACGCTGGATATTCATCTTAAAAACAGCCTCCCCTACAGGTCTAAATGAGCAGACTAGCTTTAGCTGTTTTGTTTAAAATTACAAACTAAACCCTACCATCTTCTCTCTGATAGATTTTGCACTTATCCAATTCCTTGACACTAGTGGCCTGGTTCAGCATTTGAGGATAACCTAGCTTTAGTTTCAGGTTTTTACCTATTTTGCATTAAATGCCATTCTCTATTGAGCGCGTCTCCACAATAGAAGATGCGGTAGGAGCGACTGCTGGGAGAAGCGTCCCTGTCTCCTAGCAACCGCACCTGGAGTCTCGCGATATCAGGCGAGACCGAGCGCTATGAAGTTATCCTATTCATTACCGCGGGCCTGACGTTTTTCTCACATCGTCTGGATGCTGCTGCGCATGCGTCGGCTGACTCGCAGCGCTCCATGTCTGGGAGGTACGTCACCCAAGCCTCGTTTTGGACACAGGTCTTAAATATTGGCGCGAATCAGCGCCATATAGGCTACATCCAGCCTGGACGCCTGAGTGTGACCGGTATCAGTTGTCTTCACTCCAAGTTCTTTTGGATTTTTTTTTCCTTTTCCCTTGTATATCTAGGGATCAGGACCAGCCAGTGAACAGCCCCTAGGCTCCCCATGTTTCCCCTGATGAGCAACACTCCTTGCGAAACATGCATGTAGGGACCTGGCAGCAAAGGGTCAATTAGGGCGGATTAATTCCAGGGATAGGTTCCGGTGCATACCCGGACGGGGGGATCTGTGGCAGGGGTATAAGGGCTATTGTAGTCCTTAGGCAGGGTCTTACAGGGTAAGTTATCTATTTCCCCTACCTGTCTTACACCGGTACACCTGGTCTACTATCTCTGAGCTCTCCATACACATCAGTTAGGAGACCAGTGCATTACCAAAGGACGGATCCACATGGTGCGGTAAGACCACCGGTTTAATGTTATTATTCGCGGGTGCCGCCGTGCACAATTGCTATTGGGTCCTCCTGGAACCTAAAACGCATGGTTCCAGTCTAGTTGTGTCCCAATTTATTATTATTATCAAGTTAAGGGTCTATTTTCTTATAGTTATCTATTAAAAGTTATATTTTAACTCATTTAATCCTTGCATCACCCCCTTGTTATGTTGTAGAAAATACCGCTCTCTAATGCTGTAGCTAGATAATTAGTGCGAATAAGTTGCTGCACAACTCGCCTCACTGTATTCAACTTATCTGCCTCCCCCACCCTCGGAGGTGCTGCAGCTGGGCTGCAAGATAGAACATGCGTGGAGTCGGGGACACTGAGGCCTCCTGGTCTTTAGGTCTACACAGAACAGCAAGTTTTATGCGTGGTACTTTCTTCTTCCAGATAAGATCTCTGAATATTGCATTAATAGCGAGAAATACTGCAGGGGGATCCAGGATGGGGCGTTATGTAATAGATACAAAAGTTGCGGCATAAGGATCATTTTTAACAAATTGGTTGGGCCAATAAGCGATAGAGGGAGTTTAATCCACACTTGGACCTTTCGTCTGAATTTATCCAAAAGTGGTAACAAGTTCAGACGAAAAAATCTTGCGGGTGCAATGAAACCTGGATACCAAGATATTTGATGGAAGGTACGATCTGCAGTCCTGCAGCGAAACTTTGATCTTCCTGTGTAACGCTTCCCAAAGGCATTAGTACTGACTTTGTCCAGTTGATGGTTAAGCCAGACAACTGTCCAAAATCATTAATAATTTGCATGGCAGCCAGCAAAGAGGAAGTCCAATCACTTAAGAACATCAAGAGGTCATCTGCATAAAGAGCCACCTTCTCCGTCACTGACCCACAGGTGATGCCCTTCACTGCCTCTACTTTTCTAAGTGCCTCCGCCAGAGGTTGCACCGCAATTGCAAACAACAGTGGAGACAGGGGGCACCCCTGCCTAGTTCCCCTGTGCAGTTCAAAGGAGTCGGAGAGGCTACCATTCACTTGCAGCCTAGCTGTTGGACGTGCGTATAGTAATCGGATCCAGTTAATGAATCTCGACCCAAACCCCATGGCTCTGAGTACCATAATAAGATATAGC
This sequence comes from Bufotes viridis, assembly GCA_033119425.1. Taxonomy (NCBI): domain Eukaryota; kingdom Metazoa; phylum Chordata; class Amphibia; order Anura; family Bufonidae; genus Bufotes; species Bufotes viridis. The sequence continues at coordinate 271,284,112 of CM065591.1, forward strand.
CATTCCACACTGTCGAATGCTTTGGCCGCGTCAAGAGACGCGACCGCCGCACCCGACGCATGGATCTGACCCACCTGAATATTCAGGTACAGTCGTCTTACATTTACTGCTGTGGACATGTTGGGTATAAATCCGGCTTGATCAGAGTGAATCACAGATGTGATCACAGAATTCAAGCGGTTGGCCAAGACTTTCACCAGTAGTTTGACGTCCACCTGTAAAGGAAAGATGGGTCGTAAGATTCTGGCTCCAGAGCATTCCCCGTTTTTGGGATAAACCTCTGTTACTTTCAATGGTCTCAGTTACCCTATACCTGCATACAACTTCGGCCATAATCTTCTTTGATTCTTTGGGTATGCTTCTGGTCATCCTGAAAATAAGTCATCACACATCAATACATACTCGTATACGCCCACCTTGGGTAGTTAAAGGTAGTCTGCAAGCGTTGAAACAGATACAAAGGGCAAGACGTGTGTTTCTGGGGTACCCTAACTACCTTGTCCACGTTGTTTTGGGCACAAATCATACATCTTTGAGTATATCTGGCTGCTACAGTGCTAAACCCTGGGGCATACCATGTGCTATGTACTAAATCACACATAGCAGATTTTAACTGGTGCGTCACTCCATGGGTTGCCTGTGCCATTGTGGGGTAGAGGGAAGGCAAAGTTTCCCTTGGAACTGTATTAGGCCTTCCTCATTTGTAGTCCCCCCTTTTTCCATCCACTAGTCCCTTTCCTCCTTCCCCACCTGGTTCTGTAAGGTCTTAAGAACTTCCAGAGCGTTATGTCAAGGACCTGAGCCATGTCCACTAAGGCAGGGGTCTGCCTAGGCAATTTGGCAGCCATTTTTGCCACCAGATCTGCCGTGGCTTTTCCCTTCGCCTCCTCTGAGTCTGTTTTACAGTGACCTTTTGTTGTTGTTATAACCGCCACTCAAGTTAGTGACATAAGGGCTTCCATCAGACACCTCACTACTTCCCCATTTTTAATAAGTTTACCTGAAGCGGTCAGAAAGTTTCTGGCTTTCCAAATGGGCCCATAGTCATCATAGTCATGGGCTTTTCCAAAGGCATACCTGGAATCAGTGTAAATGTTGACTGTTTTTCCCTCTGCATCTCTGCACGCTATCTTCAGAGTCTTTAGCTCCACTTCTTGAGCAGACATGTGTGGTGGTAAGGACTAGGCTTTTTTAGAGTGTCATGTTTAGTCACCACTGCCCAACCTGTGTAGTACCTGCGATCCTGGCCATACCTCATCCATCCACAAAGAGCACATTATCTGGATTACCTAATGGCTAATTTACCACATGGTCAAATCCCGCTGTCTCTCGTGACATCATCTGCAAACAGTCATGAGCCTCTTCCTCTGGATCTGGAAGAAAAGTTTAAGTGCCCTAACTCTTCCCTCCCCCCTTGCTCCAGAGGAAACAGGGTGGCTGGATCCAAAGTATCACATCTTTGGGCATTGTCAGGAAACAAAATGGGGCAACAAAAATATTTTTTGGGTTGTACTTGCAGGAGGATAGGACTATCTTAGAGCTTTTATCAAGCATGGCTTGTTCAACTACTACAGTTCTGATGCAGAAAGGGGCACCTCTGGCCACGGGGTCAAGTCTGGCTAAATAATATGCGTGTGAGAAAACAGGGGAAAAAAGGAGAGTGTTAAATACTGAAGGTTGCTTGGGGTAAGGAACCTAGATTTAACTCGGCAGGGCGCCAAAAGGATTTTAGGATGAGATGGAAGGAGTGAAGGAACAGGTGGGTGTGAGTAAAGAGGCTGCCAGTGGTTACACCTTAGTCTTAAAGAGGTAAGGTGGTGATAAGAGATGACCCAATTTTGACGTGTGAAAGTCAAAAGGGTAAAAAGAAAAAGAAAAAAGAACCACTATAGTGGCGCCAACATTACGGTTAATTGTACTATAGACAACAAATTTGTGACCACTACGTTTTGTGAGCCGATGAGAAGAAAATAAAATGTAACAATAAAATGCTAGTAAGCAGGTAGGATTAAAATCAAATTGAAAATAACAAATTGTGGAAAAAGACTCACTTCACCCAGGAGGGTAATGTGGGATAAGCATAAAACACCCACATAAACACCTCCTGCGCCTGGATCGCCTGTAGAAGTCTTAGAAAGGACGGCAAACACTGGAGTTTTCTGGAACCTTTCTTTATTCCAATAGCCAGGGTAGGGGGAGGAGGAGCTCGACGCGTTTCGGGGTCATCTAAAAGGACCCCTTCATCAGGAGCAATTACAAACAGACAAAACAGTGGGGTATTTATACAAAAAGTAAAGAAAAACCGCCAAAAGCGCAAGGAAGCGTCACTTCCGGTTCGGCTGGCGTCACTTCCGGTTTCCGTTTAAAAGAAATAACATATATCCGTAGTGTTAAAACAATCTATGTTACATTGTGTGAGCTATAGAATGATTAAAAAATGATTGGAAGGGTGAATGGGGATTGAAATAAATATATCAAAGAAGCGATCAGGTTAACACAAAGGCGGGTCAAAGTACCTTTGGTGATGTAACTTCCTGTTCCTACGTTGATGCCCTTCCGGTGTGCGTTCCACCTTGGAGCGCACCGGAAGTGTCAGGCTTCGGATGAAGGAGCTTCCGATTATTGATGTGATGTGCTTGTGGTGCGTTCCACCTTGGAGCGCACCGGAAGTGTTAGACCCGGTTAAAGGATCTCTGCATATAAACAGTAGGTGGGTGGTACTGGGTGATTGGCAGATTCTACAAGATAATGATAGAGAGTATATGGTAGCTTTATTCAGTGGATTAAGGTCGTGTTCGAATGTGTTGTTGAACTCGAGGGTGGGATATAGGTAGATATATTAGTTATTACATAACTGATAGGTTCTGCGGAATGGTAATAGTTGTAAAGTGTATCATAGCTCAAAGAGAGATGGGTTTTTAGAAATAAATAGAAAATTCAGATGATACATACATATTGTCAAGAGTAAAAGTACACTGGTATGGGTGCATACATAATAGATAATAAATAGATAGATATATAAATAGAATAAAATAAATAAATAATAATTAATAATAAATAATAAGTAAAGAATCATATATGGTATAAACTGTGTTACAAAAATTAGATATTAAAATTAAAAACTGGAATTAAAAATATGTATAACAGAGGGATATGCAATCAATAGTAGATTTAAGAAGTATAAGTGTATCTACATTGTAAGTGACCCTGAATAAATATTAATGCAAAAAAGGAATAAATTGTGCAAAATATTGTTCAATTACCCTTTTTCCCTTGACGTCTTTTAGATCAGAAACGTGTCGGAATGGATGTTGTTGTTAAAAAGGGGGAAAGGGGAAGGGGATAGGGTTGTGGGAATGGGGATGTAAAGGAGGGGAAATAATACCTTTGGGAATATGAGGGGAGGAACATACCTTTAGGGTGGGGTTACTTTTGGACAGGCTGATCTATTGTATGGTTTAGTAGTTAGAGTACTCTAAGCATTCGTTTAACCCAAATGGGGACAGTGTGTTAAGGGTAAAGATCCAAAACATTTCTTTTGACACAGTTCTTGGTGGGATGAAGGAACAGTTTCTATGGGGGTGACTAAGAGGTCATCGGTCTTTCCTTCATGCTGTTCCGAAAAATGGCGTGATACACTGTGTGTGAGGACTTTTCTATTGATGTTAGAGCGATGCTCACACATCCGGTCTCTCAAGGTTTGGGTGGTCCTCCCAACATACTTAAGGCCACATTTACAACTGAGGAGATAGATGACATTTCTAGATCCACAATTAAGCTCTTGTTTGAGTTGCCACGGGCCCGCTTTGTGTTCTAGTGGGATTGCTTTTGTACCGTGGGTTATCATTCTACAACACTTGCATTTTTTAATGCCACATTTGAAAGCTCCCTTTTTGGTCGTATTTTGAAGTGGGATCTTGGGTGTGGAGATTAGGGGCTGGATTCTGGGGCAAGAGGGAGCTAGGATATTCTTGAGAGTGCGTGCTCTCCGGAAAGTGATGCCTGGTTGTTTTGGGAGAATATCTTTTAAGATGGGGTCTTTTAAAAGAATGCCCCAATGTTTTGAGAGTAGTTGTCTGAGTACCTGGTGTTGAGCGCTATATCTGGTAATGAGGTTGAACTGGTGCCGGTTTTGGTCAGCGCTTTTGGTTTTGTTTTTATTGGGGGCGACTGTTAAGGCACTTTGCCATTAAACAAAGAAAAATTGAGAACCTTGTCCCCAACTCTGGTATTGCCAAAACTACTACAGAGAACCCACACCTAATTCTGCCAACCACCACTCTTGCTCTACCAACCGACACGACAGCTACCACCGTGCAACCTATTCCTTCAGGTTTGAATATCAAATCCACCTTTTACCCTCTACACAACAGAGGCCCACATCTAGAAAGCTTCCTCAACATTATCCTAGATGAAGCCAAAACCCTAACCAAAATTAAAAACCCTCCCCCCCCCACACAATCTCACTAATAATGAAAGGAAAGCCCTCACCACCTTAAGAAACAACAAGGAAGTTGTGATTAAGAACGCGGACAAAGGTGGGGGAGTGGTAATACTTGATCGGGAATATTATCTTCTTGAATATAAAAGAATACTCTCGGATCTCATTTACTACAAAGTTTTGGCTGAAGATCCCACCCCCATCTTTAAAAAGAAACTCCAAGATCTTGTCACATATGGTTTCACAAACAACATTCTTAATAAGAAAGAGAAGCAATTCCTCACCTGTCACCATCCCTTCATAGCCCGGTTTTATTTTCTTCCCAAAATTCACAAATCCCTCACCAATCCCCCAGGCCGCCCCATAATCTCTGGAATAAACTCACTAACAACCAACCTTTCTGCATATGTCGACAAATTTTTGCAAAAATACGTCGTCCAACTGCCAGCGTATCTACGGGATTCCACAGACCTTATAAATACGCTTAATAATATAGAGTGGAAGGAACATTATACCCTAGTTACTTTAGATGTTGCCTCTCTATATAGCAACATCCAACACACTTTAGGGATCCAGGCAGTTCAACACTTCTTGAGCCTAGATCCAACTATGGCCATCACCCAGAAAGAGTTTATTCTAAAAGCTATCAGTTTTATTCTTGAGCACAATTATTTTACCTTCGGTGAAACTTTCTATTTACAAACTAGAGGAACCGCGATGGGCACGAAATTTGCCCCAGCCTATGCCAATTTGTTCGTCGGTCACTTTGAAGAGCGCATCGGCCTTCTAACAAACAAAAATATCATCTTATACCGACGCTACATAGATGATATCTTCTTCATCTGGGGAGGTTCTCCCCAGGATCTTTTAGACCTCACCTCGACACTTAACCAGAATGATTGGGGCCTAACCTTCACTTCCGAATCTGACCCAAAAACAGCTATCTTTCTAGATATTCACATAGAGATTATTAATAACAGAATATGTACCAGTACCCACTTCAAGAGAGTTGACGCCAACAGCTACCTTGAATATTCCAGCTGTCACCATGCCAATTGGAAAAAGAATATACCCTTTGGACAGATGAAACGTATCCGGAGGAACTGTTCAGATAACAAAATTCCTCAAAAACAAATAGGCATACTAAAAGACCGTTTCCTAGAAAAAGGCTACCCAAAAAGTCTAATCAAGATCTCCAGTCAACGAGTCCTCAAACTTGACCAAAAAGAAGCCTTAACAGTCGCCCCCAATAAAAACAAAACCAAAAGCGCTGACCAAAACCGGCACCAGTTCAACCTCATTACCAGATATAGCGCTCAACACCAGGTACTCAGACAACTACTCTCAAAACATTGGGGCATTCTTTTAAAAGACCCCATCTTAAAAGATATTCTCCCAAAACAACCAGGCATCACTTTCCGGAGAGCACGCACTCTCAAGAATATCCTAGCTCCCTCTTGCCCCAGAATCCAGCCCCTAATCTCACACCCAAGATCCCACTTCAAAATACGACCAAAAGGGAGCTTTCAAATGTGGCATTAAGAAATGCAAGTGTTGTAGAATGATAACCCACGGTACAAAAGCAATCCCACTAGAACACAAAGCGGGCCCGTGGCAACTCAAACAAGAGCTTAATTGTGGATCTAGAAATGTCATCTATCTCCTCAGTTGTAAATGTGGCCTTAAGTATGTTGGCAGGACCACCCAAACCTTGAGAGACCGGATGTGTGAGCATCGCTCTAACATCAATAGAAAAGTCCTCACACACAGTGTATCACGCCATTTTTCGGAACAGCATGAAGGAAAGACCGATGACCTCTTAGTCACCCCCATAGAAACTGTTCCTTCATCCCACCAAGAACTGTGTCAAAAAGAAATGTTTTGGATCTTTACCCTTAACACACTGTCCCCATTTGGGTTAAACGAATGCTTAGAGTACTCTAACTACTAAACCATACAATAGATCAGCCTGTCCAACAGTAACCCCACCCTAAAGGTATGTTCCTCCCCTCATATTCCCAAAGGTATTATTTCCCCTCCTTTACATCCCCATTCCCACAACCCTATCCCCTTTCCCCTTTCCCCCTTCCCCCCCCCCTTTTTTAACAACAACATCCATTCCGACACGTTTCTGATCCAAAAGACGTCAAGGGAAAAAGGGTAATTGAACAATATTTTGCACAATTTATTCCTTTTTGCATTAATATTTATTCAGGGTCACTTACAATGTAGATACACTTATACTTCTTAAATCTACTATTAATTGCATATCCCTCTGTTATACATATTTTTAATTCCAGTTTTTAATTTTAATATCTAATTTTTGTAACACAGTTTATACCATATATGATTCTTTACTTATTATTTATTATTAATTATTATTTATTTATTTTATTCTATTTATATATCTATCTATTTATTATCCATTATGTATGCACCCATACCAGTGTACTTTTACTCTTGACAATATGTATGTATCATCTGAATTTTCTATTTATTTCTAAAAACCCATCTCTCTTTGAGCTATGATACACTTTACAACTATTACCATTCCGCAGAACCTATCAGTTATGTAATAACTAATATATCTACCTATATCCCACCCTCGAGTTCAACAACACATTCGAACATGACCTTAATCCACTGAATAAAGCTACCATATACTCTCTATCATTATCTTGTAGAATCTGCCAATCACCCAGTACCACCCACCTACTGTTTATATGCAGAGATCCTTTAACCGGGTCTAACACTTCCGGTGCGTTCCAAGGTGGAACGCACCACAAGCACATCACATCAATAATCGGAAGCTCCTTCATCCGAGCCTGACACTTCCGGTGCGTTCCAAGGTGGAACGCACACCGGAAGATGCATCAACGTAGGAACAGGAAGTTACATCACCAAAGGTACTTTGACCCGCCTTTGTGTTAACCTGATCGCTCTTTGATATATTTATTTCAATCCCCATTCACCCTTCCAATCATTTTTAATCATTCTATAGCTCACACAATGTAACATAGATTGTTTTAACACTACGGATATATGTTATTTCTTTTAAACGGAAACCGGAAGTGACGTCAGCCGAACCGGAAGTGACGCTTCCTTGCGCTTTTGGCGGTTTTTCTTTACTTTTTGTATAAATACCCCACTGTTTTGTCTGTTTGTAATTGCTCCTGATGAAGAGGTCCTTTTAGATGACCCCGAAACGCGTCGAGCTCCTCCTCCCCCCTACCCTGGCTATTGGAATAAAGAAAGGTTCCAGAAAACTCCAGTGTTTGCCGTCCTTTCTAAGACTTCTACAGGCGATCCAGGCGCAGGAGGTGTTTATGTGGGTGTTTTATGCTTATCCCACATTACCCTCCTGGGTGAAGTGAGTCTTTTTCCACAATTTGTTATTTTCAATTTGATTTTAATCCTACCTGCTTACTAGCATTTTATTGTTACATTTTATTTTCTTCTCATCGGCTCACAAGTGGTCACAAATTTGTTGTCTATAGTACAATTAACCGTAATGTTGGCGCCACTATAGTGGTTCTTTTTTCTTTTTCTTTTTACCCTTTTGACTTTCACACGTCAAAATTGGGTCATCTCTAAATAATATGCCACAGGGCGTTGTTGCTGGCCATGCAGTTGGGTGAGGACAGCTGAGACATGGCCATTCACTTCTGTACAATACAATCTAAATATGATAATCTGATAGACCCAGTGCAGGGGAGCACAAAATTGCCAGCTTTGGACATAAAAGGCATCTACCACCTCATCTACAAGGTGGAAGGGACTAAAGAATAAAGAGGCTGCATAAAACTTGTGTATCCAAGGTCTGCGATAAGAAACAGGGCCCAAAAATGTCCCCAGTGCAATAATGTTTCTGGGCAAAGGGATGTCCTCCACAGCCTTCTTACATTCAGGGATGAGATGTTTCACCCCAGAAAGGTAACAGTGATACAACAAACTGAAGTTTTTCTCTCTTTTTTTCTCTCTCCTTTTCTCTCACTTGCAGCCATGATCGCTAAAAAAGGACAGGAGTGACATGGCTGCAGTATACATACTGGGTGAGTTCTAGGCTCCCTACGGCAGCACCACCCAGGTATACTGTTTACCCTCATGTGTGAAGGCAAACAAACACCAACTGTCTGGATGTAGTGGTACTGAAAAGAAAACATTTGCCGAATCAATCACAGTGGGGTAGTGGGAACCTGAGCCAACAAGGTATGTGGATTCGGCACAATGGGGGTGTTAAAAACTGTGGCTTCATTGACAGCACGTAGGTCATGTATCATCCAGTACTGGGTGGGTTTGCGCTTCTCATTTTTCTTTTACAAAAGAGTGTTAGAAGGGGATACAATCTCCTTAATAACTCCCCCCCCCCTCCTTTTTTCAAAAAGTCTTGGACTGTTTGAGATATGGCATTTTCCTGGGAAGTGGGCCGCCAATGTTCATCTCCACTTCTACAGGATGGACTGGGAGCCTGCCAACATCCGTGGGTCCAGTAGCCCACAGATACCCTGACATTCTCACAAGCAGGGCTTCCTTCTCATCTTCTGGAAGTACTGATATAAACATGGACCAGGGAGTTTTATCACTAATGGCCAACAAACAAAGTTCCTGGTCATTGAGGGCTCCTGTGAGCTTCACAGTGCCATCCTCCTGGTATGAGATGCTGGTACGTACTTTTGCAAGCAAGTCTGCACCCAGGAGGCAACGGGTGCATTATCACTGACCAGCAACAGGGCAAGTACTTCTTGAGAAAGGGCAAATCTAATATGGATGGGTTCTGTTAAAAGTGGAGTGTACTACTTTCCCATCCACTCCTACCCAAGAACTGATGTTCTTGGGGATTAAGTCAGGGGAGGACATATTTGCTGTGCACAACTGTCTTGGTTGCTCCAGAATCAATCAAAAACGGGACTAGTTCTTTATCACCCACAGTGAGGGATATCATTGGGGCCAGACTTGAATCTGCTAAAATGTTTAAAAGTGCAGCCAATATTGGATTGCCTGTTTCCTAATCTTGGTCTAACTTTCCCCCTCAACTGTCTTTGTGTCATCCTCGTGACAAAAAACATGGGTGTCTGTGGGGAAGGACAGTGATCCGGGCATGGTCAACACAGAATACAATCCTCTGGTGTGTGGACGAGGAGTACCACACAAAGCATAAATCTCTCTCCCATCTGGGTTCTGGGTACTGCAGACTCGGCAGGTCAATCCCCCAGGACCATAATAGGGTGGCAAACTTACTTTTTCCTTTCTCTGTTGGGGAGGTGGTTTAACATTATCATGATAACATTCATAACGATACTTCCCACTTTCTCTGTCTTTCTACACCTTCTCTATACACTTCCCTCGCTACTCACAGCCGAAGTTCTGCCTGTCCTGTGAGCTTGTTATCTTTTAGCCACCCTATGTTTTCCCTACATGCTTTTTCTCACTACTCTGGATTCAGTTTACCACTGGACATAGGGGGGCATGTCTACACCTTTCATTAGCTTGCTGATGTTTTCCACTGCCTGGCTACATTCTTTACTACTTCTGCAGCATCTTATCTCAAGGTTAGCATTCTTTAGCAACATCATATGAAAGACAGAAAGAACAGAAGCTGTCTGGGCTTAAATCTACAGTTAACCACAGTTGAGACCATCTCCATCACAATCCCCTCCTTTTGTGATTCTAGCAGAAGGGCAGGACTTCACTAGAAAAACAAAAACATAGAATTTAAGGCATTTCATCTTATTAAACAATTAAACAATACTACAAGTAGTAACTAATTATAAGTATATGTGTATCCTTCACCTGCTGAGTTGAGTGAGTACTCCTTGTAGTGCTACTTGGATCTATGTGTATTGTTTTTTGCACAGTAGCCGTATCAGGAAAAAATACCATTAACTAAGATGGCCGCTGGGCAGGGAGTGAAATTCCTTTAGTTAAGATGGCTGCCGGGCCGGCCGGAAGTTGAAGGAGATAAGTTAGCAGCCAGGCTGGAAGTTGGGATGTAGGGAGTGCCATCTTAACTACAAAGAGGTGGGCTTAGGGCGTGGTTTTGGCACTGACATACTTAACAGGTCCTCCCCTCTTGAGAGTGAGGGGATGGTGATATAATGGGGGATGTGTCTGCTGGAGCGTGGCAGTGTCATTATAGGGGGCTGTGTTGGTGGCATGTAAAAGTAATCACTTGTCTGTTCATCCTACATTACTGTCCAGCCTAATTTCTTATACTTAATTATTTTCATAATATCTAGCAACCGAATGTTGTAAACTCAAGGCCAAATGCCATGTGTTCACTTCTGTGAGAAACTTTGTGATAATTTCACTCCTTTTTGGCCTAAAGCCAAAGCACACACCTCCCTGTGTCGCTGTGATTATCTTTTTTTTTTTTTTACTTAACTCTTAATTCGTAGAACTGACTTCTCTCACAGTAAACTTGGCTGTGTGACCTTCCTCTACTAGTCAGTTTTCTAGTTGACAACACACAAGGTCAGATTTTTGGCTCACTCAGACATAAAGAAACGTCTCCCATACATTAACACACATACAAGTCTTTGAACTTATTAACAAATAACATTTTCTGGAGCTCCATTCACTTAGTACCTAACACATATTGTCTTGTTATTATCTCTTAGTATTGCAGACATTGTACTCGATATCACACATTCCAATGTCATGACGTCACTCCTCTCGCAACTGCAGCCCTCTCTTTTTCCCTCTGCTCTGCACCGAGCAAACCATCATCACTTAACTTTCCACAATGTTTCACATGCTTATTTCCAAGTTTACAATACTCAATTCTCCATTTAAATTACATCCTACGACCTTCATCAACTTCTTATAATTCTTCACATACAGTACTCTCCTCTCTGGCTACTTGCTGGGGGGCTGTATATTCTTCTCCTTCATGAGACTGGGACTGGCCCATTTCAACAGCAATGTTGCAGACCGGCACACACAAAACAGAGGAGTGAGCAGGCACCTTTAACCCTCCCATCTGGTTGGCCCAATCTGACTATCACATCCGACTAGTCAGCCCAGGACTCCCTTCCGCACCTCTTCCTTATCAGGTCAGGCAGAATTTACCTCTGCACCTGGGACCTTCCTCTGCACCTCTTCCTGATAAGGTCAGGCGGCTCCGCACCTCTTCCTGATCAGGTCAGGCGGAATTTACCTCCGCGCCTCGGGACCTTCCTCCGCACCTCTTCCCGATCAGCTCAGGTGGAATAATTTGCATCCTTTGTTGGTGCATCAACAACCTCTGGCCCAAACCAGGAGGTTATTTTTCCCTTCCTTTGTCTGTAGTCTTACGTCCATGCTCAATTCACTCCTCGGACAATCACATCTACACATAAACACATATACACACCAGAGTGATCTATCAATTTAGACTATGGTTCTATGGATCCAGGCTTTCAGCATTTCAGCCGACTAGGGCTCCACCGTACAGCAGACTAAGCCACCATGACGTGATGAACTGAATAGCAGAGAGGCATGTAAGATAATTGATTTTCTTACCTTTTTTTGAGGCTGTGGTCCTCTCCTCTAATGCCATTCGTCAGGTCCTGGGGGCTCCTGAGGGTCGGCTGTTGATGCTCCCTTTGCCTGGGCCCCACACTCGGGCACCAACTGTTGAAGCTGCTTTCAATTAAAGAATTTAAGATACACTTGATGCTCCAAATCCAGGTACCCCAAGAGGTTAATATCCACGTGTGGTAGGGACAGACACTGACACGCAGGTGGGTCAAAGACTATCTCCCTGTTTATCACAATGAGCAAAACAGTTTATACTTTCATTGGCTAAGAAGGAAAAGAAGATAAGAAGAAAAGAGATAACACTTGGCATCTGCGCATTGTGCACTATCTTACAAACTTTGGTATGTAAACTAATGTAAACATCTGTATGCTAGCGCATTCTTGTAATAGTGTCTCACTAATATTAATACTGCATATGTCATATATGGCACTTCAAGGAGGGGATTTTTTTTATAGGCAATGAGTATACATGGGGAAAATCTAACTAAGTAATTGGCGTAAGCATTCTTGACACATCTGTGGGAGAAGAGAGGATGAGCTCAGCCCGCAGCTCCGTGACCCCTCCTTCTCTCTTCAACATTATATAAGCAGGCAGACTGAGCAAAGGGAGGAGGGGAGGCACTTGAGGCAAAGTAAGAAACAGCTTAAAGCAACTACATAAAAATCATCTAGTTACACAGTCCTAGAGATACAAAATATAGAATGATATTTACACATCTCTATCAATATTATATATACACATCTATGTATAGATATATCTATATCTGCAGTGCAGGGGGAGGGGCTGGGTAGTTTGCTCACACCCACAAATATTCATGAGGGAGAGCTCAGTGATTGTTGTTATACACCCCCACAGCATGTTAACAAAGGAGGCATAACAGAACTATGCAAAGGTGTGGGTTTTTTGCATATGTAAGTCTGGATGAGATTTGTAATGTTTTTTTCCCCCAATAGCTTTGATAACCCCTTTAGGGTGTGACTTAAAATGAGGTGACTTTAGACTCCGAGACTTTAGGAGGGGGACCACACTAAGTCAGTTGCTTTTCATTGCACTGTATTATTGTATTTTTTCTTTTTCTCCTGTGTACTCCCCATAAGTATGTGTTCCATTATTGACAGTGCAGTCCAGTGCACATCTTGTCAAATGTATGCAGTCCTGGAACAGCCATTTGAGGGTGCATATCGTCGATCAAAATGTGAGCAAATTGCCTGTTTGGAATCGCACGTCCTGTATCTAAACAAGTGAATTTCAACACTGAGATGCATTGGCAATTTGGAAAAGAGTTTGCTGCTCACTTGGGGGTAGATGCGGGGGAGGGTGGTAGTATGGAAGAGTCAGGAAAGTGAAGTAACTAGCTGGGTAACAGTTAAAAAAGCAGAGTAGAGGGAAGAGTGCAAGGGAGGCTAGCCCTAATCTGACATACCCCAACAAGTTTGCAAGGTTGGCAGTTCAGTTAGAGCATTGCAGTTTCCTCTGCCATTCAGGGGAATGTCAGCTTCAGTACTCAGGGGACCAAAAAAGCAGGTGCTGGTAGTAGGAGATTTAATTATTAGGGGTACAGGCAATCTGTCACAAACACTAGAATCGTCAAACGGTGGGTTGTCTTCCTGGAGCTCTAGTTTCACATATCGCAGATCTGGTTGATGGATATTATTGGGAGGGGCTGGCAAAGATCCAGCGGTCATGGCCCACATTGTTATTGGTTCCAAATTTAGAGGTAGGCGGAGGGTCCATAAAAATGATTTTAGGGATTTAGGGCACAAGCTCAGGCAAAGACCTCAAAGGTTGTATTTTCCTAAATACTACCTGTACCACGAGCCACACCAAAAAGGCAGCGGGAGATTAACAAGTGGCTCAAGAGCTGGTTCTATTGTAGGGATGGGCTACACCTTAATGGGGAAGGTGCAGCTGTTTTGGGGGAAAAGATAGCTAGAAGGTTGGAGGAGTGTTTAAACTAGGGACTGGGAGGAGCGTAATTACATTATAAAAGGGGAAGATAGTGCAGATTGAGACTTGGAGTGAGGTAATAAAACTGGGGGAGGAACTAAAACAATTCATAAGGAATGGTGTAGGTTAAAAATATATATAAAAACCTCTTTATTGTAAGTATACTAATGCCAGAAGCCTAACTAATAAAATTGATGAATTGGAATAAGTGATGTGTGAGGAGGACTTTGACCTAGTGGGAATAACTGAGACATGGCTGGATGATAGCTATGACTGGGCAGCTAATGTACAGGGTTACAGTCTGTTTAGAAAGGATCGCCAAAACCGGAGGGGGATGGGTCTACCTTTATGTAAAGTCCTGTCTAAAGCCCACACTCCAGAAAGATATAAGTGAGTGACATGAACATGTGGAGTCCCTGTGGGTAGAAATACATGGAGGCTACAACAATATACTACTTGGGGAAATAGATGAGGCAGCAATTCATAATGAGGTCGTTATTATAGGGGACTTCAACTGCACAGATAAAGTATGGCAAACTGAAACCTGTAGGTCTCATAAAGGAAACAGGTTCTTGGCAATCACCAAAGACAATTACCTTTCCCAACTGGTTCAGGACCCGACTAGAGGGACGGCCATACTGGACTTAGTATTAACCAATAGACCTGACAGAACAACAGATGTGCAGGTTGGGGGACACCTGGGAAATAGTGACCAATGTTAAACTCTAATTGTGAGAGTTACATACGTTATGGGAATGAAAGGGTACGGAACAAGAAAAAACAAACCAATGTGGATAAATAGAAAGGAAGCACTACATGACAAAAAGAAAGCATTTAAATCACTAAAACAGGAGGGTAGCAAGGAAGCATTGAAAAACTATGAGGAAGAAAATAGAATATGTAAAAGACAAATAAAAGCAGCCAAACTAGAGACAGAGATTAATTGCCAAAAATAATAAAACTAACCCTAAAATGTTCCTCAGTTATATAAATGGTAAAAAGTATAAATCTGAAGGTGTCGGCCCTTTACAGACACCTGTAAGGAGAAAGCAAAGCTATTAAATATTTTTTTATCCACTGTATTCACTGAGGAGAATAAACTGTCAAATGAAATGCAGAGTGTAAAAGTTAATTCCTCATTAAATGTGGCCTGTCTGATCCAGGAAGAAGTGCAGCTGCGTCTTAAAAAGATTAAAATAGACAAATCTCCGGAACCAGATAGCATACAGCCCCATATCCTAAGAGAATTATGGTAAGTAATGTATAGACAGACCCTTATTTCTGATATTTAAAGGGATTATCCAACCCCTATATTGTCCACCCCAATGTTCGGGCCCCTCATCAGGGCCGTCTTTAACGCAGGGCAAAAGGGGCAGCTGCCCCGGGCCCAGTTGCTTCTGGGGGTCTAAGGCAGCTGCCTCTTGAGCCCCGCTGGCCAGTGGCGTAACGTGGGGGGAAGCTGGGGGGGCCGTTGCCCTGGGTGCAAAATTCCAGGGGGAGCTAGCAGGGCCGCACCGCCAATTGGGTAAAGTGAGGCGATCGCCTCAAGCGGCGGGGCACAGAGAGATGAGCGCTTCCGTTGTGGAAGTGCTCATCTCCATAGTCATCTGTATCGCCGTCCTCAGGACAGCGATACAGATGGATGCTGCAGAGCAGGGAAGAGGCGTCTCCCTTTACCATTCCTCTGAGAAGGGGGAGGGAGGGGCAAATGCAGGAGTTAGTAGTACAGTACTATCTACACATTGTAAAAAAAAAAGTTATCTGCAAAATACTATATATTTGTGTTAGAAGTTGAGCTTTTTTAATTTTTTAGAATAATGATACAGCCATTTTATTTGATACTTTTGTGCTGAGTCTTTTTTTTTCTCTATACACTATAGTCACGAGAACCACAACAGCTAAACGTAGTAGTTCTGGTGTCTATAGCATGTCTCTGCACGCTTTTTAATGTAAACACTGCCTTTTTAGGAAAAAAGGCAGTATTTACATTACTGCCAAGGAACACCTCTAGTGGTCACTCATCAGATGACCACTAAAGGTGCTTCCTAGTCCAGTGTTGTACAACGTGCAACACTGGAATTCATGCTAAACACTCCTCATAGAAATGCATTGATTCAAAGCATCTCTATGAAGCCACTCATGCGCAATGGCCTCCCAATGCTTCCCTATGGGAATGCAGTGGGTTGGCTATGATATACTCACACACTGCACATTCCTGTGCATTGCATTCATGAGGTTGTGTGTGTGTTGTGGTGGAGGGCGTGATTGCATGCTAGGGTGTGGAAAGGCGGGATCCAGGGGGCCTAAGTAAATTCTTGCCCAGGGTCCAATCAATATTAAGGATGGCCCGCACAACATGAATATATTAATCGAATGAACATGGTCCTGAGACTGGAAAAGGGAGTATATACCAAGCGTAAGTGTCTTAAAAAGTTTTTTGATATTTGGCAGGGGTGGGTAGACTCGCCACACTTAGTATCAAGGATTCTTGCCCAGGAATGTGCCCGAGACCAGCTGTCACTTTTACGATCCCTAACTAGCGGTTCTGCGTAGTGATTGTCTTGTGTTGTGCATCTAATATATTATCTATCTGATCCCATGTATTTCTGGTGTCTTACTGGGGAAGCTGTCCGACTGTGTCTGTTTTCTGGACTAAATAGCCCTTCTCTTAATCCTAATACTGCTCAGATTTATATGTTTATGTTGGGTTAGGGAGGGAGGGGATAGTTCTTGTCCTTTTTATTTTTATAACAATTTATAAAATAGTTTTTGTGTATTGGTACACTATGTCACTTGGTTCTTATGCCTGCGACTGTTGTTCATCTAACTGGTGTCTGCGTACACCGTCATACAGTTCATATTTTGTCTTTACTGTCTGTTCAGACTACACAAAAACTGGAAAAAAAGTACGACATCACTGCTGTATTGAATTTTACATGCTTTATTCAATAAAAATTAACCTGACTAAAAAAACAAGGATGGCCCTGCCCCTCATACTGCTCATACTTACCCCGCTCCCCAGCACCTATCGCTTCTGATAAAACGGCAGCCACTGCATCAAAACATCCAGCGACGGGGAACAAGCCTCCCTAGCATCACCCGTTGTATCAGCATGGCTTCATGAGGGATCGGTCATGTCAAACTAATTTAATCAGTTTCTATGAGGAGATAAGTTCTAGACTTGACCAGGGTGAGTCAATGGATGTCATATCTTGACTTTTCCAAAGCATTTGATACTGTACCACATAAAGTGTTAGTATTAGGGATGAGCAAATCGACTTCGGATGAAACATCCGAAGTCAATTCGCATACAACTTTATTTTAATACTGCACGGATGGACCACTCCGTACAGTATTAGAATGTATTGGCTCCGATGAGCTGACGTTATTACTTTGCAAAGTCTCGCGAGACTTCGGATAATAACTTCAGAAATTGATTTGTACTGTAAAAAACTTTTTCCCGAACTTGGAACTGAACACGAGTTCGGGAAATGTTTTTTTGCATAGTATATAAATGTTTTTTTCCACAGTATATAAAATGAGAATGCTTTGACTGGGAGAAAATGTCTGTATGTGGGTAAGTAACTGGCTGAGTGATAGAAAACAGAGGTTGGTTATTAACGTTAGATACTCAGATTGGGTCACTGTCACTAGTGGAGTACCACAGAGGTCAGTATTGGGCCCTATTCTCATCAAACTATTTATTAATGATCTTGTAGAAGGCTTGCACAGTAAAATATAATTTTTTCAGATTAACTAAACTGTGTAAAGTAATTAACACGGAAGAGGACAGTTTTCTGCTACAGAGGGATCTGGATAGATTGGAGGCTTGGGCAGAAAAATGGCAGATGAGGTTTAACACTGACAAATGTAAGGTTATGCACATGGGAAGGAATAATGCAAGTTAACCATACATACTAAATGGTAAAACACTCGGTAACACTGACATGGAAAAGGACTTAGGAATTTTAGTGAACAGCAAACTTAGCAGTAAAAACCAGTGTCAGGCAGCTGCTGCCAAGGCCAATAAGATAATGGGTTGCATCAAAAGGGACATAGATGCCCGTGATGAGAACATAGTCCTACCACTTTACAAATCACTAGTCAGACCACACATGGAGTACTGTGTATAGTTCTGGGCTCCTGTGAACAATAGAGACATAGCAGAGCTGGAGAGGGTTCAGAGGAGGGCAACTAAAGTAATAACTGGAATGAGGGATCTACAGTACCCTGAAAGACTGTCAAAATTAGGGTTTTTTACTTTAGAAAAAAGACGAGTGAGGGGAGAACTAATAACTATGTATAAATATATCAGGGGTCAGTACAGAGATCTCTCCCATCATCTATTTATCCCCAGGACTGTGACGAGGGGACATCCTCTGCGTCTGGAGGAAAGAAGGTTTGTACACAAACATAGAAAAGGATTCTTCACTGTAAGAGCAGTGAGACTATGGAACTCTCTGCCTGAGGAGGTGGTGATGGTGAGTACAATAAAGGAATTCAAGTAGGGACTGGATGTATTTCTGGAGTGTAATAATATTACAGGCTACAGCTACTAGAGAGGGGTCATTGATCCAGGGAGTTATTCTGATTGCCTGATTGGAGTCGGGAAGGATTTTTTTTTTCCCCCTTAAGTGGGGAAAATTGGCTTCTACCTCACAGGGTTTTTTTTTTGCCTTCCTCTGGATCAACTAGCAGGATTACAGGCCGAACTGGATGGCCAAATGTCTTTTTTCAGCCTTATAAACTATGTTACTATAGTAAGACAAAGTCCCAAAACAATCGACCTATCTAATAGGAATATGATATTCCAGAGCAATAAGATGAAATTCCAAAACAGCAAGGTCCAATTGCTGGTTAGAATCGATCAGATATGACCAAATATGTATGTAAATAGAACCTCTGAAGGTCAAGCACTTCAAGCTCTAAACACCAGCTTATTAACGCTAACACTATTATTGCCCTATAAAAGATAGCATATCAGTCTGGAAGTGATCAATTACTTTTTTTTTTAGGGACCTGAAGTGGAATACTACAAAAGCAGAATATTACTGCAGTATGGGGAGAATTAACATTTTTGCAGCATTTATCCTTGCAATCTAGGGCAAAAATAAAGAGGAGTACTTACTATAATCTTGTTTTAATTCCGAGGATAAAGCATGAAAATTTATTGAAATCATATCTTTTACTGAGGGAGATAACAAAATACCTAAATAGGTAACAATCAGTTACCCAATGTAATTGGTAAGTTTGTTGGATGTGACCTCTGTTTCCCTTGACACACGAAGAGATAAAATATTGGATTTGGTAAATTTATGACACTGCCGACAACCTCTCCAGTATGTAATAAACAGCCGCAAGAGACACTGTAGGATTAATGAGTGACAGAATGAGGTCATCTGCAAGACCGATGACATGGGTCTAACTCCTCACCACCAAGCAAGTGCATATGAGCTCTTCTAGTGGCTCCATTATCAATGCAAACACTAAGGCCTCTTTCACACGGGCGTCATGTTTGACGCCCGGATAAGAGGCGGGTGCGTTGCAGGAATATGCACGATTTTCCCGTGCGGGTGCAAACGTTTGTAATGCGTTTTGCACGCGCGTGAGAAAAATCGCCATGTTTGGTACCCAGACCCGAAGTCCGGTTTCGGGTCTTCTGGAGAATTTATTATTTTCCCTTATAACATGGTTATAAGGGAAAATAATAGCATTCTTAATAAAGAATGCATAGTAAAATGAAGTGGAAGGGGTTAAAAATAATAAAAGTTAACTTACCTTAGCCACTTGATCGCGTAGTTGCGATCTGTCCTCTCTTTCCCAGCATCTATGATCTAAAGGACCTGTGATGACGTCACATCACATGGTCCAATCACATGGTCCATCTGGTGATGGACCATGTGATGTGACTTCATCACAGGTCCTTTAGTTGTTAGCTGATGCTGGGAAAGAGGACAGATCGCAACTATGCGATCAAGTGGCTAAGGTAAGTTAACTTTTATTATTTTTAACCCTTTCCACTTCATTTTACTAAGCATTATTTATTAAGAATGCTATTATTTTCCCTTATAACCATGTTATAAAGGGAAAATAATAAAGATCGGGTCCCGTTGCTAAGCAACCATTCGGGAAAATCGCAACGCATCCGCACTTGCTTGCGATTTTCCCGCAGCCCCATTCACTTCTATGGGGCCTGCGTTGCGTGAAAAACGCACAATATAGAGCATGCTGCGATTTTCACGCAACGCAGAAGTGATGCGTGAAAATCACCGCTCATGTGCACAGCCCCATAGAAATGAATGGGTCCGGATTCAGTGCGGGTGCAATGCGTCCTCCTCACGCATTGCACCCGCGGAATAAAACTCGCCCGTGTGAAAGGGGCCTAAGGGAGATAACGGACAACTAAGTGTGGGGGTTCTGGGGAGTTCTGCAATTTGTAACAGATCTATCATGTTTCTCATCCCATCCCTTTATTGCTGTTGAGCTACAAAACCCACCTGGTCAGTTGCAATCAGGTGGGGAAAACCTTTGATGCACATTGCTGGAATTTTATAGGCTTTAGGAAGGCTGAAATATACCTGCACTTTCACTCAGTTCTGGCAGCCGCCATCTTACGGTGCAGACAGAAATCCAATGTGATAAAACTTATCTTTCATGTATCTCAGGGCATATTCATGTTTGTACAGCAATAAAGATCTCAAATGACTATGTGACCTAATGGCATCACTCCAAATCCGATTGAGCACCTCTGGTGGGACTTAAAGAAAGCAGTTGCAGCGCGCAAGCCTAAGAATGTGACTGAACTGGAGGCTTTTGCCCATGAAGAATGGGCGAAGATACCCGTAGATCGCTGCAAGACACTTGTGCCAAGCTATGCTTCACGTTTAAAAGCTGTTATAACTGGAAAAGGATGTTGTACTAAGTACTAAGATTGAATGTCACTTGGGGGTTGAATAAAACTGATAATGGTGTGAGCACAGAAAAGACATTTGTGGTTATTTCATTATAAATGTTATGTTATATTTGTCTGACTTACAAGTGCCTCTTTGATTTAATTGTAAAGAAGATGACTGAAATGATCAAAATCAATGTCAAACTGGCCAAAACACTCAGTTTAAGTGGGGGTTGATTAATTTTGAACACAACTGTAGATACTCTTCTACTGCTTTATATGAATGCACGTCAGGAGATGACAACAGAGAGGCTGAGTGCGCAGGTAGAGAGGCCTGAACCAGATGGCGCCAGTTTGTTAAAGAATTCCATACGTTTGTCAGGCGCTGGTCTTTTTAATGTGCTATTAACGTGATGATTACTGGTACACTCCACTCTAGAGTAAAACCAGTGTGTGAGGGATGAGAATCCATTTTGTATAAACATGTCCTCCATCTTGTTCATATGTGGAAAGTTAATGAACCAGCTGGAAGGATGTAGGGAGTTTCTGTGTAAATAGATCAGAAGTTCTTGGCTGCAAGATCAAGATCACAGCTCCCTTGTTTCCTTATCAGAGTTTGACATACAAGAGAGAGTTATGTTTTTTCTGAGTTTCGGGATGTACTGCTGAAAAAAGTCAACTTTGAGATAAGATGCTGCAGAAACTTTTTAATTATTAGAATTCTGTTAGTATAGTGCGTAAGTATTGCCTTTTATGAATAACTAATCAAATCATTAGTTTCGATTTCCACCCCCTTGGTTGCCAGATTTGCCTGTGATTATCTGTAGTGTTATTAAGATGTATGCTATTATTGGAATAAAGGAGAGAATCTGATTTAGCTGTGTGTCTGTGTAAACTCTCATGAGCGCTCATATATCTAAATCAATTTAGGAACCCGACAATTATAGAGAAGGGGTTTTTGCCCCAACAAGTGTTACAAATAGAGGGAGATGATGTACAGAAGTGGGTAAATAATCATTTAATAAAATTGAAAAACTACAAAAACGATTGATATCCGCACATCCGATTACAAAAATTATACATAAACCAATTCAAATTAGATCAAAAAATACAATAGTTACTCATTTTTTCCCACTTTTAAGCCTCATTCACACATCAGTGATTTTGAGCCAAAACCAGGTTCTGCTCTAAAACACAGAGCAGGTTCAGAGCTTTCCATTCTACCCTCTGTCTGTGGATGGTCCAATCCTGGTTTTGGCTCACAAGGACTGATGGAAATCACTGACCAAAACACTGACGTGTGAATGAGGCTTTTTTTCTGTAGAAGGTAAAGCACATTCACCTTTCACACTAAGGCCTTACTCACACGGTTAGTGATTTCCATTAGTCATTGTGAGCCAAAACCAGATGCAGAGCATCTTCAGAGATAAGGTATAAAGGAAAGATCTGCACCTGTTCTGTGTTTCTGATCGATACCTAGTTTTGGCTCACAATCACTGATGGAAATCAGACTAAATGCTGACGTGTGAATAAGTACTAAGGCTGCATTCACAGGAACCTAGTTTGCCCCCATAAAACTCCACTGGGTCCCATTAGAGGGAAGTCAGCACCTTTCCCAAAAATGGTACTGTGTATGACACAAAGTAGGACCTTACATTGTATATAGGGCTGTGCAGATGCAGCCTTAGGAGTATGCAACCTGACTATACTAACACACTGCAGACATTACACCATCTAGTGTGTTCAGGCATGTGACCTGGGTGCCTGGGTATGGAGCGTAGTCAAATCCCAGACACTTAGCCCAGCAACGATAACATTTTAACTGAAACATAATAATTTGGAACATATTGTTGTCAATAGGGTCCACTGGCTGATGCCATGTTATGGATCTAGGACCCTATAATGGAAATCGGAATGCACATATGAACCTAAGGCAGGAAGAAGATGTAATACATGGGAAGTTCTCTCCCACGTAGACTGGCCAACACTAGATCCAGCTTAGAATGTACCATATGAACCTGTGCAAGGTCTGAAAACATTTTAGACTTAATCACCTGACAGATAAGAGAACCCCTGAATCTGACAACACCAATATTTTAAATCACATAGAACAGTAAAGTGCCAACCCTGGAATCCTATTCACCACAGCCGTCTCAGATCAGCCCATCCAGTAGGATAGTCACCCTGAAAGAGTTTATCACATCTCTCTCTAACATGAATTGTATGAACTGAACTGCAAATAGATTTCTGTTCTTGACAGGTCTTTAGTTTACACCGTCTAGTTTCAGAGTCCAGCCATATTCCACAGGGAAGACTCCAGGAGCGATGACTGGTAGGTTCACAAGTAGACCACATTCTGGGTCTTGTTTCCAGGTCAATGTCCCAGTTAAGACCCAACAATGTTACCTGCAGACAGCAAAATCATTATATATAAGTATACAAATATAATACAAATGTATATATTATTTCCAACTCCATGCATATATAAGAAAATAAAAACATTCCCTTCTGTTTGCTACAAAATGATAGACCTGTGGATATGCCATATCTTGAGATGGGGATACCCCTTTAAGTTTTTTTTCTTTTTTTTTTTCATGGGGGTTGAACAAAAGCAAACTGGTTTCAATAAATAGCCTGCAGCACCCATCGGTTGGAATACTCACATTGGTACTTGGACTGGGTTTGGGAGACTGTAGCTTTACAACATTCTCTACAGGCCATTTTAAGAAAGTGGCATATACTGCTGTATCCTTAGCAGTGTACCTGAAATACAGGATATTATTTAAAAGTTAAATTTGTATGTTTTGTCTCATTTGGCTCCCATTATCAATCTTCTTTTAAGAATACCTCTACTTACCAGATACTGACTGTAGCGTTTTCTGACTGCACTCTCCAAGGTTTAGTGGCATAAATTGCCTCTCCATTAATGCTCAGCCATTTCCCAACATTTCGAAGTTTCTCTTGGAAAATTGGCATAATCAGGCCCTCCTTGCTGGGCCCCACATTCAAAAGATAGTTTCCTCCATAGCTCACAGTCTGCACCAATTCCTGTAGGAAAATACAGATTACCACTAAAGTAAGCACTGGGAACATGTAGATAAAAAGGCTATAGATTTATTACGCCTTCACGGCAGCATTTTTGCTTTAATAAATTGTAAAATAGGGGCTTTGCGACTTTTGAGGTCACTTGCACAAAGATGCAACATTTTTATTCTTACATTTTTACACCACTTTTGAAAAGTGGTGTTCACTTCAGATTTACCACTGAAGTTTTTTTTTTAAAAGTACAAGGGTGGCATAGGAAAACCGTTATATATATAGGTCAGATCATTTCAAAGTGAGAGTAAGGTGTCATAAAATGTCAGAGCCTGACAAAACCAGTACAAGGTTTTCCATGAATGATAACTAATATGTGTATGGCACCAACACTATGGAAAACTAACGTACTTCAGGCATAAAAATTGGGTCGTATGTAGCCAGCTTTACTCACAAACACTTGTATTCACTCACTGTAATGATGTTTCCTTCATCCATAAGCTGATTCACTTGCATGTTACGTCTATAGCCCCATGAGTAGTGGTCTACAGAAGTACATTTCTCCCACTTGTGGTCTGGTAGCGTGGATGGAGTGTATTTATCAGCACAGTTATAGAATCCTCCATGATGGCAAGAACAGCCACTTCCCCAACGATCATTGACCACAACTTTGTCCTAAAAGTAAATTTACATACTGTAAGTATATGATAAAAATTATACAGTATATTCAATCTATCCATGTCTCTCTGTGGCAAATGAAGACACATCATGCTTCCGCTACGGTAACAGCGTACCCCAGCTGAGATTGGGGAACCTATTACATTGCTCTAATAGACCAAAGCCTTAAGCAGGCTTGGAACCCAACAATGTTACCTGCAGACAGCAAAATCATTATATATAAGTATACAAATATAATACAAATGTATATATATTGCCAACTTCATGCATATATAAGAAAATAAAAACATTCCCTTCTGTTTGCTACAAAATGATAGACCTGTGGATATGCCATATCTTGAGATGGGGATACCCCTTTAAGTTTTTTTTCTTTTTTTTTTTCATGGGGGTTGAACAAAAGCAAACTGGTTTCAATAAATAGCCTGCAGCACCCATCGGTTGGAATACTCACATTGGTACTTGGACTGGGTTTGGGAGACTGTAGCTTTACAACATTCTCTACAGGCCATTTTAAGAAAGTGGCATATACTGCTGTATCCTTAGCAGTGTACCTGAAATACAAATTTAACTTTTAAATAATATCCTGTATGTTTTGTCTCATTTGGCTCCCATTATCAATCTTCTTTTAAGAATACCTGTACTTACCAGATACTGACTGTAGCGTTTTCTGACTGCACTCTCCAAGGCTTAGTGGCATAAATTGCCTCTCCATTAATGCTCAGCCATTTCCCAACATTTCGAAGTTTCTCTTGGAAAATTGGCATAATCAGGCCCTCCTTGCTGGGCCCCACATTCAAAAGATAGTTTCCTCCATAGCTCACAGTCTGCACCAATTCCTGTAGGAAAATACAGATTACCACTAAAGTAAGCACTGGGAACATGTAGATAAAAAGGCTATAGATTTATTACGCCTTCACGGCAGCATTTTTGCTTTAATAAATTGTAAAATAGGGGCTTTGCGACTTTTGAGGTCACTTGCACAAAGATGCAACATTTTTATTCTTACATTTTTACACCACTTTTGAAAAGTGGTGTTCACTTCAGTATTACCACTGAAGTTTTTTTTTTTAAAGTACAAGGGTGGCATAGGAAAACCGTTATATATATAAGGGTCAGATCATTTCAAAGTGAGAGTAAGGTGTCATAAAATGTCAGAGCCTGACAAAACCAGTACAAGGTTTTCCATGAATGATAACTAATATGTGTATGGCACCAACACTATGGAAAACTAACGTACTTCAGGCATAAAGATTGGGTCGTATGTAGCCAGCTTTACTCACAAACACTTGTATTCACTCACTGTAATGATGTTTCCTTCATCCATAAGCTGATTCACTTGCATGTTACGTCTATAGCCCCATGAGTAGTGGTCTACAGAAGTACATTTCTCCCACTTGTGGTCTGGTAGCGTGGATGGAGTGTATTTATCAGCACAGTTAAAGAATCCTCCATGATGGCAAGAACAGCCACTTCCCCAACGATCATTGACCACAACTTTGTCCTAAAGGTAAATGTACATACTGTAAGTATATGATAAAAATTATACAGTATATTCAATCTAACCATGTCTCTTTGTGGCAAATGAAGACACATCATGCTTCCGCTACGGTAACAGCGTACCCCAGCTGAGATCGGGGAACCTGTTACATTGCTCTAATACAGTGTTTCCCAACCAGTGTGCCTCCAGCTGTTGCAAAACTAAAACTCCCAGCATGCCCGGACAGCCTTTGGCTGTGCGGGCATGCTGGGAGTGCAGTTTTGCAACAGCTGGAGGCACACTGGTTGAAACACTGCTCTAATAGACCAAAGCCTCAAGCAGGCTTCGGAGTCTATTAGAGGAATATACCAATACAGGCCACTAGGTGGCAGCACTGTATTATAATATATATGTATATATATATATATATATATATATATATATATATATATATATATATATATATATATATATATATATAGTTAGTTAGTCAGTCATCAATGAACACAATGGGCAATCTAATGATTGCCAGTTGTAGTCACCCAGGGTGACTTAAAAAAAAAAAAAGTTTAAGTCACCCCCTTTCCTTAAAATAAAAATACTTAACTAATAAAAAAATATATATCATGGGCAAAAATGCCCATACAATTAAAATATAACAATATTAATGGCATGAGGTAAATGGTGTAACGGGAAAAGAAAAAAATTAAAACAGCCAATTTGCCATTTTTTTGTCACTTCAAGTGATCAAAAATTCGCATACAAGTACAGATCGCCCCGCAAAAAATGAGCCCTCACACAGCCCTGTACACATAACTACAAAAAAGTTATAGGGTCTAGGGGTCAGAAAATGGTGATCATTTTTTTTCTCAAAGGTTTTTTTTTTTTTATTATTATTAAAAAAGTGTGGTATCGTAACCATACTGCCCAGGAGAATGAAGATGAGAAGTCAATTTTACCGCATAGTGTATGGTGCAAAAGATAAAAAATAAATAAAATACTGCAAAAACCTGTGTCAGAATTGTGTTTTTCCCAATTCTACCCTACTTGGAATTTTATTTCCGCTTCCCACTACATGGTATGCAACTGTAAATGGCGCCATTAGAAATTACAACTTGTCCTGCAAAAAATAAGCCCTCATAAGACTATGTGAATGGAAAAATAAAAACAAAAAGTTAGGACTATAGGAAGGCGGGAGTGAAAAACAAAGGGTTAAAGCAGTTTTCAGAGATGCTGTTTGAGAAGGCACCAGCACTCCTGTGAGTGCCGAAGCCTTCTCTCAGCTTTTCCTAGTCCAGTGATGACATGTTCAATGATCAGGAGTAGCTCAGCCGCCATACAATGTACAGCGCGGTGCTTGGTATGCTGCAAGAAGGCAGAGACGCTCACAGGAGCACCGGTGCCTTCTCAAAACAGCTGACTGGCGGGGGTCCCAGGTGTCGACCCCCACAGACCAGATACTGATGACCTATCCCAGGCATCCTCAAACTGCGGCCCTCCAGCTGTTGCAAAACTACAACTCCCAGCATGCCCGCACAGCCTACAGGTATCAGCCTACAACAGGGCATTGTGGGAGTTGTAGTTTTACAACATCTGGAGGGCCGCAGTTTGAGGATGCCTGACCTATCCAGAGGATAGGTCATCAGTGAAAAAAAAAAAACAACTTGGAAAACCCTTTAGGATTGGGACACTTTCCTTTTTTTTTCATTTTTTACTTCAAGCCTTCCCAAAGCCATAACATTTTTATTTTTACATTCACATAACCGGATGAGGCCTTGTTTTTTGCAGGACAAGATGTACTTTCTAATGGTACCATTTATGATTGCATACAATGTAGTGAGAAGCAGGAAAAAAAAAAATCAAAATAAAAGTTTTATGAGTTTTGTTTTTACAGCGTTTCCTATGCGGTAAAACTGACCCATTACTTTCATTCTCCGGGTCAGTACGATTACAACAATACCATATATGTATATTTTGTAAAAAACATCACCATATTCTGACCCCCATAACTTTTTTTTATTATTATGTGTATGGAGCTGTGTGTGGACTTATTTTTTGCAGGGCGATCTGTACTTTTCAGTCGATTTTCAGGTCTGTATCACTTTTCATTAAATTTTTTGTGGGAGGTGACGTGACCCAAAAAAAAATTGTAAATTGGCCATTTTGACTTTTTTCTGTTTAGCTGTATGGGATACATATTTTTATATTTTATTAGCATGGATGTTTTTGAACATGGCAGTACCCATGATAAGCCCTTAACCTACATAAGGCCACCTTTACGCTGCAGATTCTGTTGCAGAATTTTCCCTGACTGAAAATCAGTTCCATTCATTTGAATGGGGTGGCAAGCACATAGTTTTCTGCAAGCCCCATAGAGGTGAATGAAACTGATTTTCAGTCGCAGAAATATCTGAAACATAATGCGCGCCGTCTTTAGGCACCTTAAGTGTACCTTGATAGGGCTGTCATTATACAACCAGGCCAGAAAACCGGTGGAGTTCCAGTAAGTATCTGGCGATTCCCAGTCCCCATCAGACCAAAGCAAATCTGGCTCATACCTGAAAAACAAAGAATGCAAAAACGTTATGCCCTGTTCACATGAAGTTAGTCTATGTGAATAATACGAAAGACAAAACAGAGAAACAAGGGGAAGTAAAAAGATGGCTATTTTCTATATTAAAACTACAAAAAGAAAAATATAGCAATTTACATGTACCCACACAGCACTGAAAATACAACATCCTCACACAGGCACATCTATGAGGAAAATAAAATGTTAAAGGGGTTCTTCAGGAATTAAGAAAATGAAAATACTTACCGTATTTTTCGCCATATAAGACGCACTTTTTCCCCCCCAAAAGTGGGGGGAAAATGGCAGTGCGTCTTATATGGCGAATGCTACCATTTTCCTATAGTTAAAGCCGATACATCGCACAGCCTGCGATGTATCAGCATGGCAGGAGGAGGGGCGGAGCCTGGCAACACTCGGCGGGCGGCCGGCCGCTCACAGCGTGACTGCTTTCATAACATTTATAATCTTTAATCATGTCCCATTATTCCCTATAAGCCCAGTACAGTAGCGCTCTGCTAACCTGCTATACCGATCCTCTAGCAGGCAGAGCGGTGCGGCGGCAGGCTGGTGTGTAACGTCCTCACTGACGTCATCTGCCTGCTCCTTTCACTTTATGAATGAAGCAGGAGAAGCAGGCAGATGGCGTCAGTGAGGACGTTACACAGCAGCCTGCCGCCACACCGCTCTGCCTGCTAGAGGATCGGTATAGCAGGTTAGCAGAGCGCTACTGTACTGGGCTTATAGGAATAAGGGGACATGATTAAGACTATAAATGTTATGAAAGCAGTCACGCTGATGCGCGAGCCGCCCGCAGTTGCCAGGCTCCGCCCCTAGCAGTCACCAGATGTTTTAGAAAGGGGCATCTTTGGATGACACTGTATTGGGGTGATCTGTGGATGACACATATAGTATAAGATGCTATATATGTGTCATCCACAGATCAATCCATTACAGTGTCATTCATAAATGCCCCCATCATAGTGCTATCCACAGATCCCCCATCACAGTGCTATCCACAGATCCCCCATCACAGTGTCATCCACAGATCCCCCCATAACAGTGCCATCCACATCTTCCCCACATAACAGTGCCATCCACAGATCCCCCCCATAATACTGTCATGCACAGACCACCATTACTTCAAAAGCACACCTTTTGGTAAAAAATATTTTTTTTCTTATTTTTCTACTCAAAAACCCAGGTGCGTCTTATAGGCCGGTGCGTCTTATAGGGCGAAAAATACGGTAAATATTACTTTATTATAAATATTTTCCCAAATACCTTTCATTAGTTATAATGGCTTGTTTTGTTTGGGGAGCAATCATGGGAAATAAAGTTGCAAGTTGCGGTCCCCAATGCACGGAAAACATGCACAACGTTCGTGTGCAAGAGGCTTTAGTGTTATAAAGTAACTTGTGCTGCTGTGTGATTAGGACAGGTTCTGTGTGTACTAATTGGACGGCGCCCATTTTATATCTCCTAACGGTTGCTCCCTAGACAAAATGAGCCATTATAACTAATGAAAGGTATATGGGAATCTATTTATAATAAAGTAATATTTAAGTACTTTCATTTTCTTAATTTCCGGAGAACCCTTTTCAGTTGCTGAAAACTTGAGACAAAAACTAAAATATTTTGGATCTAAGTGAGTCACCTTCAATATCTTACAAGGCCCAGACCATGTTGCATTTTGGGGGAAATGGCAAAAATACAAGAAAGGGCCTTTTTCCATTTTACTACAGACTTTAAAGTGAAAAAACAAACACCCTGTTGAAAAAAATCTGAAGGCTCTGTACAATATGTAGTGGCCATTCTGGGGGACTGCATCAAGTGAACGGGAGCTGAGCTTCCGTACGCCAGCACTGGAAAGTACATGATGGATGGAGCCTTCCGCCCAGTTTCCTGTACCGGGAGCTGCTCAAAGCGGTTCAAAAATTTGATATTGATGACCTATCCTGGAGGACAGGCCATCAGTATCTATTATCTGAGGCTAAGATAAACCCTTTAAGGACCTGTTCACACAGTGAAATTTGCTGGTGGAATTTTGGCGCAGAAGGCTACACCAAAATTCTAGCGGCGGGCACGTGGTGTCTGTCTCCCGTTGTTTTCAATAAGAGACTGCACTGCATTTGGCGGGCTGGGAGTTCAAAGCTCTGACCATGCCACCATGTCCTTTCTGTGTTGCACAAACAGAGCCACCGCAGGTGTCCACTATGGTTTAGCTCCATTCAACGGAGCTAAGCTGACTGAGAGTCTGCGGCATTCAAAGGGAACAACCATGGTGTTTCTGATGAGGAGCATGTGACAGATTTAGAGATTTCGCCCACTATCCTTGAAGAATAATAAAAGATTAAACTGTTAACATTTTCAAAACCTGGGTTTCTTAAGTAGAGTTCTATACATTTTGGTATTAGTATTAGTAGAACTGTGCCAGGTTTATTACCTTCATTAGTCTGTAGCCCCATAAACTGATTGCAAGAACAAATTGGAGACTGATAGATATATCTATCTATAGTCTGTTGACGGTGGGCATGAAGGAGGGTTGAATTTCTCCCATTTTTTTATTTTATGCACTTATATAGCGCTACTATATTCCACAGCGCTTTACAGACATTAGCATCGAGCTGTCCCCAATGGAGCTCACAATCTAAGGTCCCTGTCAGTATGTCTTTGGAGTGTGAAAGGAAACGGGTCTACCGGGAGAACTTACAAACTCCATGTAAACTATAGTCACACAGGGTTTTCTGTATGGAATACATAAGCAAAAAAAAAAAATAACACAAAACACTATGGGCCAGATTTATCATTAGCTAAAGTCACTTTAATGGAGTGAAAAAGTCGCAAAAAATGGGTAAATCGGTAAAATTGCGCATTTTTTTGCGACTTTTTCAAGCTCTGCACTAAGCTCTCCAGTTTTGTGAAAGTGGGCGTGTTGTCTTATGTAAATGAATCTCTAGACAGATTTACTATTGCAACCATTTAAAAAGTCGCAAAAAAGTCAAAAAAAGTCGCAAAAAAAATGCGCAATTTCACTCCAGGGGGGACCATGCTTATCTTATGCGACTTTTTAATAGAACATGCGACTTTTTTGTAAAGACGTGCGACTTTTGTAAAGCCGCTTACTGAAGGATAAACTGCTACCGTCAATCCACATTTATCACAGTATTAAAGGACCATTAATAAATCTGACTGAGCCAAAAGTGACTTTGGGCATATGTAAAAGTGGAGTAAGATGGAAGTGTAATGATAAATCTGGCCCTATGTGGAATCAGATTTAAATTACAAATTATGGTTTTGGATCTGGCCTATTTCAATAGGAAGTTTGGATTTGAATTAAAGAGGACCTTTCACCGGTCCAAAGTTTGTTAGGTAAAGCTATGTCCCTGCACTTACTATTATCCCTGGGTGCTGCTCCGTTCGCCTGTTGTAGCCCCCGGTACCGGCGCACGTGCTGCTGCTAATTTTGCTGTGGGAGGAGACATCCTCTTTTGCCCTGGGCGTCTCCATCTCCCAGGCTGGAGCGCTGCGATTGGCCAGCGCTCCATCCTGGGAGAAGGAGACGCCCAGGGCAAGAGAGGATGTCTCCTCCCACAGCAAAATTAGCAGCAGCACGTGCGCCGGTACCGGGGGCTACAGTGGACGAACGGAGCGGCACCCAGGGATACAAGTAAGTGCAGGGACATCCCTGGGTGTCGCTCTGCATGTACATAGCTTTACCTAACAAACTTTGGACCGGTGAAAGGTCCTCTTTAAGTATTTTTTCCCCTGCAGCAGATTTTAAATGGGATCCACGCCTATATTGAGAATGGAGCAGGGAAAGTGGTGGTTGGAGGACCCCGGGTCCGGTCCCACCACACCTAGCGCTCTCCCCATAGAAGTGAATTGGAGAGCACCGCGCTTGCACAGCCACCGCTCCTATTCATTTCTATGGGGCCAATGGAAACAGCCGAGCTTAGTGCTTGGTTATTTTCAGTGGCACCATAGAAATGAACGCAGGGCAGCTGTGCATGCGCAGTGCGCCGTCCACCACTTTCAGGGCTCCGTTCTCGGTGTAGGTGCGGATCCCACCTCTGGGACCCGCACCTATCAGATATTCTAGCGATATGCCCCCATTGTCTGAGATGAGACAAACCCTTTAAAAGGAAGTGACAGTAAGTTTTTTGCTTTACAAGGACATCCACATTCATTGGCCAACAACTTATTTTTCCACATAAATTTCAGTGTCAATTTTACCTCATCACCAGATCGTACAGTTCTGGCATTGACTTTGCAAGCACAAAATACTGCGTTTTGAAGCCATTTTTCTTGTCAATTAGATAAAGCGGATGAAACCATTCCAGTAACGAATGATATAATCCATAGTGCAGCTTTCTGGAAAACAGAGGAAAACATGACACAAGGATATTCATTGTTCTAGCGCAGTGGACAGAAGCGATATGCTGGCACATCACACGCACAAACCTTTTTTTCACTGCATTTCCAAGATCTCCCACGAGGTCCCGATGAGGTCCAGTGTCCACAGCGTTCCAGTTCCAGGATACAGGAGAACCCCAGTTAGTGAAGCCTTCATGGTGTTTTGTGGTCAGGACAACATATCTAACCAAGAGAAGACATTATCGGAATAACCGCTTTAATGGTGACAGTTGAATGATTACAAGAAGTCGTCATAAATTTACTTGTCTAGATTGACCTACAGAGCATCCATTTGAGCCCCTTTGGTAGGGTTCATAAAAAATAGGCTTATCGCTGTTTTTGAAGTATCAATGCATTGTTTTTGTTTTTTTTTTCACATCACAGCATGATCTGGTTCTGGCATTTTTTTATCCAATTGCCTGGTGCTTTTTCTTCCATAGACCTCCATGTTGTCTTTCGCACCAATTTATGTTGGCTTTTCTTTAAGGGCCACCTACTTTAATCTAAAAAACAAGCCAGACTGGCAAAAAAATAAAAAAATTCATAAAATAAAAATAAGAAAATGAGCAAAAACAAAACATGAAGGCATGTGTTTTTGGGCAGTCCCCAGCCCTTCTGCTTTCTATCCTTAGCCACTTTCTTCTCCCCTCGACTGACAGGGCCGGGCATCCTTGCTGCCCTCTAATCCTGTGCATGGGCAGTATCTTCAATAGGAGCATGCGCGGCATCAGGAAAAGCTGACAGATATACTGTCGCCGGCAGTCAGCCCCTATGCAGCGCTGCTGTCTGTGTAGTGGATAGAGATCGTCGCTGCTGCGCTGCTCCCACTGACAGCAAGGAAATTAATGGAAAGCACGCAGGCTGCAGCGCAGTGCACTCTACTTCACTTTCGCGGAGTTCACACCTATCTGACACTAGTGGAATATCCTAGTGATATGTCACCAATCTCTAAGATGAGACAACACCTTTCATTTTTCCCAGGGCTAATGATAATAGTCTATGAGGAGGCCCAGGAGCAGAACATCAGTATTTCTGCTGCAACCACCAGAGGAGCACCCAGCAGGGAAGGAGTTAAAGGTGCTGTTGACAAGCCTGGCCTCACGTGACTTCCTTCTGTTAAGGAACAATTGAAGTGTCTTGACAAAACAGAAGGAAACCTGTCCGGTGTCATGTGATGCACTGGAGCAAAGGTAGTCACCCATCACTCAATGCGCACACTCCCAGCTTCCACCTGCCGCAGCTCGTCAGCGAATACTGGGGGTAGTAGTGGCTACGTACACAGTATAGGGGCCAGCTTGCTCCATACAGCAGTCACTTACCGAGCCCCGGCTGCCTCAAACAGCTCCGCCCACGCGTCCGGGTCAAAGAACTCTGCGGTGAATTGCGGGGCAAAGTCGGCATAAGTGAAGCCGGGCGGGTAGTTCTTGTTCATGAACTGCACATAGGCAGCGCTCTTCTCCTGCTGCCAGTTCCACCAGAACCACTCACTGCCGAACGACGGCACCGAGAACACTCCCCAGTGCAGGAAGATCCCGAACTTGGCCTCGTCGAACCAGGGCGGCAGGGGGCGCTTATCCAGCGAGTCCCAGTCGGGGGCATATCGGGTGGAAGCCCCGCTGTGGACAGCTATGAGGCACAAGAGGAGACCGGACAGCAGACGGGAAGAACCCATGACTACGGCTACACTACGGTAGCTCTCTTGTCATGAGTGCGGAAGCGGCTCACTACACCGCACACTCCCCGCCCCCTAGAGGCGGAGCCTCCCCTGCTGTGAGGAGACAATAAAAGCTTTGCTCCTGTCTAGCCCCGCCCCTTGGCGTTTGCCGTCCAATAAAAACATCTACTGATTGAATAGAGGAGGGGTTACAGGTGAAGACACGCCTCTTAGAAGCCAAACAATCGCATTGCCCTGCCCACATCAGTCTTTCCTGGTCATGTGATGGACACCCAGGTACCCAAGCTCCAGTTGAGGCAAAGCCAGGAGCCGATCCCAAAACAAGAAAAGCGATGTCCCCACGTAGCCACCTTTCTACCGATATTCCGCAGCAGCAGCAATATCCGCGCAAAATGGTGCAGATTGTGTTGTTGGACATTATTGATGCGGGTTTTCTGCATCTTTCATCCCCTGGCAAGTATTTCATACTGTGCTGCTGCTGTAAACACTGCAGAAAATCGTTTATTCTACATTTGGTCATATCCTAAATATATATTTTCATGGGACATTTTTGACCACAATGCCAAAATCATATTAAAAAAAACAAGTTTTACATTGGAAAAATATGCGTCACATAACCAATGCCATCTGAATATACCCTGAAGCAGGGATCGCCTATCTTTGGCACTCGAGCTGTGGTATAACTATGACTCCCAGCATGCGCACTTCTTTGGCTGTTTTTAAACGCGTGTAGTGAATGGGGTATGCTGGGAGTAGGGTTTCCACCTTTCCGAACAAAAAATACTGGCCAAGTTAAGCCACACCCAAAGGGGGTGTGAGTGTGGGTGCATGGCTTAACACGGGGTGATAAGTCGCTGTCATACTGTCGCTCCTAATAATATAATTACCTCCATTAATGCTCCCTAGTAATATTAATGCTCCCATTACTGCCCCCCAGAATTAATAATGCCCCCATTAGCGCCCTCCAGTAACAGTAGTGCCCCCCAGTAATAGTAATGCTCCATTAGTGCCCCCCCTGTAATAGTAATGCCCCCATTAGTACACCCCAGAATGAATAATGCCCCCCATTAGTGCCACCTGTCACAGTCGACTGTCGTTTTCCTATGATTTTGTGTATTTCTGGTGAATGTGTTTCTTCTACTAGTCAGCGTGTGTTTTAAATTACTGGTACCGGCGGGTCACTAAAATACCGTCCTTGCTGGTGAGAAACTGGCTGGGTGGCAACCCTAGCTGGGAGTTGTAGTTATACAATGCAGCGGCCCTGGAGGAGTGAACGGAAAGTGGGAGTAGTGGTTATGACTACCTAGGGCTGTGCAGTAACTGGAGGATACACTCAGGTATTGGGACTCCTGCCTGGTGGTAGTTGGGGTGCCCTCGGTGTTAGGTGTTGTTCTGGGAGCAAGGCAGGAGTGCAGGGGCACAGGAGTGCTGGTGATTGGTGGAGTCAGTAACAGGCCCGTTGTTACCAATAAATAAGTCTCTCTTTACTAAAGTGCAGAATAGTAGTACATCCAATAACAAGGCACAGTTCCAAGGCATATAATCCTTTCCCAAAAGCAGCATATGGACAGCAACAATGATGGAGGTTGTAGTACTTCTCTCTTTCTCTATAAAGTCTCTCAACAGAACCTTAGGCAGGGCAGCACGGTGGCTCAGGGGTTAGCACTGGTGCCTTGCAGCGCTGGGTTCCTAGGTTCAAATCTGACCAAGGACAACATCTGCATGGAGTTTGTATGTTCTCCCTGTGTTTGTGTGGGTTTCCTCCCACACTGCAAAGACATACTGATAGGGACCTTAGAGTGTGAGCCCCATTGGGGACAGCTCGATGCTAATGTCTGTGAAGTGCTATGGAATATAGTAGCACTATTTATTTATTACATAAAATAAATAAATTAGATACTTGTTAACTGTATCTCGGCTATAAACGTGCACAGTACCTTGTATACTGACTGACTAATACACAGCCTTGTAGATTCTTGACCTTCTGATATCCTTCTCTCTGGAGCACTTTTAATGATTAAGTAGCTTCTTTAGCTGTAGAAGTTTTAGAGGTGAAGGTCTTCTGAGCTTAGGCCTAGCTCCGAGGAGGTTGAACATGTACTGTAGGTCTTCAGCACAGCTAACTGCACTGACTGACCAAGGGGCATAGCCAGGTCCATCCGCTGGTAACCTAGCAGAATGAGCCAAGGTGTCTATACAGTGCTATTTGGTACACAAAACAAAGGAAGAGAGAGGGACAGAGACCTAAGTAATGTCCCTCCAGAAGAGAGACACTTGAGACATGGTTTACCACTGCTCTGTCTTCCACTGCCAGCAGCCATGTGGTTACATGTCAGCAGCCTAGCGACAGCTGTTGCATGTAGTTTTCTCTTTCGGTGCCTATATATGTCATTACAGATTAGTAAAGGGGAAACACTGTGCTATTGAACGTTTTTTTTTTTTTTCAGCATACTACTAACAGTCAGAAAAGTTTGCTGTCTGAATGATGTACTGCACCCCCTAGCTGGTATTTTATTATGGTAGTAATTATGCTAAAAGACACAGGTAGGTGGACTGGAAACTTTGCCATAGATTCTGGCTCAGACTAATACTGGACGTCAGCGAATCCGATACAAGGAAGTGAACGGAGAAGGTAAACTTGTGATTTCATTTATTGCTCTCATGCTCCGATCACCGCAGACAAGAGGAAGCTCTGGTAGACTAGCTGTGTTTATATTAACCCTTTTCATTTCTCTAGTATCACATATGGTTTTGCATGTTCCTTTAAACCAGCGTTTCTCAAATAGTGGGGCGCGCCCCCCATGGGGGTGCGAGGCTCCGTAAAGGGGGGCTCCAGGTGACAGGAGTTTAACGCTTCCACTGTGGAAGCGTTCATCTCCATAGTGATCTGTATCGCCGTCCTCTGGACAGCGATACAGATCGCTGTGCTGTGCGGCAGTGGAGGGAGAGGCGTCTCCCTCCCCTGCTCTTCTGATAGGCTGCGGGCCTTGTGCCGGCAGCCTATCAGAGCGGTTCAGGCAGCGCGATGACGTCATCGCGCCGCCTGAGCAGAGTACCGAGCGGGACACAGGCCGGAAGAGGCCTGCATCCAGCGCTTCCAGGGAGGTAAGTATTGGGTGGGGGGACCCTGGACTCTATTGGGGGAGAGAGCCTGCACATGATTTGGGGGAGGGGGAAGCCTGGACCCTGCACATGATTTGGGGGAGGGGAAGCCTGGACCCTGCACATGATTTGGGGGAGGGGGAAGCCTGGACCCTGCACATGATTTGGGAGGAGGGTTAATGTAGCCTGCACATGATTTGGGGGGTTAATGGAGCCTGCACATGATTTGGGGGGTTAATGGAGCCTGCACATGATTTGGGGGTTAATGGAGCCTGCACATGATTTGGGGAGAGGGGGTTAATGGAGCCTGCACATGATTTGGGGGTTAATGGAGCCTGCACATGATTTGGGGGTTAATGGAGCCTGCACATGATTTGGGGGGGTTAATGGAGCCTGCACATGATTTGGGGGTAATGGAGCCTGCACATGATTTGGGGGGTTAATGGAGCCTGCACATGATTTGGGGGGGTTTATGGAGCCTGCACATGATTTTGGGGGGTTAATGGAGCCTGCACATGATTTGGGAGGGAGGGGGGGTTAATGGAGCCTGCACATGATTTGGGGGGGGAGGGGGGGTTAATGGCCCTCACCTGTGGGGAGATTGGTGTACTTATAACAATTTTATAGACGAATGATACTATTTACAGTCGCGTTGCATGCATGGAGAGTGGGGGGTGGGAGGCGGCGCAAAATGTTTTCTTTTTCCTAGGGGGGGCATGACAGAAAATAATTGAGAAGCACTGCTTTAAACAGATATTACTTTGCTTAATGAGTAGATCAACCAGGAGAAAGGGGTGGCACTACCACAACCTCAATGAATGCCGTACTTCCTAGGGTGCAACACCTCGCCAGGTATATGCAAAGCTGTCACTGGGGCTCAGCTTGTCAAACTAAAATAGACGAATCAAAATCCAAGTGAGGGTATAAAAAGCACAAGCGGCACTCACCCAGCTATGTAAAAGACTATCCTTTATTGCTCCTCATAGGGATATAGAAAGTCCATAGGTAGCGGGGCGGACACTCTAGACATGCAGTTGGACAGCGGCGACGGCCATTTTGCGCTTAGTTTTGCGCTTTATGTGGCCTGACGAAGCGCAAGAGTAAGCGCGAAACGGCCGTCGCCGCCGTCCAACCGCAAGTCTAGAGTGTCCGCCCCGCTACATATGGACTTTCTATATCCCTATGAGAAACAATAAAGGATCGTCTTTTACATAGATATTACTTTGCTCCAGGGGCGGACACAAACAGCAGAGGGCCCCTGTGCGGAGAATGTGCCTGGGCCTCCGCAAGCCAAATTCTCAACCTAACCTATTTTCTCCTAACATTATATACAGCAATACAAAACATACAGGGTAAGGCTACTTTCACACCTGCGGCACTACGATCCGGCCACCTGATCCGACAGAGAATGCAAGGAATCGGCTGGACACAAAACACAGCATGCAGCTGTTTGTGTCCCGCTGATTCTCGGCATTTTTGACAGATTGTGGCTAGATCTCTGCTGGACCCCATTATAGTTAATGGGGCCGGCGGGCATTGTGTATGTATCCAACAGTGCCAGATCCGGTGAATTCTGGCAGGCTGTTCTCTGCTTGAACAGCCTGCCAGAATCACTAACGTAGATGTGAAGGTAGCCTAATACAGTGCCATACACCTCTTACATCCAGTGACGTCTCCTTAGATGTAGATGTCTCTGTCCTTATCTTCTCCTTTTAGACCAAATCACCATGATAATTTCTTTCAGCCATCTCTTCTCTCTGCAGTTTGACCGACAGACATCTTAGTTTTCTACTTTTCCATCATCCTCCCACCTTCTGAACACCCCATCCTGCCACCCCCAATACTGTGCCTGCTGTGCTCCCCAATACTATACTGCAAAAACAGATAAACCCCCTGAAAATACTATTACCAAACAGATAGTGCCGCCCTCAATAATTATTGTCACACAGTGCCCTAAAAAATAACTGCGCCCAGGAAACAGTGTCTCCAAGACTAATAGAGTAAACATAATGTACCCCAAAAACAATGATACAAAAAATGCCCTGTTGTGTTGTAGTAAAAAAAAAATTGGTGCACTTTGGAGGCTCTGAAAAACTAAACCCGGGTGCCATCAGTGTTATGGATCTGCCTCCCACAGAGCTATATAATCAGTTTAAAACATGGTATGTAGGTGACAGTTTCCCTTTAAATTATCCCGAAATACTGAGATCTTTGAGCAAGTCCACCTCATATGGGTAATATCTGCTTCTAATATTCCACATCTGGGACAGACCATAGGTGTAGTAGAATTCAATTTATGCAACCATCTAGGTGTGAGAGATATAATCGATGGAGCACCATAAATTGGATTACTCTATATGATGGATTCCGAGTAAATTTAGAGTTATTACAAAGTCTGTACCATTGCTCTGTGGTCATCGGGCCTACCTTCATTCAGTAATTCACTTAAAGAGGACCTTTCACCTGAAAATGCATGTTAAACTAAAGATATACCCTAACTTACCGGCCCCCGGTGGTGCTTATTCTGCTCTTCTTTTTTCTATATGTGCCCCCGTTTGTCCGCGGTGCCCCCCTCAATATCTCCCGCCGTGTATGCTAATGAGCCATTCGGCTCAACTGGGCGGGCCTGCAAAAGTTCTCCCAGGCGTGTCTGCCTTCCCCCTGGCACGGAGCGCAACCAATAAGCGCGCTCCGCTCTTAGCCAGGGAGAAGACGCTCCAGTTCTCGCGAGAACTGGAGCGATTTCATCCATCCTGAGCCGGCGCCATCTTGGATTCCCGCAGCCAGCATCGGCTCAGGATGGATGAAATCGCTCCAGTTCTCGCGAATACCGCGAGAACTGGAGCGTCTTCTCCCTGGCTAAGAGCGGAGCGCGCTTATTGGTTGCGCTCCGTGCCAGGGGGAAGGCAGACACGCCTGGGAGAACTTTTGCAGGCCCGCCCAGTTGAGCCGAATGGCTCATTAGCATACACGGCGGGAGATATTGAGGGGGGCACCGCAGACAAACGGGGGCACATATAGAAAAAAGAAGAGCAGAATAAGCACCACCGGGGGCCGGTAAGTTAGGGTATATCTTTAGTTTAACATGCATTTTCAGGTGAAAGGTCCTCTTTAATCTAGAATATAATAGTGATATTAATTTATAATTACCTCTCCACCCAAAAATAAAGTTTATCAACTTGTGATTCTCAACTGTCAAGTATATCTTATTTTTAATATCCTTAATTAGTGCCTGTAACTGTGAGTATCTAAACACCTCTCCTATTTTATTACTGGTCTGGCCTAATAATGTTTCTTCTGATTTTAAAATCTTGTAAAAATTGTTAAATATTCCATATCCCTTTCATAATCCAGTATTTAACTATATCTACATCAATTTTATGTCCCAATTTACCATTAAACCATAAAGGGGTGACACATAGTGAGCTCGCCACTCCCAAGAGCTCCCTAAATTTTTTCCATGCGCTAACTACCATTCCCACAATAGGTATAGACCCCATCCAATTCCTATCCATCTGAGATGACTTTAGCAATGTATAACTGCTATAGCTCTGACGTAGTAAAGGCACCTCTGGCCACGGGTCAAGTCTGGCTAAATAATATGCCACAGGACGCCATTGCTGGCCATGCAGTTGGGTGAGGACAGCTGAGGCATGGCCATTTACTTCTGTACAATACAATCTAAACTTAATAATCTGATAGGCCCAGTGCGGGGGAGCACAAATTTGCTAGGTTTAGGGCATAAAGGGTATCTACCACCTCATCTGCAAGGTGGAAGAGACTAAAAGACAAACAATCATAAAGAGGCTGCATCAAACTTGCGTATCCAAGGTCTGCAGTAAGAAACAAGGACCAAAAATGTCCTCAGTGCATTCATGTTTCTGGGCAAAGGGGTGTCCTCCACAGCCTTCTTACGTTCAGGGGATGAGATATTTCACCCCAGGAAGGTACCAATAATGCTACAAACCTGAAATTTTCTATAGATATTTTTTACTTCTTGCAGCCATGATTAAATAAAAAAGGACCGGAGTGACACTGCTGAAGTATACATACCGGGCGAGTTCTGGGCCCCCTGCGGCAGTACCACCCAGGTACACTGTTTACCTTCATGTGGGTAGGCAAACAAATACCAACT
The DNA here is from genome assembly GCA_033119425.1 of Bufotes viridis. Taxonomy (NCBI): domain Eukaryota; kingdom Metazoa; phylum Chordata; class Amphibia; order Anura; family Bufonidae; genus Bufotes; species Bufotes viridis. Next base: position 271,325,999 of record CM065591.1, read on the forward strand.
GTCTGAATGTAGTGGTACTGAAAAGAAAACATTTGCCAAATCAATCAGTGAAATGGGTAGAGGTAGCGGGAACCTTAGCCAACAAGATGTGTGTATTGTGCACAATGGGGCTGTTACAAACTGTGGCTTAAGTGACAGCAAGTAGGTCTGTGTGGGTTTGCCCGTCTCTCACTTTTCTTTTTCACAGGGTACAAAAGAGTGTTAGAAGGGGATACAATCTCCTTGATAACCCTTTTTTCAAAAAGTCTCGGACTGTTTGAGATATGGCATCTGACTGTGCCATACTCAAGAGATACTGCATCTTCCTGGGAAGTGGGGTGCCAGGTTTCATCTCCACTTTCACAGGAGGGACTGGGAGCTTGCCAACATCTGTGGGTCCCGCAAGCAGGGCTTCCTTCTCATCTTCTGGGAGTACTGACACAAATATGGACCATGGAGTTTTATCACTAATGGCCAACAAACAAAGTTCCTAGTCATTGAGGGTACCTGTGAGTTTTACAGTACCATCCTCCTAGTATGAGATGCTGGTGTGTACTTTTGCAAGCAAGTCTGCACCCAGGAGGTGGCAGGGGGAGTTATCACTGACCAGCAAACGGGCAAGCGCTTCCTGGTTAAGGGCAAATCTAACACGGATGGATTCTGTTAAAAGGGGAGTGTACTACTTTCCACACTCCACCATCTACTCCTACACAAGAACGGGTGTCCGTGGAGATTAAGTCAGGGGAAGACATGTTTGTTATGCACAACTGTCTTGGCTGCTCCATTATCAATCAAAAACGGGACTACTTCTCTATCACCCAGAGTGAGGAATATCATTGGGGCCAGACTTGAATCTGCTAAAATGTTTAAAGGCACATACTGGATTGCCTTTTTCCTAATCTTGGTCTAACTTTTCCCCCTGACCTGTCTTTGTGTTATCCTCACTGCCTCCCCAGCATCTCTAAAAACATGGGTGGTATGTCCACACCTTTCATTAGCTTGCTGATGTCCTTCACTGCCTGTCTACATTATTTCTTCCTTACTACTTCTGCAGAATCTTATCTCAAGGTTAGCATTCTTCAGCAACATCATATGAAAGACAGAAAGAACAGAATCTGTCTGGCCTTAAAGCTACAGTTTACCCCAATTGAGACCATTTTCATCACAATCCCCTCTTTTTGTCTTTCTAGCAGATGGGCAGGACCCCCAGGGCTGAGTACTTCTCTTGACCCAGAGTCCTGTACATCTGCACCAACCACAACAACCTGTTATGAATCGACATGAAGTTGCCTCCAAGTACTGACCTAACCCTAGCAAAGGAAACAAAACAGAAGTTAAGGCATTTAATCTAAATAAACAATTAAACAATGCTACCATTAATAACTAATTATGGGTATATGTATATCTTGCACTTACTTACTTCAGTACTCTATGTGGTGCTACTCAGATCTATGTGTATTTTATCGTGCTTGCAGCCATATCAGGAAAACACCAGTAACTAAGATGGCTGCTGGGCAGGCAGTAAAGTTTCCTCAGTTAAGATGGCTACCGGACTGGAAGTTGCAGGAGTTAAGATGTTAGCCAGACTGGATATTGGAATAGTTAAGATGGCCGACGGTTACCTCAGTTAAGATGGCTGCGGGGAGTGTGGTAGGGTCTCTCAGCGACATCTTGGAGGGTAGTATCAGCGGCATGTAAAAAATTATTATTTGTCTGTTCATCATACATTTCTGTCCAGCCTAATTTCATATACTTAATTATTCTCATGTTGATACTTGCATTGTTTTTCATAATACCTAGAACAGAATGCACTAAATTCAAGGCCGAATGTCCTGTGTTCACCTCCTCCTTTTTGGCCTGAAACCAGAGCACACACCTGACTGTGTCTCTGTAAGGATTTCTTCCATAGAAACTTTAACTCTTAATTTGGGCTCGTCATCACATCAGTAGAGGTGATTTCCCTCATGGTAAACTTGGCTGTGTGACAGACATAAAGGAACATTTCCCATACATTAACACATACAAGTCTTTGAACTTATTATTATTATTATTATTAACAGTTTCTGGAGCATCATACACGCACACTCAGTACCTCACACACATCGCCTTGTTATTATCTCTCAGTATTGCAGACATTGTACTTGTTATCACACATTCCAATATTGTGATGTCACTCCCGTCGCAGCTGCTACCCCTGCTGTCTCCCTTCATACACCTCAGCCACCAGCTGCAGGACGGTATATTCACCGAACAACTGAGACACGTTACATAGACAGACAAGACTGGACTCGCCTGTTGACAGCCCTTTCCTTTCAGGGGATACACACAATCCCCAACAAGACAAAAACAACCGGCACCTTCCCTTTTTTAATACCAAACAGAGCTCAATGATATTCTGGCTCTAACCCCTAGTCTCACACTCAATGAATCTCAGAGACTGTCTCAGATTTATCTCATCCATAGAGTGTATAGAACCCCCAAGCTCCTGTTTAAGATGCCCTCGTTGTGGAATAACAGATGCGACATTGCTTCATATGATTTGGAACTGCCCAAAACTGGGTAAATATTGGGAGGAGATAAGAGAAATTATCGCCATAACGACCCAGATAAAATTACCCAATGATCCAAGAGTATGTGTGATGGGTATACTGAAATTACCATGAATAGACGATAAAAGGTCTCTGTGTATTCACAGGATGCAATTCCAAGCAAGGGTTTTGATTGCTAAACATCGGATACAGGAGAAACCACTCTCTAGACAAGAATATATCAATAGGCTGAATATAATTTTGCACTTTGAAAGAGGGGTATATGTCAAACGGAAGTGTCCAAATAAATTTCTGTCAATATGGCAGGGTTGGCTGGCATCCGGGAATTTGGCTTTATTAGTATTAATAAGAGATTGCTTGAGAGGGCAACTATCCCTACTAGGTCATTTATCTTAACTTATTAAGGTACCTATTCTGGAAGATCACATACACGCATCAGTGATATAATTCATTGTTATGCCCTTTCTGTTCTATGATTACTGAGGGGGTGCAATCATCTCTCTGCATGGTCTAGGGTGGGTGGGGGGAGGGGTTTGTATGTTATTAAGTTGTTTTTCTTTTAGTAATGTCTATAAAAAACCCTGTACCATAATAGTATTGAGGATTTGCATACATGATTCGTGCCACGCTGATTTGACTTTGATAAGATGGAGGTACCACCATGTTTTCAGAGATTTGCTGTATAGACTGAATGACTCCTTGTTGTTGTATACAAGCTTTTATTGTAAAAAAAAAAAAAGATGTTTTAAAAAAATACCAAGCAGAGCTCACCCCTGTGCAGAATATTGGCTCCCACGTCTGGTCTGCCGGCCCGGGACTACTCCACCTGCTGCCTCCAAAGGTGAGATCACTTAAGATGCCGCAGTACAGGTCCTGCAGATCTGCCGCCTCCTAAGGGGAGATCTCGTAAGATGCCCCAGTCCAGGTCCTGCAGAAATTTACCGTATTCCCACAGGGCTACTCCATCTGCCACCTCCTAAGGGGAGATCTGTAAAGATGCCCCAGTCCAGGTCCAAAGGAAATCAACGGTAGACCCCCCCCCCCCCCCGGAGCTCCCCCGGGCTATTCCATCTGCCGCCTCCTATGGGGGGATCTCTAGAGATGCCCCAGGTCTCGCAGAAATTTACTATAGCCCCTATCTTGAGCTGCCCCCTGCCAGGGGAATTCTCTTGCTCTGATTAATTGTTAACCGTGAAGGTGCCTGACACAAAAACACATAAAAGAGGTAGCCACAGTAGCAGAACAGATCACCACAGCACGGGGGGGGGGGGGGGAGGGGTTATGACTAGAGGCAGACAAGATAGCCAATTTTCTTACCTTGCCTTTGGGGCTGCACTCCCCCTCCTCAAGTGTCATCCACCATACTCCGAGAATCCAAACCTTCGGCTAGCGATGCAGCCTCCTCTCGAGCCCCACGTTGGGCGCCAAACTGTTAAAGATGCCCTCAATCAGGGATAATTACGTTTGCTCTACAGCTCCAAATTGGTTTTCATCCTAGGATTTTACTGTACATGCATGGAAGAACCAACACTGACACCAGAGAAAGGTCAAAGCAGTTCTCGTTTTATTACAGGAAATCAAGCAGTATATAAGTACATCAGAGGGGGCATCCCAATTGTTCCATTGGCTAGAATACAAGAAAAGAGATAACACTTGGCATCTTCACATTATGCATTGTTTTACTAACTTTCGTATGCAAACTATGTAAACATCTAAGTGCAAATGCCATATTGTAATGACTTCACATTAACATCAGTACAGCATACTTTATATATGACACATCAGGGAGGAGGGTCCTCTTGGAACTTGAGTGAATAAGACACACACATACAAGGACAAACACACATAGAGGGGACACACACATACAGGGACACACAACACGCACACATCCAGAAAGTACAATATAAACTTGCAATCAAAAAGCCTGAAAACGACAAGAAACAAGAAAAAAGGCAAGAGACACAAGAGAAAAAGACAAGAAACACAAGATAAAAAGATGAGACACAAGAGAAAAAGACAAGGTACACGAGAAAAAGACAAAAAACACAAGCAAAAAAGGACAAGAAACACAAGAGAAAAAGACAAAAAAAAACACGAGAAAAAGACAAGAAACACAAGACAAGACAAATACGTCTATGTGGTCCAAAAATCTGTGACTTGCTCCTCGTATATGACGAGATGCTGCCCTCGCTCCCTAATTGAATGTGCAGGTGCCAGGTAGTGACCAGTAACTGACAATCATATGTCGCATGCCAGTCACATGACCTCTTCATTGGAATCAGTTACCAAGGACATGGCTAGAATGTGCCATCGCTTTCTGATGGCACAGGACCCCTATGCATCCTGAAAATGACTGACCACTGTGCAGGGACAGATTGTGAAGGGGTCGCAGGGTTAAACCACCATTGTGGCCCCTTCCTTCCCAATCCTTACTTAGGTTTCTAGCACATTGATGTCTGTAGTATTTGTATGAGGCTCTTGAGCTAATAAAGGTTGGTGACCTCTGTTTCAGGGCTCATTCACACAACTGTATGAATGGGTCCGCATCCGTTCCTCAATTTTGCGGAACGGGTGCGGACCTATTCATTTCAGTGGGGCCGAAAAAAATGCGGACAGTACACCATGTGCTGTCCACATCTGTTGTTCCGTTTCGCAGCCCTGCAAAAAAGATAGAGCATGTCCTATTCTTGTCCACCATTTCAGAGAAGAATAGAAATTTCTATCATAGTGCTGGCCATGTCCATGTCGATGTAGCCTTATAGTGCAGAATACCAAGCGGATTTATTACTAGTCCAAGGGAAGAGATGAGGAGACATCTAAAACAAGCAACCAGTGTCAGGAGGGCAACTGAACCATGATAGCCACAATCTATGGGCAACTCATCCACCTTCCCTTGTATTAATTCTAAGGTAAAGCAAGAGAAGTGTAAATGTGTTCTACGGCCAGCCAAACATATAACTATCAGCAAAACACCCTCAAAACTATGCACCCCAAGATTAACGGAAAGCCACGCCCACCAACAGCAGCCAATGGTCTCATAACTCTGTGATAAGCGATATTTGTGAGCTGTCTGGCCATACTTATATGCAGACACCAGAGTAGACAGCAACTAGAAAAATAAAACCTAACTTTGAATTAATCAGATTAAAACATGGCAGTTAATTTGTGTGATAGAATAAGTGGCCAAAGCTTGTAGTGAAAAAAGGAACAGTTTTACCACTCTTGGAGATAATTCGATAATCCGAAAAGAGCCAGGGTGGAGTTGGGATGCTATCCTTAGTAGTCCCTGCTTGGCACTCCCCAACCTGAACAACTGGTTAGTGGAGCTCCAACCTGGCAAGCACAGCCCCAAAGATCATCCCTAAGGGCTCATACTAGGGCTGCAGTAAACGATTATTTTAGTAATCGAGTATTCTATCGATTATTTTTTACGATTAATCGAGTAATCTAATAAGAAAAAAAAATTAAGACTGTTTTCCTTTATAAAAACTCATCAGACCCCCTGCCATTATTCCCCAACACCCTTCGTTCCCCCCTGTGCGATCAGCTCTGTTCTCCCCAGTGCCATCAGCTCCCTTCTCCGCTGTGTCATCAGTTCCGTTCCCCCAGTGCCATCAGCTCTTCCCCACCCCAGTGCCATCAGCTCTCCCCCACTCCAGTGCCATCAGCTCTCCCCCACTCCAGTGCCATCAGCTCTCCCCCACCCCAGTGCCTTCAGCTTTCCCCCACCCCAGTGCCATCAGCTCTCCCCCACCCCAGTGCCTTCAGCTCTCCCCCACCCCAGTGCCTTCAGCCCTCCCCCACCCCAGTGCCATCAGCTCTCCCCCACCCCAGTGCCATCAGCTCTCCCCCATCCCAGTGCCATCAGTTCTCCCCCACCCCAGTGCTATCAGCTCTCCCCCACCTTGTGCCATCAACTCTCCCCCACCCCAGTGCCATCAGCTCTCCCCCACCTGTGCCGTCAGCTCTCCCCACCCCAGTGCCATCAGCTCTCCCCCACCCCAGTGCCTTCAGCTCTCCCCACCCCAGTGCCATCAGTTCTCCCCCACCCCAGTGCTATCAGCTCTCCCCCACCTTGTGCCATCAACTCTCCCCACCACAGTGCCTTCAGCTCTCCCCACCCCAGTGCCATCAGCTCTCCCCACCCCAGTGCCATCAGCTCTCCCCACCCCAGTGCCATCAGCTCTCCCCCACTCCAGTGCCATCAGCTCTCCCCACTCCAGTGCCATCAGCTCTCCCCACTCCAGTGCCATCAGCTCTCCCCACCCCAGTGCCTTCAGCTTTCCCCACCCCAGTGCCATCAGCTCTCCCCACCCCAGTGCCTTCAGCTCTCCCCACCCCAGTGCCTTCAGCCCTCCCCCACCCCAGTGCCTTCAGCTCTCCCCCACCCCAGTGCCATCAGCTCTCCCCCATCCCAGTGCCATCAGTTCTCCCCACCCCAGTGCTATCAGCTCTCCCCACCTTGTGCCATCAACTCTCCCCACCCCAGTGCCATCAGCTCTCCCCCACCTGTGCCGTCAGCTCTCCCCCACCCCAGTGCCATCAGCTCTCCCCCACCCCAGTGCCTTCAGCTCTCCCCCACCCCAGTGCCATCAGTTCTCCCCCACCCCAGTGCTATCAGCTCTCCCCCACCTTGTGCCATCAACTCTCCCCCACCACAGTGCCTTCAGCTCTCCCCACCCCAGTGCCATCAGCTCTCCCCCACCCCAGTGCCATCAGCTCTCCCCCACCCCAGTGCCATCAGCTCTCCCTCACCCCAGTGCCATCAGCTCTCCCCCACCCCAAGGCCATCAGCTCTCCCCCACCCTGTGCCATCAGCTCTCCCCCACCCCGGTGCCGTCAGCTCTCCCCACCCTGGTGCCGTCAGCTCTCCCCCCACCCCAGTGCCATCATCTCTCCCACCTCAGTGACTTCAGCTCCACCCCACCCTGGTGCCATCATCTGTTCCCCCACCTTGTGCCATCATCTGTCCCCCCTCTGTGCCATCATCTCTGCTGCCCTGCTCCTCCTGACACTGGGAGTGCACAGCGTCATTGGTTGCTATGACCCTGTGCACTCCGGGCGCCCGGCTTTAGTCGCACCCCCACCCCCTCAGTTTCAGCGGGAGGCCACGGAGCAGGAGTAATAGCAAGCGCTTTACTCCCGCTCCGTGGTCACGTGACACAAACGAATCATCGATGCAAAAAATTTGCATCGATGATTTTTGTGTGTCGAATTACTCGATTTAATTGAGTTATTGTTTCAGCCCTAGCTCATCCACACGATTGTATGTATTTTGCGGTCCGCAAAACACGGATCCGGCAAAAGTAACAGAAGACATCCGCATGATATCCCGGATCCATTGTAACAATGCCTATCCTTGTCCGCAAAATGGACAAGAATAGGACTTGCTCTATTTTTTTGCAGAACGGACATGCAGACAAGGAATGCACAGAAATTAATTTCCCTTTTTTTCAAGCCCCATTGAAATGAATGGTTCTGCATATCGACCTGTAAAAAAAACAGAACGGAAACAGAAGAAAAATACCTTTGTGTGCATGAGCCCTAAAAGTTTTCTAAAATTGCCCTATGCAGGTGGTACTAAATCTGCTGCTGTAAACATCTGGCCTTGTTCAGCAGCTGGATCAAACCAAAATGTTTCTACGCGTTTCAAAAGGACTGCGATGTCCAATCTCATCAGGGGACTTAAACAAAGTATAGTGCAAGCTGGGTATGTCATCCAGTGCCAGATAACATTAGCAATGACAGTGGTCACCTAGACCAGGTAAGTACAGTGCGTATGGCCCAGAGCAAGTGTGGGAACGCATGCTGAGCGTGCATATGACACCATTGTCCCATCAGCGACATTTAATGGTGGCATAGCATTTGGATATCAGTCCCAAAACACAAACCTCTTCAATCTATCCTGAATGCAGCAGCAAGGCTTATCTACCTGTCTAAATGCTACTCCGATACCTCTGCCCTGTGCCAGTCATTGGACAGTTACCCATTCAGTACAGGATTCATTTAAAATTCATTCTCACCCACAAAGCTTCCCACAGTGCTGCACCCCCTTACCCCTCTTCCCTCATTTCTGTCTACCATCCTACCCATGCTTTCCGTTCAGCCAATGACTTACGACTAAAATCCACCATAATCTGAACCTGTCACTCCCGTCTCCAAGACTTCTCCCGAACTGCACCAGTTCTCTGGAATGCCCTAGCCCAAGCAATTAGGTTAATCCATAACATCCACAGTTTTAGGCACTCCCTAAAAACACATCTTTGTAGGTTAGCCTATTACATCCCCTGATCTACCCCTTTGCCATTCACCCCTTCCCCTTCGGAATTATTCTCCTGAACCTAATCGATCATCCAGCAGTATCCACCACACCCCATGCAATCAGAAGCACAACAGATACCCTCTGGTTCCTGGCTCAAGTTCCTCATATCTACATCCCTAGTGTCTTAGGATGGCCAGGCCATTGTATAAAACAAGCACTTTTTACCTATTGTGTCACTCCCATCTCCTCAGATTGTAAGCTCTTGTGTGCAGTGCCCTCATTCCTCTTGTTTTATTTGCTGACCTGTTTACTGCTATGTTAGGGTACTTTCACACTAGCGTTGGTGCGGATCCGTTTGTTTATTTTCACAGACGGATCCGCACCTCTAATGCAAACGTTTGTATCCGTTCAGAACGGATCCGTTTGCATTAGGTTTAAAGAAAAATGACAAAGTCCAAAACGGATCCGTTTTGGATTACATTGAAAGTCAATGGGGAACGGATCCGTTTTCAAATGCACCATATTGTGTCACTGACAACGGATCCGTCCCCATTGACTTACATTGTAAAAAAAAACTGATCCGTTAGGCTCCGCCTCTTCAGACGGACACCAAAATGCTGCATGCTGCGTTTTGGTGTCCGCCTCCAAAACGTAATAGAGGCGGAACGGAGCCTAACTGATGCATTCTGAACGGATCCTTATCCATTCAGAATGCATTGGGACTTAACTGATCCGTTTTGGAACGTTTGTGAGAGCCCTGTAACGGATCTCACAAACGGAATCCAAAACGCTAGTGTGAAAGTACCCTTATTTATGACTCTGTGCATGAACCCCCTGATTGTAAAGCACTGCGGAATATGTTGGCGCTATATAAATTAAAGTTATTATATTATAATGTCTCACGGCATCCACTTCATCAATGTACTCCACAATAGGGCACAATCTTCTTTATACGTCATAACATGGTAACAGAGTATTAAATCTTCATATAGCGAGTCACAACCGTCTTATTTTCACCATAGTCTATTTTTTCGAATGATGCCAAACCAAGTTAAGATAGTATAACACACATCAGACTCCTGGACAAACTTTGTGAAATCCTCCTGACATACACCACCAACGTACAGTAAAAACGCAGTGTGAAGGCACCCTTAGACTTCTTTGTTAGACACAAAATACAGGGATACTGGTATTAAAGGGTTTTCCAGACTTGGATATTGATGACTTAGATTCAGGATAGGTTGGACTGGTGGGACTCCAACTCCGCACCCACATAGATCAGCAGTTTCAGGCAGTTGCCAGAAAGAATATGTGTATGGAGCCAGAAGCATAAGGTTTATGGAAGTGCTGGGGTACTACAGCTCAGCTCCCATTTAAGTAAATGGGAGTTGAGCTGCAGTCCGCTGGCGCTGTAATCTACAAGGTGGATGGAGCCTTCTGTATCCACCCCATACACTATAAGGTTTCTGGTACCCGCCTGAAACAGCTGGTGGAAAACCCCATTAATGTTACAGGATTTTTCCCATTAAGTAACTTTTCCCCTATCACCAGGAGGTCAGACTGCTGGGGCCCCGCCAATCACAAGAATGGGGGCCCGTGCTTCCCGTTTGAACGGTGCAGGGGACAGGCTTGCGCATAAAACAAGGCTCCATGATTAGGGACGGGTTCATACACAGATCATCTCACAGGGGTGTTGTATCAATGTGTCAGAAGTGGATGCACTCAGCATAAGCACTTCTTGAATACTTACACTGGTGAACCACATAAGAAATGTGCAGAAAATAAAAAACATAAATATTTATTATAAATTAAATACAATGTCAATATTACATTTCTAATTTAGCAACACAACAAAAATAGGCCAAAATCCTATGATATTTGGCAAGAGATTTTATTTTGCATAAAAAAATAAGGCCAAGATTGGTTCCCCATGACAGGTAAAGAAAAAAATTAAAAAAACATTAGGAGTATGTTCAGACGGAGGATTTTGGGCATGGGCTTCTGCGTGGATTTGGTGGCAAAAAACGGATCGAATCTGCGCTGAAACCAATGGTGGGCTGTGCCGCAGGGGTTTTATCCGGGCGGTTTTCAAGACTGAACAGGCTCATTCTTGGCGCGGTTACTATGTGGACCCCTCGCAGACTTGCAGTGGGAACCCGCTTGTGGTTTAGCTCCATTTAATATAGCAGGTCCACATGAAAACCAATGGAACAAACTACAGCACAGCTCAATGGTTTCTACCAGGGTGGGCAACTGTCCAAAAAATTCTGGACAGTCCGTAAAAATAGGCGACTTTTTTCCTGCGTTCTTAAATAGATTATTTTGGTGGTAGTTATCATGTTACAGCTCACAGTAAATGCTGGTATTAAACTGTTATCAGTATATTGAGCTATAGACATGCAATACTTAGAATCTTTATCATTCATTATGGTTTTTCAATTTGTCCGTAAAAAATGTTGTCTGTCTGTGATTTGGGGATAAGTTGTCCAAAAAAAAAGAAAACTTCTGATTGGCAACCCTGGTTTCTACCATGGGAGAGGCAGAGGATTTTGGTTCGGACAAAATCCGCTATCTGAACATATGAAATTTCCGTATTTCTACAGGACATATTCAGAATGCTGGAGCTAGATGATTCTGGCTTGTGCAAATGCAGGCGTTAAGCAAAGAGAGTCAGAAATCTCCCAGCCACAGGACATGGGTGCACAGATGTTCTCCTTCTCTTCATCCGGATGGAATCCTTTCTGCAGGAGCTGAACAGCATCCCTGGAAATACAGGAAGGACAGGGTTAAGATTCACTTCAGTAAAATGTCTCCTTTCTAAAAGTAAATGTTCTCATACTCTTGAGGTTCTGCTGGGTTTTCTGAGAGTTTTTTTGTACATGATGGCATGGCTGTACGGAGATGGGCTTGTGCCAAAGATAACCCCTTTTGTTTTGCTGCAGTGATTTGTTTTTTTGCTTTTCCGCTGGTGGAGGGCTTACTGCTTTACCCCATGGGTGTACACGGCAACGATGATCATAGTATTTTTGGCAGCGGATAAAAAAAAGTTCATTTATTTTTAACACCCTTTCTTAAAGGGGTTGACCAGCTTAAGGGACTTTTTTTTTTTTAACGTTTTTAAAAGCTCATACCTACTCCCTGCCGTTCCATTCTGGCACCCTTCACTGGTCTTCAAGTCCCCGTCCTGTAGATGATACAGAAGTAACATGCTGCCTGGGGACATGTCACACTTGAGGCCAGTCATTGGCTGCAGCGGCGCACGTGAGCCCATCCATTGGGAAGTTCACAGGACGGGGACCGGAAGAGCAGTAAAGGAATGGAGTGGTGGGGAGCAGCTGACTGTTATTGAGTTTTTCAACAGGTACAACAGAGGACTAGGGATGAGCGAACTTCAAGTTCGGGTATATGATGAAATGCATTAGGGATTCCGTGACCACGGACCATAACGCAATTCAATGACGGAATGCCTTTAGAGGCATTCCGTTATAATAGAAGTCTAGGGCCAGTATAACAAAACTGTTATACTGGCTCTTGCATAACGGAAATACTGGCTCTTGTTATAAGGGCTCTTGCATAACGGAAACCGGACAGATCTGTCATGCAGCCCATAGACTTCTATTGTGACGGAACGCCTCTAAAGGCATTCCGTTCTTGAATTGCGTTATGGTCCGTGGTCACGGAATCTATACCACAATTCAGCATATTGTCAAACTTCTAAACTTTAAATTTGCTCATGCCTACAGGGGACTAAACCAGCAGCAGCAGGAGATCAGTGCAGGGGAGTAATCCCTTTTTTTTTATTTTACTGACTGGAAATCCCCTTTAAAATTATGCATGCTTTAAAATCACCGATCTGTGCCAAAAGACTGAAGGCATGTGACACAAGTGGTGGCTTGTGCCTGTTACAGGAAGAGAATGGAGTGTGACTAGGGTTGGGTTCCTTCCCGCAAGCTTTGCACAGCTCAGGACGTGGACGCAGGCAGATGACGCTCCAGGAGAACGTGTAAGTTCCACGTCTTCAGGATGTATGAATGGGAGGCGGGGCTGTCAGCCCGTGGGCGGGGCTCTGCGTACCCGGAACTGAGGGATTCGGCCCGCTGTTCTTCTTCATTAATTCATGCTTCGCCCCGCCCACCCCTGTATCACCCGCCAATGGCAGTGTACAATCTCTGCAGGCTCAGGTTCGGGAAGTAAAGTCGCACAGCAGCTGAGGTGAGTTGTCAGTTGGCACTGGGCTCGCGGCGCGTAGGTAAGTGTCCTGGCACTTCATTCATCAGCTGCAGGGATGGGAGGATGCTCTGTTGTTGTAAGGGTCCTTGTGCAATCCTCTCTTAAAGGGGTTGTCAAGAGCTTATAGAGATCACCTAACGTTTTCCTCTTCATTATCCATATCTAGTCTGAAATGATTGGTCCAAACATGACAGCTTAAACCCAGTTTTTCCAGTGTCCAGAATGGCAAAGCTGTCCAGTAATGCAGGAGTCCATGGAAAGGGGATAAATCACTGAGTCACAAGGCAGATTTGACATCTGACGTCAGGGGAGTCGGGAGTCCCCCATACGCATTAGACGATTGGCTGGTCTAGCCGAAATCAGTGGAATATGTAATGTATATGGTCCGCTTAAAGGACTTGTCCAAGATTGAATAGTTTTTTTTTAATTATAGAGCTATACTTACCCATTTCCCACTGCCCGGTTCTGTCCCAGGCTTGTCCCCCACATGTAACGTTCTGACATAGACGATACCACATGTGCCACTGCAGTCAATAACTGGCCTCAGCGGTGATGTGTCCCCAGTGGCACGTAATCCAGAAGTATAACCATCCTGGGACAGAACCGAGCAGCGTAAAGCAGGTAAGTGTACTTCACTTCACAAGTAGAGTTGAGCGAACTTGTTTTTTAAGTTCGGCGTCCAAGGTTCGGGTTATGGAAGATTCCCATTATGGATTCCAAATTCCGTTATGGTCAGTGATAGCGGATTCCATAACGGGATTCTTCGATAACCTGAATTTTGGACGCAGAACTTAAAACACAAGTTCGCTCAACACTATTCACAAGTCTAGGGTGGAATTTAAAGAAACAATTTGATCATGGACAACCCCTTTATTAATCCATTGCCAAGGGCAGCTTTAGGCCGGGCCTACATGGCGACTTTGGCCACGATGCCCACCACGGTGTACCACAGCCTGTTACTGGCAGGGAATGCAGTCATGTTTCAGCACAATGCAACTCTGTTCACTTTCATTACTTGCAATGCAGGCACGGGTATGGTGGCCAAAGTCTCCAGGTAGCCCCAGCCTTCTGGAGGGGGTCAGGAGAGGGACATTATGCTCACCTGTATGAGATATATGGGAAGAGGTGTGATAAGTTGTGCCAGATACCTCCGGTGCCGCCTATCTCCAGGAGCACTGACCGATTCGATTATCCCTATCTAATTTTGCTCCAGGCAAAGACTCTGAATGGTCTCCTGTAGAGATGGTGGGATCTGCGGACAGCCATGTAATGTCTATGTCCCGTGGTGACCTGGGGGCTATTATCACCTGAGAAGGTGTCCTATGGGCGGGGGCGTCGTTTCTTCTATAGTAATAATGTCACATTGTGTAGGACCGCAGGGATTCCAGTAAAATACCAGTTGTTCCAGTAGAAAAAAAGGCAAGGCAAATATGTATGCATTGTCTACGCCTTCACCTGACTCCACCTGGTAACTGAAGCAGGGGATCTGTGACACTACGCAGGACAAGTGGCAGTCCACGATAAACACGCCGCTCGCCATTAGTTTTCACCGGCCTATTGTACAGACAGACACAAATTATCTTCCCAATAATTGTCCTGAATATCGGGCAGTGTAAGGGCCAGTTCACACTACTGATTTTGAAAAGCATGCCTAAAAAAAATCATTCATCAACTCCAAACACTATCAATGTCTATATGCCAAGATGGGATGTACCCATATCTATAAATATTTCCCACCAAAAAAATCCGGTACACAAATTCCCTTAAAATATACTCAATTTTAATTAAATAACAATATAAAATAAACACATTACCATCAGTAGGAGAAACACAATTCAATTACGCCGTACAGCTCCTATTTTAGTTGATATACATACAATAATCAACATAGAGGTTAGCTGGTCCCACATATGATACTGCTAGGTCTATTACATAAGCTCTCTATGTTATCGATACATTATGCTAAACAAGCCGTAAGATAGGTCTCTACCCCTATACAGCAATGCTGCTACTCTGCCCTTTGAAAGTACTAGTTAAAGTCCCGCAATTATATGATTAGGAAAATACCGTCAACCACATACCCAAAAGTAGTGTTCACCAACTAAAGGAATAGGAATGGCGCCCCCTCTACGAGCGTTTTCTCATTAAGAAGCTAATGCAGAAGCGTACGTAGAGGGGCGCCATTCCTATTCCTTTAGTTGGTGAACACTACTTTTGGGTATGTGGTTGACGATATTTTCCTAATCATATAATTGCAGACTTTAGCTAGTACTTTAACTAGCAGCATTGCGGTATAGGGGTAGAGACCTATCTTATGGCTTGTTTAGCATAATGTATCGATAACATAGAGAGCTTATGTAATAGACCTAGCAGTATCATATGTGGGACCAGCTAACCTATATGTTGATTATTGTATGTATTGTATATCAACTAAAATAGGAGCTGTACGGCGTAATTGAATTGTGTTTCTCCTACTGATGGTAATGTGTTTATTTTATATTGTTATTTAATTAAAATTGAGTATATTTTAAGGGAATTTGTGTACCGGATTTTTTTGGTGGTAAATAACTAAAAAAAAAGCCTGTTTTTGATGCATTTTTTTTTAGCCAATGGGTGTTCACTTCGATACAAAGCTGCATTTTCAGCGTCAGTTTTTTTTCCACGCAGATCTGCTCCAAAAAACATGCACAAAAACCCATGGACTTACATGGAGCTGTTCTTTAAAGCTTCCCATTCATTTCAATGGAAGATTCGGCGCTGATTCTGCCCCAAGATAAGGCATGCTGCTAAAAAAAAAAATATGAACGGGAGGCTGTTTTGGGATGTTTTTTTGGAGCTGAGTTTGAGGCAGAAACGCTCCAAAATTTGCATGTGACTGATTAGCTGCAGATTTTCTGTAGTGGAACATCTACTGCATTCCTATTTGTAATCTGCAGCAGAAAAGATGCACCAATTGGTGCATTTTGTCACTGATTTTGTTGCTAAAACGCTGCAGATTAGATGCAGATTTCATTCTTTGCATTATGCAAAGAGGGATCTCCCTAGGAAAGGGAACCATCTCGCTAGCACCACCTTGTGGAAGTGGCACCCTATGAGTTAAAATAGACTTTTTAATAAGCGGTGGGACATGACAAGGAAAAATAGCCAAGCTAAATTGTCACATTTCATACCACTTCCCCCTGTCTAGACACTTCAGTAAAGTGCTGAGCATGTCAGAACCATTTGTCCTAAATGTTTGATAAATGCGTCTTAAAACATCAGCTCCTCCAAAAGTTTGGTGTAAAGTACACCAAAAAACACAACATATTTTTTTTTTTTTTTTTTATTGTATTCTGCAAACTACCCGTGAATGGAAAATCTTTCCCACATTCTTATCTGCATTCAGCCAGCAGGCTGTTATATCAGAGGAACAGCCTGTCGGAGTTCACCCTATCTGGTATAGTCGGATACTACCTTGAACCATGGGATCCAATGAGGATTCATCCGCTTTCCAGAAGAAATGCTAGATTTTTGTCCGACTGAAAGCCAGCATGTCTGCTGGAAAGCGGCTGGATCTCCGTCGGATCCCATTATAGTCAAAGGGGATCAGGCGGTTCAAGGTAGTATCCGACTGTACCAGATAGGGTGAACTCTGACAGGCTGTTCCAATGCCGGAACAGCCTGCTGGATTTCTGAACGCATTTGTGAACCTAGTGTAAACCATTTGCTGCATTGATGTACTCCCCCCCCCCCCCACCCCCTTTCATTAATTTTGTCTTCAAAAGCAACTTAATAAATTGTCTTCCTTGGAAAAATCCTACTATTTTGTGTCTGCAGCTTGTAGAGGGAGCTATGTATCTCCATGGTTACAGGCTACAAACAAACCATATATGTCATTTGTTAAGGGTATATTAGACGGGCAGATTTTCTGCTCTATGATCGCTAACGTGTGTTTGTATGAACGCTCTTTAATGATCGTCTTGCAGTGTAATACTGCCGTCGTTTGCTTAAAGATCAGGATTTGCAGGCGGCGGATCGCGCTGTCTAATAGCGATCTCCTGCCAGCAAACCATTAGACAGCATGGGGACAAGCGATGGCATAGAGTCGCTCCTCATCATGCTGTGGAGGAGATCGCTGCATGTATCCGCCTTCCTCCCAGCAACCATCCGAGTGATCGGGGTGTCTAATGCACCCTTTACTCTTTTACATCTGCTTCTTCTTCCTTTTGCTTGGTACCATAGATGTATAGTGATGTGTTGATTTACAGCAGAAGAAGCAGCATTTTTATTTTTTTATTATACACTTTCACTATTGCAGTTTTGCCCTATTCAATAAAAGGGGTTGTCTCATGAAGACAGCCTGTCCATACACAGGGTCTGTTCTGGTAGACAAGGGCTGTCCTTATATTACAAGGGTTACCATTTATGAGTGGCTGCCATACTTGACTGGCCACAGCTTTCCTTGGCAAATTAGCAGTTTGACTGGGGTGCTGGGGTAATCAGCCTTGGGGGCCACATTTATTAAAATAGTTGTCTCTAATAAGAGAAGCCCTTTAATCGTTGTATGCTGTATTTCAGCAAATGGCCACGTGAGAATGTAGTGGAAGCACGTACGTGCAGTAGTCATATACAGAAACTTCTCGTGGGTCCCAGTGTTCCTTCTGCTGACCGTCTCCAGGAACACTACCTCCTTTGTACGTTTTATGGCTCTATCCTGAAGCTGAGGGGGTAGATTCATGTTTCTTATTAACATTATACCGTAACCATTTTGAGAGAGTAACGCGTTCTGCTGATTTTTCACTTACTAAAAGAGAAAAAAAATATTTTATTTTCCAGATCTGAATAAAAATGGCTGAGAAGGTCCTAGTTACCGGAGGTGCTGGCTACATAGGTAGTCACTGTGTGCTGGAGATGATCGAAGCTGGGTATGAACCCGTGGTGATAGACAATTTTCACAATGCCATTCGAGGTAAGCCAGCATATGCCAACAATATCCAGTGTGTGTGGAGTTATTTTCTGTGTTATTCAGTGTTCTTATGTCCAGTGAAACTGTCCGTCACGTATCATATGCGCCATTTCAGCCACATGCGGCAAGCATTAGTTATTCAGTAAGGCCTCATGCACATGATCGTATCTGTTTTGCAGTTGTCAGATTGCGAATCCACAAAATCTGAATACCGTCCATGTTGCAACTAGAGTAAAAATCCAGCATCCACGAACCTGAAGTCTTTATTAGCGACCAACTCAAATCCAAAGCATGCGCGGTGTGCCCTCCAGGGCTTTGCCGGCTCTGTTCTAAGTATAGGTCCCGGTCCCTAGTGATATGCCCCCAATGTCTGAGATGGGACAACCCGTTCAAATGCCCTCTTCTGTTTAACCTGTGAGAATACAGGTTTTTAACAGAAATAGCCAAAGGGTTTCCCTGTTAATTATCTTTGCTGATCACTACCTCTGGGGGTTTGGGAAACATTTTCAATAACTTGCACTCGCATGCTAGAAATGTTTTTCTGGTGCACTTGCAAAGAATGTAATGAGACAGTAGACAGTCCTCTAAATGACGCTCATTTTTGGTTACATCTGCATGCAGTGCATCCCACACACATTGCAGAATACACATGTCGCAACAAAAGAAATGCGACTTCAGGACTCAGCTAAACTGTTATTGATTCAACTACATTGTTATTAATTCTTTATTTTCTAAATTTCATGTTTGTTACAATTGAAAGTCTCAATAAAAAATCATTTTGAATGCAGAATACACATGTAACTAGATTGCAAACAATTGCAGTTTGCATATTACTTTATATTATAACACTAGCTGAAGGACCCGGCTTCACACCGGTATATTTAATCTATTTAATTTAATGTTTGTGTGTGTTGTTAAAAGATAGACATTATCCACTTTAACAGTGACATCTACAGTACCCTGCCCCCTTAACAGTGACCCCCCCCCCTACAGTGCCCCGTTCCTTTAAAATAAGTCCTCCACAGCAGCCCACCCCCTTAACTTTGACCTTTACAGCAGCCTGCCCCTTTAACAGTGAGTTCCATGGCACCCCACCCCCTCGACAGTGACCTCCACAGGGGCACGCCCCCTTAACAGTGACCTCTACAGCACCGGGCCCTTAACACTGACCATAGGTTACAGTCTTAACTGATCTCCACCATTCCCAGCCCCCTTAACAGAGACCTCCACAGCGACTGCCCCTTTAACAGTAACTGCCATAGTACCCCGCTCCCTTAAAGGGGTTCAGCTCTGAACCCGGACATATCCCCATTTTCACCCAGGCAGCCCCCCTGACTTCAGCATCATGCTCCGATGCTCTCCTTTGGCCTACGATGAATCACGCAGGCTAAAGGCATTTTCTGGAGTTCCGGTGAAGAACAGGGCTTTCCGTAGGGCTGCCAGGCAT
Source organism: Bufotes viridis (assembly GCA_033119425.1). Lineage (NCBI taxonomy): Eukaryota > Metazoa > Chordata > Amphibia > Anura > Bufonidae > Bufotes > Bufotes viridis. The sequence goes on from CM065591.1 coordinate 271,345,411, forward strand.
GGGCTTCCACCCAGCAGTGAGCCCGGTTATGCCACTGGCACTGATGGGTGGGCTGTAGCGCTGCCCTAGCCTGTAAAATGGCTAGGGCAGCGCTAAAGCTTGCCCATCAAAGCCGGTGACTTCACCGAACACACTGCTGGGCTGAAGCCTCCGCCCAGCAGTGTGTTATTGTAAATAAAAGAGCCCTTGCCATGTGCTATCCAGTGCAGGGCAAGGGAGATCATCGGAGCATGAAATGTTCTGATGCTAACATCAGGGGGGCTGTCTGGGTGAAATTATGGGTATGTCCGGGTTTAGCGCTGAACCCGGACAACCACTGACCTCACAGTACCCCACTGCCCCTTTAATAGTGGCCTCCACAGTCCCCTACTCCCTTAACAGAGACATCTACAGTGTCCTCCCCTTTAACAGAGACCTTCACAGCAGCCCACCTCTTTAACAGTGACTTCCACAGCATCCCACCCGCTTAACAGTGACCTCCACAACGGCCGCCCCTTTATTAGTGACCTCCACAGTGCCCCATCTCCTTAACAGTGATTTCCACAACACCCCGTCCCCTTAACAGTGGCCTCTACAGCAATCTGCACCTTAACACTGACCTCCATAGCAGACTGTCCCCTTAACTGTGACCTCCACAGCAGCCTGCCCCTAGGGTGACCAGAGGGCCGGTTTTAGGTCGGACAGTCTGGCTTTCAGACTCCCTGTCACAGGGATGTCCTTTTGAACAGCTCACTCTCAGACAGCAGCACTGTACTGTCTGAGCATGAGCTACAGGGAGAAAGTCACCCTCCCTCCCACCCCTGCAGCTGACAGGAGTTGATATTTACCTTCATTTTTTTCAATCTCTGTCAGCTGCAGAGTGCGAAGGGGCATGACCTAACTGGATTGGGGGGCGTGGCTTATGGGGACCTGGGAGAGGGGTTGTTAAGTCTGTCTTTTGAGGGTGGCCTCAATGGACATTAACTCGGCTCCCTTAACCGTGTCATCCACAGCGCCCTGCCTCTTTAAAGCTGACCTACAGCAGTGAAGAAAAATGGCTGGGCTGTTATGGAAACCTGGTGTAAAACTGTGTGTATGTGGAGACTAAGGACCTGTGAGCTTCTATTGGCTGATAAGGGACATGTGACTATGTGTATGGCAGTTCGGATATGAAAAGAAAAACCTGCAGGCATCTTTTGGCTAATGTAGGTCATGTGATGCCAAATTTGCATTTTATGGGAATATCTCAGAGCTGAGATCCTGTCTAAAACCTTCCCGGACACCAATGTACCTGTGTGCCAAATTTTGTGATTGTAAATGCGACATACATACACATACATACACTAGATTTGCCAGTGACGCAAGAAACAATGGATCTGGAAACTTCAATAGAAGGGCCCTCAGATGAAAAATATATTTGTGTTCCCAAAAGTCGATATAATAGCTATGGATGGGAAGAATTTCGCCCCATAGATGCACCAATGATCTAAAGGAAAAAATAACTGTCAAACCTAAAATAATTATACTTAAAAATAAAAAAATAAAATAAAAAAAGAATGACAGTAGACAAATAATCCTTAAAAGCTTAATGTCGTGTTTGGCATAGTTATATATGTAACAATTGTATTATCTCTGTTATACAAACTGTTCTTCTATTTCAAAATTAATAAAAAGATTTTAAAAAGAAAAGCTTAATTGAACTTACAATATAAAGCGGTGTCCATGAGGACAACCGAGCTAACTTTGTCCACTTGACATATGATCAGAACAGAAAATATTTTAAGCTGACTCATAGCAGTTCTTTCAGATCGTGTCAAATTTTCAAAATTCCTTGACACACCATCCATAGATCCAGCCCTCGGCCGTCCAAGTTGCATCCGCATTTTAGCGGATTCGTGGAAGTGGTCCGCATTTTGTGGACAATTTTTATCTCTTTGAGGAACGAACATATAAATGTGGAAACACACGGATCATTGAAATCAACGGGACTGCGTTGTAATTGGCAGATCCACAATTTGCCGACCGCAAAAAGAATACGGTCGTGTGCTTGGGGAATCTGTGCGGGTGACTCTGAATGGAACATCCAGTGCAGATGTGAGCAAAGCTTTGTTCTTCAGCTTCAGGAACAGTTTCAATGGCTAAGGAGCTTTGTACCAGCTCAGTGTGCACACTGCAAGGTATCAGACTTGGAGGCACACCTCTGTTTGATTGTAGGGCAGTGAATACGCCCTCCCTGAATTGCGAAATTGTATCACCCATCTGCTAGTGTGATGAAAAATATCAAGTGTTGGCAGATGCCAAGAGAGTTGTAGTGGTAACCACAAGGAGTTGTGTCGTCAAAGATGATATTGATTGAATGAACAGAATGAAATTCACTTTTGTGTGAATCTGACATTGGTAGACCTGATTAAATAACGTCACCCCCCCCCCCCCCAACTAGTGACACCCTGAAGGACCAGTATTGCAGACTGCTAGCAATTCATTCATAACTTCTAGTAGAAATAATAAAGGAATGGCACAACATCAGAATAGATGCTCCAGGATGGTTATTACATGGGGAACGCAAGTAATTACTAAAACATGCATGTCAGGAGCGGTGACAGGTCAACAGTCAACTTTTTTATGAGTAGTAAAGTCAATTTGCAAACACTATAAGGTAGATTTATTCACGCATTTTTCACTTTTATAGCGTCATACAGTCACAAATTATGGTGTATAGACTTCTCGCACTTGGGGATTTACTATCATTTACTCCAGAAAGTTTACTAAGAATGGTGGAATAAATACCAGCCTTAGTAAATCCACCCCTTTGTTTCTTTTGGCGTTTACAAGTCTTGTTGGATGAAGTCTATAGGGGTGCACAACCTTTTTTGGCCAGGGGCAGTTGTCCCTCACTCGTTCTGTTCTGTTATCGGCAGCACTTCTCCGATTACACAGAGAGATGTGCTGCCAATATTCATGAACTTTTGATGAGAAATGCAAATCATCTGACAAATCATGAGAATAATTGCTAGTTTTTTGGCTGATCGGTGGCATGATTATACTCTGCTAATTATCAGGAATGAGCATTCCTATGAATGCTTGTTCCCAATAATGGGGGTCTGGCTATTGTATGGTGATGAAGGATGAATTTTCAAAACTTCTATTGGTGAATCACAATTTGTAATGTGTAAACGTGGTCTATTATGGTCATTGAATGCTTTTTTAAAAAAAAAACTGTTTTGTCTTAAAGCGAGCAATGGTCTACCAGAAAGTATCCAGAGAGTGCAAGAAATTGTTGGCAAGAAGATTGAATTTGAAAAAGTGGATCTCCTGGATCGAGCTGCACTAAACAGTTTGTTCAGCAAGGTATAAACCACTAAAAGTATGCAGCTACTGGTTCCAGTTATGCTCGATCCCAGACAGCAGTTTCCTAGTACTGTATCTACATTAACAGGGCTACTTTCATGGAATAGATCAATAAACTTCAAGGGTCATTATCATCTTAGATATTTATGGCATATCCACAGGAGACCCACCTCTAAGACTTTCACCAGAATAGGTATAGCCTAACACCCCCAAATAGCCTTTGAAGACAAATATACCATGTGCAAAGCAAATAAAGGGAACCGGCCAGTATTGTATTTTTTTTATATATTTCAAGACGATAAAAAGCCATGAAGTAATCACTTTCTGTGATCTGACTTTTCTTCCTTATACAGCACAAGTTCTCTGCTGTTATTCACTTTGCTGGCTTGAAGGCTGTTGGAGAATCTGTGCAGAAACCCCTGTTGTATTATAAAGTAAACCTGACTGGCACTATCCAGCTTCTGGAGGTGAGTAGCAGCGCCCAACTGAATTATTTCACATACAGTTTTTTTGGCTGTTTTTATTAGCAATCTGCTGAATTATGAATGCAGCTCTTGGGAAATTTTTTTTACCTTCCCAGAGCTATAGTTGTTTTTACTTTTCCATTCACGCAGCCATATGAGTGCTTGTTTTCTCTTTTCTTTTTTTTTTGTTGGGGGGGGGGGGGGGTTGTCAGTACAGAAAAATGGAAAAATCGTTGTGTGGTGAAATTGAGAAAAACCTGCAATTTAGCTATTCTTGTCTGGGTTTTGTTTATAAGACTGTATCTGCGGGTCAGTATAAATATAGCAATTATTTGTATTGTACAGATTTGTATAGTTTTTATATTTTACTTTTAAAAAAAATCACATTTTGTTTTTGCATAGACATTCTGATACCCATAACTTTCATATAGTTCTGTCTACAGAGTTATGTGAGGGCTTGATATTTGTGGAGCTGTAGTCTTTATTGGTACAGTTTTGGCATACATATGATTTTTTTATGAAGAAAATTTTTTGGGGCAAGGTGACCAAAAATGTTGATTCGACTATTTGAATTTTTTTACATTATAACATTAACCTTAATATTTTAACACTTCAGACATTTTGGATGCACCAATACCAATTATGTTTATTTCTTTATTATTTATTTTATATGTAAAATTGTGAATGGAGGTAATTTTTATTTTTAATTATTTTTTTTTTTTACTTTTTAATTTAGTCCCCCTAGGGGACATGCTATTGCTGATTCCATAGACTGCAGGAGTATACTATTGTAGTCCAAGGGGATTCTCCGATCTCCATATTACGCCCTTCTGCAGGCTGCCCTAATAACAAGAAGCCCTCAATTTATCTGGGGGAGCGCCCAGTTGGAGCCTCTTTGTCTAACTGCTTAGCTGCTGTGATTGCTGTTGATGATAATTTCCCTTTTTGGTTACTGCAGGATGGTATCATATGTATTATGTAGCTGGCACCCACTGGGTATGGCTCTATACACACCTCAACCATTACAGTTACATCAAGGAGTTAATAGAAGTTATCAGTTGAGAACTGAAGTCAGAAATTTGTGATTACTCAACTATTTCCATAATTCTAATCTGAAGCCAACTCTCCACTTTACTAACCCCACTGCACATCACACACGCTTTTTAAAGTTGATAAAGCATTATTGATATTTTTCACCCAGGTCATGAACTCCCATGGTGTGAAGAAGATAGTATTCAGCAGCTCGGCCACGGTATATGGTGACCCCAATTATCTTCCTATAGATGAGAAGCACCCAGTTGGGGGATGCACTAACCCCTATGGAAAGACAAAGTATTTTATTGAAGAAATGATTCAGGATCAGTGCAAGGCTGAGGGGGTAAGTAGTAAAAGACATTTAAAGAGTTGCAATATGTTACCTGTAGAAATCCCTTGGCTAATATTGAGCCTCCGTATTCCTCTGATTTCATGGAGGTGTTTACTCCTGGTCCCTTATATTGGAGGTATTCTCTAGTATGACTACTGGGGGAGAATACCTTTTAATATGGTGCTGTATAGATGCACCATACGATTACACAGGCTCCATGCACATTGCTGTGCCTTGTGCATGAGCTGTTGGGGATAATGGAGACATGTTTGGTTAGCCAAACCATGAGTTTAGTTGGATTGGATAAGCAAGTTTTCATGGTCATCTTTTGCATTGTATTTACATTGATATGTTTCTATATGTGCTGTGCTTTCTAGGAATGGCATGCTATTTTATTAAGATATTTTAACCCTATTGGAGCCCATGTGTCTGGACGCATTGGAGAAGATCCTCAAGGAATTCCAAACAACTTGATGCCATATGTTTCTCAGGTTTGTTAATGCTCATCCATTCCCATAGAGAATGTATTTCTTTGTCTGCGACTTTCTTTTATGATTATTTTATTCCAACTTGACATAAGCATGGAGAAATCTATGATTGTGGTAAAGATTTTATTACAGCAAAATGCTAGCAAATTTAAGGATATTCAACATTGTTTTCTTGTGTAATGATTTATAAGGCAGTGGCTGCCACAGTATGAAAATCAGAACTGCTGACCACCTCTTCCTTCAAGGGATATTCCCACCTGGGACCGACACCTATATCCAGAATACACAATACATTTCTGAGTAAATTAAAAGCGTTTTCCAAGATATTTTTACTTATGACCTATCCGTTGGCTCTGATCGGTAAAGGTCCGACACCCAGGACCCCCGTCGATCAGCTGTTTGAGAAGGCAATGGAGCTCACAGCAGCGCCACGGCTTTCTCCCTGCTCACCATGCACAGCGCCGTCCATTTGCTAGCAGCTTTGCTTGGTATCACACCTCAGTCCCATTGATTTCAATAGGACTCGGCTGCGCCTAGGCCAGGCATCAGCAACCTTCGGCTCCCAGCTGTTGTGAAACTACAATTCCCAGCATGCTCCATTCATTTCTATGTAAGTTCTTAGAAGAGCAGAGAAACTATGCATGCTGGGAGTTGTAGTTTCACAACAGCTGGGAGCCAAAGGTTGCCTACCCCTGCCCTAGGCCATGTGACTGATGAACATGATATCACATGGCCTAAGCAAAGCTGTGAGAAGGCCGAGGCTCTGCTGCCTTCTCAAACAGTTGATCGGTGGGGGTCCTGGGTGTCAGACCCCCACCAGTCAGATATCGATAATAGGTCACCCGCGACCCCTCCCAATTAGCTGTTTGAGAAGGGAGCAGCACCTCAGTCTTCTTGCAGCTTTGACCTCTGAAAAGGTCATCAGTAAAAATATCTCGTAAAACCCCTTTAATGTATTAAATGCTGTGGGAGTAAAAGGAGGACACCTAGGGTAGGGACTCCTCCCAGTCCCGTACCATTTCTTTAATTAAGATTACTTTTTTTGCCTAAATGTTTAAACTGTTAATATAATTAACAAGGCGCTGAACCTTATTCTTAGGCTCCATTCACACATCCGCAATTCTGTTCCGCATTTTGCGGAACGGAATTGCGGACCCATTCATTCCTATGGGGACACTCTATGTCCCGCCCGGATCCGGAATTGCGGGTCCGCACTTCCGTTCCGCAAAAAAATAGAACATGTCCTATTCTTGTCCGCAATTGCGGACAAGAAAAGGCATTTTCTATGAGAGTCCGGCGATGTGCGGTTTGCAAAATGCGGAACGCACATTGCCGGTGTCCGTGTTTTGCGGATCCGTAAAACACACACGGACGTGTGAATGGACCCTTAGAGTTATTCACGCTATCTGTGTATGTGACTATAATGTGTCCTTCCCTATGTTCAGAGAGAGGCTGACTGTAGTGTCAATCAGTGAGAATAATGGAAGAAAATACAGAAAATGTTTTATCTGCTGTGAACCTTTTGATTAAATACATTGCTATTGTCACTTTTAGGTTGCTGTTGGAAGACGGGAATATCTGAATGTATTTGGAAATGATTATAATACACCTGATGGAACTGGTAAGTCTGTACATGATGTCAATCATAGTGAGCTTTGTGCTTGGTAAATGCAATTCTGACATGATTGACAAAGCTTTATCATTGACAGAAAGGAAAAAGTCCCCCAAATCCCAGGATTTGGTCTGATATAGTTTTACTTAAGGCGTCATTGAGTTTTTAAATAACTTTTGATATGCCAGAGAGAGATAACAAAAGTTTTGACTGTTGGGAGTGTGACTGCTGATACCCCCACCGATCACTAGTATGACAAGAGAGAAACGTTTGCATATCGCAGTCACTCCCCTTGCAGCAAAACATGGTCTCAATAGAAGTCTATAGGTCCAACTTAATTCCACCCTCCACAGCAAGGACAGAGAGTGCACTATAAAAGTGTTTCTCTCATCTCGTTCTAGAGGTTGGTGGGGATCGCAGTCCTCAGACCCCTACCAGTCAAAACTTTTGATATGTCTCTATTAGTTTTTACTCTAAAACTCAGAATCTTTCCTAGGGAATGTAGGGGTCCCAGTGGTCAGAATCACGTCTATAAGTAATGTTAGATAAAGATACCATGATTATAAAACCCTGTTAATAGGAGTCTGTTCGCAGTTTTGTGCATGTAAACTGCTGATAGCACTTGTAGGTAATGGCCAGGGAGAGCAATACAAACATATGTTTTGTGGATCTTTTATCAGAAGTTGTGTGAATATGAACTTTTATTCAACCAGATTTTCATACTACAAGTGCCCAGGGCAGGGCTCCACTGTGAAGTGCTCTGAGCATTGAGCTCCTTCACAGCCCCTTCCCTCTGAGAGACAGCTGTATTGATTTGACATGAACAGTGGGGCTGTGAAGCCAGTCAGGTCAGAAAGCACTTCACAGTAAGGCTACATTCACACGTCCGCAAGTGTTTTGCGGATCCACAGAGCCGCGGATCCGCAAAACACGGACACACCGGCAATGTGCATTCCGCATTTTTGCAGACCGCACATTGCCCGGACTCCATAGAAAATGCCTCTTCTTGTCCGCAATTGCGGACAAGAATAGGACATGCTCTATTTTTTTTGCGGAGCCGCGGACCGGAAAATCGGCGGCGCGCTCCGCAAAATCGGATGCGGACAGCACAGTGTGTGCTCTCCGCATCTTCCGGCCCCATTCACAGTCAATGGGTCCGCATGTATTCCGCAAAATTGCGGATACATACATTGCGGACGTGTGAATAGGGCCTAAGGCCTTATTCACACGTCCGCATATATGTCTGCATGTATTCCGCAATTCTGCGGAATACATGCGAACCCATTGACTGTGAATGGGGCACGGAACGATGCAGAGAGCACACACTGTGCCCTCCGCATCAGTTTTTGCTGAGCGCACCGCCATTCTTACGACCGCAGCTCCGCAAAAAAGGAAAGCATGTCCTATTCTTGCCCGCAATTGCGGACAAGAATAGACATTTCTATGGGGCTGCCGGCGGGTGTGTTAATGGATCCGCAATTTGCTAAAGCTGAAACAGAAGCTGCTGGAGTAAAATTCCATATTCACTCTACTCCTGATGATAAAAGCTCCACAAAAGATGTCTGTCCATCTCTCCCAGGCCTTATCTAGTGCGGTCAGTAGTTTAGCATAGTCAAAACTGCTGACAGGTTTCCATTAATGGTCATTTGTGGCGATTCTAATTTCTCTTGATTGGATGCAACTAAATTGCTGTTATTGAATTTTGAACGTGCATTACAGGTGTTAGAGATTATATTCACATTGTGGATCTGGCCAGAGGTCACATTGCTGCTCTCAAGAAGCTGCATGCCAGCAGCGGGTGTAAGGTAATTATAATACCTGCCATTTTCTATATACCTAGTGTCCTCCTACAAACTGTTCACTGATGTGTGGTTTCTTACTGTCCTGAAATGCAGGTATATAACCTGGGAACTGGAGTGGGATATTCTGTGCTTCAGATGGTGGCTGCAATGGAGAAAGCTTCAGGCAAAAAGGTTGGCTTAACAAAACTTTAAAAGGAAAGCTAATTATTTAGCAAATATCAAGTATATTCTGTGTTATGCATTTCATTAGGTTCTCTGCCTTAGGCTTCATGCAACTGTATTTTTGGTCCACATCCAATCTGCGTTTTTTGTGGATGAAATGCTGACACATTTATTTCTATGGACCTGCAAAGTGTGGATGGCATCTGTGCGGCAAATTATAGTACATGCCCTATTCTTGGCTGTTTTGTGGCCAAGAATAGGCATTTCTACAATGGGGCCCATGAAAAGTGCAGGATGCACACGGACTGTATCCGCGATTTGTGGACTGCAAAATGGATACGGTCTTGTGCAGGAAGCCTTACTGACTTTTATGATAAGATTTAATCATTTGTTTGTTTTTTCTTTTCTAAATAAGGTCCCTTACAAAATAGCACCAAGGAGAGAAGGTGACATTGCAACCTGTTATGCAGATCCCGCTGTGGCTGCTGAAGAGCTGGGATGGAAGGCAGAATATGATCTGGACCGAATGTGTAAGTAGGAAATAAAGGGATACTCTTTGATTTAGTTTATTGACTTTCTTGAGAAACTTTGGAACTGAAAAAACTGTTGCAGTCATTTGGATGGGGTTGCATTGGTGACTAGCACATGATGGGTATAGGTCACGGGTATCTGACCAGTCACAAAAGGCTCCTTGTTGCCTTGTTTGACTGCAGTTGCATTCAACTCTATGGGACTGCACATACAGAAGATAGAGTACAAGTACTCAAGATCAGCAGGGACTCCAGCAGTCGAACCCCTGTCAATCAGACGCTCATCCTTTAAGCCTTTGTTCACATTTGTGGTGAATTTATCCGGCAGAAAACAGTCCGCCAGATGTTACCATTCACTGCTGGATCCCCATAGACCATAATGAGGTGCGGACATAATCCAGCTTTAAGCTGGTCAAAAACACTGTATGCAGCCATCGTGGAACAGTGTACAGGAATAGCCTGCCTGATGTCCGACCGCAACTGTGAATGTAGCCTGTGATGTGGATAGGGGATAAATGTCTGTCATGGCAAAACACCTTTAATAAAATTACTGTATTTTTCGCCATATAAGACGCACTTTTTTCCCCCCAAAAGTGGGGGGGAAATGGCAGTGCGTCTTATAGGGTGAATACTACCATTTTCCTATAGCTAAAGCCGATACATCGCACAGCCTGCGATGTATCAGCGGGGGGGGGGGGCGGAGCCTGGCAACACGTGGCGGGCGGCCCGCCGCTCACAGCGTGACTGCTTTCATACCATTTATAGTCTTTAATCATGTCCCCTTATTCCCTATAAGCCCAGTACAGTAGCGCTCTGCTAACCTGCTATACCGATCCTCTAGCAGGCAGAGCGGTGCGGCGGCAGGCTGCTGTGTAACATCCTCACTGACGTCATCTGCCTGCTCCTCCTGCTTCATTCATAAAGCGGCGGGCCACCCCGCCGAGTGTTGCCAGGCTCCGCCCCCTAAGCAGTCACTATGGGCCAGATGTTTTAGAAAAGGGGGCATCTTTGGATGGCAATGTAATGGGGGCACCTGTGGATGACACTGTAATTGGGGTAATCTGTGGATGACACATATAGCATAAGATGCTATATATGTGTCATCCACAGATCCAATCCATTACAGTGTCATTCATAAATGCCCCCATCACAGTGCCATCCACAGATCCCCCCCCCCCATCACAGTGCCATCCACAGATCCCCCACATAACAGTGCCATCCACAGATCCCCCACATAACAGTGCCATCCACAGATCCCCCACATAACAGTGCCATCCACAGATCCCCCACATAACAGTGCCATCCACAGATCCCCCACATAACAGTGCCATCCACAGATCCCCCCCATAATACTGTCATGCACAGACCACCATTACTTCAAAAGCACACCTTTTGGTTAAAAATATTTTTTTTCTCTTCAAAAACCCAGGTGCGTCTTATAGGGCGAAAAATACGGTACTTATGGTGGGGTAGTTAGGCTTATAGTGCAAAGTCATTTATGCTGGAGATCAGAACTCATCTCTGCTATTGATCTTAGTTCTAAATATGTCTAAATTACTTTTTTTTTTTTTTTCCCCCAGGTGAGGATTTGTGGCGGTGGCAATCTTTAAATCCAACAGGATTTAGTAACAACTGATGAAGCCCTGGACAGCCATTTCTTAATTATTAAAGGGGCTTCCCAATCTGGGACATTTATGGCATATCAATAGGCTATGCAATAAATATCAGATAGGAATAGGTCCCAGAGTTGGGACCTACACCTATCTCCAGAACAGGTCCTAACTGAATGGTGAGTAAAGCCACCCTCCATTCAGTGCTATGAATATAGCCAAGTCGACACTCAGCTATTTTGAGAAGTCCAATGTCCCATAGCACTGAACGGAGGGTGGTCTCACATGTATGGTTTGCACGCTGTTCATACAGGGCCCGCTCCTATCTGACATGCCATACATTTGACATTATAACTTATATATTGAAACTACAAAATGATATCCTGTATGAATTAGACTGTCATGATTGAAAATTGAGCCTCAGGCCATCTTCCAGTACAAAGGTTCAGCAGCTAATAAGTCACTCCTACCTCACATGCAGATAACTTGTGCAAGCATTAAAAGATACTGGAAAGAGCTCTGCCCTTTGTATTTGTAAAACAAATTACTAATGTTTACAGCGATATTGACCAAATGCAGATGATGGAGTGTTAAATTCCTTAATTTATACTGTTTTATTTTTTACACATTAAATGTTGATTTGAAACAAGCACCTCTTTTGTGAAATTTGCATATTGTCTTATTGGAGATTACTTATCTAATAGCTGACCAGGTGTATAGAAAAGAAAAACGCATGGTCCCATTCATGCCTCAGTTTTTTCTTTAAGTATTGTCACTACTTAAAAGATTTTCTGATGTTTAGTGCACAGCACAAAACTACTCTTTGCATAATAACTATGCAGAAAACTATTTTTGTAGATCTTAAACTCCAAATATTTATCTGTGCCCAAAAAGCAGCACCTCCTCTCAGAGGGCCGGGAAAAAAATCTGCAAAAATATCCATAATTTGCCACATCTGAATATGACCTTAAGGCCCCTTAACATGGGCCAACTGTGCAGGAAGTTACTGGGAACTAAGTGGTTGTTCCCAATAATTGCCTGATTGCGTGCGCACATGAAGCAGTCACTACCCCCGTATGGATTCTTGGTTTCTGGCCACCAAATCCTTGTTTACACAGCACGATCTGCAGCCCAGAAACAATGCTTTCAACAAGTGAACAAGCATTTGCTTGTACAACAGTGATCAGCAGCACCTTAACAAATTTGCAAGTTCAGCGTTCGGGTTATCTAAGAATTCCGTAATGGATTCCGTTACCATGGACCAGAACGGAATTCTATGATGGCATGCATCACGGAAGCCAGCATAGATTTCTATTATGACAGAATGCCTCTTAGAGGCTTCCGTGGTGCATGCAGTCATAGAATTCCGCTATGGTCCGTGGTAACGGAATTCTTAGTTAACCTGAACGCCGAACCTGCAAATCGCGAGTTCGCTTAACACCACTCCTTCCCATTAACTGGCCCGATGTCACCCCCTGTAAGGGGCCTTTTAGCTTGGGTTTTGATACATTTTGACTATACTGCTAATATCTGTATCTCCAATTAGCAGCATCAATGAAATGCACAATGTTACATATACTTCAGTGGTTGACGGTCAGTCATTAACTTGTTGCCGACCGCCTCACGCAGGATTGCGTCCTGCGGGCGGTCGGTTTGTTCCTCCTTGACGCGCAGGCGCACAGACCCCCCCCCCCATCCACCCCACCCCCGTCACTGATTAACCCCCGATCACCCCATGTCACCCCCCTGACACTAATTACCCCCCTGTAAGGCTCATTCAGACGTCCGTATGTGTTTTGCGGATCCATGGATCCACGGATCCGCAAAACACGGACACCAGCAATGTGCTTTCCGCATTTTGCGGATCCGCACATTGCCAGAACTATATAGAAAATGCCTTTTCTTGTCCGCAATTGCGGACAAGAATAGGACATGCTCTATCTTTTGCGGAGCTGCGGCCGGATGTTTGGGGGGCCGAAACCCGGAAGTTTGCGGACAAGAATTGCGGAATAGATGCGGACATTTTTGCGGACGTGTGAATGGGGCCTTACTCTTTTTTTTTTGCACATTTTTTGGCAGAGATTTTGTCATCCACATTGATCGATGCGAATGAAGAAATCTGTGCCGTTCATTTTTTTTCTTTTCAGCCCAGAGGCTGAACGGGAAAAAAAAATCTCATTACCCGTATGCTCAATATAAGGAGAATTGCAGAAACTCCTAATGCTGGCCATACGTGTAATGATTGCGGAGACTCTAAAATGCCAGGACAGTACAAACACCTCACATGTGACCCCATTTTAGAAAGAAGACACCCCAAGGTATTCCGTGAGGGGTATGGTGAGTTCATGCAAAATTTTATTTTTTGTCACAAGTTAGTGGAATATGAGACTGTAAAAAAAAAAAAAAAAATCAATTTCCACTAACTTGTGCCAAATTTTTTTTTTCCTGTGAACTCACCATGCCCCTCACGGATTACCTTGGGGTGTCTTCTTTCCACAATGGGGTCACTTGTGTGGTATTTATACTGACCTGGCATTTTAGGGGTCCTAAAGTGTGAGAATCCAAATGCGTAAAAATGGCCTGTGAAATCCTAAAGGTACTCATTGGTTTTAGGGCCCCTTTGCGCATCTTGGCTGCAAAAAAGTGGCACACATGTGGTATCGCCGTACTCAGGAGAAGTAGGGCAATGTGTTTTGGGGTGTATTTTTACATATACCCATACTGTGTGTGAGAAATATCTCTGTAAACGACAACTTTTAAAATTTTTTATACAAAGTTGACAATTTACAGAGATATTTCTCTCACTCAACATGGGTATATGTAAAAATACACCCCAAAACACATGCCTACTTCTCCTGAGTACGGCGATACCACATGAGTGACACTTTTTGCAGCCTGAGTGCGCAAAGGGGCCCAAATTCCAACGAGTACCTTTAGGTTTTACATGGCGGCTCACAATTTAGCCCGCCCAAAATGCCAGAACAGTAAACACACCCCACAAATGACCCCTTTCGAGTAGACACCCCAAGGTATTCACTGAGGGGCATAGTGAGTCCGTCTGAGATTTCTTTTTTTTTGCCAGAAGTTAGCAGAAATTGCAACTTTTTTTTTTCTCAGAAAGTGTCATTTTCCGCAAACTTGTGAAAAAAAATGAAATGATACATGAACTCACCATGCCCCTCCGCGAATACTTTGGGGTGTCTTCTTTCTAAAATGGTGTCATTTGGGGGGTATTTATACTTTCCTGACATTCTAGCACCTGAAGAAACATGACAGGTGCTCAGAAAGTCAGAGCTGCTTCAAAATGCCGAAATTCACTTTTTTGCACCATAGTTTGTAAACGCTATAACTTTTACCCAAACCAATAAATATACACTTATTGGACTTTTTTTTTTATCAAAGACATGTAGAACAATAAATTTAGAGAAAAATTTATATAGAAATGTAGTTTTTTTAAAAAAAATTTACAACAGAAAGTGAAATGTCATTTTTTTGTAAAAATTTCGGTCATTTTTGATTAATAGCAAAAAAAGTAAAAATGTCAGCAGCAATGAAATACCACCAAATGAAAGCTCTATTAGTGAGAAGAAAAGGAGGTAAAATTCATTTGGGTGGTAAGTTGTATGACGGAGCAATAAACGGTGAAAGTAGTGTAGTGCGGAATTGTAAAAAGTGGCCTGGTCATTAAGGGTGTTTAAGCTAGGGGGGCTGAAGTGGTTAAAGTAAATGATGCTGATTTCTTGAAGATATTTTAAGATTCATATCTGCACACTGTACTAGAGACTCCTTGTATGCACCCTTATATTGTCACAATGTTACTTTATGGTTTACATAAGCCACCACCTTGAGGAATTAACCTAGACCAAAAGATCAGAGCATAGTTAATATTTAGTTTAAGGGTTGTTAACACGGTTAAAGTGTAAAAATGAAAGCCTGAGAAAGGGTAGAAGGCATTTTATTGTGAATAAAAAAACAAAAAATGACAGTAATGCTGCTTACGTAAGTACACTGCTCTTTTCCCAGTGCATGCTGAGCCTTACATGTACACAATCTGAGCTCAGAGAACATGGATGCAAGGCCAGAAGCATAACATCTGTCTGGAGCTGGGACAGACGGAAAATACCTAGATAGGGGCACAGTACCAGCTGTAATGGGCCTGAGCTCTGCTCCTGAACGGACGGACTGTTTAAGGTACATTCACATCTCAATACTCCGCTGCTCCTCTGAGGTATATGGTGGCTTTCTGCTGTGACAGCACAACAGTATGAAATGTAACACTACGAGGATTGGAAAAAGCAGCAGCAATGATAGAACCTGCTTTTTTTTTTTTTGCAGGGATTATGGAATTGGTGTAGGAGCAGCAACCCCCCACCCTGTACCTTAAACAGCTCCAATCACATCTGGCAGGACAGATAATACTTTTCGTTTTTTATCATAAACCAGCACAGAGTGGGGGTGAGAGGGTAGGAGGACACGGGCTCAGGGAAGAAACACCGGAGGTGAGGCCGAGAGGCGTTAACCTGCAGTGGAACCATCTGGGAGTTACACTCTGGGGATTACTTTCTCCAAGAAATCTTTCACTGCCATCATTTCCTGCAACAAGAAAGAAAATAACAATGAGATGTAGAGGAAAGGTTATGGGATGATCAACAGGAATAAACCCTACAGAAAATTAGTAAGGGGGTAAAACAACATGATGCACATGGTCTTGACGTGTATATGAGGCATTGTCTGCAGCAAAACCCATACTGTACTCTTTGTGCAACTATATAAAGCAATGCATCTGTAAGGGGCTATTACACTGTCCGGGCATGGATGAGAACACATCTATCGTTGCTCGTTTGCACCAGCCGATGCAAACAGAATGCGGGATGAACGATTTGTTGCTCCCTCAATCTCTTCTATTGATCACCGGCAGCACATCCCTGATTACATAGGATAATCAGGCCTTTTTCATCCTGATGAAAGATGCCCAGCAGCGGAAGAACCTGCGTTTGCTCCTTCATCGGCTGAATGACTGATCGATTATACCAACCAATTATCAGGAATGAGTGTTCCTATGAATGCTTGTCTCTGATAATTGGCCAGATTATCGTGTGGTCTAAAAGGAGTTGCGTCACTTCAGCAAATAGCATTTATCATGTAGACAAAGTTAATACAAGACACTTACTAATGTATTATTATCCATATTGCTTCCTTTGCTGGTTTGATTCATTTTTAAATCACATTATACCTTGCTCGTTTCCAGGGGTTACAACTACCCTGCATTCTAGCATCGGTGGCCATGCTTTCACACTATAGGAAAAAGCTCTAGCCTCTCTGGTGGCTGGGACTATGGGAGCGTACATAGGCCGGAGCCTTTTCCAATAGTGTGCAAGCACAACCAACGATGCTGAATTGCAGGGTGGTCATAAGCATGGAAATAAGCATTGTATAATGTTATGGAAAATGAGTCTAGCTAGCAAAGGAGTCACTATGGACAATCACAGCCATTTGCTGAAGGGAGACAAGCCCTTTAAGGTGAAATTCAGTGGACTAGACCACAACTTCCCCCTGCGCCTTTTAAGATATCCATAAGAGAAAAGCTTCATGTGTGTCTTGGTAAAATCAGTAGGCCTCAGAGGTACAGTATGGGGACCACATTCAATATTGATGTGATATGGATACTGCTATACGCACAATGCAAAAGTGTTAGCATTTGTGCATCACCTGGAAAACCTGAGAACGCTTCATTTCCCCCCCTACAGTGGTATACACTTGCTGCTTGGTTCCCACATTTATTACGGGTCATTTCTGGCACAGCCCATGATCAGCTTATTGTTGGTGGATTGTCCAGAAGATAACCCCTTAGGCTAGGTTCACACTTGAGCGTATTTGATAAGCGCATTTTACGCGCGTTTTCAGGGCGTATTGCTGCACGTTTCTGGAAATAGGAAACGTGTGTCGTACGCACGCTCGTGTGATTGACCACAGAGGCGTCCAATGAAAAGGTCTGCTAAGGTCACCTGCCATGTGCGAAACGCGCGTCCGTAAGACGCAAACGTCCATTTTGCCACATTCCCGTTGAAGTCTATGGACGCGAACATACGCCCCAAAGAAGCTCCTGTAGCTTGGGCGTAGGGCGTTTGTACGCGCTGTAAAATGCGCAGGTGAGAACCATGCCCATAGGGAAACATGGGTTTTCGCCTGTTGTGCGTTTTACAGCGCGTAGGAACGCGCTGTAAAACGCTCAGGTGTGAACCAGGCCTTAAAGTGAACCTGTACAATGAAAATGGCATCTGCAGAATGAGCTGGGCAGATTGATATATAGTTTTGTGGGAAAGAATTCAGTACAACTAGTGTTTCATCCATTTACATTTCTGCTCATTCTAGGCATACGAGTCCAGGAGGTGGACCTATTTTGTGATAAAGTTATACCGAATCTTTTCCCACAAGATAATATATCAATCTGCTCAGCTCCTCCTGATCTATACCATGCTGCCCAGCTAGGACTGCATGCACAATGTTTCTGGTTCCCTTTATAAGCTAAAAAGCAGAAAACACAAAAGACCAGCAATACCATCCTTACCTCTTGACTGGTGCTGTGCATGACTCCAGGATATGTTTTAAACTGAACCTTTGATGGGGTCACCACAGATTTCAACTTTTCTGAGGTGAGCGTTCCAAAGCGAACCGGAATCATAGGATCTGCCTCCCCATGACACTGCAGGATAGAGATGTCCTTATTTACGCCGGATGCAGCCTGCCATTAAAAAAAAAATCCACATTATACAGAGGATAGGCAGATCGTCCCTTCTTCCATAAGAAGCTTTAGAAATGTGAAGTATACAGTAGGTAAAAACACTAAAAGAAATCAATAGTAGTGACATTTCAGTTGTCTTGACCAATTCTGCCCTAAAATCTTCTAATATTGAGCTGTATTTTCCACATATAAAAGACAATGGAGGCTGACGGTCCATTTTTAGGCAAGAGCTACATGGCGACACTGGCCAGGATCGCTGAGCAGTGGTGATCCCATAGAAATGAATGGGATTGCCGCTGCAGTCGCAAGAAATCCAGCCATGTTGGATTTCTTGCAACTGCCACAGCGATCCTATTCATTTTTATGGGATCACCGCTGCTCAGCGATCCTGGCCGCGACCAGTGTCACCGTGTAGCCTTTGCCTTCACTGTCCACTGCACAGGGAATAAGTGTCTAATTTGCAGGGATCTGACCGCAGGTGCCCCAACAGATGGCAAGATCGGGCGCCCATATTCTTCTGTTTGACTAGAGCAACAGACATGCATGCAGCACCATTCAACTCTATGTCACTGCCGAGATAGCTGAGTACAAGCGTTCTGCTAACTCCTACAGCCCCATGGAGCAGCAAACATGCATGACTGCTGCTCCATTCAAAATTCAAACAGGGAAACAAAGACCCCAGGTTCTTATGATTGGCAGGGGCACAAGTGGCCAACCCCACCGATCAGCCATTTATCCCCTATCCTGTGTGTTGAGATGAGACCAGGAAGCTGAGAACTGCAGTATGCATTGTCACCTGTAAGATGACTGTAAAAGTTTAAAGACCCCCAACCAGGAACCAATTTAAGAAGAGATGCCTGTCAACCAGCGGCTCCAAACAGTATTAACCGGGGGATCTCCTCCTGAGGGTACTTTCACACTACCGTTCTGGATTCCGTTTGTGAGTTCCGTTTCAGGGCTCTCACAAACGTTCCAAAACGGATCAGTTAAGCCCAAATGCATTCTGAATGGATAAGGATCCGTTCAGAATGCATCAGTTAGGCTCCGTTCCGCCTCTATTCCGTTCTGGAGGCGGACACCAAAACGCAGCATGCAGCATTTTGGTGTCCGTCTGAAGAGGCGGAGCCTAACGGATCCGGGTTTTTTTTACAATGTAAGTCAATGGGGACGGATCCGTTGTCAGTGACACAATATGGTGCATTTGAAAACGGATCCGTTCCCCATTGACTTTCAATGTAAGTCAAAACGGATCCGTTTTGGACTTTGTCATTTTTCTTTAAAGCTAATGCATTAGATGTTTGCATTAGAGGTGCGGATCCGTCTGTACAAATAAACAGACGGATCCGCACCAACACTAGTGTGAAAGTACCCTGAAATGCAACCACCACCCGCATTTATGAAGATCTGTCCTGAAAATACAAACTCAACCAATTTATAGTAGTTACCTGTTTAAAGTAAATAAATAAAATAATGTTAATTGAATCATTGACAGGTTTAGCACTCTAGCCATCCAATTTAGGCCTCATGCACACGACCATTGTTTGTTTCCGCCTCCGTTCCGTTTTTTTTTCACGGATAGGATGCTTCCCCATTCATTTCAATGGGTCCGTCAAAAAATGCGTATGGTCAACCGTTTTAGCTCTGCATCCGTGGTCCGTGTTTACATTCCG
Organism: Bufotes viridis; assembly: GCA_033119425.1. Lineage (NCBI taxonomy): Eukaryota > Metazoa > Chordata > Amphibia > Anura > Bufonidae > Bufotes > Bufotes viridis. Next base: position 271,365,184 of record CM065591.1, read on the forward strand.
TCCAAAAAATAGAGCATGTCCTTTTTTTTTTCCACGTTTGCAGACAAGGATAGGCATTATTACAATGGATCTGCCATAAAAAAAAACAAAAAAAAAAAACGTCCATCATCCGCTTTTTTGGCAGGCGCAAAATTTGCGGACGGAACGGACGCGGAAACAAGCAACGGTCATGTGTATGAGGCCTTAGGGTACTTTCAAACTTACGTTATTCTTTTCCGGCATAGAGTTCCGTCAAAAGGGCTCTATGCCGGAAAAGAACTGATCAGGCATATCCCCATGCAATCTGAATGGATAGAAATCCGTTCAGCTTGCATCCGTATGCCTTCCGTTCAGTCACTGTCAGGCGTTTTGGCCGGACATAATACCTCAGCATGCTGCGGTATTATGTCCGTCCAAAATGCCTGATCAGTCGCCGGAATGCCGGATCCGGCACTAATTCCCATTGACTTGCATTAGTGCCGGATCCGGCATTGTGAAACAACTGAAGGACGAATCCGTCCATCCGCATGACAAGCGGAGAGACGGATCCGTTTTTGCAATGCATTTGTAGACGGATCCGCACCCGGATCCGTCTACAAATGCTGTCCGTTGTCACACTGAACGGCGGATCCGGCTGGCAGCTCCGACAACAGAACTGCCTGCTGGATCGCACTAAAGCTAGTGTGAAAGCACCCTTACTCTCCAGCAGGGATAGGCAGGGTACTGTGGACTTTAGAACTAGTCAAATTACTCCAGGAGTCAATCTATTTCTACATTTTTTATTGGTTTAGGAAACAAGAGCTTAACAGGCACCGACCGAAAACACCTCAAACATCTACATGTGGTAGGAAATTTCACAGCACACAACAGATCACAACTTTGCTTGCATTGCACAAACTTGTATTTTGTCCTTAAAGGGGTTATCCTGAAGAAGATAATGATAACCTATTCGCTGGATAAGTCATCAATATCACATTGGCGGGGGTCTGAGTCCTGGCACCCCACCAATAAGCTGTGTCAGGGAGCTGCTATGCTCATCAGAGCTCTGGTGAGAGATGCAGGCTCCCGTCAGCACACCCAGCACAGTGTCGTTCATCGTATAGTGGCAGTGCTTGCTATTGTAGCTCAGCCTCATTGACTTGAATGGGGCTGAGCTGCAACTAAACCATGTGACCGATGTAAGGTGACGTCACTGGACTAGGAAGAGGCTGCAGTGCTCACGGAGCACCAGCCGCTTCCAGCAGCGGTACCAGGTGTCGGACCCTCACCGAACTTAGATTGATGGCATAGACTGAGGATAGGTCATCAATATATTTTCAGGGATAACCCTTGTAAAGAAGATGAAAGATTTAACCTATACTTGTTTCTGCTTGTGTAAATGATGTCAGCTCTGCAACCGCCTTGAGAACTTGCGTGTCAGGGGCTGCACGGTGTCAGATGTGTGCATCTATATTCAAATGGAAGTAAACATCCATCCTATGGTGCAATCCATGAGCCTACTGGGTTTTATTTTATGTCAAATAGACACACACTACCATATAGGAGCTCTTCACATTTAGACCATGTTGAGACTATACATTGCACTTTAAAGGGTTTTCCCACTCTAGATGTTTATGGCATAAATGCAGAAATGTCACTGGTCTCCCAGAGCATGAAGCAGGACAATTGCTAGCCACTACTCTGACTGCAACAGCTGTCCTGGAAGATCTCTCTGGAACAGGCATCCTCAAACTGCGGCCCTCCAGCTGTTGCAAAACTACAACTCCCAGCATGCCCAAACAGCCTACAGCTATCAGCCTACAGCAGGGCATTGTGGGAGTTGTAGTTTTACGCAGTTTGAGGATGCCTGCTCTGGATCATGCAATCATCAAGATCTGTTTTTATCTGACAGGTACTCCACTTTTCTCCTACACTCCAGGCATACTCATAGGCACCATAGATTGGGAGCCCCATTGGGGACAGCGTGATGCTTATGTCTGTAAAGCGCTGCGGAATATAGTAGCGCTATATAAGTGAGTATATTAATAAATGTAGTCTATGCAACATTTTCCTTTAAGTTTCTTTTAATATTACCTGAGGGAATGTCTTGTGCAGCGGCAGCCAACAGCTAAGTCCAACAATTCCTGCAAGTTTGTGTTGACAGGTCAGAGCAGTATACAAAGACAGGGCGCCTCCCTTAAAAAAAAAAAAAAGCACAGAAACGTTAAAACTGGTTATTACATGTACAAGGGAGAAATATAAGGGCTCTTTCACACGAGTGTGTCCCTTGCTGGAATCGCGCTCCGTGTGAGAGTGGGATCATGCAGTCTGGGGTACAGAAAGGGCATTATCATGATTGATAATACTGTGTGCCTCTGCCTGACCTTTCTGTTACAGAATCATAGTGAAATAAAGCTGTCAGTATGATTCCGGTACAGAAATGTCACACATAGGCACACAGTGTTATCAATTATGATAATGCCATGTGCTTCTGTAGTCCAGAACGCACAATCGGATCAGGTTTGGCGCGGAGGCGTTGCTCCTAGAGGCCTCGTTCTCCCAGCTCATGTCACGCCCTGCCGTCCTTGATTGACAGGGCCAGAGTTCGTCTTCTCCTGCCGGCCCTGTGTGCTGGATAAGTCTCGCGCCTGCGCAGTGCCGTTTACCTGGCCCTGTCAATCAAGGATGGCAGGGATTGACAAGAGGGGGAAAGAGCTGGGGGTTGTAGTGATGCGGGGACTGCAGATGCTGAGCCCCAGCTGGGGGTTGTAGTGCTCACTAAAGTGTCATGATGCCCGCTGTGTTTGTGCCCTCCGGACCCTCTGCCCTCTCCTCCGGACCCCTCTGCCCTCCCCTCCAGACCCTGTAATCCTTGTAAGGGTTTCCACAGGTCATGGCGGTCACCAGGGGCGATCACTTGGAAGCTGGCAGCGTCTGATGTGTCATATAACCTATTGAAGAGGGGAAGCACTATGGGGGCCCTATATACTGGCACATTATGGGGGGCCCTATATACTGGCACATTATGGAGGCATCTACTGGGGGCCCTATGTACTGGCATGCATTATTGGGGGGCTCTATGAAGAAGTGTGGGGGGAGGGGGGCACTATGGGGTCATCTACTGGGGGCTTTATGAGGCGGCTCCGCCTGGCTCCTAACTTTTTTAGCTGGCTCCGAGATTCCAAGGAAATTTGTCAAGCCCTGGTTTAGCCACATGCTGCTAAACCTCCAGGATACATAAAGCTTTTAGAAAGCAGCAGACATCAGAAAAGCTAAACATCACTTCTATTATTCAGCATCAGTACACCAGGTACCTGGGAAAATCCTCCTAGGACAATCCTATTGGCTGGAATTCCATTCTTCACTTCATGTTCTATGATACTTTTAACTGAAAAGGAAATAAAAATAAAATAGAAGTTGCCTTTACAACGTCTGACCTTAAAGTGATTTTACAGGGGTAATTATCCATGAAGTAATGGCCCCAAGCCTGCATCACCTACTGTAAGATTCATACTTACCTTTTCCCCAGGCTGTTCACATGATTCTGATGGCTCCTGAGTGGGCCCCATCTTTAAATTCCAGACATACGCAGTACATGTATGACAGATGTCGCGGAAGGGTTTAAGGGGTTTTCTATGAATAATTACCTGATGGCCCCTAGCCTGGATCACCTACTGTAAGATTCATACTTACCTGCTCCCCACCACTCTGGTCCTGTGCGGTGGCTTCCGTTCCTCCATCTTCTGGTTCCTGGCTTGATTTCTTCTGGACAGATACAGACATGGTCTTTGTGCCACTGCAGCTAATGACTGGTTTTTGTGGTGCCTTGTCCCCAAATGACATGTCACTGCTGAATCCAGTCATTGGCTGCAGCAGTGCAGGTGACCATGTGCATACCTGCCCGGAAGAAAACAAGCCAGGGACAGGAAGATGGAGTAACAGAAGCCACCGCACAGGTCTAGAGCGGCAGGGAGCAGGTTAATAGGAGTCTTTCAGTAGGTGATGCTGGATAGGGGCTATCAGATAATTAGTACGTACCATTATGAAGCAGCCTCACAAGCTGTGCTCACACCATCCACAGTGGGCAACAGCTAGGAAGGCCAGCATCAGAGATACACACCGTGAAAATCTAACAAGACAGATCAACCTTTTGTCACTTATCTGCAGCATGTCGTAAGAGATGCCAGGCGTTTGCAGAAAACAGTGTAAACTTTCCATCTGTCCAAAATCTCTAGTGTATGGCCGGAATTATTATATTAAAGGGGATATCCAATTTTAAGAAACCCCCCACCACATGTGCCGGGCCCCTTACTGGTAATATACTTACCGCGCATCGCTGCTGCTTTCTCCCTGCACACGGATGAAAACATTCGGTGTCAGGGGGGAGCTAGAAGCTAATGGCAGGTGGGGATGGAGACAAGCCTCCCTAGCATCACCCGCGATGCTAGGGAGACTCATCCCCGCCTGACATTGGCTGCTCCCCCCGACACTGGATGTTTTCATCCGTGTACAGGAAGAAGCAGCAGCGGCGATTTCTTGAAATTGGATAACCCCTTAAATATATTTGATGACCTATCTCCAACCATCTTTGACTAGTCTGCCATCTCCACTGTCACTATGTCCCAGGAACCGACGAGACTGCAAGCAACACCACAGCACACTGGCTGGTGAGCCGAGCTGGTGACTACAGGTTGGTTGGTGAACAATTAAATAAGGTGATGAAAGGCATTCTTACTGCTATCTGCCGCCTTCTTGATGCCTGCCTCATCTTCAGGAGCATCTGGGCTCAGGCCCATTAAGTCAAACCTACAAGGAAAAGAAAAGAAGTGCTTTGTAATAAACCCCAGTGATCGGGCAACTGGAAAGCCACCCTGGACGGCCTCAGACTTACCATGCTGGCATCACCATCTTCATGTTCAGTGTTACAGGAATGCGGGGCCTGTGGGCGGTAAAGGTTGTTTTATCACACTTGCCCGTCAGCATTGAAAGAGGTTGTCTCACTTCGGCATGTGGCATTTATCATGTAGAGAAAGTTAATAAAGGCACTTACTAATGTATTGTGATTGTCCATATTGCCTCCTGTACTGGCTGGATTCATTTTTCCATCACATTACACACTGCTCGTTTCCATGGTTATGACCACCTTGTAATCCATCAGCGGTGGTGGTGCTTGCACAATATAAGAAAAAGCACCAGCCTAAGTGTGCTCCCATGGTCCCGGCCACCAGAGAAACCGGTGGTTTTTCCTATACTGTGCAAGTACGGCCACCACTGATGGATTGCAGGGTGGTCGTAACTATGGAAACGAGCAGTGTATAATGTGATGGAAACATGAATCCAGCCAGCAAAGGAGGCAACATGGACAATACAATACATTAGTAACTGCCTTGTATTAACTTTCTCTACATGATAAATGCCATTTACTGAAGTGACAAAACCCCTTTAACAACCACCAAGACACCAACAGATGATACTTACGCGTGTGGACATATGTATTTGACATGAGGCAGTTTAATCGCGGACAGTGACTCAGCCCAGCCATGTCTAGAACGAGAGAGAGTGATTACATGTACATGACAACAAATACGTGGCCTTGCTCGGCTGTTTTGGGAACTCGCATTGAAGTGAATGGCGACCACCACCTCTCCATTCACAACACCATGGGGGAGATTTATTAAAACTAGTGTAAAGGAAAACTGGCCTAGTTGCCCATAGCAACCAATCAGATTCTACCTTTCATTTTTCAGAGCTCCTTTGGAAAATGAAAGGAGGAATCTGATTGGTTCCTATGGGCAACTAGGCCAGTTTTCATTAAAGAGGACCTTAACCTGAAAATGCTTGTGAAACTGAAGACATACCCTTACTTGCCTGTCCCCCGTGGTGCTTAATCAGCTCTTCTTTTTTCAATATGTGCCCCCGTTTGTCCGCGGTGCCCCCTGCAATAACTCCCGCCGTGTATGCTAATGAGCCATTCGGCTCAACTGGGCGGGCCTGCAAAAGTTCTCCGGGCGTGTCTTTCTTCTCCCTGGCACGGAGCGCATCCAATCAGCGCGCTCCGCTCTTAGCCAGGGAGAAGAAAGACACGCCCGGGAGAGCTTTTGCAGGCCCGCCCAGTTGAGCCGAATGGCTCATTAGCATACACGGCAGGAGTTATTGCAGGGGGCACCGCGGACAAACGGGGGCACATATTGAAAAAAGAAGAGCTGATTAAGCAGCACGGGGGACAGGCAAGTAAGGGTATGTCTTCAGTTTCACAAGCATTTTGAGGTGAAAGGTCCTCTTTAACACCAGTTTGATAAATGTCCCCACGTCTCTCTAAGTGGGACTGGGGTTGGAGACCCCCGATTCTGGAGATAGGCCCGGGCCCTGGAGTGGGATCTGCAGAAATGTATCATATATTCTTTGGATATGTCCTAAATATAAGGGTATGTTCAAACAGCAGGTTTTCCATGCTGATTTGAGCACATTTTTCGGGCTGAGTCGGACCACAAAAATGAATGAAGCACAGCTCAATGGCAATGGAAACCAAACATTCTCCTAAACGTCAGACCGGATTGTGTATCTGCACCCTAGCAGCATGTTCACACACGGCCGAATTGAGACGTTTATGACCATATTCAGATATGAGTCAATCAATCAGATTTCTGCAACAAATCCGCCCCATGTGAATGTGCCCTAAGACCAAACAAACCAGGGAGAAATGTTATATGAAGAATAAAGCGATCACTGCCAGGTTCTCCATAGACGGAGCTCAGCACATAACTTACCCGGTGTCCCCCAGGCCATGCAGGAAGATTACCTATGAAGAGCAGAGACACACAGATCAGACGGTGGGACCACACAGAGCCCCCGCCCTGGAGCCCAGAGGGGACTTTACATGGCACACAGCAGTTATCTGAGGCACCACCATCCCCCAGTAGTAATGTGCTCACCGCCGCGGTTTCTCGATCCCCTCCGGGTACGGTCACAGCGTCGGTAAGTAGCGGCACAGACATGTTGTTTCCGCACATGCACCGGAGTGATGTCACACACCGCCCCGGTGACCTCTGACCTCCCGAGAAGAAACAATGAGCCGCAGCCGCTAAGCGGATCTAACCCCGGCGCATGTCACGTGATCGCGCCGCTCCCCGGACGTCACGGCTTTACGCAGCTATCGATCTGGTGCCATTAGGCGGCCATCTTACTTGTGGCGGAAGAGACCCAAATAAAGCATTTTTTTATTTTATTTTTTATTTCATCAGTTAATACCACATAATTTCAATGAAACAAATGTGTATTTCTTGCTTCTGGTCCCACAGTAAAATCCATTCTACCATTCATTTGACCTTGAGCTACTAGCATAGGTAGCCAGGAATCAGCAACCTCCTGCTGTTGTGAAAGTATAACTTCCAACATGCACACTTACTAAAATGTTATTGGAACTCTATAGGAGTAAATTGAGCATGCTGGGAGCTGCATTTTATAACAGCTGGCGTGCTAGAAGTTGCTGACACTTGATGTAGGCTTAGCCTCTGAATTGGCCATGGAACCTGGTTGCACCTTAGGTGTCAACCTGAGAAGGTCAATGTCAGATCACGACTTAGACTCAGGATGGGAGCTTAACGGGTCTCCCAGATTTAACATCAACCTCCCACTCTCATATTGTGAGCCACAGGGTTACGCTAAATAATCCCCCTTTAGCTATCTGACATCCGTATCTAAGGAATATTAGCTACGACCACTTGTAATATTAAGTGGACAAGACGCCTTTAAACTAGGTAACCCACAAGTAACCTTCTACTCCTGGCATCCTCAAACTGCGGCCCTCCAGATGTTGTAAAACTACAACTCCCACAATGCCCTGCTGTAGGCTGATATCTGTAGGTTTTTCGGGCATGCTGGGAGTTGTAGTTTTGCAACAGCTGGAGGGCCGCAGTTTGAGGATGCCTGTTCTACTCCCTCTAGCATTTACAGGGTTACTACACCAATATACAAAATGTTTCTCACGAGGTTGTGAAAACACAAGAAGGCTCTTATTAAAGTGAAGTTTTAATCTAAAGGACAGTGCGTACAAAAAATACGGTAAAAATAAAAGAACATTCAAATGCAATGCCAAAATAAAAGGGATAAAAGAAACTGAACTTAAAGAGGACCTTTCATCACCCTAACAAATCTAAACTAAGTATACATACATGGAGAGCGGCGCCCAGGGATCTCCCTGCACTTACTATTATCCCTGGGCGCCGCTCCGTTCTCCCGGTATGTCCTCCGGTGACTTCAGCTCTGCGTCTCAACTGGGAGGAGCCTGCCCTTGTTCTCTTGGGCGTCTCCTTCTCCCAGGCTGTAGCGCTGGCCAACCGCAACGCTCAGCTCATAGCCTGGGAGAAGAAAACCTCCCAGGCTATGAGCTGAGCGCTGCGGTTGGCCAGCGCTACAGCCTGGGAGAAGGAGACACCCAGGAGAACAAGGGCAGGCTCCTCCCAGTTGAGACGCAGAACTGAAGTCACCGGAGGACATACCGGGAGAACGGAGCGGCGCCCAGGGATAATAGTAAGTGCAGGGAGATCCCTGGGCGCCGCTCTCCATGTATGTATACTTAGTTTAGATTTGTTAGGGTGATGAAAGGTCCTCTTTAATATGTTACGAGACAGTAGAAGTCTGGTTGCCTGGGGTTAGCAGTTAAGTCTGCCAGATCATCAAACAAGTTGTCCCCCAAAGAAATGACAACTTGCTACAGTGACACATAAGAAGGTCTGCAGCTGCCCCCACTAGCCCGCTTGCCTGTTATGTCAGGACTGAGGCTAGTGTGTATGCTAATGGCTCTTTATGACTAATTTTTATGAGGTCAGTGCTTGAAGAATCTGTCCACTAAGGTCCCCTTCACACGAGCGAGTTTTACGCGCGGGTGCAATGTGTGACGTGAACGCATAGCACCCGCTAATCAATGGGTCTGTGTACATAAGCGTTTTTTTTCACGCATCAGTTCTGCGTTGCGTGAAAAACGCAGCATGTTCTATATTCTGCATTTTTCACGCAGCCCTGGCCCCATAGAAGTGAATCGGGCTTCAGCGAAAAACGCAATGCATCTGGAAGCAAGTGCGGATGCGTTTTTCACTGATGGTTGCTAGGAGATGTTGTTTGTAAACCTTCAGTTTTTTATCACGCGCGTGAAAAACGCATCAAAACGCATTGCACTCGCGCTGAAAAAACTGAACTGAACGCAATTACAGACAAAACTGACTGGACTTTCTTGCAAAATGGTGCAAGTTTCCCTGAATGCATCCGGACCTAATCCGTCACGCTCATGTGAAAAAGGCCTAAGATAAATTTTCCTGTGGGCATCAAAGCGACTTTATAACACCTTCTTCCAACTCGCCATAATGTTCCGCACACGTGCTTTCAAACATGGAGGGGTTTAGGGTTAGAGACAGTACAGGGTGATTTCTTTAAGCACCCCCTTAGGCAGAGCCCTGATTGAGGTGACGTTCACACAGATGATGCCAGTGGATGGCAATTAGGTCCAGCATTTCTATTCATAAATCTTCATTGGTATGGTTTTTGATACATGACCCCTACAGCAGGTCATGGTATCCTCTACCTGACTTTTCAAATGTCTCCACCAGGTCAAGGACTCTGAGGACATCTCAAAGGCTATGATAAGGTTTATGATGGTAATATATTTGCTGAGCGAAGTTGTTCTGCTCCCCTGGTTTTGTTTAGAAGTCCTTGTGTTCTGGTTTTGGGAATAATGCTTCTTTCACATCAGCGTTAGGCTTGTGCGGCAGGCGGAAGGCTGTTCTGGCAGGAGAACAGCCTGCTGGATCCATTCTAACGCTTGCACACATGTGCTGCCGGAAGTCACTATAATGGGGACAGGAGGGAGATGCAGCTGCAGCACGGCAAACATGCTGAGAGGTGGCTGTATATTCAGACCAGTGTGGACGTACCCTTAGGATGCATTCACAGTCAGAATTTGGTCAGTGTTTGATCAATAATTTCCATCAGTGATCAGGAGCCAAAACCAGAAGCAGAGTCTATTCAGAGATCAGGTGTAATGGAAAGATTTGCTTCTGTTCTGTGTTTTTGACCTGTACCTGGTTTTGGCTCACAATCACTGATGGAAATCACTGACCGAATGCTGAGCGTGTGAATAAGGCTTTACTGTGGAGCCCACGATAGACTTGTGTTTTTACACAGCAGCTTATCTGAGGTGGCAGGCCTCCAGGGAGGAGGGAGAGAACAGCAACTTCAACCTATGATGAGACAAAGGTTGTGTCTCTGACTACTTCAGACTCACTATGGGCACTGGAGATAACCTGTAGTCACAAATCACAGCACTGCCATAACAGATTGTTCAGCCAACACTTATTTCATTTGTTTGGCCACCTTTTGTCTATTGTGAAACATATTACAAAAGCAGAGCACTGAGCATTGTCTACTACCTAAACCATGGTTTTAAGAATCTTTACAGGCATCATAAATAATAATTTTGTGGAAATACTTAGTGAAAGGACACAATAAAATTATAAAGGTATTTGATTATATTTAGTGGCAACTCTTTAAAGCAACCAATTTAGTGGTGAGCATGTTTTATATAGATAATGGATTATTAATAAATGCTTTATACGGATCTGAGGCCACGTGAGTGAAAATTCTCTCTATTCCTCACACACACACACATGAAGGCTGCACCAGGAATGAAGCAAAATCAAGAGGATCTAACAGCTGTAATCCGTCTTTTATCCTTTCCACTAGATTACTGTAATGCCCTGTATTCAGGTCTGCCAGAGAAGGAATTGAACTGTGCAGACATGCTTAATAAAGAGTGTCGCCATGTGACACATAACATATGGGTGCTTCTGGTTAGCTAATCCCCAAGCCGATGTACTAGCACACCTTTAGGGTACGTTCACACGACGACATTAAGTCGCGCGACAAATAGGGCACAACTTCACTGCAACATTTGTCGCGTGACATTTTGTCACACCAATGGCCCGCGACAATTTTTATAATGGGAGTCTATGGTGTCGCATTGCGACATGCTGCGACTGCGACTGCGACAGTCATAGAAAAATCCATCTTGAATGGATTTTTTGCGACTGTCGCGTCGCAGCATGTCGCAATGCGACACCATAGACTCCCATTATAAAAATTGTTGCGTGACAATAGTGCGACTTATTTCGCACGACAAATGTCATCGTGTGAACGTACCCTTAGGCCTCATGAACAAGGCCCTAAGTGATTTGCATTACACAAATCTCGGATCCCGGCTGTGAGTATGCCGCCTTTTTCTCCCCATCTAGTGAAAAGTCCCATTCTTGTCCACAAAACAGACAAGAAAAGGACATGTTCTATTTTTTATTTTTTTTGTTGGGCCACAGAATGGACTTGAAATGAACGGGTCTGCATCCAATGCACAAAAAATGCGGATCGGATGCGGACTGAAACTATAACTATGTGCATGAGGCCTTAGAATAACTATGCTAGCAGGATGAACAATGTAATTTATTGTCAGCACATCTCCATGTGTAATTAGGGATGTGTTGCCGATAATGAATCGAACTGAAAGAGGGAGGAACGACTGCGGTTGCAATTGTTCCACCTGTATTCACTTTGCATTGGCCTGTGTAATCACTCTGGTGCAAACGAGCGTTAATGGATATATTATCACCCATCGGGCTATATTACACTGCCTGATACACCCATCGGTGCTTGTTTGTACCAGACTGATTACACAGGCAGATGCAAACTGAATGTAGGAGGAATCTTCCATATTCAGTTCTATTATCGGCAGCACATCCCCGATTACAGTGAGACGTGCTGCCAATAATCGGGCACCTTTCATCCTGACGAAAGATGCCCATCTATTGGCTGCTCATGTACACAGACCCATTGAAATTAATGGGTCTGGCTTCAGTCCGAATGCTATGCGTACACTACACAACTTGCATCCAGACGGAAAACCTGCTAGTGTGAAAGCCCTAAGAGTAAATATCTTGTCTTGTAAGCATTTTTCAAACTTTAAAGAAGTATTTAGAATAAGATGAGAAGACTTTTTAATTAAGACCTCCATATCTCTAAATTCATTAATCATAACACAGACCAGAACCCTAAAATTAACCCACAGATTAAGCCACTAAAATGAATTCATACCCCAGAACAGATCCCTAAAACTGAAGAAATTGACCCCTAAAGTTAATCAGACCCCAGTCCAACCACTGCACATAATTTCCTGGAGGAAGCAGGAGCCAATAGAGGACAACAAGCGTTTATAATAAAATGAACCTATATTTCTCAACAGCACCCATAGTTCAATCAGGTTCTTAAGGGATGATTAGTGTTAGCGTCAGATAGCAGCAGCGGGTGGAGCTCGTTGTAGTTGAGTCAAGATACAACCACATGGTGCGGCCATTAACAAATCAAACCAACTAAACAGTGCGGTCCTAATTAGTTAACTAGAGCTGCTGCAGCTTGTATGGCCGCGCAGTACTCAAACACAGGGCATCACAACTGCACCTTTTGTTCAAACCATTATTCAGTAAGTTTATGATTGATTCCCACATGTTCCTCTTCACACAGAAGGTTGCTGTGACCACGCCAGGAGCCGGTGTGCCAACAGAATTCAATTCACCCACCTCTTAGGATTCAATCTCTTTTATTGTGCTGCCCCATTTAACTGCCCTCTTCCATTGCATGTATAATGTACCGTCTGTGGGGTCCAGACAAGTGGCCTCCGAAAGTCCTGACTGAGGATAAAGTCTGCCTTGTTACATGGGTAGAGATGTAAGCAATCTGTAGACCTCTTTCCTTCCGGAAAACTTCCAGATTGCCTGAAGTCTCCCTGCTAGGGATGAGCGAACTTGTGTTTCAAGTTCGGCGTACAAGGTTCAGGTTATCTAATAATTGTGTTATGGATTCCGCTACCACAAACCATAACTTATGGTCCGTGGTAGCGGAATCCATAACAGAATTCTTAGATAACCTGAAGCCGAACCTTGTACACCAAACTTGAAACACAAGTTTGCTCAACACTATTCCCTGCCTTTCTGCATATTCTCCATTACAGGAGCCAATATTCAATGATAAACAACCTGCCTAAAATTCTTGCCGGCTTCCAAGGTACTGAGGTATTGGATATTCCACACCAATGGAAATACACGCAAGCTTGTGATAAAGTGAACAGTCTACGTGCTACTTCCTGTGGTGACAACCAGTCTGCATAAATGTGAGCACCATAGAGATGTTACGAACATAAAATTTTCCGTTCGCGAACGGCGAACGTGAATTTATGCAAATGTTCGGGAACGTGCGAACAGGGCGAACCGCTATAGACTTCAATAGGCAGGCGAATTTTAAAACCCACAGGGACTCTTTCTGGCCACAATAGTGATGGAAAAGTTGTTTCAAGGGGACTAACACCGGACTGTGGCATGCCGAAGGGGTATCCATGGCAAAACTCCCATGGAAAATTACGTAGTTGACGCAGAGTATGGTAAGTTGAATTCGCAATGCGATTAATATAACCTGCATTAATCGCATTGCGAATTCAATTTAGAGCTGGGTTCCTAATGGTTGTATTGCTAGAATATAACGAAGATTGAGAATATAGTGCTATATTCTCAATCTTCGTTATATTCTAGCAATACAATCATTAGGAACCCAGCTCTAAGTTGAATTCGTAATGCGATTAATACAGGTTATAGTAATCGCATTGCGATTACAACTTAGATCTGAGTTCCTAATGGTTTTATTGCTAGAATTGACGACTATAACGCTATATTCTCAATCTTCGTTATATTCCAGCAATACAACCATTAGGAACCCAGCTCTAAGTTGTACTCGCAATGCGAATAATACAGGTTATATTAATCGCATTGCGATTACAATTACTAACACTGCAGCTTCAGAATGAATCTAAGATGAATGCCGTCCTTGCTTTTTGATAGGAGGTGGGAGGGTATGCTGATTGGCTGGAATGTGTCTGCTGACTGTGAGGTACAGGGTTAAAGTTTGCTCAATGATAAAGTATAGGGGCGAACGCAAACATCGCATATGTTCGCCTGCCGCGTGGATGCGAACAAGCTATGTTCGCCGGCGAATAGTTCGGGACATATCTAAGCACCAACACATTCCTAAGGGACTACACCGTAAGCCTTTGACGATACCAAAGACACATCAAGTATTGGACTATTACATAAAGTGCTGCTAATCCAGAACCTCTCTCTCAAACAGCAGACTGGACATATTGAAAAATTATCTGAACATGGGCTCATGGCTTCTCTTGTTGTACGTTATAGTAATTGACTGCTACCCCTACTGGAGAGTTGTGTTTTGTTATATTTGCTACTATTTTTACTTTTGAGAAAATCTCTACATGTAACAAAGTCCCTTAACATGGGCCGACGCACAGGTAATTGTGGGGAATTAATCGTTTGTTCCTGATACTTGCCTGATCGCGAACGGAGGTGAGAGCTGCATTTAACATGCTGCAATCATCTCCTTTGTATGGGGATGAACAATCACTGCTTAGAAACAGTGATTCTGGGTGCTGCAATGAAGCTTTTACCCGATGAATGAGCATTTGCTCATCAGATGATTGGCGGCTTCTTTATAATGGCCAGTTGTCAGGAGTGAGCGTTCAAATGTTTGTTCCCAATAATCACATTGTGTAAAAGGGCCTTTACTCAAACAGAAATAAGAGTATCAAGTCGTGTTTGCACAGTAAGGGTACCTGCACATGTTGTGGATTATGCGCACGGATTCTTGTGCAGAAAACCACAGCTAATACAGTATCAGCAAAGTGTATGAGAATAGATAGCTGATGTACACTTTGCTTTTTAATTCCGTACAGAAGTTAATCTGCCATCTGGATTTAGAATTAGCTCTGCGATTTTTAGTGTGGATTTTACCCTTTTTCAATGGGACGGTGAGATATGCTGTAAAACCGTATCAAATCTGCACCAAAAACCGCAAGTCACACAGGGTCTTTGGTGCAGAATCTTTTGCATGTTTACCTGCCCCTGTGTGCAGGTATTTGTTTTCCGGCATAGAGTTCCGTCGTCGGAGCTCTATGCCGGAAAAATCCTGATCAGTTTTATCCACATGCATTCTGAATGGAGAGAAAACTTCAGTTCAGGACCGGAACGTTTTTTGGCCGAAGAAAATACTGCAGCATGCTGCGCTTTTTGCTCCGGCCAAAAATCCTGAACACTTGCCGCAAGGCCAGATCCGGAATTAATGCCCATTGAAAGGCATTAATCCGGATCCGGCCTTAAGCTAAACGTCGTTTCGGCGCATCGCTGGATCCGACGTTTAGCTTTTTCTGAATGGTTACCATGGCAGCCAGGATGCTAAAGTCCCGACTACCATGGTAAAGTGTAGTGGGGAGCGGTATATTTACCGTCCGTGCGGCTCCCGGGGCGCTCCAGAGTGACGTCAGGGTGCCCCATGCGCATGGATCACGTGATCGCATGGATCATGCCAAGGCATGGGGCACTCTGACGTCATTCTGGAGCGCCTCGGGAGCCGCACGGGCGGTAAGTATCTGCTCCCCACTACTTACTATGGCAACCAGGACTTTAATAGCGTCCTGGCTGCCATAGTAACACTGAAAGCATTTTGAAGACTGATCAGTCTTCAAATGCTTTCAGGTCACTTGCGTTGTTACGGATGCGGCGGGCATTTCCAGCGACAGAAGTGCACGCCGGATCCTAACAACGCAAGTGTGAAAGAGGCCTAAGGGTTTATTCACACATCACAACACAATCAATGTTGCAGTATAGGCAACAGATCTCTGAAACTGTGGCAGAACTGCAGCGCTTTTAGAAAGAAAAAAAAACAATCACAGGAAAAACACAACATGCAAATAAACCCTTTGAAAAGTCCCTTTCTTTTTTTTTCTCAAATCTTTATTTTCAAGTTAGACAGGTGATTACAATACACCAACAGGTATATAACAATAACATTATCAAGGTCATAGCGTAGCAGAAATCAAATTCTTAAATGAAAAGATACAAATGATGTGACACATATGTAATTACATGGTGACAATACAGCATGTATCAATAAGCCATCAGATGGAGCCCGAATATCTATTACATAGGTAAGAAAGTATAAAAGCCCCTTCCTTACATAGTTCGCAACTGAAATACGTCTACAGTAAAGGGATAAGAACCTAAGATATGTATCATATACCATGGGGCTGAGAACAAAAAAAAAGGGGGGGGGGGGTGGACTAAGAGGTTGAGAATTTAATATACCTAATATACCAAACCCTCCACGGTTTCCATATGAAAAGTCCCTTTGTTAACCAGCCGTGTGACAATATTTAAGTCACACTGCCAGTTTCACGCTGCGTTTGGCAGTTGGGAGGGGGGCGTTTTGAGGTGGAAAAAGGCGGAAATGTTGATGAAAGACTACACCAACCAGCAGCTGGAGTAGTTTTTCCACCAGAAGCATGGGCTGCCATAGATGTGCCTAATTTATGACAAGAGGCACGCCTTGTGATAAATGACATGATTCTTAGAAGCAGCGAAAAGGGGGAACTAAGACCCATGTAAAAGCCAGTCTTAGTAAATGTGCCCCACTGTTTAAACAATGTTTATGGGGGACCAGGGAGAGGCACTACATGTCATTTCTAGGGACAGAAGGGGTAGTTCGCTTCCACTGTGTATGGACATGACATTATCCCGACTTGCTATATAAGAACAGGTTTATATGTTGCAATTTTTTGAAGAAGTCAATGGCCTTTGCGGTCAACACGTGGTTTGTATTTGATCAGTATCTGAAAGCCAAAACCAGGAGTAGAAAGTATCACAAAAAGACATGTGCCTCTTGGACTCACTCCTGGTTTTGCCTTACAAGTACTGATGAAAATTACTGCTCAAATAATAACTATGTGAAAGTGGCCTGAAGTGGAATGTTGCTGCCGACAGCACAGAAAGGAAACAGCAGCAGTCAGTGGAAGCAATTCTCAAACTGCATTATTTTTCTAAAAGAGAAATTTAAGTGCAGAAGAAATCAAGGAAAGAAAGTTTGTACATTAATGCAAAACGCTTTATTGATTAAATTAGCTCGGCTGACAAGGAACACCAACCAAACCAAGTTTGAGCATGAAGCCTGTTGGGGGTGTGGTGTGCACATATTCAGCAATTAAACTGGTAGATTTTTAGCGCTAAATAAAATGCATACAATGGCCCACATTTTCTATGCTAACCATACAGATTGCATGGTATTGTTTGCGCACCTTGTATTAGACACTTTTATTATTCAGATGCACCAAAAATAAACATTTTTTCAACATACTTGACATTTCCAGTTTTTTAAGATATGTGAAGGGCAGCACGGTGGTTCAGTAGTTAGCACTGGTGTCTTGCAGTACTGGGGTCCAGACTCCGATCAGGGACAACATCTGCATGGAATTTATATGTTCTCCCTGTTTTTCTTCTGGGCATTCCGGCTTAATCCCACACTCCGAAAATATACAAATACACAAAATGGCCTTCTACAAAATTGACCCTTGTGCGTTGTGTGTTGGGGTTGAGCGCCTATATGGCAGCCACTGAGTTCCCAGGGAGTCGCCACAGCCACACAACCAAACATTTGAGTCCCTGTGAGTGAAGCGGATTACGCTGAAATCCACAATTCTGGCACAAATAAGTGACGCAAATTAGACCAATTTTGAGTTGGTAGATTTTTGGCGGATAGATAACTGGCACATGTAGAAATAATTTCAACGCATGCAGATACATTATTTTTTCCAGATTTATCTTCATCAGCCACTATAATAATCTGGCACATTCTAAAAGACCCTCATACACTTTAGTGTATTATCGGCCAAAACCACAAAGAAAGGTTGTTTCTGTGATAGTCTAATGTGTATGGGAAGCTCCTGACTCTTTCCCAAGAGAAGGGAAGGATCGATCAAAGTGAATATTTTCGCCCCTTTCTTTTGTCCCCCTAGGGCCTAGGAGATAAGCCACTGTCAAAATTGTCTGGCAGGAGCAATCTCCTCTCTCCCAATAACAACACATACATATTTGGCTGAACCAAGCGGCTACGTGGCAGTCGAGAGACATATCTGTTCGCTGATTTCTGTTTAAGTCTTATTAAATCTAGGCAAATATCTTTTCACACTGCTAGTGCTTCTAAACATTTTCTAGACAATGTCCCAGATTTACTAATTCTCTGTAATTGGCAGACAGTGTACACTTAAGGTGGCCATACACCATAGATAGAAAATGGTTGAAGAAACAATTATTTGGTCAAAGACCATTTTCACAGACATGGCCATACACATTTTAGTCCATACATGTTCAATTAAATCGGGCGATGGATGAACATTTTTTCTGGGAATGTTCTTTCAAAGAAAGATCTTTCATCCCACTATCAGATGAAAATATCAAACATGGCTGACTTCTTTTCAGATGACAACGTTCTGTCATTGGTTGGCCAAGACGAATATTTGTTGTTAAATTTCACCAGACGAACAATCATCTTTAGACTTATGTGTACGGACACCTAAAAATGGATCAAATTTATCCTAGTGGCTAATGCACCTGTAGACTGTCCAGTCTAGTTTATACCACCTATTTGTTAGCTTACGCCAAACATTGGTCCACATGCCCCAAAATATCTGTCCAGTAGCTTTAGGTGAACTCTAAATGGGTCCAATCTACGTCACTTTTGCAGAATCAATGCTTCTGAAAGCTAGACAAAAGCTGGCCATGCCCACATTCTGGTTTAAGGACAGGAACTGTTGAGGATGCAAGAATAATAAATGTGTTATGTTTATGAAGAAAAACTTAAAATTGGCACTTATATCAACGTAAAGAAAATAGGTTTATTCAAGCACGTTTTACTGAAAGCCAGTTGTGGTCTGCTGCAGTCGCTCTAGGAGATAAAGTGAGATTGAGGAGTGATCTGTGTCATTTTATGGTCAGCTGGATTTGCGGCAGATTCATAGTTGCAGATTGTCACTTCATGGCGATGTGCCTGTAAATAAAAAAACAAAAAAACATCCTGATGAATCCAAGTAAATCGGTTTTACCTGTTACAGGGGTCGTATCATGATATCAACAAATCCTCCATCCATAGGGATCCCTACTAAATAAGCGAAAGGGGGTCCCACGCGTCAGTGTGAATGGAGTGGCAGGTCAACCATGTGTGCTACCGCTCCATTTATTCTCTACAGTGCAGTCATCACTTCTAGTTCGATGGGAACAAGAGCCACATTGCTGGAACTGAGGAGTTGTGTTTTTTTTTTTTTTTTAAAACACCCCTGTCTATAATTTCAGTTTCATTTGATTGGAAAACCTCTTTAATATAAAGGATAACTACATACCGTATTTTTCACCCTATAAGACCTAGATTTTAGAGGAGGACAATAAGAAAAAAATATTTTTAATTGGACATCAGGTCAGACTACCAATGAGCTCAGATAACAGCCCCAATGTTAATAAGACCCCAACAAGACCCCCAATCAGACCCCAATGTGAATGACCCCCCCAATCAGACCTCTGATAAGAGCCCCATATCTCTCGTCAGCCCCCATTGCCTCTCATATTAGCCCCCAGCAGCCCCCAATTGCTTCTCATATTAGCCCCCATTGCCTCTCATATTAGCTCCCAGCAGCCCCCATTGTCTTTCATATTAGCCCCCAGCATCCCCATATTGCTTAAGATCAGCCTCCAGCAGAGCCATATTGCCTCAAATCATCCCGCAGCTGCCCACTTACATCTCCTGCTCCTGGACGCCACCTCTCCTCACCGCCCGCGATCTTCTTCTTCCTCCTGCTGTCGGCTGTGCTGTGAACTGGCACGCACAACGTGAGGTCACAGAGCGCCCTCACGCTGTGCACAGCCATTTTTGGGGGGAAAAACGTGTCTTATGGGATGAAAAATACGGTAATATTTTTGTATCTGAACTCCAGTTTTGCTTTATAAAAAAAAAAAAGGGGGGGGGGGCCTTTAGCAAATTATGCAGCACCCTCATAACACTAAATACAAAGGTTATATATTTAAACCTAATTTTGATATGATAAATAACTGAGGTTCATAGCAGATATATTTTGATCAAAACACATCTGTGCCCACCTACCCTGGCAAGGTGACCAAAGTCCAGGCAGGAATGCACTCTGTTTAATAACTATCTCTGTGCCAATAGGCATCTACATTCAGGAGGGCAGAACTTGTACATATACTGTGTTGCTAATTGTTAGCTCTGTGTACATTTAAAGGGAATGTGTCATGAGAAAATGACCTATTGTTTAAGTGACATTTTTATGTTTAACATATTTTTAAATATTGATTTTATTTTTCATGTCAATATCAAAACAAAAATCATAAACCTCTGCATTTTTTGCACTGGGCAATAATCCTAATAATAGGCACCACTTCTTTAGCCCCTTAAGGACACAGGGTTTTTACATTTTTGCGTTTTCGTTTTGCGCTCTATGCCTTCCAAGAGCAATAACTTTTTTATTTTTCCGTTCACATGGCCATATGAGGGCTTATTTTTTGCGGGACAAGTTGTACTTTCCAACGCCATCATTTAATAATGCATACGGTGTAGTGGGAAGCGGGAAAAAAATTCCAAATGGGGTGAAATTGCAAAAAAAAAAAGCAATTTCACCACAGTTTTACGGGTTTCTAAATTACGACGTTTGATTTGCGATAAAACTGACCATTTAGTTTTATTCTACAGGTCAGTACGAATCCGGCGATACCCAATATGTATATCTTTTCTTGCGTTTTGATAGTGAAAAAAAAAATTCAAAAGTGGGAAAAAAAATTTTTTTTTTTTTGTCGCCATGTTTTGACCGCTATAACGTATTTGTATATAAGTGTATGGCGTTGTATGGGGGCTTATTTTTTGCGGGGCGATCTTAACTTTTAGTTGATACCATTATGGGGTGTGTAGGACTTTTGATCGCTTTTTATTTAATTTTTTTTGAGGAAATGAAGCGTCCAAAAACGGCAAATCGGCCATTTGGGCGCTTTTTCCGTTTTCTGTTTACCGTATGGGAAATATATTTTTATATTTTTATACTATGGGCGTTTTCACACATTACGACACCCACGTGTATTTTTTATTTTTTATTATTTTATTTTAATTTTGGGGAAAGGGGGTGATTTAAATTTTTAGTTTTTTATTTATTTTTATTTTTTATTTTTTTATTTTTTACACTTTTATATAGATCCCATAGGGACCTATATAAATCAGTTACCTGATTGCTTCTATCATAAACTCCAATACACTTGTATTGGAGTTTATGAACATTTACTACTTTCCTATGAAGCCCTATTGCTAACAAGGGCTCCATAGGAAATAGTAAGTGATAGCCTCAAGCTGAATGAAAGGCTTGAGGCTATCCCTTACAGCGCTCCGATTCTCCCGATCACCACTAGGGGAGCCGGAGCGCTGCCGAAGTTTTACTTTCGGTTTTAGCGCGATGCAGATGCCGTGATCAGGATTGATCACGGCATCTGCAGGGTTAAATGATCGCGGTCGGCAGCGCTGCCGACCGCGATCATCAGCTGCGGGGGTCAGCTACAGGAATCAGCCGGACCCCCGCAGCGATGGTGCCCGCAGCGGCCAGGAGCGGGCGCCATCTTTAGGGACTGGACACATGACGTACCCATACGTCATGTGTCCTTAAGGAGTTAGTCTGTACTGATCACTGTACTGCAGTTACCTGCTTATCTGTCATTTTAATCCTGCCTGTAATGATATCACTGACCATTGTGTCTATGGCCCATGGGGCTGCCGTAAAGCATTTTTCTTAATGCTTTCTAAATGCTGTTAACAGCTCAGGCAAGATGGTCGCCCCCATAATCATATTCAAATTGAACATAAAAAAAATCTGTAAACAGAAAATAAAATAAAATTAGAAAAAGGAGATGTGTTGCTATCTGGTTTTAGCTGGCAGATACATGTTTTGGTGACACATTCCCTTTAAGCATCCAATGAGAAGAGCAAACTCCGCTATTTGCACCACCTAATGAAAAGCAGCCTGTGGAATAGGTGGGATAATGGGAGTATATTGAGACTTGGAGGCGATCATACCTTCAAGTGTGTATGGAAAAGGCAAAAAATAAACAAAAACATCCTGCACAATGTGTGTGTTTGCAAGTATGCGTGTGTTTTGCAAGTATGCATATTCTGCTCTCCTGAATGTAGATGCCCACTGGCATAAAGATAGGTATTTAATAGAGTACATTCCTGACTGGACTGAGGCTAAGACAAGTTTTGATCAAAATATATCTGCTAAGAACCTCAGTTATTTATCATATCAAAATGAGGTATTAGTTTATATATAACCTTTGTATTTAGTGTAAGTGAGCGCCATTATGTTCTGTTTTATTCCTTAGTGGTGGCATGGACATTTGTGGATTTATTTATCACATTGTGCAAGATCTTTCTGTCCTATACCTGAGAGTGGATGTTAAATGGCTCTGATCTGATCCTCAGTTTTTTTTCCACGACGAGTCCACAAAAAGGGCACTTCTCAATCCACCAGTGGAGGTTTCTATATTCGGCTGGAGGTAGGGCTGAATCAAATATGGAGTGTGTCCCGGCCGGCGCACTGGTCCTGAATTAAAAGACTGTGCTAGAAGCACAGGTGACGTCATACTCTGCTACTAACAACCGCTATTGGACTGGGAAGTACCCAGTCTGTGGATTCATCGTGGAAAAGAAAGGAGGATCAGACCACAGCCATTCAACATCCACTCTCATGTATCGGACCTGTATCTCTGCTAGCTTACTTTCTCATCTGTATCATTGGTGGACACAGGCTTGACCATGGGTATAGCTGCTGCCACTAGGAGGCGCACACTAAGCACAAAAGTGTGAGCTCCCCCCTCAGCAATACAGGGACCAGGGGCGTAGCTATATGGGGTGCAGAGGTAGCAGTCGCTACCGGGCCCAGGACCCTGAAGGGGCCCAAAGACCCTTGTGCTGTATAAGAAGACACACAAAGCACTGAGGGAAGGGGGGCCCAAGCTGAACTCTTGCACCAGGGCCCATGAGTGGTTAGCTACGCTCCTGACAGGGACTAATACAGTTTTTAGCTTAGTGTCTGTAAGAGGCAGACCTCCCTGCTTTGCAGGTCTGCTGATTTTTCATTTTGGATTATTTGCCTTTTCATCTAGCTGGGTTACAGGCAGTCCTAACTGCCTGCATTCCCACCCAGGAGACAGGAGACCAGGTGGTCCCCAAGCACGCTGCTCGTTCCCGGTCTCCAGAAGGCAAGGAGGACCAGAGGTTTCCAAAGCCAGCTATCGGGTCACCACGGCCGCCCACGATAAGTCCCCTCTGTTTCCGGTGTAGCAGCCCTCTCCAAGGGGCTGCACACTGAAGGTGGTGACCCGGCTGGAACCAGGGGGGCAGAACATGCCAGACGGGTGAGTATGCTTGGCACCAATCCCCCTTCTGGCTCCAGTCTCGGATGCCTGGGTGCGAGAAGTCATCTAGGAGGGTTACAACCTGGAATTCTGGTCCTCATCTCTTTCGCTCTTCTCCCCGACCTCTCCCTCCACCGCCTATTCCATTTTTCAGGCTATTCTGACCCTTCTGTGGCAGGGAGTGATTGTTCCGGTTCCAGCTCAAGACTGTTTTCGTGGATTCTACTCCAATCGCTTTGTGGTTCTCAAAAAGGAGGGTACGGTCCGTCCCATCCTAGACCTCAAATCTCTCAACCGCTTCCTTCGGCTCCGCCGCTTCCCTGAGATCGGTCATTGCATCCATGGACCCAGGGGAATACCTGTCCTCGATAGACATCAAGGATGCCTACCTCCATGTTTCCATTTGCACCAGTCACCAGAAATATCTTCGTTTCGCAGTGGGACCTTTTCATTACCAGTTTGTGGCCCTTCCGTTCGGTCTTGCCACAGCTTCCAGAGTCTTTACTAAGATTCTGGCCTCGGTCATGGCTCTGCTTCATGCCAGGGGAATAGTGGCAATTCCTTACTTGGACGATATCCAGATCTAGGGTCCATCATTCCGGGCAACGGCGGACAGCCTATGCATCGTCCTGCACACCCTGGAACGCTTTGGGCGAATTCTGAACCTATCAAAGTCATGTCTTCACCCATCTCGGCAGCTGACGTTTCTGGGCATATTGTTTGACACCGAGCGGGCAAAGATATTCTTGGCCTGAACAAACTCTCCACTCTCCGTTGTCAGATCCTCTCCTTGTTGCGGCCCCAGCCTCTTCTCATTCATCAGTGCATGAGGGCTCTGAGCCACATGATCTTTTCCTTCGAAGCAGTGCCCTATGCTCCGTTCCATACCAGGTCTCTTCAGCGGCACATTCTGACCATTTGCCAGTACAAGTAGAAGGCAGCTCTCACCTGCTTAGCCACTATCTGATCACGGAAATCGCACCTGGGGGCGATAATCTGTAGCAGAAACGAAGAGATATCCAGCCCCAAAGATAGTAGAAAAATCTGTATCTATTTTGCGGTAATAAAATCTTCAACATAGGATAATCAGGGTCCTTACTCTGACCATTTGGGACCATTCCCTAGCATCCCTGGATCAACTCATCCGTCTCCCTGCCCTGACGCGCCGGTCCCTTCTCTGTCAGCAGTTCACATCCCCGGTGTCGACAACTGGATCGCCGACTTTCTCAGAGAGACTCGATCTCGGCATTGGCTCTGCATCCACAGGTCTTTCTCGCGATCTGCGAGCGGTGTTGTCGGCCAGATGTGGATCTCATCCCCCCCCCTGCTTCAACCGCGAGGTAGAGATCCTCTGGTTCAGGGGTCGAATGCCCTAGTGATCCTGTGGAGTCAGTTCACGTTTCCTTGCGTGTTCCCTCCTCTTCCACTCATTCCGCGTCTACTCCGGAAAATCAGATCCAAAAGGTCTGCCTGTCATTCTCGTGGCCCCGGACTGGCACGCATCCCTAGTCTCCTTCCTCACTGACTAACGCTGGCGTCTTCACCTTCGGAGGACCAATTGTCGCAGGGACCGATCTTCCACACGAATTTAAGGTTTCTACAGTTAACGGCATGGCTGTTGAAGCCGCCGTACTAAGGGCTCTGGGTTTCTCGGATGCTGTTGTCCAGACCATGATTCGTGCTAGGAAGCCGTCGTCCTCCCAGATCTATCACCGGACCTGATAATCCTATTTTAGTTGGTGCAAATGCCAACAGCAGTCTCCAATTCGGTTCTTGTTGTCACGACTCTTGTCTTTTCTGCAGTCGGGCATGGACTTGGGGCTGGCTCTCAATTCCCTCATTCTTTTTCAGTGGAACTTGGCTTTGCTTTCTGCGGTTCGGACCTTCCTGCAGGGGGTTGCGCACGTTGCGCCTCCTTACCGTCCTCCGTTAAATCCTTGGCACCTTAATCTGGTGCTCAGCGCTCTCCAGTCCTCACCGTTTGAGCCTTTGCAGCAGATGTCCCTTCACTTCCTATGCTGCCAGGTGGTCTTTTTGGTGGCAATCACTTCCATCCGTAGGGTGTCGGAACTAGCGACTCTTTCCTGACGGTCGCTTTTCCTAATCCTCCATCAGGAAAAACTAGTCCTTCGCCCTGTCTTGTCCTTCCTTCCGAAGGTCGTGTCGGCATTCCATCCTAATGAAGAGATCATTCTCCCTTCCTTTTGTCCCCTTCTCATCCTCGTGAGCAGTCGCTCCATACTCTGCATTTGGTTCAGGCCGTTCTCATTTATCTGTCTCAAACGTCATCTTTCCAACGGACAGATTCCATTTGGTCATTCCAGAGGGGCCAAGACGAGGGCTGGCTGCATCCAAAGCTTTCATTTCCCGGTGGATTCGTTTGGCCATTATGGAAGCGTACCGCATCGGTGACCGAGCCCCACCCTTCCAGGTTACTGCTCATTCTGCTCGGACAGTAGGGGCATCTTGGGCAGTGCATCATGGGGCGGCTACCTGGTCGTCTTTGCACACCTTTTCAAAATTTTACAGAGTATACACCTTTGCGTCTTCTCTTCTTTGTTCTTCTCTGGGGCGTAGAGTTTTGCAGACGTCGGTTCTCTGATTGGCTGGAGGGTTAGTACGTTTATGACCCACCCTTGGGTCTGCTCTGTAACATCCCATGGTCAAGCCTGTGTCCCCCGATGATACAGATGAAAAAACTAGATTTTTGTACTTACCGTAAAAACTTTCTTTTTACGGGCCTCTTTGTGGCCTGTGTGGTTCTGGGTTTGTTCATTGTTTGGTTTTCCTGTTTTTTCTTGCTTCTCCTACTGCTTTTGCACAAACTGTTTTAGCTTAGTCCTTGTAGGAAGGGAGGAGCTGACACTTTTGTGCTTAGTGTCCGCCACCTAGTAGCAGCAACAGCTATACCCATGGTCAAGCCTGTGTCCCCAATGAACGGAAGAGAAAAGATTTTACGGTAAGTACAAAAATCTAGTTACACAGCAATACAGCTCGCTTGATACATCAGAGCTTGTTGTGGAAACTACGTTCCTTTTTGTCTAACTGGTGGTGGCAGTATATAGTAGTAGCGCACGCCCTATGTTAATCACTTTTGTTATTGCGGTCATACGTGACCTTTGTTGGAGGGGTTACAGTCACCACTCTTGTGTTACAGCACTACAAACTAACAGAGGAAGCAGCGCCAGTCGAGGTTTGTATTCTTAGTTTTCAAGACTAGATGCACAATGCAGTCATGCACTGTGGCAGTTTTCAACATATAGCGTTACATCTACAATGGCCAGGTTACGCATTTTATGGATAAAACTTTCTGCAGCACAAGACATACTTGAATTTCTATTTTACCTCTGTCCACTCTCCTCGTAATCCAATGTAGTAAATTTTGGTGTTTTCAGCTCCAAAATTTTTGGAAATGTGAATAGACAGATGAAATACATTTGAAAAGCGAGAAATTCTGTAGAAAAAAATAAAAAAAATTATCAGATGCTTTTAAAAAATAGCCAACCAAAAACCAAATGAAAAAAGCAACCTTTCCAACCCTTCTACTACCCTTTAATTCATAGTAAATTTTTAGAAAAGGTCTCAATGATAGAGGTTTGACAGTGCTATGCGCCTCTTCAGCTCTAGATAACTTAAAGGTTTTTTTGGCAGTAAAATATTGATGACCTATCCTCAGGTCCGATCTGATCTTGATGACCTATCCTGAAGATAGGTCATTAGTATTGTACTACCAGAAAACCCCTTTCATTAAGCAGACTTTAAATGGAATGGGGCAGCATAAAGCAGTGATGGACACACTGATTTCAGCTCTGCATCTGTTATGAATGCTTGTGATCGACTTTCAGGGAATTAGAGTTTATTAGGCTACTTTCACATAGGCGTTTTCCCTTCAGGTTTTGAGATCCTGCAGAAGATCTCAAAACCATAAGAAAAAGCTTCATTTTTTTCCCATTCATTGTCAATAGGTACAAAACTGAACAGACAGATCCGCTCATTGACTTAAAATGGTGTTAGTGCTGGATTTGTTGATTTTCAATTTAATACCACCGCATAGGAATGGTTGTATTAAATCGAGCTGAAGCATTTTCCTCCGGCTTTGAGATCCTCTGCCAGATCTCAAAACCTGAGAAAAATGCATATGTGAAAGTAGCCTTAGTTGCACTTACATTGCACTGGAAGAGGAAGATGTCTATTACATTTGTGAGTTGTGGGGCTAGCTGCGCCCACCAAATGTGGCTTGTCAGTTTTTTCCCCAATACTGTGCATAAGGAAAAAGCTGCCAAACAGCAGCAGAAGGGCGGAGCTAGCTCCGTATCTCAGGAGTATAATAACTTTTCCTTACAGCGCAGTGCAAGCACATTTCAGCTAAAATCAGCTTTTCTGTCATTACATTATGCTGGACACAGAAAGAGAATCTAAAGGTGGTGACATATTCTCTTTAAGACAGACCATAGACCTGCACTGCAGTCCACCACTCAACTGGAGGTACACCATAAACTTCAGTATGAGGGCTCATGCACACCCATTTACCTCAATGGGTCCGCAAATCCGGAGATGCGAAAC
Organism: Bufotes viridis; assembly: GCA_033119425.1. Taxonomy (NCBI): domain Eukaryota; kingdom Metazoa; phylum Chordata; class Amphibia; order Anura; family Bufonidae; genus Bufotes; species Bufotes viridis. Next base: position 271,393,089 of record CM065591.1, read on the forward strand.
GGAATCACGGAACACTACGGAGTGCTTCCGTGGGGTTCTGTTCCGTACTTTCGTTCTGCAAAAAGATAGAAGCAAATTGCGGTCCCCAATAGGGTTGTTTCGGGTATCGAAGTTTCGATACCCAATCGATACTTTTCTCTGGTATCGAGCTCGATACCAGGATTAGTATTTTATCGATACTGGGCTGCGCTACTGCACAGCCCAGTATCAGAGAATGTGGCTGCGCCGCTCTCAGCGCGGCCATGTTCCATCAGCAGCACGGGGAGAAGGAGGCGGTCTCTCCCTCCCCCTGTGCTGCTTCCACCAATAGAGCGAGAGGGGCGGAGGAGGCGGAGTCACTGGCCACCAATGAGGAGTGACGTTTACTATACAGATGCAGGCAGAAGCAGCTCATTGCCGGCACCTGCCTGTGACCGAGCGCTGCGATCCGCGGCAATTAACCCCTCAGGTGCCCCCTCCCCAGTATTAGACATTGGCCAATGTCCCCCCCTTTTCCCCATTATTAAATACATTGGTGGCCAGTGCGCCTCCCCCCCCATTCCTCCCTCCCCCCAGTAATAAAATCATTGGTGGCAGTGGCCACAGGGTCCCCTCACCTCCTACTCATTGGTGGCAGTGATCAGAGCCCCAGCAGTGTAATGCTGGGGCTCCGATCGGTTACCATGGCAACCAGGACGCTACAGAAGTCCTGGCTGTCATAGTCTGCTCCCTGCTGCTGTGTGTACTATGCATAGGGCAGCAGGGAGAGGGTGAGATCCTATTCACCCTGATAGAGCTCTATTAGGGTGAATAGGATGAAAAGATCCCAGGTTCTAGCCCCTAAGGGGGAAATAGTTAATAAATAAACTGTCAAAAAAAAAGTTAAAAAAGTACACCAAAATATTAAGTATAAATCACCCCCTTTCCCAATTTTACATATAAAATATATAAACAATAAATAAAATATATATACATATCGCTACGTCTCAAGTCCAAACTATTAAAAAAAATCCTCTTAAGCGGTGAACGCCCATAAAAGAAAAAAAAAAAGACAAACTGCACAATTCGCCATTTTCTTTTAGTGGCCTTGTCCCCCTAAAAAATAGGATCGGACTGTTGTATTATTGGCTGGACGTTCCATAAAATGAGGAATAAATGCAGCTTTTTTTGCCCTTTTTTTTTTTTCGTGTGGTATCGAATGGTATCGAGTATCGCAATACTTTTTTATGGTATCGATACCGAATCAAAATTTTGGTACCGAAACAACTCTAGTCCCCAATGCACAGAACGCCCCACCTACGGCCGTGTGAATGAGCTCCCTTATCCTGCTGTCACACTACATCTTTTTTTTTTTGTGCAAAATTGCTGAGGTTTTGCAATGTAAAACATTGTATCCAGATGATGCTTGTTGGACAATAGTAAAATCTAAAATGCCTTATATTGGGGTTTTTGGGTGGTTTCCTGGCGTTTGGTTTTCTCCTTGTATTTTTTTTAAATCACAGTTTCTTCTGTGATTAAAAAACTGAACTCCCCAAAAAATGCTTGTAAAACTGAATGGCATTTTTTACAAGCAAAAAATATAAAAAACGAGATTTTTGTATAACTTACCAGTAAAATCTCTTTCTCGCTCTTCCTTGGGGGACACAGGAGACCATGGGTATAGCTCAGCTCCCTAGGAGGCGTGACACTAAGTAGAAACTGTTAAGCCCCTCCTCCATCAGCTATACCCTCAGCCTGGAGAGAGAGACTGCCAGTTGCGTGTCCAAGTAGTGAGAAAAGGCAAAGTCCAACAAGTGGAACCAACAAGCCAACTACCCGACCGGGTAAACCAAGTCTGGAAACCGTGTGGAGAAAACAATGAATGGGTGGGTGCTGTGTCCCCCAAGGAAGAGCGAGAAAGAGATTTTACTGGTAAGTTATACAAAAATCTCGTTTTCTCGCCCATTTTCCTTGGGGGACACAGGAGACCATGGGACGTCCGAGAGCAGTCCAAGAAGGGAGGGACCACAGCACCAAGGCAAAGCAGCCGCAGGCAGCAAGAAACCGCCGCCGGCACAACAGGCGGCCAAGCCAACAGCCTGCGATGCATGAGAATGCACCCTTAGAACCTGGCAAGAACATGCAAAAGGACCGGTGGCCGCAATGCACAATAATCAGCCAAGCCTGATGGCTCTAAACCCAAGAGGCCCTGGTCGCTCTGGTGGAACAAGCAGTGACACTAACAAACAGAACCCTGCCCATGGTGAGGCAAGTTCAGCAATGGCCAAGTAGATAAAGCCGGTGAGGCCGCCGCGGAGGCCTGCAGCCACGAACACGGACCTTCCGGATGAAAAAAAGGAGAGTCCCAGCACCGAAGGAACTGGTGAACTCCAAGGCAACCATCAAGGCCCGAACAACGTTTCAGCGGCCCAGCAGCCGTTCCCAGGTGTGGGAAGAGGAGGATGAAGGCCTCGTAGAGACAAAATTAGACACTACTGCCAAAGGAGAGGAAGGGACGGGATGGAGAACAGCCTTGTCTCGGAAGGACAGAAAAGGCTTGGAACCAGAGAAAAGGGAAGCTCGGAATGCCAAGAGCGCAGTATTCAGCGTCCAGGACGGTACCGGGGAACGGTACGAAGGAACCAACAAGCCATCCCATGGATGAAGGTCCGGACAAGCCCAAGAGGGCCCAGGGGACGCTGAAAGGGGATGGATAGCGTCGAAACATGACCGCTCAGGGAAAAAGGTCCCAGTCCCAGGCTGGACTGGAGAAGGACACAACTGTGGGGAGAGAAGGCGGAGTGGGGGAAGGCAGCTTCCCCCGGATCCGCAAGTAAGATCTCCAAGTCCGATCCTGGGCGAAGCACGGCTGGGCGCGAAACCAGTGTGATCATACGCGGACCAACGGCACAGGCGGAAGAGTCCGGCAGGATGGTCCCATCAGCCCGCGTGCAACTGCGTCCCATAGCCGCCCGGAATGGGGGAGCAGAAGAGCGGACGGAAAAACCCAAAGGGGTCCGTCCAGCATCCGACAGGATAAATCGGGTGAAAGTCCATGCCGATGGTGCCACCGGAGAAGGAGGTTCAACCGACCCGGCGAGGGAGATTTAAGTACAAGCAGGGATTGAAAAACCAATCCTCAAGCAACAACATGAAGAGAGCCTGGCTGTAGAATGCCAGGCCGCTACCCACAGTACAACCGGAACATAGTAGTTGCGGAGACAAGGACAGATAAGGTAGAGAAAACGAACCTCGAAGTGGATGAGGTAAGCGAGGACACAATCCTTACCTCAGACCCGAGCGAATGGACTACCAGCACGGGGAGTAAGAGGTTACGACCTACAGTCAAGGGCCAACATGGCAAGAAAAGGGCAAGGCAAGTGCCGGAAGCACTACAGCTGCCGACCGCAGAGACCCAATCAAAGGCCGGGGGTCAACCGACTGAGAAGGCAAGGTACAGTATGACCGCCGCCAACAACGGAAGCGCAAGCTGCCACCCGAGCAGGAGGACAGACGCAGCAGGCACGGTAAGTGGCATACAACTAGTACAGCCAGTGTAAATGAGGGAGATGTTCTGAGGGCACAACAGGAACCCGGAACATCCAAGTGAACAACCATCCACTCCAGAGGAGAGGGCGGAAGGGAATAGCCACTGAACCCTAGCCAGGAGAGAAGCAAATCGGAGGAATATACCCCGAATGGGAGTCAAAACAGAGCCGGCGAAAAGAAGCCGACGAGGCAGACTCCGGCAAAACCCACCCTACCCGAAGGGAGGAGTAGGCAACAGGATAAGCGGGGGTAGAACAGCCCGAGGCAGATTCCCTGATACTGCATGTGTCGCCAGACAAACCGCCTCGCGGAAGGCGAAAACCGTGGACACCCAAGGCTGGGGTCCCTTGGACCTGATACAACCGAAGCACCCAAGAGGAGTCGGTGACCCACCAGAGGAGAGTGGCCCGAACCCGGCAACAGAGCGGCCCTAAGAGCCGAGAGGGCCCGTAGGAAGGGCCCAACGACACTACCTCTGAAGAGGAGGGAATGGTAGTAGGTAAGGGAACCTAAGTCCCGTCGGAGTCAACGTAGAATCCGAAGGTCACTGCAGACAGCCCTGTCGTCCATGTGACAGCTTGCGCAGAAAGGCAAGGCATCGGAAGGATAACAAGAGGGGCATGCGCTCAGAAGCCACAACACCCCACCGGGGGAAGGGCCAATGAGTATGGAGGGTACAGTCAAAGGCGGAACCACAGAATACTGTCCAACTCCGACAAGTATTCGGAAGGAAGGAGGACAAACGTACGGGCAAGCTCACAGGTAGTGAGAAAGCCAACCCACATACCGTAGTAGAAGGCATATATGGCCCATACAATGCAATGAGAGTGCAGGAACATGCACCTGGTTCAAAACAGTCTGGGGGGCACCGACAGTGCCCCACCTCATCTACACAAGTGCAATATGCCGCCAAGAAGGGCGTCATGCACAAGACTAGTAAAGCATGCGACGGAACGCCAGCAGCCCGCCTGGAGAAGGGGGATGTGCACCTGGCAGACACTACCATCGGCAAGAGTGTAAAAGGCCCGGTTAAGTACCCAGTAGGAACGCGGGAAGTCCACCTAGGGAAGGTGAACATGGACGCGGGCACATCGCAGTAGTGGTGGTGTAACAATACACCAACACCGTAACCAGCAAAAGCGCAACTAAGCCGCCAAGGAAGGGGGACATGCGCGAGGCCAGCTCAGCGAGTACAGCATCAGCCCTGAGTCCAGTGAGCATTCATGCACAAGGTCAGCACTGCCCCGGTAGGGGTGCAAGCATTCCTCCCGAGGGAGGGGGACATGCTCAATGCCAGCCACGCATCTGGTGAAAACAAACAGTCAGTGAGAGCATATTATGCCGCTTAAGGAAGGTAGGCATGCACATGGGCAGAGTAGCGCGTTCCCAGCATTATATGCAGTGAGAGTGCAACATTCCTCCTAAGGAAGGGGGTCTGTACTGGCCGGCAGCGGATCCAGTGAGAGTGCAACATTCCTCCTAAGGAAGGGGGTCATGTACTGGCCGGCAGCGGATCTAGTGACAGTGTAGAGGACCGTCTAGGAAGGGGTAGTGTACGTTGCAAGTACAATAGCCGATAAGTGCAGTATGCCACCTATGGAGGGGGATCATGCACGTGGATGGTAGAGAATCCAGAGAGAGAGCAGCATCCTGCCTACTGAAGGAGGTTGTGAACATGGCCAGCACCGCAGCCGGTGAGAGTGCAGCATACCGTCATGGAAGGGGGGCATGCACATGGCCAGCACCGCATCTAGTGAGGCGCCGTTTTCCGCCAATGGAAGAAGGACATGCACATGGCCAGCACCGTATTCAGTGAGAGTGCAGCATACCGCCTGAATAAGGGGGTCATGCACAAGGCCAGCACGCATCCAGTGAGAGTGCAGTATACCGCCTGTGCAAGGGGGTCATGCACATGGCCAGCACGCATCCAGTGAGAGTGCAGTATACCGCCTGTGGAAGGGGGTCATGCACAAGGCCAGCGCGCATCCAGTGAGTGCAGTATTCCGCCTGTGGAAGGGGGTCATGCACATGGCCAGCACGCATCCAGTGAGAGTGCAGTAGACCGCCTGTGGAAGGGGGTCATGCACACGGCCAGCACCATTTCCAGGGAGGGTGCAGTAATCTGCCCACGGAAGGGGTGTGGGATGGTCAGCCCACAGCTAGGGAGAGTGCGACAACCCACCTAGTAAGGGGGGTAGTGCACAGGCCAGTACCGTAACCATTGAGGGTGCGGATTCTGCCTATAGGAAGGGGATCACGTACCCAGCCGACATTATCGGTGGGAACAAGGAACATGTACCTGGTCCGCAACATATCCCAGAAGAGGGCAAGGTCCGCACAGAAGGGGAACTTGCATGTGGCCAGCGACTGATCTGGGGAGCGCAACATGCCCTTACTGAAGAGGGGGGCCCTATACCGGCCCCTATTAGGAGACCCCAAGATAGAGGGGGCTCCTTTAAACGAGTACCGGCCACAGGAGATGGCCGGTATCTAAAGGGTTAATGGAAGCCGGCCTGGGCGGAGCAGCGATCCCCTGGGGGCGGAGGAACCTCCAGGCGGGAAGAATTCCCGCCTGGGAAGAAGTCCCCGCCCCCTACAACCAAGGCCGGCATTATTCTGCGGCCTAAATTTTCTGCAGGGCCCGAGGGCGTGGGGTGACGTCGGCACATACCGGCCGCGGGTGCCCACCCTGCGGCCGGAAGAGTCAGGGGCCGTGTGGAAAAGCCGCCTCCCCCATGGAGTAGCGGAATTGCGGCCCGCAGGCCGCGAAGCAGGGGCCTAAATTTGCGCGCCCGGCTGACTGGGATGCACCGACAGTCGGCCGGGGTCTGGAGGGATCTGGAGCGGCGCCGCAGGGGAAATGCCGGCCGCAGGAGCCACCCGCCGGCCGGGAGCGACGGCCCTGCGTCACCAGCGTTGGTGAGTGGGCCCTGTGGCCCTGAAGCAGCGCCCGTGAAGTGGGGGGAGGGGGTCGGTGCCCGTGAGGGTAGAAGAGGGGCAGCTGGGCGCAGGTCTTTAGGCCCAGATGCGGGCGCCCCATATATTCTATATTGTAGTGCCACCCCTGTAGTCGGGGGGGAGGGGGGGAGCATGATAGCTGCCCATGCGACACCCCAGGGTCCAGCCTAGGCTGAGTGCGCAGCATTCCTCTCAGCAGGGTCCAGAGGCACCAGTATGGGGGTCAGTCACGCAGGAGACCGGGGTGAGGGGGGGGACGTAGGGCTGGATCAGCCTCATCTCACCAACAGCCGTCTTCACCCTCAGTCCGTTCCAGCAGGGTCGCCCCTTCAGCTACTGGCACCGTAGTGGCAGGAAGCCGGGGGAGGGACTTGGCGTGCGGGCGACCCTTGAGCTGGCGGGATGTAGGGGAGCTAGTGCTGCCCAGATCCACCTTGCCTTCTGTGGGGGAGGCAGCAGTGCGGTTTACCGGCACTGGCGCAGCTCAACCCCGGGAGAAACAGAGAGGTCTAGTGCGTCTCTGTTGTCCCAGATCTTCTAGAAGAAAAACAAAACAAAATTAAATCAAAAATAAAAGAACAAGGAGAAAACAGCCCTGCAGAGCAGGGAGTGTCTTGCCTCCTTGGACACTAAGCAAAAACTGGCAGTCTCTCACTCCAGGCTGAGGGTATAGCCGCTGGAGGAGGGGCTTAACAGTTTCTACTTAGTGTCACGCCTCCTAGGGAGCTGAGCTATACCCATGGTCTCCTGTGTCCCCCAAGGAAAATGGGCGAGAAAATAACATTAGAAATCAAATGTAGTGTAGCAGCACCCTTATGTTATGGAGCAAAAACCAAATCTTATTGAAGAAACTCCAACATTCACAACACATTTGAGCAGTGGTGGTCCCACATTCTACTTACTGCTTAGTAAACATAATTCAATGAATTTAGACAGTTGTCTTGATTACTATGACTCCTAGACCTTGAGCAACATGGCAAATGATCAGTAGAATTTGTCTAGTCATGTCATACACATACAGTACTAGGAGACCATGGCTGAACTTTTCCAACCTTGCCAATTATATTTTCGACAAAAAGAAGTCTGCCATCAGCTATCGCTAATTTTTCAAATGATAGGTTACCAAAATCTGCCATTTCAGCAGACTAAGTGCCCAGGAGATTGTCAGGAGGGAAGCGTTCCTTCCCGGCAAATGCCTGCTCGCTAGCAGAGGAGACTGCTCCTATTACATACAGCAATCTCCTCCACAGTATAGGGAAGAACTATTGCTAATGCCAATGCTGAATCATTGTTTGCAGGCAGCAGATCATGTTTACAAAACACGGACATCGGCAATTTGCAGACCGCACATCGTCGGCACTACATAGAAAATGTTTTCTCTTGTCCGCAATTGCGGAAAAGAATAGGACATGTTCTATTTTTTTCGGGAACGCGATTGCGGACCCAGAAGTGCGGATCCGGGCGGGACATCGTCTGTCCCCATTGAAATGAATGGGTCCGCAATGCCGTTCCGCAAATGCGGAACAGAATTGCAGACGTGTGAATAGACCCTTATTCTGCTGGAAAGCAGCTCCCAAGTGCCAAGCTCTGCTGCTGCAAGTGCCCAAAGCAAACCAGTCTGAAGAGGGGAGGGCTGCTTTAGCTGCTCATATCTTGGGATTGGTACCAGCTAGAAATATGAACCTGACCTTGTTTGAAATCTGGAATTCCAACCTTTTAAACGATACCAGAATCATAATATTATATCCACTAGATCAGAAGATATAGCCGTTAGAATTCGAGTGAGGAGTGAAAGCTGTTTTTACTTTCAGCTTGGAAGCTGTTTTCAGTCATATTGGTGAAAATTAGGTGACAGACTCCCTTTAACTTAGTGAAAGGCTTATTGGCTAATGCAGGTCATTTTTTGAGAATATCTCAGGAACGGTACGTCCTAGAGAGTGAGACCCGGTCTAAAACCTTCCCGGACACCTGATGTACCAGTGTGCCAAATTTGGTGAAGATCGGTCCAGTTGTTTGGTCGCGCATATAGAACGTCTAGACAGACAGACAGACATTTTTATTTATAAGAGATATATATATATATATATATATATATATATATATATATATATATATATATATATTAGCAGGAGGACTCGTCTTCGCACAGATATATTTCATCTATTTCATTCAATGTTTGTGTGTGTCGTTAAAAGATATCGACAGTATCCCCCATAACAGTGACCTCTACAGCCCCTTTAACAGTGACCTCCACAGTGCCCGCCCCTTTACCAGTGACCTCAGTTTCCGCCTTTTTTCATTTTTAAATTATACGCCATTCACTATGAGGCATAAATAACATCTTTCGTTTATTTTGTGGGTCAGTACAATTATGTAGTATTTTTTATATAGTATTTTTTTTTTAGTTTTACTACTTTTGCACAAAACACTTTTTATAAAAAAAAAAAAATCGCCATAACTTTATTTTTCTACCTGTATGGGGCTTATTTTTTACAGGACAAGCAGTAGTTTAGGTTGATAATATTTTGGGGTATGTATGACTTTTTAAATCACTTTTTATTATGTTTTGAAAAGTCAGGATAAGCAAAAACTGACATTGTTTTGTTATTTTTACATTCACCGACCGGGTTAAATAGGTGATGACAGACACATTAAGGCTAGGTTCAGACGACGACAAAAACAACGACAATTATCGCGCAACAATTTTTATAATGGGAGTCTATGGTGTCGCACTGCGACATGCGACATGCTGCGACTGCGACGCGACAGTCGCAGAAAAACCCATCTTGAATGGATTTTGCGACTGTCGCGTCGCAGTCGCAGCATGTCGCAATGCGACACCATAGACTCCCATTATAAAAATTGTCGCGCGACAATTGTCGTTGTCTGAACCTAGCCTAAGGCTAGGTTCACACGACGACAATAAGTCGCGCGACAAATAGGGCACAACTTCACTGCAACATTTGTTGCACGACATTTTGTCGCACTATTGTCGCGCGACAATTTTTATAATGGGAGTCTATGGTGTCGCATTGCGACATGCTGCGACTGCGACGCGACAGTCGCAGAAAAACCCATCTTGAATGGACTTATTTATGGGTAGGCACAAGTAAAATAATACATACTTTGTAGGATATTCCAGTTCTCCAGTAGTATCGATATTTAAGCCAAAAACTTGATCTGCTTCCCTTCCAACATCATCAAAGCTCATTTGAGGAACGTTCTTAAATCTAGGAGAGAAATATAAAGAGTTTTGTAAAAAAAATAATAATAAATCCAATTAACAAGTTTAGTTCATTTCTACAATTGTCATTCTCCAGCCTACCTACAAATTATACAGAAGGCTCCAGCCTCACATTTCCCTCACACGCACTGTCCGTTTCTGTTATCTCTTCATCATGTATAAAGTCATTTTTTATACTGAGCATTTACAGTACATGCAGTAAACTTCAAATCATATAAAAACTGGATAATAAAGCAAGGCCTATGGCTAGACTGAATGACTCTAAGGCTGCATTCACACATCCGTGGAACACGGACCATGTGATACCGGACTGGCACCCAGCTTACTGCAGGAGCGCACAGCGCCATTCGTTCCTATGACGCCGTGCGCTTCCTGCTGCCGGCGCTGCACAGTAATACACTCCTATGATCTATACAAGTGTACTACTGTACTGTGGTGGCAGCAGGAAGCGCACGGCGTCATAGGAACGAATGACGCCGTGTGCTCCAGCACTAAGCAGGGTGCCAGTCCAGCATCACACGGTCCGTGTTCCACGGACGTGTGAATGCAGCCTAAATGTGATTTGGGTTATCCTGACTTTTACACCCCTCTAGATTTAAGAAAAAAAAAAAAAAAACTCCAAAATCCCATGTTTACCTCAGATTCACTGATGTGGAGATTCAGATTCACTGATGTGGAGTACAACCATGGGGTCTTCTATATTGTTTCCTATTGTAATTATTCACTTCTGCAGGTTTAGTTGTGTGGCTACCTTACCACAGGCGCCAGCAGCTGCATGTGACGCTGCTTGATCTCGACTATCCTGTGGAGATCCACCGGGGTCACTCAGTATGGAGCAGAAGCACTGGTACTATATATCGCATGATACGCTTTTTTCCACACCCATGGCTGAGTAGAGGGGGAAGGTCGGCTACATCACAGACAATATCCCGTTCAGATGGCTTCTTTTAGGCCATTTATCCCTAACTTTACGCTTCACTTGCGGCTGGTGCTATACAGCAGGCACTGATCTTCCACTGCCGAGATCTGAGTTATCCAGTTTAACCACTCAGATGCCGCAGTCAATAACCACCGCAGCATCTGAGCAGTTAAATAGAAGGAAGCAGCTCTGTCTGTCTTTCGATTGGCACCCTGTTGATGCAATTGCAGGGTGCTGAGTCATTGGCATGCCAGACTGAGTCCTGTCATGTCCTGGCCACTATTACTTGGCCTTGCCCCTGCCTTTCGGAATGACTATGCACTAAGTATAGTACAAGCGATCAAAACATTTTGTTCCCCGCCTGTAAATAATACTCACAATCTGATTTCTGATGGGTGGGCATCACTATCTTCTCCAATAAGAATAATCCCTTTTAATTTCACATTGCCAGTGAACCTAACAAAGAACAGAGCAATTATTAGACACCCAACAAGTGGATGAAACTGGGGCCTCCGAGTAAAACGTACTTACGGGATGTTAAAGAGCAATTCTGCATCATCGTCACTTTCTACAAACTGGACAAAGAAGAGACATATGATGAAAATGCAAACCGTAAAACCGTTTTTACATTTATATTATTGCTATTTTTGCATATAGTGGTGCAGACATACCTAGACTGATAATTATGCAGGATGGGCACCTGGGATCATGGCACAAGGGGGAAGAAAACTGATCTCTCGGTCATGCAATTTGCATGACCGTCACTCTAGGTATGTCTACATCAATTTACCTGCATAGTGCTGTCAGCAGTTTTTAGGGCTCAAAACTGCTGACAGACTTTCTTTAACTGACTAGTGTTTCTAAGGTTACTGCCTGTATAGTCCAGAGCTGCATTTACAATTCTGCTAGTTGTCGTGACATTTGAAAATAGCCCAACATGCAGCCCTATTCTCCCCATCAAAACAACAGAACCCCCCAAAGACACCATTAAAAGTAGTCAATGGTATTAACATCCATTGTATGAAGGGATCCAGCACTATCCACTTATAACCGAAACCACAATGTAGATGTGAACAAAGCCCTATGCAGATGGTTAACACCTTACACTACTTTCACGTTAGCGTCATGGATCTTCAAAAACGCTTCCGTTACCTTAATACAACCGCATGCATCTGTCATGAACGGATCCGGTTGTATTATGTCTTCTATAGCCATGACGGATCCGTCATGAACACCATTGAAAGTCAATGGGGGACAGATCAGTTTTCTATTATGTCAGATAAAACGGATCCGTCCTGACACACAATGCAAGTCAATAAGGACGGATCCGTTTTCTCTGACATAATAGAAAACGGATCCGTCCCCTATTGACTTTCAATGGTGTTCATGACGGATCCATCTTGCTCCGCACCACATGGCGGACAGAGAAATGCTGCAGGCAGCGTTTTGGTGTCCACCTCCAGAACGGAATGGTGACTGAACGGAGGCAAACTGATCGGTTCTGAGCAGATCCTTTTCCATTCAGAATGCATTAGGGCAAAACTGATCTGTTTTGGACCGCTTCTGAGAGCCCTGAACGGATCTCACAAACGGAAAGCCAAAACGCGTGTGTGAAAGTAGCCTTAGTGGAGCTCCTATAATGCTGGGAGGCAGTTAGTTTACCCAACATTACTGAAGAAAGCCTGGCGCAAAAATGACACTTCCAAAAAAGTAAATCATCAGAACAAGGAATGAGAGAAGACTTCAAATATGAAGCCAACATGACGGTGAAAGGGCAGATCTGTACAAGTATAGTGTATGTAACATCAAACCAGCTGCTGACCACCATTGACTATACACATCTGAGCGGTCCACATTTATCTCAGAGCGGTGTTTCTGAACATCTTTGCAGAGTTCGTTACCTCATGGAGAACGTGCAGAAGCCTCCCCACAGAGAAGTTTTTATATACATTTTTGTATAAGTGTAATGCTCTACAAAGGTCGGGTATGACTAGGCCTGCACAATATATCGCGAAAGCAATCGATCGCCATATCGCAATTTGCTGACCCAAAAATGCTGCAATTATATTACCGTATTTTTTGCTTTATAAGACACACTTTTCCCCCCTAAAAAGTGGGGGGGAATGGCAGTGCGTCTTATAAAGCGATGGTTGACTTTCTACGTGACACTGACACTGTATCTCCGGCCGCTATGCTGATACATCATTTACAGTGCGGGGAGGGAGGATAGGCTAGTGGAAAATCGTTATTTTAATGAACACATGTTCTTATATCTACCGTATTTTTCGCCATATAAGACGCACTTTTTTTCCCCCAAAAGTGGGGGGAAAATGGCAGTGCGTCTTATATGGCGAATACTACCATTTTCCTATAGCTGAAGCCGATACATCGCACAGCCTGCGATGTATCAGCATGGAAGGAGGAGGGGGCGGAGCCTGGCAACACGCGGCGGGCGGCCCGCCGCTCACAGCGTGACTGCTTGTATAACATTTAAAATCTTTAATTATGTCCCCTTATTCCCTATAAGCCCAGGACAGTAGCGCTCTGCTAACCTGCTATAACGATCCTCTAGCAGGCAGAGCGGTGCGGCGGCAGGCTGGTGTGTAACGTCCTCACTGGCGTCATCTGCCTGCTCCTCCTGCTTCATTCATAAAGTGAAAGGAGCAGGCAGATGGCGTCAGTGAGGACGTTACACACCAGCCTGCCGCCGCACCGCCTCTGCCTGCTAGAGGATCGTTATAGCAGGTTAGCAGAGCGCTACTGTCCTAGGCTTTTAGGAAATAAGGGGACATAATTAAAGATTTTAAATGTTATACTAGCAGTCACGCTGTTAGCGGCGAGCCGCCGCCATGTGTGCCAGGCTCCGCTCCTAGCAGCCATGGGCCAGATGTTTTAGAAAAGGGGCACCTGTGGATGACACTGTAATTGGGGTGATCTGTGGATGACACATATAGCATAAGATGCTATATATGTGTCATCCACAGATCAATCCATTACAGTGTCATTCATCAATGCCCCCATCACAGTGCTATCCACAGATCCCCCATCACAGTGCTATCCACAGATCCCCCATCACAGTGCTATCCACAGATCCCCCATCACAGTGCTATCCACAGATCCCCCATCACAGTGCCATCCACATCTCCCCACATAACAGTGCCATCCACAGATCCCCCCCATAATACTGTCATGCACAGACCACCATTACTTCAAAAGCACACCTTTTGGTTAAAAATATTTTTTTTCTTATTTTTCTCCTCAAAAACCCAGGTGCGTCTTATAGGCCGGTGCGTCTTATAGGGCGAAAAATACGGTATTTTATTTATCTGTTCTGTGCAGGGATATTAGGAAAATGGCAAGTTTTGTATTTTGTACTTTTGCAGTAATGCAAATATGTATTTTATTTTGAAAAACACTGTGCATTTCAGTTCTTGAGTTCAGCATAACTACATTTCACATTATCAGTCATCTGTGTGTGCTTTTACCTTGAAAATCCAAGCAGATAGACCTTTAGCACAATTCCCTTAAAATATCGCATCGCATATCGTTATCGCAATTTTTAGGGCCCAAATCGCAATCGCACAAAATTCCCATATCGTGCAGCCCTAGGTATGACCAATCGATGGAAAAAAAATAACGTACCCTCAGGCAGGTAGGTAAATGATTAGACACTGGGTCTTAGGCCTCATGCACACGGCTCGGACGCGGACCCATTCATTTCAATGGGGCCGCAAAAGATGCGGACAGCACTCCGTGTGCTGTCCGCATCCGTTGCTCCGTTCCGTGCCCCCGCAAAAAAAAAATAGAGCATGTCCTATTCTTGTCCGTTATGCGGACAAGAATAGGCATCTCTATAATGGGCCGCGTTCCGTAAATTGCGGAACGGAACGCGGAGCAGCTTCCGTGTTTTGCGTGCGGACCGCAAAACACCCACGGCCGTGTGCATGAGGCCTTAAAGGGTTATTTCGGTTGTGTAAGCTATTTTTTTAAACCACACTGTTGCACTGCAATATGTGTCAAAGTCTTACTCCATAGAGAAACAGATTTCAGGTGTCCAGTTACCCTTCTATCCTACTACCGTTCTCCCGTTTTGAACAGTAATCCGCTCCTACTGTCATGGCGCTTTCCCTTACATCACATGAGCTGGAAACAAGCATTCTGACTACACTGCCCATGATTCTCTCGCGCTGTCCTGAGCCTAAAGCAGGCATACCACGATTTCTCTATGCTTTAGGGCTCATGCACATGACTGTATGTGTTTTGCAATCCACAAAAAAAAAAAAAAAAAAAAAAAAAAAAAAAAAGGGGGTGACATCTGTGAGACATCCGTATCGCATCCATTTTTTTGCAGATCCATTGTGACAATGCCTGTCATGTTCTATTTTTTTGCAGAACGGACATGTGAACAAATGGAAACGGAATGCACATTGCAGTGAATGGTTCCACATACGGACTTGAAAAAAAAACAGGACGGACCTAGCTGGTAGGAGGTTTTGGGAGCAGTGGTTACATGAGAGCACACACACAGAGTAACAGGCTCCAGGCAGCCCAGACAGACCACCTGTAGATGGTTTGATCAGCACGAGTAGCTCCCACAGTTTTGTTGACCACCATCCAGACATAGGTGGCATCTGTCTCTGCCCATTTCCAGGCGCTGAGCAGAAGAAAATATAGTGTCACTGCAGCAGTGACGTCTCCTGCCATTGACAGCCGGACAGCGTCGCCTTCATTTACACTGGTTTTGTGGACGAGAAACCTGGGCTGCTATGGACCGGAACAGTATCATCTTTAGTGATAAAACCAGGTTCTGTTTGGGATCCCACAATGGTTGGGTTCTAATCTGGAGGCCTCATGTTGAGGGCTTCAATCCTGTCTTTGCTGTGAAGTGGCACAGTGCTCTAACTGCTGGAGCGATGATCTTAGGGCACTTTTACACTTGCGGCAGGACGGATCCAGCAGGCTATTCAGCCTGCCAGATCCGTCCTGCCGCAAGTGGCCGTGCTACCGCTCCGTCCCCATTGACTATAATGGGGCGGGGGGCGTAGCTACGGCAGTGCACGGCAAAGATCGCCGGACCGAAAAGTCGGACATGCAGGACTTTTACTCCGGCGATCTCCGGCCGTGCACTGCCGTGCCGTAGCTCCGCCCCCCGCCCCATTATAGTCAATGGGGACGGAGCGGCAGCACGGCAGTGAATGGCGACTTGAGGCATGGCGGATCTGTCCTGCCGCAAGTGTAAAAGTACCCTTAGGAGTCATTGTATACGACAGTCAGTCACCCCTAGTAGTGATACAAGGTACACTGGCAGCTCAGCGATGTGCAGGACATCTTGCAGACTGGCATTTTTCAGCAGGATAATGCTTGCCCACACATAGCAAGGGTTTCCCAGGAATGTCAGATTACAATACATGAATGGGACCGAGCTGTAAACCAATGAACATGACGTCACTGGCCTAGTAAGAAACTGCAGCCTCTTCAAACAGCTTAGGCTAGTTTCACACTAGCGGCAAGGAACTCCGGCAGGCTGCTCCTGGCGGGTGAACATCCTGTCGGATCCGTGCTGCCGCTAGTGCACACGTGCCCCCGGACTACCGCTCGGCCCTATTGACTATAATGGGGGCGGGCCAGAGTTCCGGCGGCAGCACGGCAAACATGAATTAAAGTATGACACGTCATACTTTTATTCCGCCGGCCTCTTGGCATGTTTTCCGTGCTGCCGCCGGAACTCCGGGGGCACACGTGCACCAGCGGCAGCATGGATCCGACATGCAGCCTGCCAGAGTTCCTTGCCGCTAGTGTGAAAGTACCCTTATTGGTGGGGGTGCCAGGAGATGGACCCCTACAGACCAGATATTGATGACGTATCCTGAAGACAGGCTGACAAGCAATCAGTATTAAACTCCCAGAAAACACCTGGGAGCTTCCCATTTATTTCTATAGGACTCCCGAAAATAACCTAGCGCACCACTGGGCTATTTTCTGCACTTCCATAGATATGAATGGAGGGCAGCCGTGCATGCGCAGTCTGAGCACCTTCACTTTCAGGGCTCCATTCTAGAGGAAGGTGTGGATTTATCAGACATTGGAGTCGTATACTATCAACATGCCACCAATGTAAGAGATGGGCCAACCCCTTTAAGTTCTCAGGAGTAGCGTTGGACTCTCAGGCTAGATGCAGATGTCCATTAAACCCGGACGTGAGCAGTCCATGGTAATGCGGGCTGGATTTGTTCTATACAGCCGGAGCGCACAGCATAATTGGTTGCTATGACGCCGTGCGCTCCCTGCCATCGCTGCAGGATAGTAATACACTGGTATAGATCATACCAGTGTATTACTGTAGTGCAGCGGTGGCAGGGAGCGTACAGCGTCATAGCAACCAATTATGCTGTGCGTTCCGGCTGTATAGAACAAATCCATCCCACGTATTATACTGCGAATTGTCTGTTCATCGTGGGCCTATACCCTTAGTGACACATGCGTATCTGCAGGAGGTGATCAGGTGTGATCCACATTCACTGCTAGGCCAATGGTGCACCTGACACAGGCAGCCTCCTGCTCCAATATAAAATGGCGGACTGTTGTTTTTAGGTGTTGCCAAGGGAAACCACAGCTTTCATTTTGCAATCTGATTAGATGATTCCACGTTTTACACTATGTTGTACACATGGCTGACATTCATAACTGTGCTGTCATATGGATGCAGTTACCACCTGTCAGTCACATATAAAAGCAAAAGTCAGTCACCCGGCTCCGATCTCCACGATCCTCCCAGGCCTTGAACACTCCCTTCCCACTCCCCTCCAGGCTTTCGTTCAGACACTGCAGCTTGTGTAAATCAATCTTCTGGTACAGCCCGTACTCCACCCCGCGCTCCGGTGTTTCCGTCCGTTCAGCTCCACAAGCGCAGCCTCCACCATGACTGTGACCGTGCGACATAGCCGCTGCTTTTCAAACTTCATCATGGCCATCTTAGTACTCCCTCCGCATATAACCATTCACTGAGCGGCCATCTTAGTACTCTCATCGACGTCATCAATTAGCCAGCCAATCACATCCTGCGATAGCAAATATGGCTGAAGCGCATGTAGAGTGGGAGGCGCCTGCGCTCTGAGTAGATTCCTCACTCACCTGTAAACATTGGGGGACGAATGACCTGGGTGACTGGTGCTCTGCCCGTTCAGCGGACACTACAGTGTTCTCCTCTGTATCAACACAAATAATGTTGGGAATTTGCCCAAACCACTATGTCATGGGCACAGTATAGCACTGTGCGGGGGCACATGGTTGTGCTGGGATGACTGTATCCCATGATGCAGTTAGCTTGCAGTCCAGTCTTCTTCATCCAGGTCATGGTATACCAGTAGTAATAACTGTTATTAATGGCAAAGACACCAAGACAGTGATCGGCACCCATTTAACCCCTTAGTGACCAGAAATTTTTCGGCTTTACTGACCAAGCATTTTCTTCCTTTTTCCATTGTCGCCTTCCAAGAGCTATAACTTTTTTATTTTTCAGTCTATATAGCTTTGTAAGGGCTTGTTTTTTGCGGGACAAGTTGTAGTTTTTAATTGCGCCATTTTGGGGTATACATAACTTTCTGATTAACTTTTATTAACTGTTTCTGGGAGGGAGATGTGAAAAAACCGCAATACTTCTGAGTTTTTACATTGTGAATTTCTGGCGTTTGTTTTTTGGTATAAATAGCATATCTTTATTCTCTGGGTCCGTACAATTACAGTGACACCAAATACATGTAGTTGTTTTACGTTTCACTATTGTGCAATAAAACCCCTTTAAAAAAAAAATTGTTGTGGCTAGGGATGAGCGAATTGACTTCGGATGAAACATCCAAAGTAGATACTGTATGGAGCAGGAGCTCCGTACAGAATTGGAATGTATTGGCTCCAATGAGCCGAAGGTATTGCTTTGCGAAGTCTAAATTAATTTGTACTGAAAAAAAACATTTCCCGAACTCGGGTTCGGTTCCAAGCACTTGAACTATGGATAAAATCCAGTTTCTTCATTGTAGTCTTTTTAAAATTCCACAGGCTGACTGAAGTATGTTGCGATCTACGCGTTTCGACAATCTGTCTTACTCATGACCATAAGGCCTCATTCACACGACCGTTTTTTTATGCTGTCCGCAAAAAGGGGTTCCGTTGTTCAGTGATCCGTGTCCGTTTTTGCCTTCCGTTGTGTTTCCGTGTGTCTTCCGTTTTTTTAGCGGACATGACCCAAAAGATTTTACCAAAAGACAGGCTGACAATTTTTCCCAAGTGCCTGCCAAGGGATCCGCAAAAAAAACGGACACGGACGCGGATGACACACGGATGGCCATCCGCATTTTTCACGGACCCATTGACTTGAATGGGTCCGTGAACCGTTTTTCACGGACAAGAATAGGACAGGTTATATTTTTTTGACGGACTGGAATCACGGACACGGAGGACAAACGGTGCATTTGCCGAGGTTTCCACGGACCCATTGAAAACCAATGGGTCCGCAGAAAATCACGAAAAACGGAGAAACGGACACGGAATCAAACAACGGTCGTGTGCATGAGGCCTTATGTGTAGCTAAATTCACTGGTTTTAAAACCCTCACTCACTTGAGACACACCTACCTCTCCATGTGTTGAATAATAATTAAATCAGAGACGGAGGCGTGTCAAGTGACATCATAAAATACAAAACTACATGCAAAAACAACATCATACAACGGGGAATTCGAATCAATATTCAAAGATGAGGTCATGTCTATTATTCATACCTTCCTGGATTCTAGCAATCTGTTCAGATCCCCTCTTCTTACTGGTTTCTTAACCCTTTCAATGCCCATAACTTCCAAGTCTGTTGTATCCCCTTCCATGTATGTCTCTAAAATGTCGAAACAACATAGAGACATTCATAACTTTTAAATTTGAAATATCCGAGATGTGTTTCTTCTCATTTTCAAGCTGTTAGAAGTACAACCCACATATTGAACGGAATTTTAAAAAGACTACAATAAAGAAACTGGATTTTATCCATAGTTTGCGTGCTGGATCTTTTTTCTATAAATGGGTTTTTGTTTTACTTTTTTATCCACTTTGCATTTGAATGTCAGTGCTATACTGACCTTGACCAGCAGGCTGCACCAGAGATGGACCACTCAAGGCAGGCTTGGTGCCTACACCAGGTCCCAGCCTGCCTATACACACATCGGCACCCCGCGATCGCATTTGCCGATGGGAGACAGAGAAAGTCCGCTTTCTCTATCACTGCCTATGTGCGCGGGCACCATTGCCTGCGGCATGTAAGTGGTTAAACAGCCCAGATCGGCACAACTGCCGAGTGGTAGTGGCTCTGGCTGCAATAGTTATTCACATAACTCACAGCGGCAGTCCTCACACTAATGCTTCCCACGACTGGGCAGTGAAAGAAGGGAGCACACTTTCTTCCTTTGGGGCACTTCCTGATGTTGGGTTTCCTGTCTGATGGTAGTAGGGGTGCCCTTGGTGTTATGAGTTTAGTATGGGAGCAAGGCAGGAGATGTAGGTGCTGTGGCCAGCCAATGGTGCCGGACTCAGGAACCGGGCCAGTGGTAGAAAATAGACAAGTCTCTTTACTAAAGTGCAGAATGGGAAATGTAGTAATGGTATCCACCACTGTTACAAACAATTCACAATTCAAATCTCGCCAGATAGCAGTGTATGGATAGAGGCAAAGATGGGGGTTGTAGTACTCCTCTCTATTTTTTTTTAAAGTCTCTTTCTGCAGAATCTAAGGCTAGCAATAAGGTTCTTCTAAACTTGGCTGTAATATCCAGGCTGAGGAGTTCAAGATTAAGATATGGCTGACCAGGACTGTGGCAAAATGTGAAGGGTATATTAGCAATGTCCCTCTGACTCCACTAAAGTCTCTTAAGCTTAAACAGCGAATGCCTTACTAACTGACTCCAATGCTCTGCCTTGTGGATTCTGAACCTTCTTCTTCTTTTTCTCTCTATGGAGTACTGTAAAGTAGCAATGTCTTTCTTCATGAAAAATATCTCAGAGATAGTGATTCTCTGGGACTTAGGCCTAGTTTCCCCAAGGAGCGAACAAATGTAGCTACTCTACGGGACGGACCTAGGTTTATCTCTTAGCCTCCTACAAGGGTAAGATCAGGATTGTTAACCCCAACTGATCCATACAAGACTATACAGGTAAACTACAACACAACATTGCATTATGTAGAACCAAATAGCATTAAATATCAATAAACATTTTGCAAGAACCCTATTTTGGGGTGCTGCACATGGACCTGCATTGGATTCATTTGTGTCATCATATTTGTGATTGTATAATTTTTTATTTTATGAAATATAGTAAGATTTTAATAAAACACAAATGGAGTCACAATGGAATCACTGATTATCTAAAAAATATCTGATTATATTTGGAGTATTTTGACAAAAAAATATTTTTTATTTATTAGATTGCGTTAGTTCACATGTTCACATGTGGCAGATATGCTGTAGCATTGCCATCGCTGATTTTCATATGCCAAATCTGCCGCATTTTACAGTACCAGGAAATTGGATGAGATTTTAAGAGTAAATGCACACGTTCAGGATTTAAGTGCAGACAATCCGCACTGAAATCTGCAGGTGTTCTGTTCGCAGGGAAATTTTACTGTCCCCATTGAAGTGAATTAAGAAAATCTGGACAGGAAAAATAAAATAAATTGACATGCTGCGGATTTTAAAATTTGCGCAGAAAAAAATCTGCATTGTGTGCATAATCGTGCAGAAAATCCGTACCTGATCGTGTGCATTTACCCTAAGAAACCTTCTGGGCTTTGCAGTCAAGAGGCGGTCCTATCAGTGATTGACAGCCTCCCCTCTATGACTGTGTATACACAGATAGCTGTCAATCACTGTTAGGACCGCCTCCCTGACTTCAAAGTCCAGAATAAACCAAGATTTAACCCTTTAAGGACTCGGGTTTTTTTCATTTTTGCATTTTCGTTTTGCGCTCCATGCCTTCCGAGAGCCATAACTTTTTTATTTTTACGTTCACATGGCCATATAAGGGCTTTATTTTTGCGGGACAAGTTGTACTTTCCAACGCCACCATTTAATATTGCATACGATGTAGTGGGAAGCTGGAAAAAAATTCCAAATGGGGTGAAATCGCAAAAAAAAACAATTCTACCACAATTTTACGGGTTTTTAAATTACGACGTTTGATGTGTGATAAAACTGACCATTTAGTTTTATTCTACAGGTCAGTACGAATCCGGCGATACCCAATATGTATAGTTTTTCTTGCGTTTTGATAGTGAAAAAAATTCAAAAGTGGGAAATTTTTTATTTTTTTATTTTTGTCGTCATATTTTGACCCCTATAACTTTTTTGTAATTAAGTGTATGGCATTGTATGGGGACTTATTTTTTGCGGGGCGATCTGAACTTTTAGTTGATACCATTATGGGGTGTGTAGGACTTTTTGATCACTTTTTATTTAATTTTTTGAGGAAATGAAGCGTTCAAAAATGGCGAATCCGCCATTTGGGCGCTTTTTCCGTTTTTCTGTTTACCGTATGGGAATATATTTTTATATTTTTATACCACGGGCGTTTTCGCACATTATGACACCCATGATGTGTATTTTTTAAAAAAATATTATTTTATTTTAATTTTGGGGAAAGGGGGTGATTTGAATTTTTAGGTTTTTTTATTTATTTTTTATTTTTTATTTCTTTTATTTTTCTTTTACACTGTTATATAGGTCCCATAGGGACCTATATAAATCAGTCATCTGATTGCTTCTAACATAAACTCCAATACACTTGTATTGGAGTTTATGAGATTTACTACTTTCCTATGAAGCCCTATTGCTAACAAGGGCTCCATAGGAAATAGTAAGTGATAGCCTCAAGCTGAATGAAAGGCTTGAGGCTATCCCTTACAGCGCTCCGATTCTCCCGATCACCACTAGGGGGAGCCGGAGAGCTGCCGAAAGTTTTACTTTCGGTTTTAGCGCGCGCAGATGCCGTGGTCAGGATTGACCACGGCATCTGCGGGGTTAAATGATTGCGATCGGCATCGCTGCCGGCCGCGATCATTAGCCGCGGGGGTCAGCTACAGGAAACAGCCGGACCCCCGCAGCGATCGCGCCCACAGAGGGCAGGAGCGGGCGCCATACTTAGGGATCGGACCCATGACGTACCCATACGTCATGGGTCCTTAAGGGGTTAAAGACACAAGATACAGATTATATTGAATCCTTTCCCATAAAACCATATATCCATCTGCTCAGCTCCTCCTGCTCTATAACATGCTGCCTGCAGACTGCATTGCATTTTGCATGGTGACAAATTCCCTTTAATGTTAGTTGGTAGAAGTAACAGACGTCAGGTTAGTTCATTTATTACCAAAGTATAGAGGATTTCACAATGATGTACGCCACACAGAAAAGAGGACACGGACACAGGGTATAGATTATATATAGTTTTTATTACTATCTATTATAGATTTTACCATCCAGGACAATTAGAGGATTTACTGCATAAAAAGTGTGAACCAGAGGAAGGCAAACAAAACCCCCATGTAGGAGGAAAAAATTCCTTCCTGACCCCAAGTACTGGCGATCGGCTACTCCCTGGTTCACTGCAGTGTTAATCCTGGATGGGGCCCTGTCACACTTATAATATAAATCACTACCTTATAATATAAATTAGAAGTAAACTAGTTTCTATATTTCTATATAATTGGTTTTATATATTAGATCCATATTTATCTTATTTCTATCTTCTATCTACATAGCCTAATGACCTATTTATCTTAATATACTTTACCCTAAGGCCCCTTTCACACGGGCGAGTTTTCCACGCGGGTACAATGCGTGAGGAGGACGCATTGCACCCGCACTGAATTCGGACCCATTTATTTCTATGGGGCTATGCACAAGAACGGTGATTTTTACGCATCACTTCTGCGTTGTGTGAAAATCGCAGCATGCTCTATATTTTGCGTTTTTTACGCAATGCAGGCCCCATAGGAGTGAATGGGGCTGCGGGAAAATCGCAAGCATCCACAAGCAAGTGCGGATACAGTGCGATTTTCCCGCATGGTTGCTAAGAGACGGGACCCGATCTTTATTATTTTCCCTTAAAACATAGTTATAAGGGAAAATAATACCATTCTCAATAAAGAATGCTTTGTAAAATGTGGATTAAGGGGTTAAAATTAAAAAACTTAACTCACCTTAGCCACTTGATCACGTAGTTGCCGATCTCTTCTGTCTTCTTCAAGCATTCGCAGCCATCTAAAGGACCTGTGGTGACATCACATCACATGGCCCAATCATATGGTGATGGACCATGTGATTGGACCATGTGATGAGCTCAGTGACCTCATCACAGGTCCTTTAGACGGCAGCTAATGAATGAAGAAGAGATCGCAACTACGCGATCAAGTGGCTAAGGTGAGTTAAGTTTTTTATTTTTAACCCCTCCATCCACATTTTACTAAGCATTCTGTATTGAGAATGCTATTATTTTCCCTTATAACCATGTTATAAGGGAAAATAATAAAATCTATAGAATACTCAACCCGAAACCGGACTTACAAAAGTTTGCACACGCGCGGAAAAAAACGCGCATTTTTAAACGTGACGCCCGTGTGAAAGAGGCCTAATACATTTACACGGCCGTGTCCATTTTGGGAACCACAAACCACGGGTCTACAAAACACGGACACCAGCTGTGTGCACCCCGCATTGTGGTGCACACCCATTTACTTCAATGGGACTGCGATCCGCAAGAAGCTGCCAAAGATAAAACATGCCCCAGGCATCTTGCGGATCTCAGGCCCATTGAAGTCAATGAGTGTGCACCACGATGTGAGGTGCACAAGGCTGGTATCTGCGTTTTGCGGTCCGCGGAAAGAGGCATGGCTGTGTGAATAGCCCCTAAATGTATCTTTTTGCACTATTACAGTTATCCTATATATTTTATCTGTTCTATGCCAATAGGTGGGTTTACATGCAGCAATTTTTTATCTAATCCAACTAAATTTCCTCTAGCGTCAATCTCTAAATAAAAATTAAGTTGCCGCCATGGAAATGTAAGGCAGTCATTAGAGAATCAGTTACATATGCAAAAATAGTTTTGTGTAAGCATTTTAAAGCCATAAGCAATGGACATAAGAATTTAAAGGGGTTATCCGAGACTACAAAATGTCCCCCACATACCCAGACCCATCACACTGAAACTACTTACCTGGCTCCCCACTCCCTGCGCAGCTCCTTGTCCCCGCACTGCAACAGCTGCTTCTCCCCGTGCGCGGATGAAAACATCCAGTGTTGGTGGGGGGGCAGCCAATGGCAGGCAGTGATGGGGACGAGCCTCCCTAGTATCGCGGGTGAAGTTAGGGAAGCTCGTCCCCATCACCGCCTGCCATTGGCTGCTCCCCCCTGACACAAGATGTTTTTATCCGCGCACAGGGAGAAGCAGCAGTGGCGGTGTAAGGACCAGGAGCGGTGCATGGAGCTGGGAACTAGGTAAGTACATTCAGTGTGAGGGGCTTGGGCATATGGGGGGCATTTTTTAGTCTCGGCTAACCCCTTTATTCACAAGTCAGATTGGGACATAATGGTAGCATGTAACCCCTCCATATATTATATCTATCGTGTATATTATATATGTATGTATATATCACTTACCTATCTTATATTTTTCCTACCTCTTAGGCTACATTCACACGAACGTATTTTGTTTCCTTTTCCGTTCCATTTTTTTTTGCGGATTGGAAGTGGAGCGATTCATTTCAATGGGTCCGCAAAAAATGCAGACAGCACACCGTGTGCGATCCGCATCCGTATGTCCGTTCCGTGGCCCCGCAAAAAAAATAAAACATGTCCTATTCTTGTCCATTTTGCGGACAAGGATAGGCATTGTTACAATGAATCTGCAAATACAGAATGTCATCAGTTTTTTGCGGATACGCAATTTGCTGACCGCAAAACACATACGGTCGTGTGAATGTAGCCTAGGGAGAGTTCACATTATGTTTTTAACATCCGTTTAATGTATACAGTGGCATCCGTTCACCATAGAGTTCCAATGTAAAAAAAAATATATATATATATATATATATATATATACACGTTTTTTTTACCAAAATGTATCCGTTTTTTTTTTTACTGGACTGTGCAGGATACAAGAATGTGATGTTTTTGTATTCTTTTTTTCCTAACGTATAGGTCAAACGGAGGCATAAAACGTGATGTGAAGCCACCCATATATAGATTCATCTTATGCCTGTATCCTATATCTTAGGCCCCATGCACATGCCCATATCTGTTTTGCAGTCCACAAATTGCAGATCCGCAAAATACTGATGCGATCCGTGTTGCATCTGCATGTTTTGCTGACCCATTGACTTCAATGGGTCCACAGTACACACTTTTTGAACAAGTATAGGACATTTTCTATCTTTTTGCTGAACAGACATACAGATGCGGAAAGCTCACGGGTCATATGTGTACTTTCCTCATCGTATGTCCGTTCCTCAAAAAGGTAGACTGTCTGCAAAATGTGGGCCACGGACCCATTGAAAACAATGGGTGCACAAATAAAATGCAGGCGCCACAGTCGTGTGCATGGGGCCTAATTATTATTTTATTATTATTCTGTAGCTTATGCCTATCTTATATTTATCCCATATCCTTTGACTATCTATTTTACTGTTATTATTATTCTATATCTTATGCTTAACTTATATTTATCCCATATTTTTTGACTATTTTACTATGTTATTTTTATTCTATATCAGTGGTGGCGAACCTATGGTGCCAAAGGTGGCACTCAGAACCCTCTCTCCACGGTCGCGTGCAAGTCGCCCTTATCTGAGGAAACCACACTATATATTAAAGGGCGTCTGTCAGCAGATTTGTACCTATGAAACTGGCTGACCTGTTACATGTGCGCTTGGCAGCTAAAGACATCTGTATTGGTTCTATGTTCATATGTGCCCGCATTGCTGAGAAAAATGAAATTTTAATATATGCAAATGAGTCTCTAGTAGCAACGGCCCTCCTTCTGCACTTTGGTTGACAGGACCAGGCAGTGATAATGTTTAGACTGACTGGCCCTGTCAATCAAAGTGCAGGAGGCTTAGCAGTTGCAGAGAGAGCTGAGCCTCTAGGAGTAACAGCAACATCATTTTTCTCAGTAATGCGGACACATATGAACATGGAACCAACACAGATGCCATCAGCTTTCAACATCACATGTAACAGGTCAGCCAGTTTCATAGTACAAATCTCCTGACAGATGGCCTTTAAACTGCACTATATTTTATACTGCTTGGCATCCTATATCTAATGACTATCTTTTATGGCTTATATCTAAACTGTATATTTTATCTGTATCCTATATTCTATGTCTATCCATTTTATGACATTTATAATCTTAGGGTACATTCACACGACTGTATGTATTTTGCAGCCCACAAAAAAAAAAGTGAATCCACAAAATATGGATGACGTCTGTATTGCATCTGTTTTTTTTTTTCTCTTGGCAGCCAAGTCTAAGACATGTTCTATCCTTTTGAGGAATGGGAATACGAATACGGAAAGCACATGGATCGTCTGTGTACTTTCCACATCCATATGTCCGTTCTGCAAAAAGATAGAACATATCCTGTACTTGGCTGCAAAATGTGGACCATTGACCTACTGAATTCAATGGGTCCACAAAAAATATAAATGCAATATGGAGGGCATCCCTATTTTGCGGATGTGTGTTTTGCAGACCACAAAATACATATGGTCGTGTGCATGAGGCCTTATACTCCTATATCCCTTATAGTTAGGCATATCCTATGCCTATCCTATACCTATTTATTATATGCTTATCTTACAATTTTTTTTATAGATAATACCCATCTTATACTTTTTCTAATATTTATCTTTTTCACTTTTTAATATTTAAAGAGTAACTAAACCTTTGTATCAAATTTTAATAAGATGTCCCTAATGCCATAATGCTAATAAAACTCTTTCTAATATACTTTATTAATTAATTTTGTATTTTTATTATACCTTTTCCACCCTAAAGTGCACCATTCACTGTACGCTTAAAAGTCAGTTCTCTGTACACCGCTGACACCACAGTGGTGTACGGGGTACGGACTGTGAAATTTATGAGTGGGGCCGCAGCAGCGCAGGGAGTACAGGCAGGAGTGCATATTGCTGCTCCTGCCCATGCCCCCCGGGAGGAGTACTAACTCCTGGCATAGCACATGGGAACCCTGTACCCATGTACTATGCCAGAATTAGGTGAGCGGAGCGGGCTCCTGCTTCGCTAAGCTAAGAGAACTGCATGTCAGCTCTTAGCTTATCGAAGCAGACAGAAGCAGGAGCCCGCTCCGCTCAGCTAATCCTGGCATAGCACATGGGTAAAGGGTACCCATGTGCTATGCCAGGAGTTAGTACTTCTCCCGGGGGGCATGGGCAGGAGCAGCAATATGCACTCCTGCTGGTACTCCCTGCGCTGCTGCGGCCCCACTCATAAATTTCACAGTCCGTACTCCGTACACCGCTGAGCAGTCAGCGGTGTACAGAGAACAGACTTTTAAGCGCACAGTGAATGGTGCTCTTTAGGGAGGAAAAGGTATAATAAAAATATAAAATTAATAAATAAAGTATATTAGGAAGAGTTTTATTAGGGACATTTTATTAAAATGTGATACAAAGGTTTAGTTACTCTTTAATATATCTTATCTTATACCTAAATTTAGCCTGGCTGATATCTATATTATGTATATCCTATACCCTAAAATAATGCATTTTTTTAAATGTATATTTTACCCAGAAAACTGTAAAATATACTTACCCTACCTGTAAAGGAAGAATTAAAAAACCATTTGTGTGAATAAAACTTATCACTCTATTGAAAAAGGAGGCAACCCTGGTCCTTGCTGTTCTGATGATCCTCATGGCTGGGAAACAGGAACAGGGGCAGCGGGCTGTTTCCTCCTCCTCTGATGGTTCTGTGCTGCCTTCGGGTGTATTCTCCATCACTGGTTCCTGTGAACACAATGACGTCATTTGAAAGAGTATATGATGAGTAATGATCATAGATAATAAAGTGGTGGCCTGTAGTTTTATATGTGGCACATTGCGTAACTGAGTTAAAGGGAATGTCACCCTGATTATCGGGAATGAATGTTACTATGAATGCTCATTTATGGTAACCGATGTGTGATATATATGCCCTAAAGTTCAGTAAGGAATCTGTCATTTAAAAAATTCTATAAATAAGAATTTTTATAGTTTCCAGCTTTTTAAACTTCAGATTTTAATTTTTGTGTCGGAGAAATTAAAATAATGGACTGTGTGATCTTTATATGGGAATATGATTCTCTGCTAATATCACCTACTTCATCCTCTGGGATCCTGATGCCGTAGTCCAACTTCATGAAGATTGGCTATAACAGAACAAATGAGAATTAATCACTCATATCTGCAATAATCTGCAGTCACTTATGTTGAGTTTTATGTTGTGATTTATAGGTTACTGGCCTGAACTAGCAATACTTGATAATCTTGAGAAGTTGAAGTCCTTACCCCGTCTTCTGAGTAATCATCTCTGTCTTCATCCTTAGATAAGTAAAAAGATAAAACCATAATTTTAAATATCCTGAGAAAATACAATTAATGGCTGGTTTACTGCAAAAGAATAAAAAAGAAACAATATATAAAAAAATACATATGTCAATTTATTCCTGTTTTATAATCCAACTGTCCTTATAAGGTACCAATAATGTAAAAACCTTAAATAAACCATAAAATATAAAATAAAAATGGCCAATTTGACGAATTATTCATATAGTGCTTGTATTGCGATGATATACAGTCATGGTCCCTCTCTTAGTTCCATGTTCGGAGCTCACGCACTTTTTGGAACTAAGCTGTACTGTAAAGTGATATTATGAACGGTTACACAATGTCTCGTGTGTTATTTTCTTATGATATATTGTTATCAAATGGTAGTCTCTTTATTGCCACTTACTGTGTTGTATTCCCTCCTTACAGAATATTCTTTAACTGTTTCATTTTATGGTTTATTTAAGGTTTTTAAATTATTGGTACCTTATAAGGACAGTTTAATTATAAAACAGAAATAAATTGACATATGTATTTCTTTTATGTGTTTCTTTTTTATTCTTTTGCAGTAAGCCAGCCATTAATTGTATTTTCTCAGGAAATTACGGTAGCTAGGTTGTATAGCAGGCTGAGCCGTATGCCGGTGAGCTCTCTATATAGTATTATTGTTGATAATTTTAAATATAACTATTTCTGGTACTTTCTATGTAACGTTTATTTTCAGTGTGTGTCTGCTATAGTTCTATCCAAGGGATTACATAACTACGGGGCTGTAAAAGAGGGGGGGGCCCATTCCATGCTGATCTTTTCCCTGTTATAAAAGGTGGTGAGAACCTCCACAGGGATGTGATCTCCATAGGTGCTTCTATGTTCGCAAACATGGATGTGGAATATGTATTCATAAAAGTGGGATGATGGCACCAGGAGCTCCTGGTCAAGCAAAAGAGCAAAGGGACGTCCTTTTCAAGTTTCCTCTGGCCCCCCTCTATTATGTGTGCTGTGACGAAGGAAATAATGGGTTGTTATAAAATAATTATCTGCTGCATAGATCACTTACATAGCACTGGGTGATCTGCAGTCCACGGGGTCTCATCTGTTTGAAAAAAATGTTGACGAGTCATTAAAGAAAGATTAGTAAGGCTACTTTCACACTGGCGTCTTGTGCGGATCCGTCATGTCTCTGCACAGACGGATCCGCACTGATAATAGAACCGCATGCATCCGTTCAGAATGGATCCGTTTGTATTATCATGAACATAGGCAAAACGGATCCGTCTTGAACACCATTGAAAGTCAATGGGGAACGGATCCTTTTTCTGTTGTGTCATATTGTGTCATTGAAAACGGATCCGTCCCCATTGACTTACATTGTGTGTCAGGACGGATCCGTTTGGCTCAGTTCCATCAGTTCAAGCAGCGTTTTGGTGTCCGCCTCCAGAGCGGAATGGAGACTGAACGGAGCCAAACTGATGCATTCTGAACGGATCCTTATTCATTCAGAATGCATTGGGGCAAAACTGATCCGTTTTGGACCGCTTGTGAGAGCCCTGAAACTGATCTCACAAGCGGATCCAAAAACGCCAGTGTGAAAGTAGCCTAACTAATTTAACCAAGTGCAGCCATAGAGTAATTACTGCTGAAATGCTAAAAAACATGATCAGAATAACGTTGTAATTGCATTTAAGAGGTTTCAAGTGGGAATAGGGCAACGTCTCACATCTGAGGCCAGTGATTTGCTCTTGTGGTCATTCATGTGTTGTCGACATGACGTCACCAGAAACCTGACATGGAGAATGTAAGCAGCACTGCGTGGTTCAGTTGGTAACTTATACTACTTTTATTATTTTACTGCATTGTCCACCACTGCCCCATTTTCACTCCAATCCAGAGAGCTCCTTGAAATACCACTATAAAACTAAAAAAGGCACCTGGTTTAGAAAATAAGAAGATTTAATAGAGGAGAGTCCCCTACTCAGGTCCCTCATCTATTACACACAATACTTTATCACACTAGCATTATTTTACTGTATCCAATTAATAAAACTAATTCACGTCTTTTACAGATAGATTCACATTTGTGGCGGAGGTTCCGCCACAGATGCCATTTTGCATGCAGAAACTTTTTGGTTGTCTGGATGCTGAAATCCATACAGGAAACTTGATGGGCCCCATTGTAGTCATTGGAATCTATCGGGTACTGGTGGTGTCTGGCTTATGCCGGATCTGACCATTTTGGTTTTATGTTCCCATATGGACATGCTGGGGAGCGAATGTATTCACATAAGCTGACAAATAACACAGCAGCAGTATTTTCTCCAAACCCTGAAATATACTTCTCAAACGAGGATATGGAATGGGTTAAAACATAGCCTTTACTCAAAATTCCAATAAAATGAGGCCCCAAAAATTGAATGAACATAAATTGGTGAAAAAAAGAGTGTATATTAAAACAACTTACCACCTCAGACGTCTGTTCATGGATTCTTATTAATTCCTACATAGAGGCGGTACTTTTCTCTAGGCATTAGGTTTTTCTGTCAGTTAGGCTACATGCACACGAACGTATGTGTTTTGCGGTCCGCAAAAAACCCCAGATGCGGATGCATTGTAATAATGCCTATCCTTGTCCGCAAAACGGACAAGAATAGGACATGCTCTATTTTTTTTGCAGGGCTACGGATATACAAATGCGGATAGTACACAGTGTGCTGTCAGCATTTTTTGCGGACCCGTTGAAATAAATGGGTCCGCATCCTATCGGCAAAAAAAAAACGGAACGGATACGGTAAGAAAATATGTTTGTGTGAATGTAGCCTTAGTTCGCTAATTTTGACGGTGCTCATGTAATTCTGCAGATAACATAGGGACAAAAAACTGTCTCACCCTAAAAACAAACCCTATATATGATAAGGAATGGGGGCTACGAGTCCCTGCCTGGCATAAACAGAGCACCCACCCCGATAGGGTGACCTCTAACATTTCCCTGACGCGGCCGTATCCCTAAAAACAACCTTCACTCTTGTCCCTAGAGGGGTTATTTTTAGGGATACGGCCGTGTCAGGGACAGGTTCCAGATGGGTCGCCACTATCGGGGCGGATGCTCTGTGTTTGCCAGGCAGGGACTCGTAGCCCCCATTCCTTATCATATATAGGGTCTGTTTTTAGGGTCAGACAGTTTTTTGTTCCTGTGTTACCTGGAGAATTACATAAGCACCGTCTCAATTAGCAAACTAACTGACAGAAAAACCTAATGCCTAGAGAAAAGTGCCACCTATACGTTGGAATTAATAAGAATCCATTAACAGACGTCTGAGGAGGTAAGTTGTTTTAATACATATTCTTTTTTTTTAACCAATTTATGTTTATTTAATTATTGGGGCCTCATGTATTTTATTAGAATTTTGAGTAGAGGTTATGTTTTAACCCATTCCATATCCTTCTTTGAGAAGTACATGCTGGGGAGCCCAGCATTTCCCATGACGTCCTCGGCAGCACATGAAGGGTTAAGTTGTCCTATCCCCGCCCCAGGACCGCCCACCTAGATAATGCAAAAAAGACAACAATTAGTCACCTATAAAACACTCCTCTTGCAGGCCCATAATGTCTTTTTTTTATGTCCTCATCCACGTAGGAAGATGCCCACCTTGGAAGCCGTCATGCCGTGGGGGGTGTCCCAGGCTCCTGGCTTGAGTAGCAGCTTGCCATGGGGGTTCCTTGGCGCTGCACTGAGAGTTTCAGCCCCCAGCCGTTGCGCTACTTTAATAAGAAAAAGTTTGCTCCCTGCAGCCGCATCTCTCCAATGGCGGCGCCGGAATGCAGGTGGAGCGCACCGTGGAACGCACCTCCCGGGTTGGGCGCCAAATTCAAAATTTAAAGCGGTGTTCTGAGCTTACCTGCTGCCCTGGTGCCTTGGCAGCCGAGCTCTTGATCCTGCAAGATGTCCAGCCAGTCCAGTAAGAGTGGCAAGCGTGCAAGAAAGCATAGACATAGGTTATGTCAAGCCTGTGACCAGCTGCTGCCGGACGACCATCCTCATGATTATTGTGGGATCTGCTATGAAGACGTTTTATCCCAGTCTCCAGAGCCCTCTCCTAGACATACCAAAAGACAGAAGAATAAACAGTCGTTATGCATATCCTGCATTAAGCCTCTGCCGGATAACTATGCATCCAATATTTGTCCTGGCTGTACTCAACCTGAGACCGTATCTGAGGAGAATACTAAAAAATTAATATCCTTGCTTGAGTCCTTCTTGTCCAAGTCCAAGAAGCATAGGATTCATAAAAAGAGACACCCGGATCCGGTGTCGTCTTCCTCAGCAGAAGACTCATCGCGCTCAGAAGGCGGAATTTCTTCAGAATCCGATTCTGACTCTGAGTTTACCACTGAAGACAATTTTTTATTCAAAAAAGATGACATCAACCGTCTAATTAAGGATGTTAAAAACATAATGGAATCTAAAAAAGAATCCTCGGCGGATCAGGATGAAGGAAACTTGTTTTATTTTCCTAAGAAAAGAGCCCGTGTATTCCCTTCTCATCCGGTCTTAGACGCTATTATTCAAAAAGAATGGAAGCATCCTGTGAAGAAGATGGATACGGGAAAAAGGTTCAAAGCTATGTATAGGATTGACCCATCCGAATCGGAGAAATGGGAATCACCCTCCAGAGTCGACCGGGCAGTGGCCAAATTAGCGAAAAGGTCCTTTTTTCCGGCTGACGACTCTACGCTCCTGAAAGACCCTATGGATAAAAAAGCTGATAACCTTCTAAAACGTCTTCATACTTACCTAGCCTCCCTGAAGAAGGCTTCCATGGCAGCAGTACCGCTGCACGAGCCTTGAGAGTATGGTTAAGTCAAATGGGAAGAGATATTGAAGACGGCACCCCCAGAGACGAGCTACTTCAGGAACTACCATCTTTGAAACTTGCCGCTGATTTCTTATGTGACTTCCCGGTAGATACATTAAGAGGCCTGGCTAAAAATATGGCTCTATCTAACTCCATTAGAAGAGCTATTTGGCTGAAACTCTGGTCTGGGGACGTATCATCCAAAAACAATCTGTGTTCTCTGCCATTTGAACCAGGAAGACTCTTCGGCTCTCACTTAGACAAACTTTTGGAGGATAATAAGGAAGACAAGTCTCTAGGATTTCCTTTCGCAAAACGTAAATTCCAGACCAAAAATTTTTGTCCATATAGCAGACACCGTTTTCAGAGATCTGAGTTCCGTGGACGCCCAGGTAGAGGAAGATTTGACCGCAGATTCCAGTCTGGTTCCTCAGAAAAGAGCAAGAAGAGGCCAGAAGAAAAATCCTCCAAACAGGAGTTCTGACGCCAGAAGCGAGAGAGTAGGGGGTCGCCTTACTCCCTTTTTGTCAGTTTGGCGAACAATTACTTCAGATACCTGGGCTCTAGAAATCGTGGAGAAAGGTTACTCCCTAGAGTTTGTTCACCTTCCAAAAGACCGTTTTTTAGGAAATCAGGAAGAAGATCCTCGGGTTACCCGTCTAGTAAAAGAGTTCATTCAAAAAGGAGCATTAGAGCCAGTGCCGGAACATCAAGAAGGAACAGGTGTTTATTCCCGCGTCTTTCCAGTGCCAAAACGAGGAGGAAATTGGCGTCTTATCATAGACCTTCGCTATGTAAATCAGTACATCAGGAAGACACGGTTCAAAATGGAGACTATAAGATCTATCGTTCCACTACTCCAGGAGGGTCACTTCATGGCGTCTTTAGATTTAAAAGATGCGTATCTTCACATTCCCATAAGAAGCTCATCAAGACGCTTTCTGAGAATTGCCATTGTTATAAGGGGAGAAATGTTTCACTACCAATTCTGCGCCCTACCCTTCGGCCTCTCATCCGCTCCCAGGATTTTTTCCAAGATTGCGATCATAGCTGTAGCAAGCCTTCGTCTTCAAGCCCTCCAAGTATTTCCGTACCTGGACGATTGGCTGATTGTAGCACCTTCCAGGGAAATATTAAAAACCCACATTCAAAAAGTCATCCTTCTGCTTCAGTCATTGGGATTTCTAATCAATTGGGAAAAATCCGATACCCTTCCGTCAAGATCAAAGAGGTTCCTGGGTCTCCAGATAGACACGCGCACCATGACCCTCTATCTTCCACCTCAAAAGTCTCTTCTCTAATTACAGAAGTGAGAACGCTACTTTCCTCCAAGACGCCGACTGTCCGCAAAGTCATGAAGACGCTAGGGCACATGACCTCTGTTATAGACGCTGTCCCGTGGGCCCAGATCCATACTCGAGAATTACAACAGGACTTGCTTCAAGTATGGAGACACCAGCGCAGCCTGTCAGCCCGTACCAACTTGAGGCCATCTACAATCTCAGACCTCAAGTGGTGGCTAAAGAAGGAGAATTTGTCCCAAGGGAAACCTTTTCACCTTGTGACCCCGATAACCATCACCACGGATGCATCCGCCCGTGGCTGGGGAGCCCATCTTCAGGAAGGCTGGACACAAGGGTTGTGGTCCAACAGAGACAAACAACAGTCTTCCAATTTCAGAGAACTGAAGGCAATCAAATTGGCCTTGCTTCACTTTCAAGCAGAAATACAGGGACAAGCGGTCCTGATTCAATCGGACAATCTTCCAGCTGTTTTCTATATAAACAAGCAGGGAGGTACAAGAAGCCCTTCTCTCCTCAGGCTGTGCAAAGAAATTTTTGCTTGGGCACAAATACACCTTCAGCACTTAAGAGCAGTGCATATCAAGGGATCCTTGAATATACGAGCGGATCTTCTGAGCCGGAGGAACATCACACCAGCAGATTGGGAATTGAATCCTACCTATTTTCAAATGATCACGGCCAGGTGGGGAACTCCTGTGTTAGATCTGATGGCCTCCAGACAGAATACTGAAGCTTCCCAGATTCTGTTCCCTGAATCAGCACGACAAGTCGACAGCCGTGGACGCGTTCTCGATAAGCTGGAAAGACCTTTATGTATACATTTTTCCTCCGGTTCCTCTCATGTTGAAAGTCGTACAGAAGATAATGGTGGAGAAGCCTCAAGCAATTATAATCGCCCCTTCTGGCCACGAAGGCCTTGGTTACCCCTTCT
This sequence comes from Bufotes viridis, assembly GCA_033119425.1. Classification (NCBI taxonomy): domain Eukaryota; kingdom Metazoa; phylum Chordata; class Amphibia; order Anura; family Bufonidae; genus Bufotes; species Bufotes viridis. Next base: position 271,429,442 of record CM065591.1, read on the forward strand.
CCTCCAGTTATCCAAGGGGAATATTGGAAGTTGCCACTTCACCCGGATCTTCTCCTACAAAACGGACTGTTTCACCAAAACCTGAGAAGTCTTCACCTTACAGCATGGAGACTGAGAGGTCCAGATTAAAGAACAAAGGTCTCTCATCATCCGTTATTAATACCCTGCTGTCCTCTCGTAAATCATCCACCAACATTAAGTACGAAAGAATATGGAAGAAGTTCACATCCTGGATGACGGAGTCTGATTATTCAGATATTACAGTTGCATCTATTCTACAGTTTCTCCAGGATGGGTTTCAAAAAGGTCCCACACCCAACACCTTGAAAGTTCACATGACGGCTATCAATGCCATGACTGAAAGCAAATATAGTAACCATCCACTAATTAACCGTTTCTTTAAAGCTACTAAAAAGCTTAAGCCTACCCTTAGACAACCCATGCCTGTTTGGGACCTATCTTTGGTCTTAAAAAGATTGCTGGATTCTCCCTTTGAGCCCTTACCAGATATAGATCTCAAGTGGTTGTCTTGCAAAGTATTTTTTCTTGTCGCCATTACTACAGCTAAAAGGCTTGGTGAATTACAGGCTCTGTCATCCAGATCACCATTTAAAGTATTTAAAGATTATGCCGGACGGGATTCTTCTTCGGACTCTCCCTTCCTTTTTTCCGAAAGTGCCATCCTCAGCCAATATCAATAGGGAGGCCTTCCTCCCAACATTTTTTCCTAACCCATCAGATGCAGAACAAGAGCGTCTCCACACCTTAGACGTCAAAAGAGCTGTGGAGATATATTTACAGAGAACAGAAGAATTTAGGATGGATGAAAACTTATTCCTCTTATATTTTGGTCCCAATAAAGGTCGTAAAGCATCAAAAGCATCTCTGTCAAGATGGATAAAGTCAACGATTACAGAAACTTACAGTCTGGAAGACCTATCTCCTCCTTTCCCTATCAAGGCCCATTCTACGAGATCCACAGCAACATCCTGGGCAGAACAGGCACAAGTGTCTCTGGAAGATATTTGTAACGCAGCCTCCTGGTCCACTCCTTCTACCTTTGTGAAGCATTACCGGCTGGACATGGATTCTAAGAGTTCAGCCTTCGGCACTGGAGTTCTAAGTGCAGTCTTACTTTGAGTTACCCTCCCTTTGTTATCTATAAAGATCCCTTCATGTGCTGCCGAGGACGTCATGGGAAAGTGAAAATTGATACCTGGAATTTTGCTTTCCATGAGTCCGAAGGCAGCACATACTCACCCTCCCTAATAAAATTATTTTTGCACTGCATTTGGTCTGAATCTATTTAATTAACACATGGTGGGCCTGCAAGAGGAGTGTTTTATAGGTGACTAATTGTTGTCTTTTTGCATTATCTAGGTGGGCGGTCCTGGGGCGGGGATAGGACAACTTAACCCTTCATGTGCTGCCTTCGGACTCATGGAAAGCAAAATTCCAGGTATCAATTTTCACTATCTGTGGCTGCATTGTTGGAAAACGGAGCTAAAAGGTTACTGGATCCAGCAGCAGAAAACCACATGATCAACTCGTCATGAGGAGCTTCTCTGGCAAGCAAAAAAAACGTAATGGTTCCTACCCTGTATCGAAATGCTTCTATATCTTCATCTTCTTCTTCCTCCTTGAAAAGTTTAAAAGTTATAAAATATCACTGTCAGTAACACTACATACAGTGTATGACTGTCACTACTTGTCAGAGACGGCCCTGGCAAATTCGGCTGCCCAGGGCCAAAATGGGTGTTTTCTGAGGAGTTTACATGCCCACAATTTACTAAAATGTTGATAGGTATGGTATCATAGTTTATAAGGCTGAAGAAAGACATACGTCTTTCCAGTTCAATGTATATTTCTATACTGTACTCTTTAAATTGGTACTTACTTATATGTTTTAAAGAAATAGTACAGTGATTGTTTTTTTTATCATGATTTGTTTTATTTGAGATACATATATATTTTCCCTGTGATTCAAAAAATCTTAAAAATAAACATAATTTACACAGATAGAAGGCAATTTTTCTCATTTTAGGAATAAATTCATTACTAACTCCAAATCAGGAAATCAGAATAAGGCCTCTTGCACACGAACGTTTTTTTTTTTATCAGTGTTTTGCTGTCCGTTTTTAACGGATCCATTTTTTGCTTCTGTTTTGTTTCCGTTTCGGTTCCGTTGTTCCGTTCCGTTTTTCCGTTTGGCATATACAGTAATAACATTGAAAAAATTGGGCTGGTCTTAACATTTTCAATACATGGTTCCGCAAAAAACGGAACGGATACGGAAGACATACGGATGCACTTCAGTATGCTTTCCGTTTTTTTTGCAGACCCATTGACTTGAATGGAGCCACTGAACGTGATTTGCGGACATGAATAGGACATGGTCTATATTTAAACGGAACAGAAAAAACGGAAAAACGGAAACGGAAGGCATACGGAGACATTCAGTATTTTTTGCAGACCCATTGAAATGAATGGTTCAGTATACTGTCAGTATACTGAACTGAAAAAACTGCCAGTATACGGTCCGCAAAAAACGTTCGTGTGCAAGGGGCCTAACTCCGTAGATAAATGACCCGTCTATTCTAGTTTCACACTAGCTCTAACAGCCTGTTGGATCTCTCTGCATTCCGGCTTTGCTGGAAGCACGAACGTTTCAGTCTGGCCCCATTAACTATAATGGAGACTGGAGGAGATCCGGCCACAACCTGGAAAGTATGCCAAGAATCAGCTGGAAGGATCCCTAGTGTGAAAGAAAGGGACAGAAGCAGGGAAAGTTGCGTAAGAAGAAGTTGGGAAGAGGCAGGGACAGTGGCAGGGAGAGTGAAAGCTGGAAGAACTCCTCTCTGGACACCCCTGGGCTTAGCTTGGCTGCCATTAATGGTAAATAAAGAACTAAATACATAACATTCTGAACTAAAAGTTAGACTGCTATGTTTGGTCAAAATGGCACCTGCGCTATATGTAATATATATAGTGCAGGTGTCATTTTGTGCAACAAAAATACAGCTCTCTCTATTTTTTTTTTATTGAACCGCAATTTATGTAACTTACTAGGGGCCCTTTCACACTAGCGTTTTTGTTTTCCGGCATAGAAATCCGTCGTCAGGGCTCTATGCCGGAAAACTACTGATCAGGATTATCCTAATGCGTTCTGAATGGAGAGAAATCCGTTCAGGATGCATCAGGATGTCTTCCGTTCAGTACTCAAACGTTTTTCGGAGAAAAATCCGCAGCATGCTGCGGATTTGTCTCCGTCCAAAAATCCGGAAGACTTGCCGAAACGCTGGATCCGGAATTAATGCCCATTGAAGTGCATTAATCCAGATCAGAAATTAAGCTAAACGTCATTTCGGTCGCATCGCCTGATCCGACGTTTAGCTCTGCGCATGAGCAGCAGCAGTTCCGATCGGGGCCCCAGTGTGCTGGGGCTCCGATTGGTTACCATGGCAGCCAGGACGCTACTGAAGCCCTGGCTGCCATGGTAAGTACTCTGCAGCGCTGCGGCCTCCGGGCGCTCCTTCATGACGTCACAGGTCCGGGCGGCGCATTGATTTTTGCGCCGCGGGGACCTGTGACGTCATGAAGGAGCGCCCGGCGGCCGAAGCGCAGGTAAGTACACTGCTGCGGAGTACCATGGCAGCCAGGACTTCAGTAGTGTCCTGGCTGCCATGGTAACCTGAAAGCATTTGGAAGACTGATCAGGATCCTGATCAGTCTTCAAATGCTTTCAGACGACTTGCGTTCTGACAGATCCGGTGAGCCGTAAGAGCCTGCTGGATCCTCAGAACGCAAGTGTGAAAGCACCCTTATTACTTTAGTGACCCTCTTCTGAACCCTGTCTAGCTCTGCTATGTCTTTCTTGTGCACAGGATCCCAACACTGTACACAATTCCCCATTTGTGGTCAGTGCTCCAGCATTATTTTTCGGTTCACATCTGTGGCAGAGATTCCAGCAGAATGTTACAGAATCCAGCAAAAACAAAAAACAACAAAAACAAAATACAGCTGCATGCAGCAGTTTTTTGTCCAGCAGAATGCATGGACCCCATTATAGTCATTAGGATCTGTCGGGCACCGGTGGTCTCTGGCATATGCCAGATCTTGATCCTGAATTCGATACCAAAACAAAAAAATCTGAATTTTACCACATATGTGGACCTGGCCTTAGTAGAAGGGTTAATATCCAGTTGCATTGTGTGGACACAACCGTCCTGCTAGGTCATCAGTACTCAGGAATAGGTCACATAGAATGGACAGATGGTTGAATAGTCCTTTTATGGACAATATAGTCCTATTTTATCTGACAGATATAAAATGTATGGTGACACGGCTGTGTATGTGATAATATGATTCTCAGCTAATACAGTACCACTTACATAGGACATTGCGGCGATCCTCAGGATATCTTCTATTGGCATAGGTGGAGGCTACAATGGAACACATTACATATAGGTCGTGCCTTCATTTACAATATGGGAGATGAGAAATGAACATCTCTTTAATCAAACACAATTTTAAAGATATTCCTTATAAAAAACATGGAAATAGGAGATGTTTAGAAACGAGTTTTAAACTTAGTTTCACTTAGACTCTGGGCCACGTTTACTAATGTCAGTACTCCTAAATGGTGCCTAAAAGTGTCACAATCCTGTGCGTCTAGTCTGTGAAGGGTGGCGATACTGGAAAGGGGTGTAGCTTCACTGAAAGGGTGCCTGGCCTAAGATGCAGTATTTTGCACCAAAATAGCGCCACTATTCTTACGCAAAATTCTGTTTTAAACTAAGACAGCGAATATCTGGTATTAAGTTAGCCAAAAGTATCTAGCCCTGCACCAAATTTATGCCACTGTGATAAATATGGTGTAGCTCTATACCGCCTGTATACACCGTCAGGATTAGTAGAAATTTCCCTACTGAGTTTTTTTACAAAATTACAGTACATATGCCATATGTCCTGTCTTCTTCCAGTCTTCAGTACCCATCCTGACTGGTCATCACCCTACTATTTTTTTCCTATACCGGGTACAACCCTGGGATATACATCATAACTGACAGTAATGATAGTTCTACTGGATATGACTTTAAAGCCCCTGACAACCTATCAAAGTCGAGCTTTCATTTCTTAACATGCTCTGGAAAAATGAAAGCTGGATCATGATGGGTTACTGTGCTCTGATAGTCAGTTTTGGTGAATGAGGCCCAATGTTGATGACCTGTGTATGAACATCAGACTCCTAAGGGACCACAATGCTGTAACTGCTCCCCCTTCACCACCCATAGCTGGATGTATGTACTGTACTATGACATTATCAGTGCATAGACTCTACTACTGACATGATTGCTATAAGAGGCCAGCAGGGCTGATGCCAACAGCCAGGAGACATCATGGATCTCTTCTTCCTGTGGAAGGTGCTCCATCTTCAGTGTCCAAAGCACACTACTGTACTGGGCTGGTTCCTGAGCAGAAAAGCAGACATTAAGTAATGTATTTATTTGTAGGTCAAAATACATTTAGAAGATATATTGGGGCAGATTTACTAATCCTGTCTAATAGTAAGCCAGTATTCCCATCTCAGATAATGGGGGCATATCGCTAGGATATGCCCCCATTGTCTGATCGATGTGGGTCCCACCTCTGGGACACCTACTTTCAGAACGGACCCCATAGAAACGAATGGAAGAGGTGGCCACGCAAGCGCGGTGCACTCCCATTTAATCCTATGGGGAGAGTGCTTGGCGGTGGCCGGCCAGCTTCAATGCTCAGTTCTCAGTGTAGGTGTGGGTCCCAGACCTATCAGACAAAAGAGGCATATCCTAGCGATATGCCCCCATTGTCTGAGATGGTAATATCCCTTTAAGGCGCTATTGCACGGGCAGATTATCCGGGCAATTATTGGAAACTAACATTTGTACGAACACTTGTTCCTGATAATTGACCTGTGTAAATGTCTCACCAATGCTCATTCATCAGGTAAAAGCATCGTTGATGTAGCTGACTTTGGAATGAACTTGCAGAAATCTATGTCATTTCTGCCAATACAACCCTTTTCAGGCGAATAGAACTCATTTTCAGTCACACAAATTTCTGCAACAAAATCTGACACGTGTTATAGGCCCCCAAAATCATCACCTCTGAGCAGCAGATGTGCACATTGCTGTATACTTTCACCACCATACTGTGTAAGTAAACTATTCGATGGATTGTTTTTTAATGACATAACTTTATATTCAGCATTTTTTATGATCTATAAAATGATTATGACATGATGGTGGGACACCCCTATAAACATTATGAGCACATATGGTGATTAAACTCTCTGAAGCTATGTTCACCTCTGCACCAGTTTTTCTGTTCTGTTTCTGGATGATGGATATTTACAGCGCCTGATGGACCTCATTGACTATGGTGGTGTCCGTTGGGTTTACTGGACAAAATAGCACCGCATGCTTCAGCATAGATGTAAGCCTAGCCTGGTATGTAGCACAATCTCAGTTATAAAAGATGTTCTGCCGTGAATACAACCCATCCACATGCCCGCGTGGATCTCACTCTATGTCAGAAACCAGTGGAGATATGTAAGAAATGATTTTCTTCTTTTAAAGTGTCCATCACTGTCACCAGAAAAGTCATATATGTCATATACAAATGGGTCTTATTGACAGTTACATGGCTCCATACCATGAGCAGATCACCCTCCCTATCTGTTCTTCTACATTGTATAATGTGTATAACTTGTCCCATGTGTAGTGCGTAAAGAGTAATACTTACCAGCAGATGTTCTGGAAAGTACAGGAGGTCTGTGCAGTCAAAGAAAAAATACGCGCAGAAAATTGCTCCTCGGAAATCACGAGTCACTAAAAGAGCCGCTACAACTCAACTGATCACGGCAGTTGGTCGGTAGCCTCACCGGCCAGTTCAAACCATAACATTCCGTGCAACCAACCAATCACAGCCAGGTATGCTGGTTACATGACCTCTTCACTGCAGCCAATTGCCTTTCAGGGATTATATTTAAAACTTGACAAATTTAGTTATCCAATGAATATAATTCTTTAGCTATGAAATACATTTCACACAGATATGGTCATTTCATGGATGACGAACATCCATAGTCAGATCATGTTCGCAGCCACAGATAATAAATGCAGTCACTATGGGGGCCATTTATCCAAACTGGTGAAAAGTAGAACTGGCTGAGTTGCCCATAGCAAAAAGTCAGATTCGACCTTTAATTTTAAACTCCTTTGGAAAATGAAAAGTGAAATCTGATTGGTTGCTACGGGCAACTAAGCCAGTTTTACTTTACACCAGATTTGATACATCCGCCCCTATACAGTATGTACATCATTGTGTGTCCTGAAAACTGAAATGATTGAAACCCACACATATATGATATCTGTATATGGTAAACTGAGTTGCATTCCCAATGATCTAGACCAGTGATGGCTGACCTCCGACACTCCAGTTGCGGTGAAACTATGACTCCCAGCATGCTCCATTTATTTCTATGGAGCTCTGAGAACAGCCAAGCAAATTTACATCTTGAGAGTCTGCTCATTGCAGTAATGAAGCAAGTGTCAGATATAAACCTTGACAGTGATGCATATGGTGCATTATGCCATTCATCGCCTCAAAAAATGTATTTGGTACATAACCCTGACATTAGTTCATCCTATAGAAACCTATAAGAATATTACGGTATATAGGCCGTTTAACACTGGCTGATAATGAAGGCAGTTATCAGGAACGAGCATTCGTATTCGTAGGGACTTAAATTCCCCAAACTTGCCCCATGTAAAGGTGCTGATTCATCTGCTGACCATACCTTTTATGCAGCGCATAAAGTCATCGGGATGCTCTGCCAGCAAACAATGAACCGGGGGATGCATGGATATGCAGCTCTCCTCTCGGCTCAACTATCAGGCAATTATCAGGAACGTTCTGTTTGTTCCCAAATATTGCCTGTGCATTGGCCCGTATAAAAGTGCCTAATGTTTCAATACATTTTGGATATGACGGGAACAGGGCCTTACATTGCCCACCGTGACAGGCTACCAATCTGCTTTTTTTATTTTTGTTCTTTGTATACAATGATACAAGGGGTGGACACGTACAGTGGGGTTGGAGCCAACTTTTTCTGTAACAGAATTCCAATTCCCCTGCTTCCCTTTAAACAGCCATACATTTAAAGTAGTACACCACTAACTTAACTAATACCTAAGTAACAGCGCAGGAGTATTTGCGTTGTTCCTCTGTTGTTCTTCCTGGAAGTATAAGAATAAATAGAAGACTGGCTATTACATTGCTCCTTGTGAATGAGCAGGGGCGTAGCTATAGGGGATGCAGAGGTAGCAGTCGCTACCGGGCCCAGGAGCCTGAAGGGCCCCAAAGACACTTGTGCCGCATAGGAAGAGACAGAAAGCACTGAGGGAAGGGGGCCCAAGCTGAACTCTTGCACCAGGGCCCATGAGCCTTTAGCTACTTCCCTGTGAATGAGAGCTGTCTCTATACACTTTGACACTATCTAACCAGTGCTGGACATGTCTGAATGCATAGGGACATATTCCATCGACAAGAAGAATGGGAACAACCAGAAGACCTGATCCATGGGGTCCTAGTATTAAAAAAATGGAAAGGAGGCAATCCTATGTAATAAATGGTCCTCCTTATTTCACCCTAGCAAGCTTTAGAAAGGCGCTCCATAAGCTCATAAATTGCAAGGGTGAAGTAAAGAGGGCTATTCACTAGTGCTATCTGCTTCTCCAATTTTTTTGCATTCTAAGAAAAGTTGCCCCAGAATTATTATTTTATGAGTTCGTTTTTAGGTTATTCATCTACACAGAATAATGGAGATACAAAAAATGAACAATGTAGTGTATATAGTCAGGCAAGGTTCATACAGAGCTACTGAGAAATGCAACAATACAAGAACTTGGCCTCCATTTTTGTGCGCGACAGTAGCACATTTTATACGTATCATTCAACTGAATATGTCAGCAATATGACTTCTCATTAAAATATGTGGGTGCATATTATAATTCTGACATCAACTAGGGTATCTACCAAAAAAATGCAGCAGCAGTGTGTATCCATCGTTGGTGTAAATTTCAGCCACTATGAAAGTGAATAAATTTACTGCTCTCACCTTGGAACCATAGAAAGCACACCAGATATCCAGTATTCACATTTTATTAAGAGCCAGATAAAATCATTTGCATATAGAAGTCTAATTAAAATTTGTAATCTTCTTAAAACCACAAAAAGGATTTTATTTACATAAAGCAAAAGCTCACATAAAGGCCTAAAGTTTATAGCCCCTGCCCAGTAGCTACAGGTAAATGTAAAGTGGAATCCGCAAAATCCACAATATACTTATTTCACAAATGACCTACACTAGAGAGCAAGTGTGTGACACTGCCATTCAATAATTAGAGAGTAGAAACACCGTCTGCAATGGTCAAAAATACTGAGAGCTGCCACATGGGTGCTTAAAGGGAACCTGTGACCAAACAAATGAAAAATATGCAATCTGAAGGCAGCGTGTTATAGATCAGGAGGAACTGAGCAGATTAACATATACCATATTTTTCACTTTATAAGATACACCTGATGATAAGACGCACCTATGTTTTAGAGGAGGAAAATAAGAAAAAAAATATGTTTCATCAGACCTCAGAACAGACCCCCAATCTTCATTAAATCTCAGATCAGAACCCTCACATCAAACCTCAGATCAGACCTCAGATCAGATCCTCATATCAAATCAGACTCCCATGTCAAACCTCAGATGAGACCCCCATGGCAGACCCTCACATCAGGCTCAGATCAGACCCCCATGAGAGATAAAATAAATTAACTTACCTCTCCTGCTATCACTCTGCAGATCTGAAAGGTCTCTCCTTCACTCACCGCTTTCTGGTCTTCTCCAGGCCCGCGCTGCCCTGTGACCTGACTGTGTACAACATCAGGTCACACTGCATGTACTACGTCCTGACGCAGTACGCAGTTAGGACAGTGCAGTGCGGAGCCTGGAGGAAGACAAGGGAGCGATGAGTACAGCGCCACACTCACTGCTCCTCGAGACTCCTGGATACTAGTGGGCGCTTCCATAATGGAAAGACTCACTAGTATTTGCTTTATAAGACACACTGCCATTTCCCCCCTTCTTTTTGGAGAAAAAGGTGCGTCTTATCAAACGGAAAATATGTTAGTTTTGTGGGAAAAGATTCGATACACCATATATTTAATTTAACTCCCTGCTCATTCTGGAATTAGGAGTGAAGGAGGCGGTCCTATCAGTGATTGACAGCTATTTGTGTATACACAGTCATAGAGGAAAGGTGGTCAATAACTGATAGGACCACCTTCTTGACGTCAAAGCCCAGAATGAGCAGGAATTAAAATTAATGAAATACAGGTTAAGACACCACCCTTTTTTTTTTTTACCCGATTCATGTTTTTGATCCAAGAAACTCACTGCACGTCCTAGTTTGATCTGTTTTTGCAATGTTTTGCAAACGGAAAATTGGACACGTCGTGTGAGTAACCTTTTCCCACAAAACTATAACTCAATCTGCTCAGCTCCTTTTGCTCTGCAACATGCTGCCTACAGGTCAGACACCATGTTCAACGTGACAGGTCGCCTTTAAGTGTCTAGGATACAGTGTTAGAATGGGAAAAATACATAACTGTCTGGAAAGTGAAATGTATGGAAAGTCCATGCAGGGTAGGAGTATGCTTTTACAGTGATGGAAATTAAAATTCTCTTTGAGTCGACAAACTAAGTAAATGACATAAACTGTGACCCTACAAGAATTTCAGGAGTCTATATTACAAATTCAAACACACACTAAAATATAAAGTCTAAGCAGAAATCCCAGATATGAAGAAGCGTGTGTATGGGGGTTGGGAGACCAATTTTATGTCACAAAACAATTCTGCAAAATAATTCACAACAAATATTACATGACACTGCAACAGTAAAACATCAAATCCATGACAGGACTGCTAAGTACATGATAGCATCCAAGGAACTGTAAATTTCCTCTCTTGGTTTCTTCCAACCTTGCCAAAAATGTAATGTTGTACCTAATTCTTTTACAGAAAATTGCACAAAAATAGTAGTTTTCTATTTGTACATTTTAAATCAGTAAAAATCTGCTTTTTGAATGAGAACGCTGCTAGCTTCTGAAATCACATTAGTGTGGCACACTGACACATCCCCAGCATGGTGTTGTGGCTTTCTAGTCTAGCACAGTCCAGATCCATACCTGTGACATGAGAGACACAGTGATTCTAAGGCTCCCGGGGACATAAGTCAGCACAATAATTAGAATCCTGCAGAGCCGTAGAATTGAGAGATGAAGGAGACATATTAAACACGAGTATATCAGCATGTTGGGCAAAAGGAAACGGTAAGGTGAAGGGCAACACTGCTTTAGGAACTGATGGGTCCATTCTGCCATTTTATGAAGGCTTTACAGTGCAATAACCCCTTCCCATCCAAAAAAAGTTCATTTTCTTCCTGATTTTATCGTCGAGAAAAACGATTCTTGAAAGCTTTTATTGTTTTGGCCATCATTGGAGCAACTTCTGAAAGACACAAGCATGAGGACCGTGTTGTTAGATAGCTACAATACTGAGTAGAGCAAAATCTGTCTGTATCACCCGTGCAACTGGCAGAATGAAATCCTTAACCCCTTTAGGTAGTCTCCCGCTCCTGAGCCATCTCGTTTTAAACAGCAGAAAGCTGGGGCTAAGGTCTGCGATCAGCAATAACACAACAATTAACCCCTCAGATGCTGTGATCAACGCCTTCCCCGATCTCCACACATTTATTTCTATTAGACTAGCTCTTGCTGAAGAGTTCCAGCCTAATAATGCTTTCGTTCCCATTGAACCCTGCAGGTTACAATGTGAGGGCCAAGTGATCTAAGGACCGTATGTCAAAAGCCCCTGGGGGGCTTATTAAAAGTGTCAAAAAGGTTTTAAAATATATAAAAAATACAAATCACCCAATTTTTCCCATAATAAAAATAAACAATACAAAAACGCTTCCCCCCCCCCACCAAAAAACAACAAAAAACAGTGATCAAAAAGTCATACACAATCCAAAATGGTATCAATAAAAGCTACCAAAAAAATAGCCCTAACCCAGCACCATAGACATAAATATAAAAAGTTATTGGTGCAGAATATGGCGATGTAAGGAAAGAAAATTACATTTTTTTTTACCAAAGTTAAAAAAAATGTAAACACAAGAAAAACTATATAAATTGTGGTGTTGCTGTAATCATACGGATAAACCATCAAAAAATGTGGTGTTAAAAAAGCAGGATGCGCTCATACCCATATGCAGTTGTGCATTTCTATAGGGGAGCACATCCTGCACTTGTAGTCCGTTGTAATCATACGGACTCAAAGAATAAAGGGCGTAGATCAGTTTTACCGCATAGGGAACGCCATCAAAATAAAACCCATAAAACGGTGGCGGAATTGTGTTTTTTTGTCCAATTCCACCCCATTTACAATTTTCTTTCAGACTCCGACTACATCATATGCTATATTAAATGGTTCCATTAGAAAGTACAAGTTATTCGTCAAAAAACAAGACCTCTTATGGCTATGTGACCGGAAAAATAAAAAATTATGGCTCTGGGAAGGCCGGGACTAAAAAAGGAAAAAACACAAAAACGGAAAGTTATCTGGGATCCGAAAGGGATCAGTCTCATAGACACTAGCACCACCTAGAGGGCTCCAGAAGCAGCTGCCTCATACTGCTGAATAGGACCTTTCACATATAGTGGGGCACATTCTGGTTGAGACATCTAGAGCATCTTCTCTAACATCAGCACTGCTGTCCATCACAGGCTCACCATCAGTACAGTGGGACAGTACGGAACGTGTGCATTTAGAAAGCTGGTTGCTAGAGCTGGTGGGGAAACGCGTTGGGTCACATGAAGCAGTAAGCAATTTTTTTTTCCAATTATGGCTAGTAATGTCTGGCTGCATCAGACAACAACTAATATCTAAAACTTCTACTAACCAACAAGTAGCTAGAATCGTACACACAAGGTAAAGAGGTAAGGGAGGGGAGTAAGTGGCACAGCTGGCAGATATATGTGTTTTGTACAGCGGAGCAGCCACAAGGGGATTTTATAATAATGGTGACTGAACAACCCACCCAGCTTCACTACCATTTAGCAGACCTAGCAGCTTTCACACAGGAACAGACAAATAGAAAAGGGGTCTTTTATATATCACTACTGCAAGCCAGGGGCAGCTTGGCCACGGACCCTTTAGGGGGGTCTCTCAAGCCCTCTTGATGGCCGCAGGCCAGGTACATAATGATCTGATGCTCACCAGCTGCGGGTGCCCTCCTGAACCCAACTGGTATTACTGTCCTCATGATGGTGATACAGTTGAATACTGTGGTGAGTGCTGCAGTATTTTGTGCTGTCCTGTGGTATTTTGTTCTGCTGGGGTGGTATTCTGTGCTGCGCTACTTTGGTTGTCCCTGCCTACTTGTTTTGGCCCGTTTTCTGTCAGTTTGAACCCACTTACAACATGGGACCGCTTTTAGTTTTTTTTTCCAGGGCCACTTTGAGTTCCCAATCCGCCCCTGCTGCAAGCTACAAGCTTGAGATCAAACCAAATGAAAATTGCACAATCGTATAGTAGTACCATTACTTACTTTTAACTTGTGGCTTCCGTGGATCGTATCCAGACTGGACTACACTGCTTGGTGTGGACACTGTACTGCTGGTGCTCGGTCTGTCACATGAGCGGGGTTCTTCAGGTGACACACTTCTAGTACTACTGCTGACTGGCATGAAGGGTTTAATCCTGTCACGATAGAGGCATGTCAGAAATTCCACTAAGAATCATTGAGACACGGTGACACAAAAAATGCCTACTTGCCCTTCCTTGTTTTTACCTTGTTTTTTCACTGACAACTGCTGCTCCCGTCCCAAACTTTTCTTGCCTTCTACGTACATCACGTGGTGGCTTCACTTCTGTATTCACAAATGCCATCTTCGCTTGTCGGACTGTCCAATAATAATTGACATACAAATACTAGTTAAACTGCAGTACAAGCCACGAAAAGCGATGGAAATAAAAAGGGTTGATGGACAAGCAGCAGGATGACTGACGTGGACTCCAAAACAGAACTGAGCAGTGGCTCCTGAGGGGTAGTTACTGGTGGGGGCCGATGCTACACTTGAGAAGAAAGGTGCTAGGAATACAATCCGGAGAAATTTGTTTACAACCACAGTACATCGCTTTTTGATTATTTGATTACAATAAGGGCCTGTTCACACAACTGACTTAGTAAACACGCTGAAAAAAATCAGTGTGGAATCCACTCTGATTTTCTGCACATTCCTATTCATTTACATGGGAGAATCAGTGCAGATTCTGCTCCAAGATACAGCATGTGGCTTTTTTATGAATGGGAGGCTTTTAGAGTTGTTGTTTTTTTTTGGGTGGGGTGGTTTAGATTCTGAGCAGAAATTGCGTAAAAAACAGTGTCAACATTACGCCGTATGAATGGGCCCTTAGAGTTTATGCACATGGAGCGTAGGTTTTTGTGTGGAAAATCCACAGCGCAATACAATGCCAGCTAAGAAGATCAGCTTCTCAAGATCTCGCGTACACAGTGCCCAGATTTTCCATGTAAAAATTGATCTGCAGTATGAATTTTGAAACATTGCTATGTAAAGGGTGAGATCTGGAGCAAATCCGCATGTAACACATGCAGATTTGGTGTGGAAATGCAGTGAAAGTCGCATGACAATCCGTGTGGAAAATCTGCATAAATGAGGCTACTTTCACACTTTCGTATTTGCACAGACGGATCAGCACCTATAATGCAAACATTTGTATCCGTTCAGTATGGATCCGTTTGCATTAGCTTTAAAGAAAAATGTCAAAGTCAAAACGGATACGTTTTAAATTACATTGAAAGTCAATGGGGAAAGGATCCGTTTTCAAATGCACCATATTGTGTCATTGAAAACGGATCCGTCCCTATTGACTTACATTGTAAGTCAAAACAGATCAGTTCGGCTCCGCATTGTCAGACGGACACCAAAATGCTGCATGCTGCGTTTTGGTGTCCGTCTCCAAAACAGAATAGAAGCGGAACGGAGCCGAACTGATGCATTCTGAGCGGATCCTTATCCATTCAGAATACATTGGGGCTGAATTGATCCATTTTGGACAGTTTGTGAGAGCCCTGAAACAAAACAAACGGAATCCAAAACGCTAGTGTGAAAGTACCCTTACACTGTCACGTGTATATACCAATATGGTTGACAAATACAATTTTCTGCCTCTGGGAACCAACACAGTAAAAGATGCTGAATGAAGAGGCGCACACTGCTGGGTGAAAAATCTGATGCAAACTCACTTGGTCTGGATATGAGCCCCACTCTGATTATGGTAGGGTGGTAAGCTTATACATAGTTTATACATGTTAAGCCTCTTTAAGCCCCTTTCACACGAGCGAGTTTTCCGTGCAGGTGCAATGCGTGACGTGAACGCACAGCACCCGCACTGAATCCTGACTCATTCATTTCAATGGGTCTGTGCACATGAGCGTTTTTTTTCATGCATAATTTTTTTTAATGCATCGTTGCGTGAGAATCGCAGCATGTTCTATATTCTACGCTTTTCACGCAGCTCTGGCCCCATAGAAGTGAATGGGGCTTCAGTGAAAACGCATTGCATCCGGATGTAATGCATTTTTGACTAATGGTTGCTAGGAGATGTTGTTTGTTAATCTTCAGTTTTTTTTTTTATCACTCATGTAAAAAACGCATCAAAACTGATTGCACCCGCATGGAAAAACTGAAACACTGAACGCAATCGTGGACAAAACTGACTGAACTTGCTTGCAAAATAGGGCAAGTTTCACTGAACCCCCCCCTTTACTCAATCCGTATCGTTTGTGTGAAAGAGGCCTTAAAGGCACGTTCCCACACTGGATTTTGTGCATATTCCAAGCCGAAATCTATGAATTCCACCTCCTATTAGTTCTCATTGGGAATCTGCATTGCCATTCATATGGCTTGCAGATTTTTCCAGTGTCGACGTTTGTTGAATGGTAGTAATCCACAGTTGGATCATTCCAACTACAAATCCCTGGTAGAAATCACAGGGTCAGCCTTGGATTTCTGTCCCAGATTCTGTGGGAAAACACATGTGGAATTTTTCTGAAATGTATTTTAAAGAGATTCTGCAGTTATTTTAAACTGATGATATATCCTCTGGATAGATCATCAGCATCTGATTGGCGGGGTCCGACATCCGGGACCCCCGCAGATCAGCTGTATGAGAAGGCAGCGGCACTAGCAGTAGCGCCGCGGCCTTCTCTCTATTTACTGCAGGCCCAGTGACATCACGACTAGTATCACTGGCCTGGGCGAGGCTAAGCTTAATTCAAGTGAACAGAGCTTAACCCCGCCCAGTGATACTAGTCATGATGTCACTGGGCCTGCAGTAATCATAGAGAAGGCCACAGCGCTTCTGCCAGTGCCGCTGCCTTCACACACAGCTGATTAGCAGTGGTCCCGGGTGTCGGACCCCCGCCGATCAGATGCTAATGATCTATCCAGAGGATAGATTATCAGTTTAAAATAACTGCAGAACCCCCTTAGGTTGTGTGAACACACCCCTAAGGGTGCTTTCACACTTGCTTTCTGAGGATCCGGCAGAACGCAAGTCGCCTGAAAGCATTTGAAGACTGAGCAGGATTCTGATCAGTCTTCGAAATGCTTTCAGGAAACCATGGCAGCCAGGACGCTACTAAAAGTCCTGGCTGCCATGGTACCCTGCAGCAGTGTACTTACCTGCACTGTGGCCCCCGGACGCTCCTTCATGACGTCACAGGTCCCTGCGGCGCATAGATTAATGCGCCACCCTGACCTGTGACGTCATGAAGGAGCGCCTGGGGGCCGCCGCGCAGATAAGTACACTGCTGCGGAGTACTTACCATGGCAGCCAGGACTTCAGTAGCGTCCTGGCTGCCATGGTAACCGATCGGAGCCCCAGCTTACACTGGGGGCCCGATCGGAACTGCTGCTGTGCATGCACAGAGCTAGACATCGGATCCGGCGATGCGCCGAAACAACGTTTAGCTTAATTCCGGATCTGGATTTATGCACTTCAATGGGCATTAATTCCGAATCCGGCGTTACGGCAAGTCCTCCGGATTTTTCTCCGGCCAAAAAACGTTTGGGTACTGAACGGATGACATCCTGATGCATCCTGAACGGATTTCTCTCCATTCAGAATGGAGGCCCGACGACGGAACTCTATGCCGGAAAACAAAAACGCCAGTGTGAAAGGGCCCTAAGGCTTTAAGCGTCAGTTTGGTAAAAGCGATGTCTAATTGATGGATGCATTGGTGAATTTAGTTTCTGATATCCTCAGTCTGGAACAGTGTGTTTGGAGGATCTAAATCGCCTGTGACATAACTGGACAACATCCAGGAGCCCAGTAACCAATGCCCCTGGAAATTTGCTCCTGTCAACTACATTTTATGGAGGTTCTTATTGTGAGGCTGCTTAAAAATGTTCCTGCTTTACTGGGGTTGACTAGAAAATGTGGCGTGATTTATACAAGCTTTCAAGAAAGGAAAATAACCTCCGGATGAAGAATAGATGTGTAATGACAGAAGCACACAGACAGCCACTATACCGTCTGTAAAGCCATTTAAACCCAAATACACATTATACACTAATTGTGTAGAGTTCCTTCTTTACAAAAGAAACTTGGCCACTGTACTATAAGAAGCGACAAAGCCAGCCTTGTATATAGTAATGTGCCCACAAATAATCTCTACACAGAAGGCTACATGTAGCATTGCTTTGGTCCAGGATTCCTTGCTTTCCTCATCCCTACCTTTTGCACAAAGAATATGGCTCTCACAGATAGGACACATGTGGCCATACATGCCTTTAGTTGTGTACAGACTCTCTAAACCAGGCATCTTCAAACTGCGGCCCTCCAGCTGTTGCAAAACTACAACTCCCAGCATGCCCAAACAGCCTACAGCTATCAGTCTACAGCAGGGCATTGTGGGAGTTGTAGTTTTACAACAGCTGGAGGGCCGCAGTTTGAGGATGCCTGATCTAAACCTTACCTTTGGGTTTGTTTGCATGCGAAGAGCGGATATTCTGAGTCAGCATGACCAGCCTGTGCTCCCGGGCTTCGTGGAGGCGAAGATACATCTCTCTCCATGTCTCGTACTCATCTGGAGTCCCTTTTTTGAAATCTCTTTGACAGTGATTTTTCCATAGTTGGTCTGTGTCCTCAATCAGTACCTAAATTATAAAATAAAAGGTCAGTAACACACTAGGGAGCCCTGGAGGGGCCCATAATTGTTTGATGATAATAAGACATTGGAGTAACAATGAATGGATCTAAAGTGTCCCCCTTGCCTTCTTTGATGAAAAAGTGCACTGCAAAATGGTTTGTGGTCTTTAAAAGCGAGATATCAAGGTGATCAATGCCATGTAGAAAAAGCTTGTAAGGGTTGTCGCACTTCAGCAAATTTATCATGTAGAGAAAGTTAATATAAGCCACTTACTAATGTATTGTGATTATCCATGTTGCTTCCTTTGCTGGCTGGATTCATGTTTCCATCACATTATACACTGCTCGTTTCCATGGTTATGATCTCCCTGCAATCCATCAGTGGTGGTTCTGGCAATGTGCGGATCCGCAAAATGCGGAAAGCACATTGCCGGTGTCCGTGTTTTGGCAGGCTGTAGTTTAACTTATCCCCGACGCGATCCTGTGAGCGCGCTCACAGGAAATCTCGCCTCTCGCGAGATGACGCGCCGATGCGTCCACCCAGAATAGCCCGCCTGGCCGCCTAACGCACGGATGCGTCCTGGCGTGGTTAAGTCACCTTGTCCCTCAGATGTCACTGGATGTGAGAGGTATGTGGTGCTGTACTCTCCTATATGTAGAGCTGGCTTACTACTGTGACCTGCGTCTAATCTTCTCCTCCAAGTCCTTTTTTAAATTATAATTTATGCATTTTTAATATGGCGACTAAAAAATGTATTTATCTAGTTATATATCTATTTTTTTTGTCTGGAGCCCTGTGGTCATAACCATGGAAACGAGCAGTGTATAATGTGATGGAAAAATGAATCCAGCCAGCAAAGGAAGCAATATGGACAATCACAATACATTAGTAAGTGGCTTGTATTAACTTTCTCTACATGATAAATGCCATTTGCTGAAGTGACACAACCCCTTTAACCACTTCAGCCCCCCTAGCTTAAACACCCTTAATGACCAGGCCACTTTTTACAATTCTGCACTACACTACTTTCACCGTTTATTGCTCCGTTATACAACTTACCACCCAAATTAATTTTACCTCCTTTTCTTCTCACTAATAGAGCTTTCATTTGGTGGTATTTCATTGCTGCTGACATTTTTACTTTTTTTTGCTATTAATCAAAAATGACCGAAATTTTTGCAAAAAAAATGACATTTTTCACTTTCTGTTGTAAAATTTTTCAAAAAAAAAAAACTACATTTCTATATAAATTTTTCTATAAATTGTTCTACATGTCTTTGATAAAAAAAATGCAATAAGTGTATATTTATTGGTTTGGGTAAAGTTATAGATTTTACAAACTATGGTGCAAAAAAGTGAATTTCGGCATTTTGAAGCAGCTCTGACTTTCTGAGCACCTGTCCTGTTTCTTCAGGTGCTAGAATGCCAGGATAGTATAAATACCCCCCAAATGACATCATTTTAGAAAGAAGACACCCCAAAGTATTCACGCTGGCAGGCTGTAGTTTAACTTCTCCCCGACGCGATCCTGTGATCCGCGTGCGCGCACGTTCACCGGAAATCTCGCGTCTCGTGAGATGACGCGCGGATGCGTCCAGGAGGAATAAACCTGCTGCCTCCTGGACGCATCCGTGCGTTAGGCGGTCCAGAGGCGGTTAAAGGGGTTGCCCCACAAAAAAATATTCTACTTTTTTCAAACCAGCACCTGGATCTGAATACTTTTGTAATTGCATGTAATTAAAAATTTAGCATAGCCACTGAGCTATTCAATAAAATGTATTTGTATAGCGCCACCTGCATTATTATTTTTTTTTACTTATTTCTTGCTCCATGTGACCCAGTGACGGCACGGAAGGTCCTTCACCCCCTTCCCGGCTGAATACAGAGCAGGAGACCGGTAACCGGCTGCTACGCGATCAAATGGAGGGGGTAAGTTTATGTTTTTATTATTTTTAACCCTCTAGTGCCCTTTTTACTTTGCACTCTCTATTGAGAATGCTATTATTTTCCTTTATAACTATGTTATAAGGGAAAATAATAAAGGTCGGGTACGCATCCCGATCGTCTCCTAGCAACCATGCGGTAAAATCGCACCGCATCCGCACTTGCTTGCGGATGCTTGTGATTTTCCCGCAGCCCCATTCACTTCTATGGGGCCTGCGTTGCGTGAAAAACGCACAATATAGAGCATGCTGCGTTTTTCACGCAACGCAGAAGTGATGCGTGAAAATCACCGCTCATGTGCACAGCCCCATAGAAATGAATGGGTTCGGATTCAGTGCGGGTGCAATGCGTCCTCCTCACGCATTGCACCCGCGCGGAAAACTCGCCTGTGTGAAAGGGGCCTTAGAATTAGATCATGTAACGCAAATTAAACCTCCTGGGCCTGCTAAATAGAAAAATGATCTTAAATTTGGAAGTTAATAGGTAGTGCTGTGATGGCTCACCTCCGGCACTCCAGCTGTGACGGCAAAACTACGACTCCCAAGATGCAAACTTGCTTGGCTGTTCTCAGAGGTCTATAGAAATGAATGGAGCATGCTGGGAGTCGTAGTTTCACCACAGCTGGAGTGCCGGAGGTCAGCCATCACTGAGGTAGTGCATATTCTATCTTGTATCCTTTATCAAACAAGGTGTACTGTACACATCATTCAGTTTACAACATGAACTCAAAAAAATAGCAGATATGATTCTTGACACATTAGTGGGCATGATAAACTCACATGATTGTAATCCTCTATCCGGTACAATTGCTCTGGGGTGCACTTCTCCAAAACTGGTTCTAGCATCGAAAAAGGGACACCTCCTATCTCATAGATTGCTTACAAAAAAAAAAAAGGAAAGGAAACATTACAAAAATATACTGATCTGTCATGCTGCACAGTCTAAGTGGCAGCCTGCATGCTGTTTCTGGTTCACAATGGGGGAGATTTATCAAACTGGTGTAAAGTAGAACTGGTTTAGTTGCCCATAGCAACCAATCAGATTCCACCTTTTATTTTCACAGCTCCTTTGGAAAATGAAAGGTGGAATCTGATTGGTTGCTATGGGTAACTAAGCCAGTTTTACTTTACACCAGTTTGATAAATCTCCCCCAATATACTCACTAAAAAGCTGCTTTATTGTTTTGCTGGCTGCTAACAATGGCTTAGCTGAGTAATTTCTGTGGCTTCATTCACACTGCCATAGACTAGGAATGTGCGAACTAATTCGTACAAATCAATTCTTTTGGGGTTCATGCACACCGACCTGCAAAAAACACGGATACCGGCGGCCATGTGAACAGTCCTATCCTTGTCCGTAAAACAGACAAAAATAGGACATGTTCTATTCTTTTGCAGGGCCTTGGAACGGACATACCGATGCGGACTGCAGACAGGTGTGGTTTCCGAATCTTTTGCGGCCCCACTGAATTAAATGGGTCCATAAAAAATGCAGAGCGGTTGCAGACCAAATATACGCTCATGTGCATGAGCCGTAAGTCTGTGAGAGAGCATCCCTCTACAGGCAAATAACCAATGTACCAGCATTCACATGAGCGATACGGATTGTGTCAGGGGCTGTTCAGGGAAAAACAGATGGTTTTGCACAAAAGTTTAATCAGTTTTTTCTTTGATTGCATTCAGTGTTTGCTTTTTTCCCCCCTGATTGTATGCGCTTTTCATGCGCGTAAAAAAAACCTGAAGAATAACAATCTACATCTCCTAGCAACCACTGGTGAAAAAAGCACTGCATCCGCATACCTTCAGTTTTTCATGCAAGCCCCATTCATTTCTATGCAGCCAGGTGTGCATGCAAAATACACAATATAGAACATGCTGCGATTTTTCCTGAATGCAGAGACGAGGCGTGAAAAACAACGCTCATGTGCACATAGCCATTGAAATTAGGGTCAGGATTCAGTCTGGATGCTATGCGTTCACTACACGCATCACATCCGGATGAAAAACTTCGCTTGTGTGAAAGAGCCCTAACATGGGCGCACATCTTACATCTGATTACTTTGAGCATGCGCTATTACTGCAAATGTCAGTGCATGCACAAATTATATGGCTAGTTAAACGAATCAGAGGTTGTGCGCGCATCTCTAAAATTCGTTTAGCTGTGCATGCAAATTGGTTTGTTGCCGATTTGTTTAAATATCATAGCGCGTGCTATGCAAAAAAATGCGGCCTTAGGGTACTTTCACACTTGCGTTGTTTGATTCTGACAGGCAGTTCTGTTGCCTGAAATGCCTGCATGATCAGGCAAACTGTATGCAAACGCATGTTATTTTTTCTGACTGATCAGGCATTTTTCAGACTAATCAGGTCTGAAAAATGCCTGATCAGTCAGAAAAATGCATTGCAATACCGGATCCGTTTTTCGGTGCTGTGCGGCAAAATGGATCCGGTATTTCTTTTTTTCACATTTTTAAAGGTCTGCACATGCGCAGACCGGAATGCTGGATCCGTCATTGCGGTATTTTTAATGCCGACCCCGGCACTAATGCATTGCAATGGAAATTAATGCCGGCATTCTGGCATGTGTTGCGGAATTTTGGACGAAGATAATACAGCAGCATGCTGCGGTATTATCTCCAGCCAAAACGCCGTTCAGTGACTGAACTGAAGACATCCTGATGCATCCTGAACGGATTTCTCTCCATTCAGAATGCATTAGGATATTACTAAAGTGTTTTTTTCCGGTATTGAGCCCTGAGGACGAAACTCAATGCCGGAAAAGTTTAACGCTAGTGTGAAAGTACCCTTATTAATCTGCCGGCAGAGGGAACGTCCTGAGACGTGGAGATTCTCCTTAAAAAGTGTATATTTGTTCAGGTGACTGAATATCTTTGTAGAAATCGTTTTGCCAATCCCTACCATAGAGGAGATTGGTTTCCCAATCTACTATAAATTACAAAAATCTGGAAATAATCACAAAAACATTCCCAAACTGGAAACCACCGGAACTGAATGGATAAAGACCTGGAAATTGTTGTATGGAGGAATCATCACTCAAATGGTTACTAACTTTTCACACAAGTACAAGGTGAATATAAGAAGCTTTGTAATATATGTCATCAGAGAAAAATGCCCCTTTACCCCCTCCCCCCTCCAAGTAAGGGCCTTTTTACATAGGTTGAGGACTGGGACAGTTATCAGGGACTAATGTTTGTACGAACACTTGTTCTGGATAATTGTCCTATGCAAAGATTCCGCTGCCTACCTGACCATTACCAGTTTGCTCATTCTTTGGGTGATCACAGTTTTCATATGCCATCGAACATCATGTTTTGTGGGCAGCACATCGTCCTGTGTAAACAAGGACGCACTAACAAACAATGGAGATCCATGGGGATGAATGATCACAGTGGCGTTCGTTCATCCTCATACAGAGGAGATGATTGTTGCATGTAAGTACATGTCTACTGTGGCTCAACAATCTGTTCATTCCCAATCATTGTCCTAAGCATCAGCCTCAGCCTGAGGCTCTGAGATGGACTTGTCAGTTCACTCACCCTAAGTTCACACATGAGCGTTTTACAGCGCGTTCAAACGCGCTGTAAAACGCTCAACACATGAAAACCAATGCTTTCCTATGGCCCTGGTTCTCACTTGAGCGTTTTACAGCGCGTTTGAATGCGCTGTAAAACGCCCGATGCATAAACAAGTACTTGAGCTTTTTTTGGGGCGTTTGTCGCGCGTTTTGTGATTGACACCACAGTAGTATTTTCCTATTTGCAAAAACGCGCTGAAATACGCGCGTAAAACGCGCGTTTCAAAAACGCTAAGGTCATGCTCCTCATAGAGTGCATGCTCCTCATAGAAGTCTATGAAGAGGTGAGCTGAAAGTCTGTCTTGAGACAGAGAATGTTAGCTTAGGAGGGTGTGTAAAGGTCATTTTTCTCAGATAAGATATATTACAAAGTTTGTCACGTTCACCTGTAGTATTGATTTAGTGAAAAAAGTTAGTGGCTATTTAATAGTTCAACAAAATATAAAAGTATTAAAAGACATAAAAGAATAAAATGGGTAACCAGACAAATAGGATCTATACAGTTTTGTGTCTATACATACAGAACAATATTGAACAACATACAATATTTCTGTATGAGCACCTAAACTCCACACCGGTTGGATAGCTACATGACACATTATACTCACAGTCTATGTTGTTAGCCAGGACTCGGATACACTGCTGGTAGAGGGACATCATCTTTGGCAAGTAGGCGGATTTAGATCCAGAATACACCTGCATCTTGGAGTTTAACCTACGTCCAGTAAATCCGTTACCTTCATCTTCCTCTTGAGACAATAATGGAGCTAGGGAACAATAAAAGACACAGTCAGAATTTCAGATTACTTACCCCTACTTGCTGTCCGCATTTCTTCATCAAGGTATCTTACCTTTCCTCTTATTAGGCAAGTAGGGAACCGCTTCAATGGAAGGAAGAGGTCGATAATTTGGCTGGATAGTTGGCAACGGTATATCGGGTAGAACAGGGACTTGGTCTATCTGCACCTTAGTGACACAAAAATACTGGTCAATATTAACAGTAATAATACCATAGTGCAATTTGAAGATTTACCCTGAAGCTCCATGTATCATGCATCACCAGCAATTTATAATATATGTCTATAATTTAAATTGCTCACTTTTACAAATGGAGTTTGGGTCACTAATACAGGAAAGCAGTAGAGAACAAAGTTAGGCCTGAACTGTCCTCAAACTGTTCTCAGCTGACTACAGAGACTATAATATATATATATATATATATATATATATATATATATATATATATACACACACACACAGTATTTTTCGCCCTATAAGATGCACCCCCCCCCCCAAAAGTGGGGGTAAAATGGCTGTGCGTCTTATGGGGCGAATGCTGCAATTTACACTGTGTATCATAAGGGAGGGGTTGGGGCCTGCATCTGGTGTAGGAATGGTAGCAGGGCCCGATGCAGTCACTGTATTCTATTACACTGGGCCCCGCTCACTGTAGTATTAATAGGTAACATATAGGCATGGGCGCTGTTTAAAACTATAGTAATTCTCTGCAGCGTACCATGTAGTACGGTACTCACTTGAAACTCCTGTAGGCAGATCCCCATAACCGTGTCATCCACAGATCCCCCATAACCGTGTCATCCACAGATCCCCCATAACCGTGTCATCCACAGATCTCCCATAACAGTGTGTCATCCACAGATCTCCCATAACAGTGTGTCATCCATAGATCCCTACACAACAGTGTGTCATCCACAGATCCCCCATAACAGTGTGTCATCCACAGATCCCCACACAACAGTGTCATCCACAGATCCCCCATAACAGTGTGTCATCCACAGATCCCCCATAACCGTGTCATCCACAGATCCCCCATAACCGTGTCATCCACAGATCCTCCATAACCGTTTCATCTACAGATCCCCCATAACACTGTCATCTACAGATCCCCCATAACCGTGTCATCCACAGATCCCCCATAACCGTGTCATCCACAGATCTCCCATAACAGTGCCATCCCCAGATCCCCCATAACAGTGTGTCATCCACAGATCCCCCATAACAGTGTGTCATCCACAGATTCCCCCCATAGCAGTGCGTCATCCACAGATCCCCCATAACAGTGTGTCATCCACAGATCCCCCATAACAGTGTCATCCACAGATCCCCCATAACAGTGTGTCATCCACAGATCCCCCATAACAGTGTGTCATCCACAGATCCCCCATAACAGTGTGTCATCCACAGATTCCCCCATAACAGTATGTCATCCACAGATCCCCCATAACAGTGCCATCCCCAGATCCCCCATAACAGTGTGTCATCCACAGATCCCCCCATAACAGTGTGTCATCCACAGATCCCCCATAACAGTGTGTCATCCACAGATCCCCCATAACAGTGCCATCCACAGATCCCCCATAATAGTGTCATCCACAGACCACCATTAGTTCAAAACCCACCAAAAGCACACCTTCTGTTTCAAAATATTTTTACTTCCTCAAAAACCTTTATGTGCCGGTGCGTCTTATAGGGCGAAAAATCCGGTGTGTATATATATATATATATATATATATATATATAGTGAGCACACTTCGTTTTTATTATGACTGCATTCATACAGGGCACAGCATGGAAAAGAAATAAGGCCAGTTGGGACATTGTGCCCACGTCTATGGTGCTCTGTACCGAAAATGTATTTTAGTGCAAAAATATATTTAAAAAAAAATATTATTTGATAGTGTTGTTTCTACGTAAAGGGATTCTCTCATAACATGAATTGCTCAAGTGGTTCTGGCATGTCTCTGCATTGTATGGGGTCCGTTGGGGTTCCTGTACTTTGACGGCAAGAAAAATGCTGCAGATTATGCTTGTCTTGCCACCAAAAATCCCTGAGAGCCTGATGGTAGAGTGAACGATGCCGTACATTACACATAAAATTCAAAGCAGTAAAGCAATACTCCGCTTGATAAAGTTTATATCTTACCTTGGGCTCCTTCTTTTCTTTTTTTTCAAGCGGTTGCTTTTTTGATTTGCTTTTCTCTTTATGTTCTGCTTTACTCTCGTTGTGTTTCTTGGTGCTCTTTTCTGGTGTTGTCTTCACAGTTGGTTTCTTCTTCTTCGTAGGGTTCCGGGGTTGGTCATAGCTGAGATAGGACTCAAAAGACATTGTTGGTTGTTCAAATACATCTTCAGGCTCAGGTTCGGCAGGTGGGAGAGAGAGCTTAATGGATTTCTTATCATGTGCTCCTGAGTCATTTGGTTTGGTTTTGCTCTTGGTTTTATCTGATTTGTCCTTGGTCTGATTTTTTTCAGAGACTTTTACTTTCTCAACATGCTCCGAACTTATTTTGTATTTATCAGGTTTTGGCTTCTCCTGATGTTTCGGTTCTTTATCATGTAAAACATCATCTGTTTGACTCTTTGAAACACTATGCCTATTCTTTTCCTTTTTATGAGAACGATCTTTGCTCTCTGGAGATGGCAACTTCTCCCGGCTACTTCCTGCATGTGATGGAAAGTCTCTTGGTGGTTCCCTTGAGGATAATTTCTCCTTCTTTTTTTCTCGGCTAAGATTCTTCACCTCGGATCGGTGTTTATCTTTGTGAGAAAATTTGTGGTCTAGATGTTCCTTATGTGAGGTTTTGTCTGTGGACATACTTGGAGGACTGTAAGTGAGTTCAGGGGAATATCTCGTAACATCGTCCAAATCTTCATGGTCTGAATACTGTTGCCAAACATCTTCTTTTCCTGATTCACTGTAAGAGATATACCTTTCATCACTTTCCTCCTCATATTCATCATCTTCTACAGGGGATGGAGATCGTGGCCTCTTGCTAGAGCTGCTTTTACTGGGTTCGCCTTCTTCAGGTTCTGCAGTTCTACATAAAAATGTAAGCGTAACAAGCAAATTAAATAAGCAGTTTTGTACATGAAGCTTTTTTGCAGATACTAAGGGGGTTTTACTGCCAGAATTTTTTTTTAAAAAAAGGGACATAATGGCTTACAAACTGTTAAAAAATGTAATACTAACCTTACCGATCCCTTGTTGCTCCAGGTTCTTCTCAATACAGGAAATGTGACCGCTCAGCCAACCACTGCCCAGAGCAGCGCCCTGACTTAGCCAGTGATTGGCTGAGCATTCATAATTCTGTGTCAAAAGGGACCAGGAAGTTAAGACCAGCAGGAACCTGGGAACCGTCAGTGATGTATGACTTTTGCCTTTTTTTTTTTCCAGATAGACAAACCCCTTTAAGAAAGCAAAGCATTGTAAAGCAGCGTTACCTTGGAATCTCCTGTGGCACTAGTTTTTTCCATTGGGCAACCAAGTTCTTTGCAAGATCTCCAACTAGCTCATGCTTCCGCAGTAGATTTACAGACTTCCCGATCCTAGTGTCCTATATAAGGCACCATAGAAGATGTCGGTTAAATTAACAGTTATAGACACCCCTGTCTATACATATACATAAACAGGCCTATATAATAATCAGATTTCAGGGATTAAAGGGGCTGTCCAGTTTTAGGTATTTGTATCAGGAAAGGTCAGTTAATGGAAGCATTCTTCTTTACACCCAGAGGCTGAAAACCTACAGATATTACTAACAGCTGAGGGTTTGCTACAGTCTAGTCATGCGGATAGCACTTACCTACACTGAAAGGTTATGCCAAATACTCATCGTGGTGAGAGAGGCGTGTGATGGTGCTGGGCTCTGCTCATAGAAGTCTGTAGAAAACTTAGCTATGACAAGTATTGGGTATCAGTATGTACCCCTGGATGTAAAAAGGAATATTTCTACTCACTGGCAGTAAGTGGTCATGCACACAAGCTGATTTTTCTTCAGTGTGCGGTTTTTAAAGCAGATAGAAACTGATCCATACAAGTCAATGGAGCTATTTACACATCCTTTTTTTTACGGATCCATCTGCCAGATCAAAGAATCTCACTGCAGGTCCTATTGCTTTCTGCTTTTTGGTGAAAAGAGCCCTTTCTATGGATGTGAGTGAGAAAAAAAATGGAATGCATGCAGAAATTATTTGTTTTTCAAGGATCATTTTTTGCAGACCAAAAATAGAATGGGCGTGAGGCCTAAGCAGGATCTTGAATAGGGTTGAGAAATCCAGCACAACTTAAATTGGGATATTGCATAACTTCTTTATACAGTTATTAAAACATATTCATATAGGATGGACAACCCTTTTAGGGTCCATTCACACGTCCGTGTGTGTTTTGCGGATCGGCAAAACACGGACATCGGCGATGTGCATTCCGCAATTTGCGGATCGCACATCGCCGAAACTATATAGAAAATGCCTTTGCAGACAAGAATAGGACATGTTCTATTTTTTTTGGGAACGCGATTGCGGACCCAGAAGTGTGGACCAGGGCGGGACATCGCCTGTCCCCATTTAAATTAATGGGCCCGCAATTCCGTTCCGTAAAATGCGGAACAGAAGTGCGGACGTATGAATGGAGACTAAAGGTTTATTTTCAGGACTTCGATATTGCTAATCTATCATTAGAATTAGATCGGTAGGGGTCCGACACTGAGTACCTCAACCGACATAGCCACCAGAATAACCGGTAATACAGTGTACCCAGCTGGAAGCACTGAGCTGTGCTGGGTTGCTGCAGCTCAGCTCCCATTCACTAGAATAATACGTTTGTGTGAATAGCCCCCAATACTTAGCTGGTCTGACCTGAACAGACCCAGCACAAATGTGAACAAAGCCAAACTAAATTACCATTCAATGTATGTTTATATAATGTACACAAATGTGACGATACAATAGCCTTAATAATCCCATTAAACTTACCACCAAGATATCAACCGTAATTGGCAACTCAGCTAATCTCTTCAATGTCTTCAGCAGCTGTAACAAAAAAAAAGGTATAAAAAATGAAATAGTCAAAATTATGGCTATGGGTCACAGCAGTGTTATACGTTGTCGTAAACTGTACCAAAATCTGGTGCAAGCTGTGCATTTCCGCAGTGTTTTTCAAAATAAAATACATATTTGCATTACTGCAAAAGTACAAAATACAAAACTTGCAATTTTCTTAATAGCGCTGCACAGAACAGATAAATAGAATAGATATAAGAACGTGTTCATTAAAATAACGACTTTCCACCAGCCCCTCCTCCCTCCCCGCACTGTGCAGCATAGCGGCCGGAGATACAGTGTCAGTGTCACGTAGAACGTCAACCATCGCTTTATAAGACGCACTGCTATTCCCCCCCACTTTTGGGGGGGAAAAAGTGTGTCTTATAAAGCGAATACGGTAATATAATTGCAGCATTTTTGGGTTGGCAAATTGCGATTGCTATATGACGATTATTTGCGATTGCTTTCGCGATATATTGTGCAGGCCTAATTTGTACAAATTTCCTGAATAAAATACTGCAAAGTGAAGAATACGCGATTTTGGTGTGTCTTTTGGAAAATATTATTGGGAGAAGGTGCATGTCCTAAAATGAAACATTTTGCACAAAACTGCAGCACATTTTTGGTGTAAAGTTATGTCACAAAGTAAACCAACCAATAAGTGGTATAAAGTAGGGCTGCGGCTATCGATTATTTTAGTAATCAAGTATTCTACCGATTAATCCAACGATTAATCGAGTACTCTAATAAGAAAAAACTAATTAAAAGAACATTTTCTATAAAAACTCATCAACTCATTCTCCCCTCCCCCCGCCTTGTGCCATCAGCTCCCCCTTCCTTGTGCCATTAGTTCCTCCCCCAGAGCCATCAGTTGCTCCCCCCAGTTTCCCCTCCAATGCAATTAGTTCCTCCAGCAATCCTACCAGTTCCCCCTCCAGTGCCACCAGCTCCCCATGTAATCAGTTGCTTTCCCTCCCAGTGCCATCAGTTCCCCCACTCCCCCTCCTAGCCATCAGTGCCCAGCTGTAGCGCCAGTGAACTAAAATACTTACCTCTCCTGTAGGGGCGCTGCCGACACTCCAGAGATCTTCCATCCTCTTCTTTACACGCTGCCGACACTCCAGAGATCTTCCATCCTCTTCTTCACACGCTGCCGACACTCCAGAGATCTTCCATCCTCTTCTTTACACGCTGCCGACACTCCAGAGATCTTCCATCCTCTTCTTCACACGCTGCCGACACTCTAGAGATCTTCCATCCTCTTCTTCACACGCTGCCGACACTCCAGAGATCTTCCATGCTCTTCTTCACACGCTGCCGACACTCCAGAGATCTTCCATCCTCTTCTTCACACGCTGCCGACACTCTAAAGATCTTCCATCCTCTTCTTCACACGCTACCGACACTCCAGAGATCTTCCATCCTCTTCTTCACACGCTGCCGACACTCCAGAGATCTTCCATCCTCTTCTTCACACGCTGCCGACACTCCAGAGATCTTCCATCCTCTTCTTCACACGCTGCCGACACTCCAGAGATCTTCCATCCTCTTCTTCACACGCTGCCGACACTCCAGAGATCTTCCATCCTCTTCTTCACACGCTGCCGACACTCCAGAGATCTTCCATCCTCTTCTTCACACGCTGCCGACACTCCAGAGATCTTCCATCCTCTTCTTCACACGCTGCCGACACTCCAGAGATCTTCCATCCTCTTCTTCACACGCTGCCGACACTCCAGAGATCTTCCATCCTCTTCTTCAGCATTACGTCCTGATGATGTGTGTACGTCAGAATCTAGTGCAGTGCAGTGCGGGTGACCACAGAGCGTGAGTAATAGCTTTCTGTAGACGAGGACGTTTCATTAGTCATCAAACCGGCTTGCTCAGTTAGGAAGCCAGTCGGATCACTAGCCATTAAGGAAGCCAGTCGAATGACTAATGAAACGTCCAGTTGCTCTGACTTATTACTACTGAGATGCCTATAGGTGACTCTGCTATATGGTCACCTACCACTGCTGCCAGAAAGAGGGAGCTCACAGAAAGTGATGCAGAAAAAGGGATATATTACATTACTCAGCTACTCACCAATATCAGACACCCCCACCGATCAGCCATTTCAGGCGGGGGAAACTATACATTGAATGCAGCCTGAATCAGAGGTTTCTGTGTAGTGTCCGGCCAGGGGGCTGCAGTTCAGATCCCAATAGAGGTGAGCTGCAATACTCTGGCACCGGAAGCTACACAGCGGACGGAGCCTTTTGTCAATTGTATAGTTTTCGGCACCGGCAGCCGCTCAAACCTGATTGATGGGGGACCCGGCTGTGTGAACTAGGGTTGTTTCGGGTATCGAAGTTTCAATACCCATTCGATACTTTTTAGCCCGGTATCGATATGATACCGGGATTTGTCTTT
Source organism: Bufotes viridis (assembly GCA_033119425.1). Taxonomy (NCBI): domain Eukaryota; kingdom Metazoa; phylum Chordata; class Amphibia; order Anura; family Bufonidae; genus Bufotes; species Bufotes viridis. The sequence continues at coordinate 271,461,570 of CM065591.1, forward strand.
TATCGATACTAGGCTGTGCTACTGCACAGCCCAGTATCAGAGAACGTGGCCGCGCAGCTCTTAGCGCGGCCATGTTCTCCTCGGCAGCACGGGGAGAAGGAGGCAGTCTCTCCCTCCCCCTGTGCTGCTGCTGCCACCAATAGAGGGAGAGGGGCGGAGGTGGGGGTTGCAGGTGCACTGGCCAGCAATGACTAGTAACGTTTCATATATAAATACAGGCAGAAGAAACACAGTGCCGGCACCTGAGGTGTTAACTGCCACAGATCGCAGCGCCCTGTCACAGGCAGGTGCTGGCAGTGTGTTTCTTCTGCCTGTATTTATATATAAGACATTACTAGTCATTGGTGGCCAGTGTGCCCCCCCCCCACCCCCCTGTCCCCAGTATTAAAACATTAGTAGCCAGTGTGCCCCCCCTGTCCCCAGTATTAAAAGACATTATTGGTGGCCAGTGCGGGTTCCTGACTGTCTTCACTTGCTGCTCTATACAGAAATCACCGTCCGCAGCAGTGACCGGGCTCAGACAGCGATTGGCTAAATGGGCCTTTCCGGTAGTCTCCTGTGACAAGACCGGACTAGGAACGAGAAACCAGGCAGGTGACCAGTGAGTATCAGCTCTTTAACTTTTTTAAAAAAAATCCCAATAAAAAAAATCAGATATAATTAATCATAAATACATTTATTATTTTCCCACAAAACCCAAACCCATACCCACCAAAACAAAAGAAAAGAATAAAAAAATGTAATTGGATTCTAAAGGCTCCTTTAGACTGGTCGAGCATCCGCCAGATAATTGCTAGTAAGCATTCATATGATAATCTGCCGGTGTAAAGGTGCCGCAGATTACACAATGAATGAGCGAAACGCTCGCTCATCAGGTAATTAGATCTTTCATGCGGTCATCTAAATCCTCGTTTTCCGGCAGCAGATCGTGCCATCTAAACAGTCTCTGCTGCCGCTAAACAATGATTCTGTATGGGGACTAGCGATGGCATTAGCGGTCACTCCTCCCCATATCGTAGAGGAGATCCTTGCATGTAAATGCAGCAGTCTCCTCCACTGATGAGCAGGATTGCTTCCTTCCCGACAACAGTCTGCTATAATCTAGCAGCGTAAAAGGGGCTTTTCTTCAAGATCCATTTCTGAGAGTCACTAAGCTGCTCAATCCATATAATAGTACATTTCCAAACTTCACCTCTTTTTGAACAGCATGATCCTATTAACCAGATGAAGACCACATTCTCATGGGCAGTATTTAGTCGTATTTTTCATCAGTACTTGTATCTCAAAATCAAGCATGGGACCAACAGAGAAAAAGCAGAATGGAAGGATTTGTGCCTCTTCTGCATTCTGGACCCACTCCTGGTTTTGTCTTACATACTGATGAAAAATACTGACCATGTGAAAGTGGCCCAATCAGAGAACTTTACGAAAATTTTTCTCCAGTGGATAACCCCCCTTTATACACTTCTCAACCTACGCCATACATGTACTGCAATGTTGGGTTTTCAAAGATGGTCCTGACCTGAGCAGACACTATAGCCAGCGGGCGTCTACTGTTTTACACACCAGACGCCTGGCAACAGAGTCGGTAATAGGAGACAACTCTGATCATGGACTTTTAACCACTGTGATTGTGACCACAGCATCTGAGCAGTCATTTACCGGAGGCAGGGCGCTCCCAGTGATCGAACAGCCCCCCTGTGTTGAGGTCATAAGAACCATTGAGTTGCTATGGCAGCTTGAGGCCCTTTGAAGGCTTCCAGGCCTGCCAAAGTAACATTTCGATCCGCAAAAAACGGATCCGCAAAAAATACAGATGACATCCGTGTGCATTCTGTATTTTGCGTAACGGAACAGCTGGCCCCTAATAGAACAGTCCTATCCTTGTCCATAATAATAGGACATGTTTTATTTTTTTGCAGAATGGAAATACGGACATACATAACCGGAATGCACCCGCAGCAAAAAAACGGAACGGACACGGAAAGAAAGCCCTTAAAGGGGTTGTCGAGGCTACAGATATTGATGACCTATCCTTATGATATGTCATTAAAGAGGACCTTTCACTAAGATTTAGGTAGTGAAATAATTACGCTCCGGTCCCCGTTAGTTTTCACATGCGGAGATTTCTTGTCTTTTGCCTGGGGAGTGGTTTTCCTCTCCCTGGCTGTGAGCGCAGCCAATCATAGCGCTCGGCTCGCAGCCAGGGAGAGGAAAACCACTCCCCAGGCAAAAGACAAGTCCCCGTCTCATACAAGAAAGCCCCGCATGTGAAAACTAAAGGGGACCGGAGCGCATGAACAGGGGGTTATTTTGAAAAAAAAATAAAGTTGCCTGGATGTCAGCGGGGGCCGCCCAGGAAGGTGGTGTAGGTATTTCACTACCTAAATCTTAGTGAAAGGTCCTCTTTAATATCAGATCAGCGAGGGTCAACACCTGGCACCCCCCGCCGATCCGCTGTTTTGGGCTGATGCAGCTCTGGAAGCTAACACTGTATAGAATGGAAGCAGAAGGCTCAGTACACTGGGTAGTTTTCAGCACCAGCATACTGAAACCCAGCTGCCATTCACTTTAATGGGAGCTGCACCGTGGTACCTTGGCGCATCTACTACACAGTGTACTGAGCCGTCTGCCTCCAGCTCCATACCCTGCATAGTTTCTGGCACCGTAGCAGCCCCAAACAGCAGATCGGTGGGGGTGCCAGGTCATCAGTATCTATAGTGAGCCGTGCGGCAGGGCTTAATAGAAACACAGTGATTCTCCCACAGATTGGAATGCCCTGAGAGGGGGGGTCTAAGAATCAATAAAAAAAAAAAAAGTTTTAGTTATATAAAAAAAAATTAAAGTTCAAATTACCTTATTTCCATTTTACAAATGAAAATAACAAAAATAAACAAAACTGCATCTGCAAATGACTGAGCTGTTAAGATATATTTAAAAGTATTTATCCCATGTGATGAATGGCGTAACAGAAAAAAAAAATAAAGGCAGAATTTATGTTTTGTCACTTTGCCTCCACAAGTGAGTGATCAGAAATTCATACATACTCCAGAATGGTATCAATAAAAACTACAGATCGCCCTGCAAAACTGAGCCCCTAGACAGCTCCATAGATAGAAATGTTACAAATGTCACATTAGGGCGATGCAAAAAAAAATGGTATTGCCGATATCGTACTGACTCGCAGGATGAAGTTAACGTGTCAATTTTACCGAAAAAAGAATGCTGTAAAAATAAAAAATAAAATAATAATAATAAAACAGCTATGCATTCCCCCCCCCCCCACTTAGAATTTTTCAGCTCCCCAATATATATTGTATGAAATATTAAATGATGCCATTAAAAAGTACAACTTTTCAAGCAAAAAACAAGCCATGTGAACGGAAAAATAAAAAAACAAGTTATGGCTCTTGGAAGGCAGGAAGTATGAAATGAAAATGGAAAATGGCTGCGCGGGGAGAGGTTAATGCATTTGCTGACTCGTCAAATGCAGACAAAAAGAAAGGGAAGGATTTTGGTCACGTACTAAACCCTGGATGTCCCTCACTGACCACATCCATGCAATTACAGTCTACCGTTCGGTTATTTTTACATCTTCTCGAAAGGATTATGCAACCTAGTGCCAGGTACTGTGGTGGCACGGGCTTTTTGGTAAAGGACTGCAGTGGGGTGGACCAGTAATAATAATAACATTTATTTATATATACCGCCACCATATTTTGCAGCACTTTACAAATTCATAGGGTTCATGTACAAAACAAAAGTAACCGGCTAATATACAAGTGAAACATTAGGAGTCCGGAGCTTCCAATCTATGAGGAATGGGGGGTGACACATAAGGTAGTTGATTGGGATAAGTAGGATTCGAGCCATTCTTGAACTGACAGGAGTGGTGCCGGCCAGTCTGCTTCGGGTTTGGGACTACTAGAGGACTGAGTTTAGGCCAGAGGAGTTGTGGGGAAGAGGTTTAGTCGGGGAAAGGTTATTTTAGGTAGCTTGATAGGCCTGCCTGAAAAGATGTGGCACGTTTGAAGGTGGAAGTTGTGAATTGACCTAATATTCCGGGGCAGAGTATTCCATAGAGTAGGTGCAGCTAGAGAAAAGTCTTAAAGGGGTATTCCCATCTTGGACAATGGGGTCATTGCTAGCATATGCCCCCATTGACTAATAGGTGCGGGTCCGACCGCTGGGACCCGCACCTATATCGAGAACGGAGCTGGGAGAGCTGTGGCTGGAGGACCCGGGGGTCCCTCCACCACCCAGCGCTTCTCCCCGCCTCTCCCATAGAAGTGAATGGGAGCGTACCCCGCATACGTGGCCCATGCTCCCATTCATTTCTATGAGGCCGACGTAAAGTTTTGGCGGCCCCATAGAAATGAATGGAGGGCGGCTCCGTTCTCTATATAGGTGCTGGTCCCGCGCCTATAAGACAATGGTGGCATATGCTAGCGATATGCCCCTATTGTCCAAGATGGGAATACCCCTTTAAAGACGGGAGTGAGAGGTACGAATTATGGAGGTTATTAAGCTTAGGTCGCTAACAGAACGGAGAGCACGAGTAGGGTGGTAGAGGGAGATGTATGGAGGTGCAGCATTGTGGAGAGCTTTGTGGGTGAGGGTGAGAAGTTTGAACTGTATTCTGTGCTGGATGGGCAACCAGTGCAGTGACTGGCACAGACTAGTAGCATCAGTGTAGCGGTTGGATGGATAGATGAGCCTGGCTGCAGCATTAAGGAGAGACTGAAGGGGGGAGACCGATTAGTAATGCGTTGCAGTAGTCAAGACGAGAATGAATCAAAGCAACAACAAGTTTTTGCCGTTTCCACCGTAAGAAAAGGGCGGATTCTGGTGATATTCTTGAGCTGCAGACGATAAGAGCGTGTAAGTGATTGAATATGGGCAGTGATGGGCAAAGTGCGGCTCTCCAGCTGTTGCAGAACTACAACTCCCAGCTTGCAAAGACTGTCTACAGCTATCAGCCTACTGCAGGGCATGGTGGGAGTTGTAGTTTTGCAACAGCTAGAGAGCCACACTTTGCCCATCACTGAATATGGGGAACAAAGGAAAGATCAGAGTCAAATGTGACCCCACATGTTGTCCAGGAGTTATGATAGTGCTGCAGAACGAAATTGAAATATCAAGTTTAGGTGGGTTAGTAGATGGGGGAAGACAAGAAGTTCAGTTTTTGAGAGGTTCAGTTTTAGATACAGAGAGGACACGATGTTAGAGACAGCTGCCAGACAATTAGGCCCGATTCACATGTCCGCGGACCCATTCATACCTATGGGAACACTCTATGTCCCACCCGGATCCGGAATTGCTCATTGCCGGTGTCCGTGTTTTGCGGATCCGCAAAACACACACGGACGTTTGAATGGAGCCTTACTGGTGTTTTGGAGTAAAGCAGGGGTGATGTCAGGGGATGAAGTGTATAGTTGGGTGTCGCCAGCATTAGGGTTGTTTCGAGCTATCGAGGTTTCGATACCCAATCGATACTTTTCTCTGGTATCGAGCTCGATGCCAGGATTAGTGCTTTATCTGCAAATGACTGAGCTGTTAAGATATATTTAAAAGTATTTATCCCATGTGATGAATGGCGTAACAGAAAAAAAAAATAAAGGCAGAATTTATGTTTTGTCACTTTGCCTCCACAAGTGAGTGATCAGAAATTCATACATACTCAGAATGGTATCAATAAAACTACAGATCGCCCTGCAAAACTGAGCCCCTAGACAGCTCCATAGATAGAAATGTTACAAATGTCACATTAGGGCGATGCAAAAAAAAATGGTATTGCCGATATCGTACTGACTCGCAGGATGAAGTTAACGTGTCAATTTTACCGAAAAAGAATGCTGTAAAAATAAAAAAATAAAATAATAATAATAAAACAGCTATGCATTCCCCCCACTTAGAATTTTCAGCTCCCAATATATATTGTATGAAATATTAAATGATGCCATTAAAAGTACAACTTTTCAAGCAAAAAACAAGCCATGTGAGACGGAAAAATAAAAAAACAAGTTATGGCTCTTGGAAGGCAGGAAGTATGAAATGAAAATGGAAAATGGCTGCGTCGGGAGAGGTTAATGCATTTGCTGACTCGTCAAATGCAGACAAAAAGAAAGGAAGGATTTTGGTCACGATGCTAAACCCTGGATGCCCCTCACTGACCACATCCATGCAATTACAGTCTACCGTACGGTTATTTTACATCTTCTCGAAAGGATTATGCAACCTAGTGCCAGGTACTGTGGTGGCACCGGGCTTTTAGTAAAGGACTGCAGAGGGGTGGACCAGTAATAATAATAACATTTATTTATATATACCGCCACCATATTCCGCAGCACTTTACAAATTCATAGGGTTCATGTACAAAACAAAAGTAACTGGCTAATATACAAGTGAAACACTAGGAGTCCGGAGCTTCCAATCTATGAGGAATGGGGGGTGACACATAAGGTAGTTGATTGGGATAAGTAGGATTCGAGCCATTCTTGAACTGACAGGAGTGGTGCCGGCCAGTCTGCTTCGGGTTTGGGACTACTAGAGGACTGAGTTTAGGCCAGAGGAGCTGTGGGGAAGAGGTTTAGTCGGGGAAAGGTCATTTTAGGTAGCTTGATAAGCCTGCCTGAAAAGATGTGGCACGTTTGAAGGTGGAAGATGTGAATTGACCTAATATTCCGGGGCAGAGTATTCCATAGAGTAGGTGCAGCTAGAGAAAAGTCTTAAAGGGGTATTCCCATCTTGGACAATGGGGTCATTGCTAGCATATGCCCCCATTGTCTAATAGGTGTGGGTCCGTCCACCACCCAGCGCTTCTCCCCGCCTCTCCCATAGAAGTGAATGGGAGCGTATCCCGCATGCGTGGCCCATGCTCCCATTCATTTCTATGAGGCCGACGTAAAGTTTCGGCGACCCCATAGAAATGAATGGAGGGCGGCTCCGTTCTCTATATAGGTGCTGGTCCCAGTGGTGGGACCCGCACCTATAAGACAATGGTGGCATATGCTAGCGATATACCCCTATTGTCCAAGATGGGAATACCCCTTTAAAGACGGGAGTGAGAGGTACGAATTATGGAGGTTATTAAGCTTAGGTCGCTAACAGAACGGAGAGCACGAGTAGGGTGCTAGATGGAGATGAGGGAGGAGATATATGGAGGTGCAGCACTGTGGAGAGCTTTGTGGGTGAGGGTGAGAAGTTTGAACTGTATTCTGTGGTGGATGGGCAACCAGTGCAGGGACTGGCACAGACTAGTAGCATCAGTGTAGCGGTTGGATGGATAGATGAGCCTGGCTGCAGCATTAAGGACAGACTGAAGGGGGGAAACCGATTAGTAATGTGTTGCAGTAGTTTTTGCCGTTTCCACCGTAAGAAAAGTGCGGATTCTGGCGATATTCTTGAGGTGCAGACGACAAGAGCGTGTAAGTGATTGAATATGGGGAACAAAGGAAAGATCAGAGTCAAATGTGACCCCACATGTTGTCCAGGAGTTATGATAGTGCTGCAGACCGAAATTGAAATATCAAGTTTAGGTGGGTTAGTAGATGGGGAAAGACAAGAAGTTCAGTTTTCGAGAGGTTCAGTTTTAGATAGAGAGAGCACACGATGTTAGAGACAGCTGCCAGACAATTAGGCCCGATTCACACATCCGCAATTCTGTTCCTTATTTTGCGGAACGGAATTGCGGACCCATTCATTCCTATGGGGCCACTCTATGTCCCACCCGGTCCCGGAATTGCGGATCCGCACTTCCGTTCCGCAAAAAAAACAGAACATGTCCTATTCTTGTCTGCAATAGCGGACAAGAAAAGTCATTTTCTATGAGAGTGTGGGCGATGTGCGGTCCGCAAAATGCGGAACGCTCATTGCCGGTGTCCGTGTTTTGCGGATCCACGGATCCGCAAAACACACACGGACGTCTAAATGGAGCCTTACTGATGTTTTGGAGTAAAGCAGGGGTGATGTCAGGGGATGAAGTGTATAGTTGGGTGTCGTCAGCATTAGGGTTGTTTCGGGTATCGAAGTTTCGATACCCAATCGATACTTTTCTCTGGTATCGAGCTCGATACCAGGATTAGTACTTTATCGATACTGGGCTGCGCTGCCGCACAGCCCAGTATCAAAAAACGTGGCTGCGCCGCTCTCAGCGCGGCCATGTTCTCCTCGGCAGCACGAGGAGAAGGAGGCAGTCTCTCCCGCCCCCTGTGCTGCCGCTGCAACCAATAGAGGGAGAGGGTGCCGCACCTGAGGGGTTAATTGCCGCAGATCGCAGTATTAAATACATTATTGGTGGCCAGTGCGCCCTCTCCCTCCCCCCAGTAATAAAATCATTGGTGGCAGTGGCCACAGGGTCCCCTCCCCTCACCTCCTCCTCATTGGTGGCAGTGGCAGTGATCGGAGCCCCAGCAATGTAATGCTGGGGCTCCGATCGGTTACCATGGCAACCAGGACGCTACTGAAGCTCTGGCTGCCATGGTCAGCTCCCTGCTGCTGTGTGCACAGGGCAGCAGGGAGAGTGTGAGATCCTATTTACCCTGATAGAGCTCTATTACGGTGAATAGGATGAAAAGATCCCAGGTTCTAGCCCCTAAGTTAATAAATAAACTGTAAAAGAAAAAAAAAAAAAGTTACACAAACATACATAAACAATAAATAAATAAAATATTACATATCGCCACGTCTCAAAAGTCCAAACTATTAAAAAAATCCACTTTTATGCGGGGAACGCCGTAAGAAAGAAAAAATAAAAGAAAAAATGCACGATTCGCCATTTTCTTTTAGTCGCCTTGTCCCCCCAAAAAAGTAGGATAGGACTGTTGTATTATGAGCCGGCGGTTTCATAAAATGTGGAATGCACGCAAATTTTTTTGGCGTTTTTATTTTTTTTGCGTGGTATCGAATGGTATCGAGTATCGCAATACTTTTTTATGGTATCAATCCCGAATCAAAATTTTGGTACCGAAATAACTCTAGTCAGCATAGAGATGGTATCGAAAGCCAAATCTACTGATTATCTGTCCGATGTGGGCTGTGTAGAGGGAGAAGAGTAGAGGAACTAGTACTGAGCCCTGAGGAACGCCAACATTAAGAGGAGAAAAAGAGCCAGCGAATGAGACACTAAGGCATCTTTCAGACGGGCGAGTTTTCCGCGTGGGTGCAATGCGTGACGTGCACACATTGCACCCGCACTGAATCCGGACCCAATAACTTTAATGGGGCTGTGAAGATGAGCATAAAAGTGAACGGAACTGCGTGAAAATCGCAAGCAAGTGCGGATGCAATGTGATTTTCACGCATGGTTGCTAGGAGATGATTAAAGTCAATTTACAGTATTATTTTCCCTTATAACATGGTTATAAAGGAAAATAATAGCATTCTAAATACAGAATGCTTACTAAGGCTACTTTCACACATGCGGAACTGCCTGCCGGATCCGTCAATCTGCATGCAAACGGAAAGCATTTTAAGACGGATGCGGCTATGAATTCGTCTTACAAATGCATTGAAAGAACGGATCCGTATCTCCGCTTGTCGTGTGTAGAGATGGATCCGTTATATATTTTTTCACATTTTAACCGGTCTGCGCATTGCGGTAATTAGAATGCCGGAACTAATACATTCCAATGTATTCCGGAATTCTGGCCGGAGATAAAACCGCAGCATGCTGCGGTATTATATCAGTCCTGGAATGTCAAAAAGACTGAACTGAAGACATCCTGATGCATCCTGAACGGATTTCTCTCCATTCAGAATGCATTAGGATATAATTGCTCAGTTCTTTTCCGGTATAGAGTCCCTATGACGGAACTCTATGCTGGAAAAGAAAAACACAAGTGTGAAACTACCCTAAAATGTGACTCGAGGGGTTAAAAAATAAAAAAAATTAACTCACCTCATCCACTTGATCGCGCAGCTGGCATAGTCTTCTTTCTTCTTCTTTCAAGACTTGCAAAAGAACCTTTGATAACGTAATGAAGATAGAAGAACCTGCACTGACATCACCACACTCATCACATGGTGCGCGATTAAGTCAAAGGTCCTTTTGCAGGCCCTGAAAGAAGAAGAAAGAAGACGATGTCTGCTGCGCAATCAAGTGGATGAGGTGAGTGATTTTTATTTTATTTTTTTAACCCCTCAAGTTACATTTTAGGGAGCATTCTGTATTAAGAATGCTATTTTCCCTTATAACCATTTTATAAGGGAAAATAATAAAATCTACACAACACTGTACCCAAAGCCGAACTTCACTGAAGAAGTTCGGGTCTGGGTACCACATTCAGTTTTTATCACGCGCATGCAAAATTAATTGCATAAAAAACTGAACAACGCAATCACAGTCAAAACTGACTAAAATTGCGTGCACACTGCGCGGGTTTTTTCCCACAATGCACCTGGGACGCATCCGGAGCAAATCCAGGACGCCCGTGTGAAAGAGTCCTAAAGGAGCGGCCAGAGAGATAGGAAGAGAACCAAGAGAGAGAAGTCCTTAAGGCCAATTGAGTGGAGCATGGTGAGAAGGCGTTTATGGTCTATGGTATCAAACGCTGCAGAGAGATCCAGCAGAATCAGTAGAGAATACAGGGCTCCAGACTAAAAAAAATGACAAGGAGCCATTGGCTCCTAATCTGAAAAAGTTAGGAGCCAAATGAATTTTTTAGTCGCCAAATGTAAAATACATATTATAATAAAAAAATAAGACTTGTCCCTACAGAGCGGGGGAAGTGGGCTGGGGTGACAGTACACAGTCCGGCATGCTGCCCAGGTGTGTGGCACGGCACAGTAGGGGGCATTCCTTGCGGATCTTCAGCATGTAGGGCCCCTGTGAACACTGAACAGAGTCGTTTCCACTCTGGGGTTCACCTGAACCCCTACTTCTTTGGTGTAAGAGCGATTCAGCCTCAGCTGGCTGAGCAAGGCCTTCAGCTGAGCCCACCGGTAGTTTATTATCCAGGCAGCCAAAGGGAAGGGCAGACTTCATGGGCCCCCTTGTAGGGAGGCTAATCCTGTAGGGCCCCTGGGTTTGTAGAGGGCTGCTGCCAGTAAGTTGGCCCATCATAGTTCAGGAAGGGAGGGTACATGATTCCAGCCATGTCAGATCAGAGTGTCCTGCAAGGAGCAGGTGGGCTGCGCGGCTGCCCCTATATCAGCCTGTTAGGCCCCTTGCAGACGAGCGTTCCTCACGCAGTGAGTCCGCAGCGGAGCTCCGGCCCGACCTTCCTGCACTCACGGGATTCACATAGCATTATACTGATTTATGATGCTATGTAACCCTTACAGCTCTGGAATGTATTGGATAACACTGGCAGCATTATGCCAGTGTTATCCAATACATTCCAGAGCTGTAAGGGCTACATAGCATCATAAATCAGTATAATGCTATGTGAATCCCGTGAGTGCAGGAAGGTCAGGCCGGGCGTTCGTCTGCAAGGGGCCTTATAGCAGGCTCCTTACTTTAATGACCGGCAGCCCTGCAGCCTAACCCCTTCACTACCAGCCACACCAAAGCCTCCCCAGCATGGTGACATCTCGGCACTTACTGACAACTAGACTGATGGCACCCCGGTCCCTCATACGCACGTGCACCAACAGATGGGACTGGTCCCAATCGCACTTCGAGTTTACACCTGAGAAACCCCCTCCCCCACACCTCAGCATAAAATTGGAGGTAGGTGAGGGATTAGCGGCAGCATAAAATTGTTGGCGTGCAGAGAGAGAGAGTTGGGGGTGGGATACTGGGCAGCGGCAGCCAGCAAGTGAAGTCTTAGTGGCAAGCTAACCTGTTGGAGAGAGCAGTCGGCGTGGAGCGGTTTCATGAAGACAAGCCTCTGCAGGGTTCAGCGCGGTAGAATGGGGGTGGTGTGAGGGGAGCAGCAGCAGCCAATGGCAGGGCAGCCCGTGGATACCATGACCAATCAGCAGCCTCCTCACTAATAACAGAGCTCTCTACTGTGCGAAGCTCTGTTATTGGTGTCTGCTGCATGAAATCCCGGTTCTTCTTAAAGTGGCAGAGCAGCGGAGGGACTAGGCGCAAATGGCGACAAGACTACAAAGTCTTGTCGCCATTTTGCATTTTAAAGTCGCATTGGCGACCATTTTGGTCGCCATCTGGAGCCCTGGAATAGTCACCATTTATTTTTGCTGTTAGGAGATCGTTAGACACTTTAGTAAGGGCAGTTTCTGTAGAGTGAAGAGGGCGAAAGGCAGATTGTAAGGGCTCAAGAAGAGAGTTTGCAGAGAGATAGCTTATTAAGCGAGTAGACAAGACGTTCAAGGAGTTTAGAGATAAAGGGGAGGTTAGAAACAGGTCGGTAGTTAGCAGCACAGGTAGGGTCCAAGAGATGGTTTCTTTAGTAGTGGGGTTATAACAGAGTGTTTGAAAGAGGAGGGAAAGATACCAGAAGAGAGAGAGGTCAAAAATTGTAGTTAGGTGAGTGATGACAGCCGGGGAGAGGGACTGGAGGAGGTGTGATGGAATAGGATCACTGCTACACGTCGTGGGTCGAGAAGAAGAGAGCGGCCTGGAGACTTCTTCCTCTGTTATAGGGTCAGAAGAGGAGAGAGAGAGCATGTGGAGGAATTGGAGGGAGGAGGATTGAAATTATTTCCTGCCGGATACTACCAATCTGGTCTCTAAAGTAAGTAGCCAGTAGGTCAGTGACAGGTTCTGGAGCTTTAGGGCTTAGAAGGGAATGAAAAGTGTCAAAGAGTCGTTTTGGGTTATTTGAGAGTGAAGATGAGAGAGGTGACGTAACTTTTGTTTGGCAATGTTGAGAGCCGAATTGTATGTTTTGAGCATAAATTCATAATGGAGGAATTCTGCTGATATTCGCGATTTTCTCCATAAGTTCTGCACATCTGGAGCTGCGCTGGAGAAGACGTGTTTCAGGTGTGTGCCAGGGCTGCCGTGTTCTGTGTCGGGAGGGTCGGATTGATATTGGAGCAACTTCATCTAGGGTGGTCTTGAGGGTCTGGTTGTAATGATTGGCAGCCAAGTCTGGACAGGGGAGGGAAGTGATTGGGGTAAGAGCTAGTTGTAGGGTGTTAATAAGTTGCTGGCAGTTAATGGTGTGTAGGTTTCTGTAAAAAGTAGGATTGTCCTGAGAAAAGTGAGAGGTCTTAATGGTAAATGAAAGAAGATTGTGGTCAGACAGTGGGAAGGATAAGTTACTGAAGTTTGAGACTGAGCAGTGACGGAAGAAGACTAGATCAAGTACATTGCCCTGTTCACGCGCGGCAGAGGAAGTAAGTTGTGATAGGCCGAGAGAGGAGGGTAAAGAAAGAAAGTGAGCGGCTGAGGGTACTTTCACACTAGCGTTATTCTTTTCCGGCATTGAGTTCCGTCATCGGGGCTCAATACCGAAAGAATACTGATCAGTTATATCCTAATGCATTCTGAATGGAGAGAAATCCGTTCAGGATGCATCAGGATGTCTTCCGTTCAGTCACTGCACGTTTTTTGGACGGAGAAAATACCGCAGAACACTGCGGTATTATTTCTGTCCAAAATCCTGGAACACTTGCCGGAATGCCGGATCCGGCATTAATTTACATTGAAATGTATTAGATCCAGCATTAAAAATACCGCATTGACGGATCTGTTCTTCCGGATCTTTAAGAATGTAATAAAATAAATAACAGATCAGTTTTTCCGGATGACACCGGAGAGACGGATCCGTTATTGAATTGCATTTGTGAGACGGATCCGCATCCAGATCCGTCTACAAATGCTGTCCGTTTGCATACAGATTGCCGGATCCTCCCAACGCAAGTGTGAAAGTACTCTGATGACCAGTACTGATGATGTCAGCGCTGTGCCCATCACTTCCTCCGCAGGTCACACTGTGAATAGGGTCATCCGAGAAGCTGGCAGTCAATGAGAATCAGCAGATCTGTAAATGTGGCACCATATGCATTGCCCGGCTGGTGTTCAATCTCTATACACAAAAACACCCAAAAAAAGCAGGAGGAACTGCTCCCAGTAAAAACTGCCCAATTTTGCTGTAATAAAATCAGTGTGAACGCACCGACCGAACTGCACAGAAAAGATCCTGGGTAAAAGAGAACAGATTAGGGAGATTTATCAAACTGGTGGAAAGGAAAACTGACTCGGTTGCCCATAGCAACCAGAGTCCACCTTTAATTTTCAGAGCTCCTTTAAGAATTAAAAGGTGGACTCTGATTGGTTGCTATGGGCAACTAAGCCAGTTCTTTACACTAGTTTTGACAAATCTTCCAATATAGTAGTCATTAGAACATTACAGATCCGTAATATGGTACCCATACCTTCAGTTTTACACACATCCACAAACCAGGTCCTGCGGATTAAACTGCGTGTAGGGAATACTGTATGTGCAATGCCATACACGGCTGGTACACATATGTACTAGAATATTCACATATACGTTGTCACGCTTGATCCTCACATACGAGACGTGACCATCTAGTAGTAAGCCCTTACAAGTTACTACTCCACCTAAAGCCAGAGCTGATCAGGTAACACAATTGGTTTGGGCAAATTTACCACAACATTCCTCAAGATTTAAAGGAAAAAACAATTTCGGAACCTCAGTCTTCCAGCACGCTATGAAGTCACCGACGTAAAGGGACACCAGAGGACTGAGCTTAGGAGGTGGGCATATGGCTACCACACTAGGCCTGGCAGCACTGGTTCATTAGACTGAGGCCATACCAGGGTCCATTTTACCATCAGAATTGTGGGCATGGTTACTGCCTGATGTAGACACTGGACCTGTCCCTATGCCAATGGAGCCAGCCCCTTATAAGAGAAGGCAGCTACACGACTAGGAGACCCAAATGATCCAGGAAGGGATGCCAGCATCCAGGCAGGCTGGTGTAACAGAGCGGCCGCTGGACGGTGCCCACGGAGGAGGCATATGGCGGTGGTCGTACCATGTAGCAGCCGTGCACGGGCAGCCCTCCCGCCGCCGCACAGCACTGGCACCGCGCGCTTCACACCACTACTCTACCTTCTTAGGTTCGGCACTGGGCGAGAGTCTTGACTGCAGCTTCTCCACAACTTCCACCACGGAGTCTGCCATCTTTACCACTGGCAGGTGCGAGACCGGAAGACTTCTTCAGCTGCCTTCCTTCCACAGAGAGCTCGCCATCACAAATCCGGGCTGAAGGAAGCGGATGTTGCGTAGTGACGCAGTGGTAACAGACAACGCTCCGCCATCTTGACTACTGGCAAGCCGCTGCCACACGGCACCGAAACTCTCCCTCAGTGCGACCACTTGGCTACGACTACTGTGCACGCTCCCTCTCCTCCGCTATGTCTGCTCCCATTACACAGGCTGCCTGCCCTAGTGACAGGGCAAGGCCCACAATTACTGGCTCCCAGAGCCCCTGCAGGGAAGGGGGTTACTATGGCGTGAGTACTTCATAATTATCTGCCATTCCCCAGGTACAGGGGGAACTCAGATACCACTGGAGGACGACTAGTCCTGGGAGCCATGCTCTTGTTTACTGTAACATGTTAGAATGGAAAAACTTACAATTCTCAGTAGTTTCAGCTCTAAAAGGGTTGGACGCAGCTGTAGCACCCATAGCAGGTAGTAAGGTCCCTTTTACATCGTTTTTGCTTTCCGTCCTAGAGTTCCTGTCCTCGGGGCTCTAGGATGGAAAGAAACTGATCAGGATTATCCCAGTGCATTCTGAATGGAGAGAAATCCGTTCAGTATGTGAACGTTTTTTTGGACTGACAAAACCGCAGCATGCTGCGGATTCGTCTCCGTCCAAAAACCCAGAAGACATGCCGTAACGCTGGAATTAATGCCTATTAAAAGGCATTAATCTGGATCTGGCGCAAAGCTAAATGTTGCTGGATCCGATGTTTAGCTTTAGTGAATGGTTACCATGGCAGCTAGGACACTAAAGTCCCGGCTGCCATGGTAAAGTGTAGTGGGGAGGCAGGGGAGAAGTATACTTACAGTCCGTGTGGCTCCTGTGTCCCAGGGCGCTCCACAATGAAGTCAGAGCGCCCCATGAGCATAGATCACATGATCCATGCGCGTGGGGCACTGATGTCAGTGGAGCTCCCCGGACTGCAAGTATCTGCTCCCCACTACTTACTATGGCAACCAGGACTTTAGTAGCCTCCTGGCTGTTATAGTAAATGACAGCATATTGAAGACTGATCAGTCTTCAAATGCTTTAAGTTGTCTTGCGTTGACGGATCCTGGCAGGCATTTCCGGTGACGGAAGTGTACGCTGGATCCTCACAACGCAAGTGTGAAAGACCTTAGATACAAAGCCACCCCTACCCCATGTCCAAGCAACACAGGACGGATCCAGGCATACCCTGTGATATGGCCATGTATACCGCAAGGTGCTTGTTCACACTGTAGTACAGAAGGATGCCACCCCAGCTCCTGTACACCACCCAAAGGAGATACAGTGGTATAATCATTCAACAAAGCCTGTCCATGGGGTTCACAGTAACCCAACCTCAGCTTCCCCTTCTTGCCCTGGTCAGGGAAGGTGCCTTGTGATTAGGTGTCACAAATGTGGTCTTTACCATAGGTCTACTATATCAACCACAAGGCCGAAGCCTAGTCTCCTACAATATGTGGTGTGTCCTTTTGCTGTGAAACCACAACTCTCAGCATGCACACAAGCTCTGTTCTTTAAACTCCCATAGAAGGTAATGAAGCATTCTGGGAGTTGTAGTTTTGGAAAAGCTGGAGTGCCAGGGGTTGCCGATCTCTGCTCTAGTGTGGCATGTACATTGGGAGATGCATGCAATCCATAGCAAGGCCTATAGAGCACGACCTGTCTTCTCATAGGATCTTACTGGCTGTTTGGCATGCAAGGCCAACCAGTGCACTATGAATATTCAATACACAAATAAAGACCAAGCACAAAGGTGTTTCAGAAGATATTTTATTGACTTTATATAAACTGACAGAGCTCATTTTCCAGGAAGGATGATTCCATCGTACTGAAAGAGAAAAAAAAACCACAAGTTACTAAATTTTACACCAGCAGTTATTTTAATTTATGCAGAGTCCTTGAGACTGGGCACCAAGTCTCCATCTCAAGTCTGTAAGTATGTAAGTATACATTAGATACCAGAGACTGAGCCATGCAGGAAAACCAGCACAGCCAGAGGTAGACCCATTGTCTGGTCCCCACATTGAAGTAATATTCCATTGCTGTGCAGGAGTACACCACCAATAAGTGTTTAGTGTGGCTCCAAACAAGAGCTGCAGTGGTAAGTGCCATGCTTTGAAAGATTGCAAGTCCATGCCCATCAGGGCTACAGACTATCCTCACCAGTACTCCACCAACTGGGCCTAGCACTGCACAAGTGTTTTTCCACCCCGCCAGACAATGGGTGTTAAACTTGCCACACCAACTTATTCTACATTCAGTTGCAGTCAGACTCCTTGCAGGCTGTTCCAAAATAAGTGCCAGCTGGAGAAAAACCATTGCATGGAATTTGTCCGGCCAAAACCCAGCATTTATGCTGGAAAGTGGCTGGATTTCATTATATAGTCAATGGGATCTGACTGAACGGTGGAACCCAGTACTGCCGGATCCGGGTAACTCCGGCAGGATACTCTACCATATTAGTTACCTGGATGGGAATGAAGCCAAAGGGGTGATGTAAAGTTAGACTGGACCGTCTAAAGCAGTGTTTCCCAACCAGTGTGCCTCCAGCTGTTGCAAAACTACAACTCCCAGCATGCCTGGACAGCCTTTGGCTGTGTGGGCATGCTGGGAGTTGTAGTTTTGCAACAGCTGGAGGCACACTGGTTGGGAAACACTGGTCTAAAGACTCCAGATTTACTAACCAGCATTGGCCACTGATGAACCAAGTGCAGTTTAGGACTTTGTTACACTAGCTTTCAGACCATTACTAAACCTGCACTAACAACTTAACACCCCACAGAAGCAGCGCACTTGCTGTATGTCAGGGGTTGGAACATCTCCGATCTGATGTTGACCTATCGGTATGCAAACGTTTCTGAAACAAGTCTGTTACCATGCGCTTAGTGACAAGCTTTGAACTTAATTATATGGCCTACAAGAGGCAGGTAGTTCTGAGAGATCTGAAACATGGTGCTTGTGTGCACCAGGCACAGCTACTGCAAGTCACCAATGTGGTTATGATGTTGTTCTACAAGCCCCAAAAGCTAGTGTTTTCCTACCCTTTGGATAGGTCTTTCATATTTGGTCATGTGGGCCCAACACCCGGGACCCCACTGATCAGCTGTTTGAGAAGGCAGTGGCACTCCTGTAAGCACCTCTGCCTTCTCCCTGCTTACCAAACAGCACCATACATTGTATAACAGGCTGAGCTTAGTATTGCCCCATTCACTTCTATGGGGCTGAGCTGTGCCCAAGCCTTGTGACAGATGAATGTCATCACTGGCAGAGGAACAGCTGTGAGGAGGCAGTTGTGATACTGAGCGCTGCCACCTTCTCAAACAGCTGATTGGAAGTGGTCGCAGGATGGACCCCCACTGATCAGACACTGATGAACTACCAGAGGACAAGGTCATCAGTACATGTCTCAGAAGATACTTTAATTTCTTATTCCAATTAGACCCCAAATTAAGGCACCCCACTGCTTACCTTCTGTTGGAACCAGCGCATGGCTTCCTCTTTACCAATTCTGTGCTTTGCACCAATGGTGCCAGCCTTGCGCTTTTTGTCTGCAATACTGAATCCAGGGCGCCCAAGTACCTGTAATATTTATATCAAAATATTAAAGAAATGTGCATCATATTTCTCTATTGACTTCAGTCCATCAGCTTCTATCAAGACTTTGAAAAGTCAGTTGGAGCATACTCTAGTCATTAGGACACCCTCCAGCTGTTGTGAAACTACAACTCGCAGCATGCACCAATTCCATGGGTACTCTGAGAACAGCTGAGCAAGTGTGCATGCTGGTAGCTGCCAACCCCAGCTGCAAAACCTAGTCTTCCCAAATTCAGCATGTCCCCTGCAGAATGACAGTTATTGCCATGAGCTCCCACTATCTGCTGGCTGATAGAGCTCATGTAGCTGAATGTAATACAGAAATGTAACAAGCAGCAAAACTGATGCGTTTTCAATCTCATACAGAAATGTTCCACAATGAGAACTTGGGACATCCTGTGGATTAACAATCTGCACCTCATTTAAATTGTGAGTTTTAACCCATGCAAAGCGAAGTCTATGGTAAACCTGCAGCATTTACACTATGGAGGGAAATCATTCTCCCCTATGCCAGTTTCAGACACAAGTCAAGCCATGCCACTAAGTTTAGCAGCAAAATGTTTCTACGCTTCCCTCGCCATTTTGCAAGGGGCAGTGCTAGGGGGCCCAGAGCATTTATCTTCAGCTACTTTCACACTGGCATTTTGGTTTCCGTTTGCGAGATCCATTCAGGGCTCTCGCAAGCGGTCCAAAACGGATCAGTTTTGCCCTTAATGCATTCTGAATGGAAAAGGACCTGCTCAGAATGCATCAGTTTACCTCAGTTTTGGTGTCAGTCTGAAAACTGAGCAAATAGATAATGCATCCATCCCCCATTGACTTTCAATGGTGTTCAAGACGGATCAGTTTTGGCCATGTTAAAGATAATACAAACTGATCCGTTCTGAATGAATGCATGCGGTTGTATTATCTGAACGGATAGGTTTGTGCAGATCCATGACGGATCCGCACCAAATGTGTGTGTGAAAGTATCCTTACTCCAGTTTTCTGGTGTAAATGAGAAGTCTACAGCAGTTTGAAGCTGCCATAGATCTCAGTTTAGCTGCTCAGACTGCCAGAGGACATGCACAATTCTGCACCACCACAAGTTAAGCACTTCCTCTGGCAGAGCTGGGGATGTCAGACATGCATACCACACACCAGTCCTGTTACGTCTGATGCAGAATTGCAGATATGCCACACCTTCTCATTTGATGTACCCCAAGGACAAGTCATAGTATGGACTATATAACTGATCACCAAGTGAATAGTATATTTGCATCTGAAAACACTGGAAGCCACACCAGATTTCAGCCACTCACACTCGTTTGGTGCGGATCCATCATGGATCTGCACAAACGCATCTGTTCAGAGAACACAACTGCATGCATCCGTTTGTACATCTTTAAAAGGATCCATTTTCTATTGTGCCATATTGTGTAAGTGAAAACGGATCTGTCCCCATTGACTTACATTGTGTGTCAGGACGTTTGGCTCAGTTTTGTCAGACAGACCTCCAGAGTGGAATGAGGTGGAACGGAGCCAAACTGATGCATTTTGAGTGGATCCTTCAGAATGCATTAAAGGCAAAACAGACCTGTTAGGGACCGCCTGTGAGATCCCTGAACAGATCTCACAAACAGAAACCTAAATGCCAGTGTGAACGTAGCCTAAAAGTATAAGCATAACCAGGGTTTAAAGCCCGATTTCAGATTGAGTCAATGGGGCAGATTTATCAACATTTACACCAGTTTAGTAGAAATACATACATTTGGGGCAGTTGTGATCAGAGCAACTCTACAAACCCTGCCTTTTTACTAAGGATTTCTGACTTCTAGATACCCGGCGTCTCACAAAATGTTCCAGAGTTACTCATGTATCTGCCACGAGTCTAAAGTGGCACAAATTGGTGCATCCAGGGTTTCCACACTCCTGACATGCACAAAGGGTGGTGCTGCATGTAAAAGGGGACAATGCCCAAGATGTGCCTTCATTTTGGTGCAATTCTGGTGTCAAACTGTTAAAGAACCAATAATTGTTGGCAATTGTGAAAACTCTGTACTGCTCTAGGAAACGGACTGCAAAATACTGGATTCAATCTGTCGGTCCAAACAAGCAGGGGCTGTAAATCAAGTCGTTCGTTAGAAATGGGAGGGGAGCACTTAGTATTTAGATCTCCTGTTTCTGAAAAGTTCTGCCTCGCCTCCCAGGATCTGACAGGAGTATGGCTGGTAGGTACTATGGGAATACTTAGTTCTGCTCGGAGAGGTAGGAATACTAATAGATGACAGTTGGGTGGAGTAGATAAGTAGAGTGGTTACCTTCTGGTAGGCATTAGGTATAGAAACTGCTGAGGGAGGGAAGGGGATTTTGTTTTGTACCACTGATTTGTAAAGACTGAACGGACAGTGACTGAACGGAAGGCATACTGATGCAAACTGAATGGATTTCTATCCATTCAGATTGCATGGGGATATGCCTTTAAAATGCTCTCCTGAATTTAATTGTAATATGGGTTCATTTTATATACTTTAACCCCAAAACCCAAAAAGCATCACTGTAGAAACATTAAGTCTGGGAATGTATTCTTGTTTGCTGACCGATTATGTACCAGGTACAGAAACTTATGGGTGAGAATTTCCAACCGTGTATTTAAAAATCCATTTTCGGCATTTAGGCCTCATGCACACAGCCGTGTCATTTTCAGTCAAAAGAAATGCATAGTTTCCATGTGGATTCTGTTCTCACTCCAATACAAAGGACTATTCTCACCCACAAATAGTCAATAGGACCTTGAGTGACATGCTGTGGGCGCATATCCAGGAGGAAAAAAAAAAGTCATATGCACAACTACTGTGTAAAGCTAGTTTTAAAAAGGGAAAATTACAGTCCATGTCCTAAAGCAGACCTGTACCTAGTCTCGATAACCTTTTGCCAGACCCAAAGCCGATTACGAGTGAAATGCCAGCCAGAAGCACCCTGCCTCTACAATGAAGTCCTTGCCATCGTCTTGCAGCTGAGGGGGACACTAGGAAAGAGCCC
This sequence comes from Bufotes viridis, assembly GCA_033119425.1. Classification (NCBI taxonomy): domain Eukaryota; kingdom Metazoa; phylum Chordata; class Amphibia; order Anura; family Bufonidae; genus Bufotes; species Bufotes viridis. Next base: position 271,483,323 of record CM065591.1, read on the forward strand.
TGGTTCTTGGGATCCCTGCAGCCAGACCACAGCCCATTGGGTTGGAAAGTCTGATCCCATCATTACAAACTTCTGTAGCAACACACTAGTGTAGTTTAGGTTTCTTTGCCATTGCCCTTCCCATCACTCATTTCTGTGCAGGTTTAAATTCTGCTAGTATAAGCCAGGACTGCCATACATGTGCACAAGTCCTCTCCTTAAGGGAGCATTCACACGACTGTTGGTTTTGCGGTCTGCAAATCACAGATCCGTGTGTTCTGCATGTCTTCAGTTATCTTTCCGTTCCGCAAGTCTATAATACGGACGTGGTGCTTCAGTTTTTTAGGGTCCGCAAAAAAAAAGGGTTAAAATTAACAAATTTAATCGGGTTTCCTAGGTTTAGTCCAGGGCTCTGCAAACCAGATGCATTTCCGTGTGCTATCCGTTTTTACAGACACTGACTTTCTATAGGGGCACGGACCGTAATTTTGCGGCCAAGTATAGGACATTTCCTAAAATAAAAGGAACAGACAGCACACAGATGACACTGAAAGGCATTCTGCAATTTTTGCAGACCCATAGAAATGGGTCCGTGTATTGCGGAACAGATGTGGAAGAATACAGTCGTGTGAATGCTCCCTTATGGTGGCATAGCACAGCAGTCCAGACTTGGCACAGATCTGACAGTGGGGGAACAGTACTACTCATGTGTTACTGCAGTTAATAGTCCTGATTCAAGGCAGCAAATCCCCTTTGTTAAATTTTTACAGGTCAAAAACCTAGCAGCCTGCACAGGCTATGGCAGTGAAAGACTTGCAAAGGCAGAATAAGTTTGTTAAGCCTGTATTAGACAGGAAGTTCTTAGTAGCCATTGTTAGCAATGATCACTGATGTAATACTGCCACCGATTACCTGATAAACCAGCAAACTCATTCAGGGGGCAATCCCAATCTTACAGATTTAAAAATCTGCCATAGGCGGATCGTGCGGTGTAATCACAATCTGCTGCTGGCAAACAAGAATTCAGTAAGAGGATGAGCTAATCGCTACTCCCCATGCTGCAGAGGAGATCGCTGCATGTAAAAAGCAGTGGTCTCCTCCACTAACAAGCAGATTGCCAGGAACAAACCCTTCCCTCCTGACAATTACTGCATAAGGGTATTTTCACACTTTTGTTCGTGTGATCCGGCAGGCAGTTCCGTTGTCAGAGCTGCCAGCCGGATGCGCTGTTCAGTGTGACAACTGACAGCATTTGTAGACGGATCTGGGTGCGGATCCGTCTACAAATGCATTGCAAGAACGGATCCGTCTCTCCGCTTGTCATGCGGATGGACGGATCTGTCTTGCAGTTTTCCCGGTGTGTGCGTGCGCAGACCGGAAGGACTGATCCGTCCTTCAGTTTTGCAATGCCGGATCCAGCACTAATGCAAGTCAATGTAAATTAAAGGGAACCTGTCACTGGGATTTTGGGTATAGAGCTGAGGACATAGGCTGCTAGATGGCCGCTAGCACATCCACAATATCCAGTCCCCATAGCTCTGTGTGCTTTTATTGTGTAAAAAACCCGATTTGCTACATATGCAAATTAACCTGAGATGAGTCCTGTCCGTGAGATGAGTCACGGACAGGACTCATCTCAGGTTAATTTGCATATGTATCAAATCGTTTTTTTAACACAATAAAAGCACACAGAGCTATGGGGACTGGATATTGTGGATGTGCTAGCGGCCATCTAGCAGCCTATGTCCTCAGCTCTATACCCAAAATCCCGGTGACAGGTTCCCTTTAATGCCGAATTCAACATTATGCCGACTGATCAGGCATTTTGGATGGACATAATACCGCAGCATGCTGCGCTATTATGTCCAGCCGAAATGCCTGACAGTGACTGAACGGCAGGCATACTGATTTCTATCCATTCAGAACGCATTGCGATGTGCCTGATCAGTTCTTTTCCGGCATAGAGCCCTTTTGACGGAACTCTATGCCAGAAAAGAATAACTCAAGAGTGAAAGTACCCTAATCGGCTTTCTTTAAATCCAGATCTGATTTCTTTGTTCTAGTAGCATCAAATCATGTAGCACCATTACAGTACATGCACCTCCATACCCACTTTAATAGGGTTAATGTAGCCAAATGCAATATAAAATTTACATACCACGTAGAAATCCAGCCCATAGATGCCAATGCTTGGGTCGTATTTTATTCCCAGATCAATGTGCTCCTGGATACCAAAACCAAAGTTTCCTGTGTCAGAGAAGTTGTTCTTCCTCAGTTCATATTCTCGGACCTAGAAGGGAAGTAGACAGAACTGTACTGACCAGATTGTTTAAGAGTGCTCTCCGCAGGCCAGGTTGATGGGAAAGATTCAGAAACTGTCCTATTGTTTAAACCATATGTTAAACATTGTTACACTTATTTTAATTGTCCACCAGTTCAAATTTTAAGGCCTCCACCTAATTCTGAATTTTTCTGATTCTCACACTGTATTCAACAGTAAATGGTGCCATTAGAGATGACATGACTGAATGGAAAGTGTTATGGCTCTGGGCAAGCATGGGGCAAAAAAAAAAAAAAGAAAATTGCCTGCTTATGAAGGGGTTAGTTTTATCTACCCATTTCTTAAATACCTATAAGATGTTGGTGCCAAGCAATACAGCCTGGGTTAAGTGACAACCTGACTAATGACAGGACTGAGACGTGGATAAGAGTCCACTGTGGCAGCGGTCACTTTAGCTTTGTCCAGGAACCTTAGGGATAGAGTTGTATTACCGTTAGGGCCAATAAAGACTTAACGGGTTTGTTTATTAAAGCAGTTGTCCAGCCACCTACAAATTCTTAACGCCCACCTTACCAATCCACTTCTGTTCTTGGCACCTTCAGAGCCCCTCAGTCTGTATCCTGGCCCCCAGCAATGACACTGCAGTGTTGACAGGTGACAGCTAAAGCCAGTGATTAGCTGCAGTAGTCACATGTCCTTGCTTAACGCCAGGGAATCATGTAGTGTGGCACAGGTCCAGTCACATCTGCATGATGAAATTCATCAGGCTGTTTTCACCAAGTCTCACACTGACGGATACCCATTGACTAGCATGGGATCTGGTGGAAATCCCACTGCTTTCCAGCACAAATGCAGGAACAGCCTACTGGATTCCCCAATGCCAGTGTGAACCTAGCTCAAGGTAGATGTTCTTCATTCCAAGACTTTTCTTCGGTGGACAACCCTTAGCTCACTTGTGAGAAGAGCGGTCCAGAATCACACCGAGCTTTTAATATGCTGTAAGCAGCTAAGATGTGTACTAGCATCTGCACTTTTTTCCCTTACACCTGGACGGTTAGAAAAAACTCAAGAGGTAAAAGACTCACGTCTGCAACCAATATGCTGGCATGTGAAAATGCAGTGTCCCAACTCAGCAATTTCATGCGTTGCATGTGTGAACCCAGCCTAAGCAGGTGAGATCTCCCAGACCAAAGTTACATTACACTAGGTACCTTAAGGCCTTTCTCAAGAATTTCTTCTGCTTTAGCTCCCCGAACTGTACAGTGAACTGCGATCTTTTCATTTCTCCTGATTCCAAAAGATCTCACGGTGTAGCGAGCTACAAGAAAGAAAATGGCTGATAAGAACACAAAGCTGAGAGAACTCCAGAAGGGTACTAGCTACAGGCACTATGCAGCATTGTAGGTGCTGGGCCACAGGTAGAGAACAAGGCATGGGCACAATGTACAGTACATAAGAGGAAATTGTTAAACTGATGGCATCTGTCTAGTATGCCAGTATTGTGCCAACCTGACAGGTGGAACATGCACCCAAAAAAGTTAGTATATATATTTTGTATGTCAGATTTTAAAAAACCATGATAATGACTGTTCAATGCTACCACAGCACACTCACCTTTAGAAAAGACAGGGGTCTGCCCAGTGAGCTGTTCCAGCACTTTAGCTGCTCGGGTCAGTCTGTCACCACTCTCCCCAACACAGATATTGAGGCACAGTTTGCGGATCCTCAGCTCACGCATAGGATTCTCCTTCTCGGATTTTTCCTATAAGAACAAATTAGGAATGAAGAGTGCAAAGACCCAAGGAACACAACCCCTTACATCCCTGCAGGAAAATTAAAAGGGTCCTCAAGCTCTACAGGCTTCGTATCAGTATAGTGCACTCAGCTCTTCTGATTGGGAATGTCATCTGTACATTTGAACATGCCATTTTGTCTAGAAGACCCCTTTAAGATTGCGCCACTGTCCAACAGCCTCATGAGAGCAATGCTGGGCTGCGGAGGTCCGTCCAGCCTTAGTGGGCAAGCCCAGTCATGTACCCTACACAGAGGAGCTTCTTTATACACAGTATGTAGCACAGCTAGAAGCCACACAACATACCCAAACCACTACAGCGGTGTACAGTATAAGACACGGGGAAAAAGCCTTAGCGTCCTCCACACAGCCATGGGTAGACAGAAGGCCAGGCTACCGTCCGTCCCCCATTACATGTAGACACTCAATAATGGCACCGACACTGCCCTCGCACAGTGAGCAGACCACCACCGAAAGCCGGACCTCATCTCACAACCACAAGAAGAGGATTGCAAAGGATGAAGATGCAAGGATTCACCCCTTCCTCTCGTACTCACCGCCATGTTGGGAGATTGGAAGAGATCGCGAGATTTCCGCTTCCGCCTTATATACTGCGGGAGTACTGACGCTTACGTCTCCAGGACGTTGTCAAACGCTGCGTCCGCGATCACGTGACTAGCTTTTACCCATCTCTTGGTAGGGAGAAGGTGTCATGCGCAGTACAATACGTGCTTGTCAAATATAGGAATATGTAATGTGTGTGGGTATAATTTTTAGATTTTAGAAACATAATTGACAGCATTATATTTATATTTGGATCCAGTCACAATTTTGGGTGTATCTAATGCAAGACCTTCCGTACTAGAGCAGTGGCTCTCCAGCTTCTGAGGCCAGCCTGGCTAGTGAGGCACCCCAGGGATGTGGTACTCATTATGTGTTTGTATTTTTGTATCCTGTTGTGTTCAGGAGACAAGTTAAGGACATTTTTACAGAATTTACAATTGCTTGCCATCATTATAATCATACCTGTCAACTTTTGAAAA